>OZ005753.1:770000-1492500 GCA_963930835.1 Spongia lamella
CCTGACGAGCCTTCCTTACCTGTGAGATCAACACTTCATTATTAAAATATGCCAATAGGTGCAACATCAACATTTGGCATCATTATAATTATTGGCGATCTGTGTGGAGCTTCGTCTGACTAGATTATAAATTTGAATTCAATCACAATTTTAATGAATTTTATGTATGCATATGATATTATGTCAACTTGGGTCTAATAATTTTACCAATTTAGTTGTGCTTAACATAAGTGCCCCTAGCTTGATGATGGTCTAAGATAAAACTTATTTTATTTTTGAAATTGATAGCGATGTGTATATGGTCGGTACACATCTATTTTTGTTTGCAAATGTGCATTGAGTTAAAAGTTTTATGTGGACAAAGTTTGTGTGTGTGGGCATTAACGTACGTATCAATATGGTCGTGGGATTTATGTACAAAATATGATGAGCAATACTGAGATCTACTCAGTGCAGTAAACAACATGTATCACAGATGTGTGATTTATTCTGGGGATACCTAATGTGAACCCACAAACAACATCAACAACTGTAACACATACACACAGTGCAGGGCTCACGATAACGGTCAAACATCAGACATTTTCTGAACATTTACGCTGATTTCCGGCCAGTTGCTCACATAACCGGAAAGCATGTCCACTCATAATAAACGTAAAACGAATGTAATAATAACAAATTTATAGGCATTCGGTAAACCTCATAACTATGGGACATTTTCTGGGCAAAAAATCATCCATGAGAAGTATATAATCGAAATGATCATCTAAGTTGACCAATAATAAGATTTGATAGCTATGGATTTGATGCGTATGTCTTGGTTCAAACCACAACTATAGATTTAGTTTATGGAGGAATGTACTTTTAACTGATTTACTGTGCATGTTAGTGTACGTAATTAAGCTATGTGATATAGTGTATAATCATATGTAATAAAGACAAGTTAAGTAATTCAAGAGAAAATTTCAGTATACTTATAGTTACATACATGCATGCACCTGTAATTACATTTTTAGTAGCTTTAAAAATCAAATATCAGGAGTTGATCCAGAGAAGAATGGATGCAATGGCTTTAGTTATTCCCCTAGCCATATCATAACTTTATAATTGTGGTAATGTACGTACATGCACCTAAGTTGATCAAAATACAGTAAACATTGTCTATATACATGTGTTAATTGTCATATTCAAAGGTATAGAAGTATTTGTATTATGTGTAGGTACATCTGTTACTAGTTGACAGCTTGCATTATTGCAACTATACTAGAATGATAAAAAATTAAAAATTTCAAAAGGTAAGTAGGGATTGAATTCAATAGTGCTACAAAAAGTAAGGAAACAAGGAATAAGATTTTGGGACGAGAGAACATTCTGGCATGAGATAATTTATAAAAGTTTAATCCCTACTTTTGGCTCACTTCAGTAGGTTTGCCAAAAGTAGGGATTAAACTTTTATAAATTATCTCATGCCAGAATGTTCTCTCGTCCCAAAATCTTATTCCTTGTTTCCTTACTTTTTGTAGCACTATTGAATTCAATCCCTACTTACCTTTTGAAATTTTTAATTTTTTATCATTCTAGTTTGTTTGCTTTTTATACATGCTAAGCATTCATAATAATCTTTCAGCAGGCGCACAAATATTACAGGCGCTTACGTAATAATTATGCTTGTTTACAGGCGCTTGTTAACAACGCGCTTACATGGCAAAGCAGCTGTGTGATAGCAAATAACACTCGAAAAACAGCAAAAGCTATTTGTCCAAGGCTATAATCTCAAAGTTCACGATGTAATAAAGTACACGCGAAAACATCGTGCCATGGTGCTACTGTAACTAATTATATCACGTGCAAGCCAGGTTTTTGCGTGACGTAATAAGCAGAAGCCGTAACAGGCTATCGTCACCTTCGAAGGTGAGATTCACACCTTGCTAAAGGAATATAGAAGAACAAGGAAGGGAATGAAGGATAAAAGGAATCGCCATGGCGCAGTGGGTAAATCATCTTCGGAACAACATTTTCGTAAATCCGCCGCCATTACCTTTATTGTGTGAAATTTCTGGAGCTCTACACCTAGCGCAACCAGGTCTTACGGCAGGCTGGCAGGCAGGCAGGCAGACGAAATACAGGTGAATTTCTAAATTTTCAAAGTTGGCTGTAGGTCGAAATATTCGACTTGTCGCTTCGTTTTACCAAGGTACAGCATCATTACAGCCTTGCCAATGCATTCCAGTCGGTTTTTTCGGTAAAGCCTATTGGAAGGTTGTTTTATGAAGTGCGAAAAATCGGGAAACCATACAATTTCTTACCAATCCCTACTATTAAGTACTACCGTACTTATTGTATGAAGCCATCTAAGTTCAAAGTTAAAAGTGTTCTATATTTTCCATAATGTACATAGGTGTGCTATATTTTCCATAGTCATAACAAAGTACAGTTCTATATATTATCCATGGATAATAAAGTACAGTTCTACGTATATTATCCATGGAAAATAACAGTTCTACATTATCCTGTATTAAAAGTACAGTTCTACGTATATTATCCATGAAAATAAAGTACACTTCTATATTATCCATGGATAATAAGGTACATGCAGTTTTATATTATCCATGGTCATAATAAGGTACGTATACAGTTCTAGCTATATTATCCATGGATAATAAAAAGCAGAATTGTAGATAATTACGTAGCTACACGTTGTTACGTATAAGTGAATCAAAAACTTTGATATCACGTAAGGCCTATTCAAGAAGTTATATTATAACTTTTATTACAATACTTTTACGGGATCTAAATGTATAACATATGTACATACGTAAGTACATGCTTACGTGCATAGATTATCAGTAACATAGTAAAGTTAAAAAGTTGTGTATATATATCCTAAACGAAAACAGCCTGACTGTAAAAAAGTAAGTGCTTGGCCAATCTGAAGCATGCAGCATTGTAAATGGTTATACGTAGGTGACCAAGAACTTTGATATCAGGTATACGTATGTAGCTACATATACAAATGTAGCTAAGGCCAAGAATTATAACTTTTCATTAAAAATCCTTATAGCTATATACTTGATATTAGTTTAGCTACAGGGTATCTTCACAACTAACTATATGATTGCATGGCTTTGTCACTCAGCCACCTTTATAATTATAAATAATGATGGTATAAAAAAGGTAGCCAATCATATTAGCGGATCAAGTGCCCGTCGGTACCGGACGACGTCCTGAAATAAACGTCGTAGTGAAATTGAGAACGTCATCCTGTTTTTCACGACAACGTATTTAGCCAAATATGGAGTATAGGGATGTGGTGGGTGCGACCTCTTTGAATATATAGGTTGTTTTATTACATAAAGTGCTGAAATGACATCATTTACTTCAAGAAATAATGCATTTTAGTGTGTTTTATACCAATACATCACTCTTTTGGCTTCTTTGATATATTTCCGGAGGGGGGTCTCGAGACCCCAAAGACCCCCTAGATCCGTCCCTGTGCAGTACGCATGATATTATGCTATAGCTATAAGGTTATATATGGCTAGCTATAAATGGTCACTGATATAATTATCGATAATCAATTACGTACAAGCCTTGCATGTGCAATATAAGATTTTAAAAAGTATGGAGTTAAAAATTCTCACGGCAATCGTTTAGCGATCGATCACAAAAATGAATTTAGATCGACTGATAGCTACTTTCCCGATCGTTTTTCTAGGTGAAAAATCAATCAAATTTCGATCGATAGTTTTGTAAAATGTCGATCATTCTATCGATTTTTCTAATCGGTGAGGTATAGGCTGCCGCGATTGCCGCAATAAAGAAAAATATGTTCACTCGTTAATCCTTTCGTGTGCTATGAGTGCTTTACGAAGCTTCGAAGGATAGTTTTACCCTTTAATCTTCGAAGGCTTTGTTCTAGCCCTACAGTACTGTAGAAGTATAGCTAGTTGCTATACTTCCTTACTGAAGCAAGATAGATAGATCTCACAGTATGGACTTGTAAACAATATCCGAACAGTGACTGGTTTGTCCGAACAATTACACATTTGTCAGGAATTTTGTCCTAACACTTTAAATTTCTTATCGTGAGCCCTGCACACAGGTGGGTGGTTAACTCAACTGTATCCATCACGAAGGTGTTGTATGCAACATATGGATAGTTCTCATGGTGTTCACTGCAGTGTTTACCCTTCTTACAGCCAGGAAGAAACTTTGCTAAGTCATAATTGTTACTCTTCTGATTGCAGCACTTAAAACTGCATTAAACATTTTATGAGTGTTGGCATTATCTGGTGTACAAAATACAACATACATGTAGTCACAGCCGCCTGCGCCTTGCAGAAGTGATGGATGATATTTGCAATATCCCTCAGCATTCTGTGACTCCTCGTATTCCTCTTGGCACTGTACGCACGTGAGAATAGGCCCAGGAGCTATTTGAGCACCGCCACCTATCTTCTCTTCAATAGTCTGCAAGCAAAAACTTGTGCGTGCAATTATATTAATTTCTCAATACGTGACCTCTAGTCGCAATATGATGTCCAGTTGATTTCGCCTGAGATCTTGCAAGATCTTTTTGATTTCCGCGAGATCAGCCATATCACGGTAATGTAATCGTAGTATAGCAACTTTACAACAGTCTCGTGTGCTTTAAATAGATGCCGGCGCCCATATCCATTAGATATCCGGCTGTCCGTTCTGTTACTGCTAAATAAAGCCCAGCATAATTTTTAGTTAGTTATAAACATCAAGAATAATGCCAGCATAATTGTCTGGGTATATAGATTATTAAAATTAATGCCTAGCTAAGATTATTATAAATAAAACTCCAACAAACAGTTCCGCTATAGCTAGCTAGCATAAAAATGTAATATTGATCTTACACATGCATGACTATAGCTATCTGCATTTGCATCCTGAGTATAATATGGAATCAACTAAATTCTAAGTTGTATGAAGCTCATGATTTACTGACTTTTAGAACAATTTATAAACAAATCTATAGGTAGTAGCTACAGTGTTTGTTTTGTTTCGTATGTTTTAGTTAGCTAATAGCTAGTTTTCTTTTGTGTTGTAGCTATTTATTAAGTTGTTCATTGTAGTTATGTTACGTATATGTATGTATTGTTGTGAATTAGCTAGCTAGTATATTTGTGTATGTTAGCTATATCTAATAGTATAGGGCATTGCTGAAGAGCAGTTTTTTGTAAACTGCATGATGCAGTAATCAATAATCAACCAATCAATCAATAATGGGCAATAATCAATCAATCAATCAATCAATCAATCAATAATCAATAATCAATAATCAATCAATCAATAGGTGAAATTTATGAATGTCATCTATCTTTTTATATTGTAGAAAATTACGTAGCTAGCTATATGGCGGCAAGGCAGTTGATATTTCAATGCATCTATCTAGCCATTCAGTGCTCAAATGATCAGCTTTACTATTGCTCACAAATAGCTTTGATTAGAAAGTTTTATTCACACATTGTGGTTAATAAATTATGGTTAGCACTTGAATGGTATTCTAAATGCCTATGGTTAGCATTAATGGTTTGCGTGCTATGGTTAGTTTGTATGTTGGTTTGCACTTAAACGGCTTTCAGCCATATAAAGGGATTTTGATATATCAAGCAAGCAAGCAAGAAGACAGATTTCACTGTTGATCCCATATGGTGGGGCTCGCTAAGGCTCACCCCAATCAAAGTAAAAATGTAAGAAGTTCCATTTAAATAATCAGGATTAGCTACTATAGGACACCTTTAATGACACCTTTCAAGGGAGCTTTATTTAAACAGCAGTTGCAACCCTCCTAAGCCTAAGGTGTTTAAAGAACTCCCTGATTTTATAACAAACAGTGTGACTGGTCTAATCAATTGTGCATACATGCTCAGTCATAATTTCTTGTCTTTTAATGGAAACACTTGAAGCTCTGCCATACAAACATAAATGTATATCTTATATAATGATTATATGCTAAACTACCTCTTAGCCTAGCTGCATGACCAGAGCTGATGTCGACCCTTTCAGCTAACTTGCTATAGGTTATAGGAACGTTATCATCACATAATAAATTGCATATACGTAGTTCCATGAAGCACATTCAAACTTCTAATAAAAATGTATTGGGGAAGCCATTTATAGCTTATAAAAATCACACAGTAGCTGGCTAGCTATATGACACTACAAAACTAGTGCATATAAAATAGCAGTTACATAATTATGTACTAGGTAATATTCAAACAAACACACATTCTAAAGGTAGTTGCTGTTACTGCTCAAGCACACCGATCATCTTGAAACTTATTATACTGGAAATCTGAATCAAAGAGACCGGATACCTCATAGTTATCATAAGTCCCTTCAATCACATGATCATTTGGCACATCCACTTCATTAATGGCCCCACTCTGAGCACTACCAACATACAGGCATTGCTTCCTCTTGCCATCCCAGGTGGCTGAATGTAGTTCAGCAATAAATGTGCGAAGTGGAGAGGTCACATCAGGATGATCCACCGTTACAGTGTAAGTGTTGTTTGTTGATCCACTATAGTTACCAGTATAATTCAATACATTCACTGGAACATTCCAAAATTGCCCTACAATTAAAGAAATACACATTATAATAGATAGCTACAGACTATACACATAGCTTAATAATAATAGCTATACTTACCCATTATTCCATGTGCACCAGGCTTTATGCCACCACCCCGTACTACATTAAACTGGATAACCTTTTGACCTTTTGTTTTACGACACGCTATCTCAAACTTTATATCATCTGCTTCTGTAGCTTTACAATTAGGAACTGTTATTTCAAAACTTCGTTTTCCAGAGTTGATAACTGTTATCCCATTTTCATCATACGATTCATTAAAAGGTATACCATCAATAATAGGAGAGCAGCGATTTGCACGTAGTCTGATTTCAGTACAATTATCCCCTAGATCATGTGCCAGTATTCCTATCTCTTTAATAAAGTTTTCGTTTCTAAAATTTCTAAACGCTTCATACAGTACGTTCACTTGTATACAGTCATCAGATATCAAATTATAATAGTTCCTACTTTCCCCATGTACCTGAAAACACAATGAAGTAGTAGTTGTATCCATTCCTGGTGGAGTATGAGTGACGGGTACTTCATATAGAGGATCACTTAGATTGATTACAGTGTCAGTTACAGCAATGGGAGATACAGCTGTATAAAAACAAAATACATGTAATACGTACGTATGCTTTTCTATATACGTATGTACTAATATAACTACTGATATTTGAAAAATTAATCATTGAAAATTTTATGTGAAAATATTTCTAGCTATATCTTTTAGGGCGGTTGATGAACATTTAAAATGATGAATTTTTACACTAAATTTTATTGCCATGTTTAGCCACATACATACATACGTATGTATGTACATTTTATCTTACCATGTATGTATTTGACACAACTACGTATATATACATACACTTAAGTAGCTATTGGTTAGGGATATAAGCAATCATGGATATCGATGTGCTTGCATACAAAACTCAATCTGCTAAGTATAGTAGGATGCCTTCAGTTACGTATGTAAATTTTGTTTTGCCTATCAGTAGCTATACCAATGTGGCTACTGATCATGGGTATTACTTGTAATGGACAAAGACAAAAGTACTCTTGAAACTAGGAGGTGTTCTTTGCACTGGATTGTTCGACTACGTATGTAGGTCATTACCAAACTGAGCCTTCTCTATAATTATTATGCATGCATATTCAATGATAAAAATAATTTGTGAAGTAAATTTTAATCTCTTCACACCACCGACAAGTGGCCAAAAATACAGTATATAGCTAGCTAGCTATATACACTATATACATCAGCTAGCTAGTCTTTTTACTTAGTTACCTACATGGTTACATGCGTACCATTAGAGATAGTTTCATCACCGGTCATGGTTTGCACAGTAAGTTCATTATTATTTTCTATTCCTTCAATGCTAACAAACATAAATTCAGTGCCAGCTTGCCGGCGTTTCCTAGAGCTGCCTTTCACAAATACATCGCAATAACTGTCTGCTGCACATCTCCATTCATATGTGGACTCATCACGACAATCTGGAGTTTGAATTCTTGAACCACACAATAACACTTTGCCAGAATCAATGTCAAACATTAAGGTAATACCTTCTTCAGGTATGCGTACTCGATAACGTGCTACTGCTCCTTGACCAAGTGTATTGTCCACCATAGTTTCTTCACTTAATGAACGTGGAGCTGTGTGAAGAACAAAATGGCATTAAGATTTTTAAGTATAAATTAGTTATACGAGTGCTTCTTTACTAACTAATGGAGTAATGCATGGTACGTATATCGGATACATAATTTTCCAGGATTTTATATTTTATTGGACACTTCAGATGATGGCATCATTTTAACTGAAACTTCATGGTCAGCAAAATTTTAAAGGCCATTAAACCAAAGGAGTTTTTATACAAGCATAGTTGGTTTTAACACAGCGTAGCATCCTTGGCTTATAGTTTTACAGGTTTTCTACTCATTATGGCCGTAGTATTACTACGGGCGCACTACACATCACACTATGGTGATACTATACTGTGGCAATAGCTACATACGTACCTAGCTATTGGTAATTTATTCAAAATACTAGCTAGGTGCAAGCTACATAGCTAATATTTTGAATAGCTAGTATACTTCATATTGGTACTGTTGTGTACCGCACAAGTATTTTATACCGTACACGTATGGTACATACCGTACGAGTATACGCGTACGGTATGACCGTACGTGTATGGTATGATTATTTGTACCATATGCGTATAGCTACTATACTACTATTGCTGTTCACAAGCAGCACAAGTATATAGCTATAGCTAACACAGTATTGTTATTTGTCTTAGATCATGAATTATACCCACGATGCCACTTCCTGCAGTGATGTTTTTGCGCGACTCTAATAAGTTCGTCATTGCCGGATGGACAATTCAGATTTGGCCTGCTTCGAAAGTCACTTCGAACTTCCGGAAAGAATAATAGGAAATTTAAAAGCATATAAAATTAATGTACGCATGCCTAAAGATAAATAGCTAGCCATTGGTCTACAGATAGGAGCTCACAGCTCACAGCTACGATAACACAACAATACAAGTAGCTAAAATTAGTTACTATAGAAATCTAATCAAATGCGTGGGCTTTGATTCGCTATACTCATACCTAGCAAAGAAGTCTCTTGAAGCTTTCGAATTTATCACTTTCTCTTTCTGGCTCATTCACATCGAATTAGTTGTCCATAGTTATTTTAAAACGGATGATCGCGGCAATTAAGTAACTGATCGTGTGTTATATTGTAGTAGTCCTATTGATATAATTATGAAGCGCTATAACGAATTCGAACATTTTTGATAGCCTTGTGAAGAGTAATAAGCCTTTTGTGTAGAGCCTCCAGTCCCTATAGAAAGTTTTATACTGTGCAAAACATATATACGCGTATGGTACAACCATACGTGTATGGTACAGAAAAACATACCATACGCGTATGGTACGTACCATAAGCATATGGTATGTACCATATGCGTACGGTATAAAATACTCGTACGGTACACAACAGTACTACATAGAATAATTAAAATTTAAAATTTAAAAAAGGATATAAAAAGTAAGGAAACAAGGAAAGACTTTGGCACAGAGAACACTAAAGCCAAATTCTGGCATGAGATAATTGAATCCTTACTTTTGGTTGGCTCATGATTTCAGTAGGTTAGTAGCTGTGATCAAGCCAAAAGTAGGAATTAAACTTTTATCAATTATCTCATGCCAGAATTCGGCTTTGATGTTCTCTGTGCCAAAATCTTTTCCTTGTTTCCTTACTTTTTATATCGATCCCTACTCCTTTTTTAAATTATTCTAGTTTGTTTGCTTTTTACAGGCGCCCACTTTATTAGTTTTTACAGGTGCTTGTTAACAAGATGGTTAACATGGCAAACCAGCTGTATTATAGCGAAATACATTCCAAAAACATCAAAATCCATTTGTCTAAGATGTACATTGGCACATATGATGAAGTTCACGATGTAATAAAGTACATGCAAAAACAAAAACATCACATCTGTTAACTGCGCATAACTAAAAGTTATGCAAAAGCGCACAATAATATTACAGCGTTAATAAACACTAGATACTCGTTGACTAGATTACAAAATTCTTACACTTTGTAACGATGACAACGATTCCTTCAGACTATTGCACGCTATGCTGCACTCCTTCATGCATCGTGTTCACACTTGTGTGAAAATCACGTGAACTGAGTCAGCATTATTTTCATGATGCAATTTTGTCACCTTTGTATAAGACCCTTGAAGACGAAAGGGAAGTAATACGGATGAAAGGAATCACCATGGCACAGTGTACAAAGCAAAATCGGAAAAACATTTTCATTAATCCGCCGCGACTACCCGTGTTGTGTGAAATTTCTGGACCCATACATCGAGCGCTAGTGGGTCTTACGTGAGGCCGGCAGGCAGACGAAATACACATAAATTTCGAAAACTTAAGAATTCACTATAGCTCGAAATAATCGAGTTTTCGCTTCGTTTAATGACGGTTCCGCACTATTAAAGCAGTATACCAATGCATTCAAGTCACTATTTAGCTAAAGCCTGTTGTAAGGTGGCTTATAAAAGTGCGAAATTTTGGGCAGCCATACGATTTCTTACCAATCCCTACTATTAACTACTACCGTACTTAATGATAGAATATTTAAAAATTTTAAAATTTGAAAAGGTGAGTAGGGATCACTCTTGCAATGCTAGCTAAAAAAAGTAAGGAAACAAGGGAAAAGATTTTCAAGTGGCATGAGAGAACACTAAAGATTCTAGCATGAGATAATTTATAAAAGTTTAATCCCTACATTTGGCTTACTCCTAATACTGAAAATGAGCCAAAAGTAGGGATGAAACTTTTATAAATTATCTCATGCTAGAATCTTTAGTGTTCTCTCAAGCCACTTGAAAATCTTTTCCCTTGTTTCCTTACTTTTTTTAGCTAGCATTGCAAGAGTGATCCCTACTCACCTTTTTAAATTTTTAATTTTTAAATATTCTAGTTTGTTTGCTTTTTATAGCATACTTTTGCAAAAGTAATCCTTTTCCAGGCACCAAAACATTACTTAATTGTTTTTACAGGCGCATGTTAACAACATTGTTAACATGGCATCAAAAATTCAAGTTTAGCTCAACTCACCTGTGCAAGTTTGTTGTACAATTTCATCTTCAAATCTCTGGAATTCTGATGCACTAAAATCTTCAATTAGTATGACATTTGAAGGTTGACTTGCAATTACCATCAACTCATTTGTGTTAATGTTATCACCTATACCTACAGCAAATATTTGAAAGTCTGTCTGATCATGGAGCATTCCTGCCTGTAATATAGTACCCTCTGCATTAGTGGATCTACCATCAGTCATTACTATAGCAATTGGTATAGTTTCAAATATGGAACCTAATCCCAGTAGCTCTCCTACCGCTGATGTCCTAAGAAGTGCAAGTGCTTCATCAGTGTATGTAGATCCATCATTATACGGAATATTTCTGATTCCCTGAATCAGTGAGTCTTTGTCACTGTACCGATTTAAATTAAAAACTATGGTGGCATTATTACTAAATACCATAACTGCTACACGTGCTTCAATGGTTAAACCGTTAACTATCCGTATTAGTGATTGTCTTATTACTTCAAAATTATCAGAACCAATACTTCCTGAGCCATCAAGCACGAACACCAAATCAAGTCCACTAGCTCCACCACTTTGACATTGTTCTAAAAACAACATACGTATATGTACTATCATTTACAAACATGATAACTATACATACGTAGCTACATATATACAGGTGTATTGTTACGTTTATAGCTACCATGGTGAGCATTGCAATGGTGACTATAGCAATCATGCAGATAAGCTGTAGACTTATGAACCTAATGTACATACGTACACAAGCCATATACGTATGTATAGGTACTATTCCCATTAGTATGATAAACCAAGTATGCGCCTAACCACAAACAATAGATAATACATACATACATAGCATTTAAAAGTCAGGTAACAAAACATAGCTACGTAGGTAGTTAGTCTATTAATAATTCTGTACTGTGCTTAGCTAGCTATGTAGATATACGTACAGTGAGTAATTAAAAAATGTGGTTACTGAATAGCATAAAAATTTTGAGGGAGAAAATTTTCATGAATTTTTTGTTGAATAACCACGAAAATTTTAACCTTGAAATTTTTGTCATACACTACAAATCAATTCAGAATTTGTACTTCTGCAATCCATGAAATTGCTAAATTCATGATTTCACAAAAATTTTAACCTTCGAATTTTTAGGCTATAAGGTAGCTAAGTTACGTAGGATTATCAAATGTTCTGATGGAATAGTAAAAGCTTACTCTAAAAGCTACTAAAATTGTTTTGCAAAATTTAGACTAGCTGATGATTAGTGCGAGATGAGAAAACAAACTAGAAAAATACACGTTACAAAGGACTCGTGCATCCCATGACCTTAGAATATGGCTTAAAAGATTCACCTTGCTCTACTGAATGGATTGATGTGCATTATAAATGTAGCAGGTAATTTGTTTAAATAGTATGATAGCTGCCATTGTGGCACACGTGCGGTTATAAAAGTGCAAGAAACAGCCAATCCAAAAATGGATATTTAAGCTTGCCTACTGGAGCATTTGATTATAAAATGAAAAGTTTTTAACTGTAAACACACCTAGCAAGGCGTATTGATTCATTTCCAAGTGTAACGAAAAAACAGAATTCCATGTTACATGCGTTGCTAACACGTGCACGTTATTCTACTGTACAGCTCATTACCAGTGGATCTTTCGAGTAACTGTATCAGTCCGTGAAGTATCAGGGAATGGATAGTACTGAAAGCTTTCATCTCTTCAGCATGGTGGGGTTGATGGTGGGACATTATCTATACATATTTCTCACTTCCAGCCTCTGTATTAAAGCCGAAGCGGACTGAGGCCCTGCCTACAGAGATGTGTGTCAGGTAAATTATAGCTGTTCCCTTCACCTTTATAACTGCTACATATAGCTACAGCTAATACCTACTAATGCCAGTAGCATACTATTGCACTGAAAGTTGGAGTGGCTACACATGGAATGGCTACTAATAATTTTATAGCTACTGAGCTAATACTTGCAAGTATTAGCAGTAGTATCCTGTCAGGCAGTATTCTTTATAATGCTATGTATGCAGCAGGCATCTTTCAGTATATACATCCTTGGTCTTATATACGTATTTGGTTATGTAGTCCACAGGCTAGTAATAATAATTACATAACCTAGTAATAAGAAAAATAATCTGATAATTAATTAATTAAATAATTTACAGCCTAAACCAGAAACGCTATCCTTTAGGTAACACCACCAACTTTAAGGTCTTGATGAAAGAAGAAAAATGATAAAAGATGATGGCAAAAGATCTTTCCCTTGCTGAGATATCCTGACTTCTTCAAAATGACGCCATTTTGCCTCCTTCACGATAGCAAAAATGCACGTAAATGGCTCATAGTGAACTATCCGTAGCACCTATCACCTTGGAGTATAGTTTAAATGAATCGCTGTTCTATATAGAATAAAATGGCTTTTGAATTGAATCTTTACAAGCTAGCATACACAAGTTATAGCCTCTTTTGTAATGACATGCAGAATATATGAAGTTGCTGTTAATGGTTCAGATGACATACAGTTAGAAATGGGTCCATAAAAGGTTCCGTGTTACTTGTATGAAGCTGAAATAGAGTTTAAAGAATTCATAATGCTGCAGCGAATCCATTGTATATATTTTAAGCTAAACAAACCGATAGCACTGGACTTGTGAGCCCATCTCTATGGCTTGTGAGAGGGCTTGCGTGTGCGAGATGAGAAAATGTCTAGAAAATCACAAGTTGCAAACGACTCGCGTGTCCTATGGCTTTGCAATATGGCTTAAAAGATTCGCCTTGCTCTACTGAATGGATTGATGTGTGTTACAAATGCACCAGCAAATTTGTTTAAATAGTATGGAGCCATTTTATCGACTATGCGTGCCATCAAAACAGCTCGAAAAAGTCAACTCAAACACAAGTACTTATGCTTGCCTCCTTTAAGCATAAGGTTTATAAACTAAAGCCTTTCAGTACACTGTATAAAACGAAAGGTTTTTACTTGTAAACACAGCCTAAACAGACACTTTGATTCGTCTCCAAGTATATGAATAAACGGAATTTCGTGTTACGTGTGTTGCTAACACGCATACGTTAGCAAATGAGAGGACCTATTTTCGGACCTGGAATTCGTTCTCAACCTTCTGAGTTCACTTCATGTTAGTGAGTAGTTTGTATTGGGATAATAAAAGTTATATTTTCATTTTAATTATAAGTAGATATTGACTACTCTATTAGATGGTTTTAATTCATTGTGTACTTGAAGATGTCCATGATCCAGGGATGTGTTTTCCTTCAACGTAACTTACATTTTGCATATATAGATTATCTTTAACTCACCTGGGTTCCCTGGTAATTTGATAACCCTATCACACATCAGATACCCAAAAATGTGTGATATTTGATGAAGCAGGTATCTTTCCCTTGCATGGTTATATACCTTGGTTTTGTATATGGTTATGTAGTCCACAGGCTTGATAATTAATTAATTAATTAAATAAATAATTCACAGCCTAAACCAGAAACGCTATCCTTTAGGTAACACCACCAACTTTAAGGTCTTGATGAAAGAAGAAAAATGATAAAAGATGATGGCAAAAGATCCATCCCTTGCTGAGATAGTTATCCCAACTTCTTCAAAATGATGCCATTTTGCCTCCTTCAGGATAGCAAAAATGCACGTAAATGGCTCGTAGTGAACTATCCGTAGCACCAACCACCTTGGAATATAGTTTAAATGAATCGCTGTTCTATATAGAATAAAATGGTTTTTGAATTGAATCTGTACGAGCTAGCATACACATGTTATAGCCTCTTTTGTAATGACATGTAAAATATATGAAGTTGCTGTTAACGGCCCAGATGACATACAGACTGATACAGTTAGAAATGGCCTGATAAAAGGTTCCGTGTCACTTGTATGAAGCTGAAATAGATTCATTATGCTGCAGTGAATCCATTTAAGTATGTAATAAGCTAAACAAACCGATAGCACTGGAATTGTGAACCCATCTCTACGGCTTGTGAGAGAGCTTGCATGTGCAAGATGAGAAAATGTTTACAACAAACTACGTGGCAAACTACTCGCGTGTCCATGGCTTTGCAATATGGCTTAAAAGATTCGCCCTGCTCTACTGAATGGATTGATGTGTGTTACAATTGAACCAGCAAATTTGTTTAAATAGTATGGAGCCATTTCATTGACTATGCGTGCCATCAAAACAGCTCGAAAAAGCAGACTCAAACACAAGTACTAATGCTTGCCTACTTAAGCATATGGTTAAGCCTTTCAGTATGAAATGAAAGGTTTTTACTTGTAAACACAGCCTAAACAGATGCTTTGATTCGTCTCCAAGTGTATGAATAAACGGAATTCCGTGTTACATGCGTTGCTGACACACATACGTTACCAGATGAGATGACCCATTTTCGTACCTGGAAATCCGTTCTCAACCTTCTGAGGTCACTTCATGTATCAGTGAGTAGCTTGTTAAGATATTAATTTCATTTTAAAAGTAAGGCTTAAGCTATATAAGTAGATATTGACTACTCTATTAGATAGTTTTAATTCACTGTGTACTTGAAGATGTCCATGATCCAGGGATGTGTTTTCCTTCAACATATAACTTACATTTTGCATATATAGATCACCTGGGTTCCCTGGTAATTTGATAACAACCCTATGGCACATCAGTTACCAAAAATGTGTGATATTTAATAATAATTATAATAAGAAGAATATGGAGAAATGGAGGTATTTCAGTAGTCACGGAAAATCATGAAAACAGACATGTCTTAATAATTGTTCTCTTACCTAACACTAAAGGACATCTTCAAAGATTTTCAATCAAAATTGAAAACCATTACAATGATTTGTAAAATAAGTTTAGTGAGCGTTCTATTAGGATTTTGATAAAATTTTGGTGCGATCCCTATTATGAACCCACAATTGTGGTTCATGATATTCTTACTTTAGTATTGACAATACACAAGTATGTAGTTACAAAAATCATCAATGCTAATTGATCAATCTATTCTAGTAAAGCAGTCACTAATGGTTGGTGACTGCACTATTAGAGAGTATTGATGTCATATCTGTTAAACCTGCACTTGTGTACAAGACTTGTGCATCCCTAATATTACTGTACATATCATGAAGTTACACACAAACCTCCACACTCATATTCTTCCAATGTAGCTGAATCGAGGCAATAGCATATGTTATTCCTGCAACACTGTCCAGCTCTGCATGGTGGATCACAACTTTCTGATAAAATTGGAAGAGGATCAATCACTGTAATAAAGTGAAATTACATTTGTTTATTAATAACCAGTTAAAGTGTGGTTTACACTCATGTACTATGGAAAATATAGCACTCTGGCGTGGTCTTGAGGCTAATATAACACTTGGTCTCGCCTTGACCACTTCCTCATGCTATATTTCCTTAGTATATATAGGGTATGTATGTAGATAACAATTTACTTTGAATTTTAGGGACGACAACAAAAAGTAAGGAAACAAGTAGCTAGCCAATAGCTAGCTATCACTTATGTATGTACATAAACATGGCAGTTGTCTTATAATGGCTGTATGGTGATCTTCTGGGTAATGGCGTGACTAACGACGTGTGCGTATGCGCATGTGTAATGCGCTGTTTGCTCAAAAGTGGCAGTAAGTGGCTGTGTCTATATAATAGTTAGATGTCAAACCACAGGGGTCTACAGAATTTAGAAACCCAAAGGCCCTGGGCTGTGGCGTCCAAGCGAAGCAAGGGTGCTACTAAGGGCCTGAGGGTTCTAAATTATGTAGACCCCATTGTGGTTTGACGTCTAACTGATTTGGACCCTAATGATACTACCTTGAAAACTGTTTCACTGACTACTTTGCATTCATTGCAGAGCCTGAAATAACAGCCAGACATCGGACATTTTCCGAACAAAAGTACCGTATGTCTGGACATTTTGAAATTTAGTCAGACATTTTGTCCGGATAATTTTTTGGTTTTTTGTTGATTCTAAAGTATTTCCCATATTTTAAACTAATTGTCTGAACTGAACAAATTTCTAAATGTCTGATCAAAATCAGTTTACTTCTAACACTATGTCTTGGCATTTTTTCCAACTAATTTCAGGCTCTGCATTGTAGTTTTTCCGTTTGGCTGAAAATGGATAGCCTTTCTGAATTGAAATATAAAAATTGCACGCTTATGCTCCTTAACGATGAACTGATTCTATTTATTTTGAACAAGCATGCGCCTATTTTTATTATCGATATGCCACTCAGCAGCAGCCCAGTTTGCCCTAACTCACAGAGAGAGGATTAGAGGAGGTATACAATGAATATAATGCCAATAAGTTATGTACGTAAGTAATACAAATTACAGAGATCTCAGTATGATGTTTTTCACCGCCCGAGAGCGAGGGGTCTAAGTGGCGTAACTAAGGGTCTAAGTAGCACAACTAGGGGTCTAAGTGATTTAGACCCCTAACTAATAGCCTGAGAATTCCTACAGCTAGGGTCTAAAATCTATATGTTTATTTATATCATATGGACAAAGCCTAGATGGTCTATCTTTAAATTACAGTACATTAGTTTATATAACGGTTAGACGTCAAACCACAGGGGTCTACAGAATTTAGAAACCCGAAGGCCCTAGGCTGTGGCACTCGAGCAATGCAAGGGCGCTACTAAGGGCCTGAGGGTTTCTAAATTATGTAGACCCCGTTGTGGTTTGACATCTAACTTATTTAGACTCTAGTGATACTCACCTTGAAAACTGTTTCAATTTTCATGCTGACTAACTTTGCATTCATTGTAGTTTTTCCGCTTATAGCTATTCTGAATTGAAATATAAAAATTGCGCGCTTATGCTCCTTGACAACGAACTGCTTCTAATTATTTCGAATGAGCATGCGCCCACTTTTATTATCAATACACACCATTCAGCAGCAGCCCAGTTCGCCTCTGAGTTCGCCCTAACTCATGAAGAGAGAGTTAGAGGAGGTAGGTATACAATTGAATATAATGCCAATAAGTTACGTAAGTACGTAATACAAATTACAGAGATTTCAGTATGATGTTTTTCACCACCCTAGAGCGAGGGGTCTAAGTACGTAGCACAACTAGGGGTCTAAGTGATTTAGTCCCCTAACTATTGGCCTGAGAATTCCTACAGCTAGGGTCTAAAATCGTGTAAAACATTTTTTATGATTTAAAGTTACATTACAATCTTGTGGTTTTTGGTAGACTAAGGATTATGCTGTTCCTTAGTTTAGACCGTATGGCACAAATTTTTGATAGGGGAAATATTGACGAATTTGACAATTTTTGGTGGCGGTCAACCGCAAATTGGAAAAATTATACATATTTTGTTTAACTTAGCTGTGCGCATTAGGCTATGTATGCGCATTTTTGCTGTTTTTATTGTAGCTCTTACACTATAATCACAGCAAATTTCATACTGATACAATTTTCCTACGCAAAGAAATAGCACCGAATAAATAGGATATAAAATTACCTCGCGCGTCAAATCATGCGAATCTAAGTAAATCGTTCAAGATTATTTTCTAGCTTCTCTATTACTCGTTATTTAGTGCCTGATAACTCTCTTTTCTACATACAACACAACAAACACACATAAAAATACGTACCATATAGTGCATAATTTTGATGAATTGTATCAGCCTTACATACAAATGGCTATTGGGAAAAACTTTAAGGTGGCAGTCTAGTGGAAGTTGTGGTGTTAGAAGTCATTTAAGAAAGAAGCCTTATTTAGGCCACAAATCCAATTATATTACATAAGAATACAAACTGCATGCTATTAATTTAGCACTAGATAATGTATTATGCCAGTGGAGTACTATACGGAAGCTATGCTGTGAGTCAGGTTTTTCTAGTATACTAGCGAATACAAAGGTTTTTCATAACGTATTTGAGTTAAGTGATAGTGGGCGGAGGGCCGAATGTTGAGCAAAAAAATTTGTGCAACAGATTATCGATGTTTACGCCGTTTTCTGTGGAGTGGGGAAATAGCGCAAGTTTTACAAGCGAACTAGCAGGTTTTCTTGGAATAAATTGTGACTCACCCAGTCATTGCGTACTGCTGCTGCTTCTTCTTTCTCACTTGAAGCATGTCCTCTCGTTGTTCCCTGGTCAGTTTACTAACGCTCCATATACATAAGGCTATTATGTGCATTCATCACACGAAGAATTACTGATGCTTTACTATGTATATTGGCAACATGTGACAATAAACTGACTGTATGAGGTGGATAGGGAGGAGCGCCTGAGAAGAGAATGAGGCAGATTAAGAAGGTCAAGGAAAAATCAGAAGAAAAAGAAAGCTACAGTAGAATGGCTAGAAGGAGAGAGTACCGGTATGACAGAGCCAGGCATGCTGTGCTACTATGGTAATTCTTCGTGTGATGAAAGCACGTACCAGCCTTATATGGAGCGTCAGTAAACCACTCTGGTAATTCTTCATGTGCTGAACGCATGTACCAGCCTTAATTGAGCATCAGTTAACTACCCTGGTAATTCTTTGCATGACAACTGCTCTTGTATGGAAGCATTTGGAAGTTGTCCGGTTTTTAAACATAAATTTTTGTGAAAGCACAACACTCATACCAAGAGTTAATAATAGTGGTTAGGGAGAGTATCCAACGCTCAATAGGGCTGTGTAAAATGAGCGCGTAGAGTAATTTCGGATATTATCGTACTTACTCGTATTTTCAAAATGTGTCAATAGGTGAAAGTATTTGTTTTAGCTGACTGGACAGACTCGATATCGTAGTCTATGCTATCGATATAATATTATACGTTGCAAGCAAACTCGTGACTTATGCTCCGCGGCCGATGGCTACTCCAGTGCGTGTTTCGAGAAGAAGAACGCTGGTGTCGATCGATTCCAGCAAACTTTGCAATGTTTTTCGCGTTTTCTTGTTCATTACCGTTTTCTCTGTCGCTTCTTTTTTGGTTCCCCCTCTTCGTCATCGTTCTGGCTCCTTTTCCCAAGCTTTTTCCTTGAATTAGTTGCCATGTTGCACAGCCTGAGTTCACGAGATACACACGTGACGTCAACGTTTGGTATCGATATTGCGTATCAAACGCTCGCCGCGGCCTTGCTAAAGGCTCTCTTAACCTTTGATTTTGTTAACACATCTGGCCAGAAGCCGTCCACTCTACGCGTTCATTTTACATAGCCCTATTGAGTGTTGGATACTCTCCCTAACTACTATTATTAACTCTTGCTCATACCATTAATCTGTTTTTCCATGTACATTTTTGTGAACACGACGCTAGTACCATTCTCTTCTTGCCATTATGGGACTCGCTCAGGCTCGCCCCAATTATATTATGTGACATTCCAACAAGAATCCATATGGGTTTCATTCCCTTTCATTGATGCATAGACTAAAAAGAAGATGAAAGCAAACAGTCTAAACACCATAGCACAGAGAAAGAATTTACATCGGAACAACACAGGTTCAAGCTAACCTTTCACTAAGAATAAAGGCTATATGTATGTATGTAGCAGTCAAGTGGTACGTAGGTCTATTTTTGTAATCAGACTAGCAGATGAAAATCTCATTGTTTAGCTAACCATTTTTTATCCCAGTGCTGCATTTGTACAACTCTAACCTCATCCATGCATTTCCTTTAACATAGTACGTATATACATTTGTTGCTGGGTAGCAAGAAGTCTAGGTGAATGAACAACTAAGCTTCTTTGATTCACCCACGCACTGGGACATAAACTACAAAGTTACATACATGGCTTTATACATTAATATGTACATAGCTATGAACTTACTATTTAAAATCCGACGGGTCACCATTCCACCAAAAATTGCTGGTTCTCGTTGCTTAAAATTTTTTCCATATTTGTGGATTGCGGCAATGCTAGTAATGATTAATACTTGTAACTTGCTATTACGTGCTTTTAAATCAATTTCGATTTTGCACAAGTAATTTCTAATGACTCTTCTAGAAAAAGCATCACTGAGATTACCCCACACATGGTTCCAAGTGTTATCTAGTGATACAAAGAGACAATTGACTTACAGAAAAGAAAAATGGAAATATAAAATTAAGAATCATTGCTGTAATATGTATGTATGTGCTTGTACTGTTATCATGGTGAAACTCTGAGACAAATTTATACTTCAACAATTAACTTTTATATACGTATATATATATACTAGCAAATGTACCTGCCCTATCGTGCAGGTGTAGCTAAATACACTCCCTAGTCTGCTAACCTGTGCATGTATGCTTAACTACTAAGTTTCTTATGCCTACCTAGTCTACCTATAGTGTCTGTGCCTATACCTATACCTATACATGCAGTCTCTTATGCCTAGTCTCTCTCCTATACCTACACCTACTTTGCCTTTGACAATTAATAGCTTGTCTGTGTACAGGTACCTACCTAGTCTCTATATGTCTGTCTGGTTACCACATAGCTAAATCTATGCTATGCTTGGGTATAGCAATAGATCATATGAGGAGATTCTCTATATAGTCCACTAAGCTTGTATATGCCTAACTGCTGAGTGTCCTATATGCCTATACACCTAGTTTCCTACCTGCATGGTCTCCTATGCCTACCTAGTCCCCTATGCATGCTACCTAGTCTCCCAGTCTCCTATGTCTGTAGCTCTCTTGTGCCTGTTGGCTATGCCTGTTTGGTTATTACATAGCTAGCAATGTTTACTTATAACACCTTGTAAAATTGTCTGTTTACACTGAGGTTTCTTTGTTTAATTAACACCCTGTAGTAGGCTGTACCAGCTTGCATAACAACTTCATCTATTGATTAGCCAATCAAGTAATACACATTCGTTTTTGACGGACACGCCCACTTATCGAGTCAAACGTTTACCCTTATAAGGAATAATGCTTGAAAATTTTGTTGAAAAAAAGTTAGAGTTAAAAAAAAAACTCGGAGTAACTCAATCCCCGACCACTGATCTGATGTGTCACAGTCCATTGCGTTACCATCTACGCAAAAACCCATGCAAAATAAAAAGTTTAAAAAGTAAAAAAAAAACTTTGCAGTGACTAAATCCCCTACCACCGATCTACAGTTTGAAAGTCCGTAACGTTACCATCAGCGCAAAAACCACAGAAAAAACCAATGATTCACGCATGGCTATTCGACATGGATGTCTATCGCGCGTTAGTGTGGACGAACTATAGCTCTTAGAAACTTTTAGAAATGAACTATGAGATACCTGAAGACATAGCCATCGCGTCGTGCAAGTCCTGCATCAATCCATGCTGGCACGACTGAGTTATCTGCGGGACGGTCGGACGGACAGACAGACGGCTTTTCAGCTTTATATAATAGAAAAAATAGAAAGAAGAAGAAAAAGAAAAAAAAGAAAAAGAAGATATGTATATGTATTTCTCTTTCCATAGAACTAGAAAACCAATTGGAAGTGACTAAAACAAGCGCATGATACACCTCGGAGGTGTTGAAAGTGTTGAACTACGTAAAATTCAGAAGTTTTATCCCTAATTTAAACTCACTTTGTCGATAAGCCCTTTCTAAAACAATGGCAAAACAGCCTCTACAAGAATACCTATAGATGTCAGTGAAAAACTGGTTGAATTACTTCAAAAATGAACGTTTCTTGTTCTGCAGCAGGGAGTACAAATTTTAGATAAACTTGATATCTTGTCATGCCTTTTTTGATGGATATTAGCAAATTGATAATGTTTTAGTGACTGTCAAGATTTTGGGTTCAGGAGCAAGCCGTATAACGTAATGGCCTGATAATTTTATCAGCTTCTTATACATAAAAGTGGTTAAAAGGTTATTTAACACAGTCCCTACCCCTCTCAGAGCAATTGCTTTATAGAATCAAGCGTGATGACCACAACATGATAAACGCGTGAAAACCCTACTTTCAAAGCGAAGACAGTTAACCTTTCTATATAGAGTAGAAAGTAAACTTATTTGCCATAGTTTTCTAGCTAGAACATTCAATAAGACAACACGAATTTGCCATAGTCATAAATCACTTTTTTCGTTTTGCAGCTATTTTATCACGTGAATCACCGTGTGACATCAAACACATACCCTCTATTGGTTGAAATTTGTGACCTAGCATGAGAAAGCCAGGCTCAGCCAGGCTTTTGTAAACAAAATACACCCATTTATATGGAATAGTGGTAACATGGCAAATCCCTCACATGCAAAGCATTTGCGATATGTATGCCCAAAGCCAGAGGGCATACATATCAGACAAATCACAAGCGCCCATGTTATAACCAATATGTTACACTTCCGCACTCTAAAAATCTGCCCAAACTTCAAGTAGATTTCGGCTTCTTTATATAGGCCTCTCCAAATAAATTTCCTGTTTCCCGTCCACCGCCCGCATGTATTTCCTGTCAACACCAAAAAGTCCATTATTTCAGTATTCTTCCATTATTTCCGTTTTTTCTTGTATACTCATGTGTATACAAGGAAATGTGGTTATGATACGTATGTAGTTTTTGTATACTTTAATGTACTTGACACATGTAGCTACGTACTTGTTATTTTATGTTATATTATGTAAAAAAGCTGCCTTTAATGGCTTCCAAAGTCAGACCTCTCAACCTGGAAGCAGACCTGGTCGTGAGAAACCCAGTGATCAATCCCCATGCAGCATGCACATACAACATTTTATACAAAATTTGTTGAAAAATGCATGATTACATAGCTAACTAGATGCAACACTGCTGTTTCTGCAGCTCATCTGCTATGGTGTAGCCTACACTACGATAATCTCTATGATAAATAAAACCCACAAGCTTCATTTGACATGGCTAGACTTGGATCACGTGAGCATGAAGTTCAAAATCATCAACTAGAAAATACTCAGCAATTTTGCACCACTGCTAACTTCATTATACTGACCACCTGTTCACTCTTTTGTATCTTTTATGTAGGTATGAAGTCATGGAGTACGACAAATCGTTAGCCTCCGCTTGTGGCCGATATAACACGCAGGCAACTTTACCGCATCAATCTTTTCACCCCTGAATGGTGTTTAGGCTTTCCACTTCGAAGTTCTTTCAATTAATTCAAATCTGAAGTCACGTGTGGGATCACGTGACACAATAAATGGCTATTTTAGCACATATTAATAATATTTCTGTCTAATCGTGAGAAATCATGAGATTAGCAGTCATGAGACCAATGGTGAAATCGTGTCTCACAACCAAATCATGAGTTGAGAAGTCTGGAAAGTAATAATGGAGATGTGCCATCTGCCCGCATGCTATTTTACTTGAGTGGAGGACGGGAAACAGGAAATTTATTTGGAGTGGCCATAGTAACAGGTAGTCTCGCAAGCCAGACTGCTATTTTTCTTTTGTGTGGGGGCGGGGAAAAATAGGGTCTGGTGACAGTAAAACTACTAATTGGTGTGTCATGATTCGCAATTTGTTTGCTTGTTAACAAGCTTGTTCACTAATTGGGGCGAGCCTGAGCGAGCCCCACATAAATGGTGTATTGAGTCGAAATCACTGCATTCAGATGGTACGGCGTACGTACGTACGTACATCACTCTAATTGTAAGCGCTATGGTAAGCAGTTATACACGCTTACTTAGCTATATATATATCATTAAGTATGGTAGTACTTAATAGTAGGGATCGCTATGAAAAACTATGGCTTCCGGAATTTTCGCACTTATAAAAACAACCTTACAACAGGCTTTAGCTGAAAAAACCTACCTGGATGCATTAGTACTGCTGTACTTAGGCTGTGTCTTTGTTAAAAGACGCAAAAAGTCTAATATTTCGATCCACAGCGAATTTTAAAAATTTCGAAATTACCTGTATTTCATCTGCCGGCCAGCCAGCCAGCCAGCCAGCCAGCCAGCCTGCCTGCCTGCCTGCCAGCCTGCCGTAAGACCCGGTTCCACTAGGTGTATGGCTCCAGATTTTTCACACAACAAAGGTAATCACGTCGGATTTACGAAAATGTTGTTCCGATTAAGGTTTGTCCACTGCGCCATAGCTTGTCCTTTGTTCTATCTTCTTCATTTGATCTTCCTTCAACCGAAGGATGACAAAATTTTACATAGGTGTCAATATTCCACGCAAGGTGTTAAAATGTAACAATAAACACCTTGGATAGGCGCATGCTTACTGATACAATCCGTAACGCGTAATGGAAGAATTCAGTCTTTCCCTATAGCCTTCTATTTTGTCTTCCATAGCCAGACCAATTTGTTTACACGCAGCTGCTTACCCAGGCTGCTTATCGATCTTCTGATTGTAAGCGCCGGATGTTAATTATAACATTAAGCGCTTATAATCGGACACCATTAACGACCTAGTAGCTGCGTATTGAATTTAAAATAGTCTCCTTCCTTCATAGTACAAGTCGTTTTACCATATAGATACTTGGTATCATGATGAAACGAGTCTGTTATAAAGGTGGGCGTGGCGCATATGTAGCGAGCCATTGTAAACTATGTAGATATCAATTGCTAAGAAATAATTCCAGTCTTGAGTGCCTGTAACAGCTAGCTATAAAAAGTAAACAAACTAGATTTTATAAAAAAAATTGAATTTAAAAAGGGCAGTAGGGATCGTAATAAATAATAAAAAGTAAGGAAACAAGTAGTTAATCACTCACCACCCAGCATATTGCATGTGTTTACTCAAGTATACAATTGCAGCTGGGTAGGCGTTCATACATGCACAAATGAAACACATTCTCTAGCACTTCTACAAGATTTAATCCCTACTTTGGCTGCATGTTTTAGGCTGCCAAAGTAGGGATTAAATCTTGTAGAAGTGCTAGAGAATGTGTTTCATTTGTGCATGTATGAACGCCTACCCAGCTGCAATTGTATACTTGAGTAAACACATGCAATATGCTGGGTGGTGAGTGATTAACTACTTGTTTCCTTATTTATTACGATTCCCTACTGCCTTTTTTAAATTCAAATTTTTTTATAAAATCTATAGTATATATATATATATTATATAGTCTATGTGCCTATGCACTTACGCTGTCGCAAATATGTACAGTAGCTACTTCAGTTAGACCCTGTCACAAGGTCTATAGATATCCATAGGTGTGTTCCCCGGGGGGGCCAGGGGGGCCATGCCCCCCCCCACTTTTCAAAGACAATATTTTGTTACTTATTTACATAGCTAAACTTACGAAGTATACTGAGCTTTTTAAAAGCTGAACCAAATGTTGGCCCCCCCACTTTAGAACATCTTCTCACGCCTATGGATATATCGCTACTCACGACTGGCAAAGAAATAAAGTTATGATGAAAATATTTCCAATCTAAGTGCCATTATATAAGCGCTTGCTATAAACAGTTATATGCGCTTACGTATATGCACATAGGCTTATGCATAGAGACAAGACACTTAATTAACAAAGCAGACTAATTGCACTAATTGGGGCGAGCCTTAGCGAGCCCCACCATATGGGATCAACAGTGAAATCTATCTTCTTGCTTGCTTGATACATCTAAAATCCCTTTATATGGCTGAAAGCCGTTTAAGTGCAAACCAACATTACATCAAACATTACAAGCATTACATAAAACACGTGGAGCGCTAACCATAGCACGCGAACCATTACATGCTAACCATAGGCATGTATATACCATTCAAGTGCCAACCATAATTTATTAACCACAATGTGTGAATACAACTTTCTACTCAAAGCCTAGTAAGCATAGTAAAGCTGATCATCTGATGTTAGGATTGCATATAGCACTGAATGGCTAGATAGATACATTGAAGTATAGTATCAACTGCCTTGCCGCCCTATAGCTAGCTACATAATTTTCTACAATATAAAAGATAGATGACTATTAGATGTTGTTTATTAAAGATATAAGATCTTCCTTAAAAGCCACAGGGCCTCACTACGTCTCTTTTCTTTATAATAGCTGATACCACCCGTGACTTGCTTATTATGTATGCTTGTGATACCTTTTGCGATCAATTGATATTATTACATATATGTTATTTCAATCCGCTGTAATTACTTTACTTTACTGTAATTAATATCCGGCTAGTTTTCATGAAATACGTACCGGTACAAATTTTTAAGACCATCATGTAGATAGCTACACTGAGACTGAACTGTACATGTTTTATTCCCTGTGCTATAATTATTACAATGTCAAATTGCATGTGAAGTCATCAGTGGTATGTATAGCTAAGTGTATGCATGCATCTATCAAAGCACCAGGCTCGCTCCCCAATGCCATGCATTTCCCCTAGTTTAATACAAAGTTCTATACATCAATAGCTAATGTAATTATGCAAGAGTCATGTAACTATAGAGTGTGCTTCATCATAGAGACTATAGACAATTATCAGCATCACCAGTCACTGATCTTGTCACTTGTGATCATTCCAATTTCATCACTTAATTTTTACACGAAAGTCATGTGACCTTACTTCTGAACTATATATAGCTGGGCTATATCATCGCCTTAAAAAACAATTAATAATATCTCACTAACACAACATGACCTTGGCATGTACAATGTTAACTATGCATACATGTCGCCCCACGATGTTGAAACATCTGTCTAGTTACTAATTACTTTTATACTATGTAAGGGTATATTATCTATGACCAAACAAACTGACCTATGTCCAAATCTTCATTAAAACCCACGGCAACGTCATAATACTCCCTACTGATCTGATATGGTCCTATTCTAGTTCCATTGATTTTGCAAACATTTCCTCCTGATTCAAAACCCCTAAGAACTTGAAAAAATCTATCGGCGGCTTGTTCATTTCTGAGTAGATTAAGAACATAAGCACAGTCACTGCCTTCGGGCTGTGCAACTATTTTATGAACAGTAACGTTTAAAAGTATCAGCAATTGTAACACAAGCCAAAGTAATCCCATTTTCATTAAGAGTCTTGTAAAATGCAGCGAAAACTCCGCACCTACGAATAATGAGTCTCGTTATGCGCAGACATTCATCCCGTTTAATTTTCCGTAATCTTCCGTTCTATGAATAACGTAATAATTTGAACATCCGGTGTCTAATTCAGTAGTGCGCGTTGTTTAAGATGAAGAGGGATAGATTGAATCGAGGATTGAATTATATACTCTCTGAGGTGGGAGGCGAGTAAGCTACATTATTCATATTAATGCACGCTGTATGGGCGTGATTCGTGGTATAGAAAGTAAATTACAGCATGCAAGCTTTCAGTTGGCTTACACAGCAAATCAAATTGTTTGTGAGTACCTTTCTATTTTATTGCTATATTAATCTATTCAGTTATGTTAATGTGGGTGCACGTGATTACACAATTGCACGTGTACTGCCATCGCCATACAAATTTGCCACCCAGAAGTACGGACAAATGACAACCACTCTATACTGTCCTGTTACATTGTATGCATTTTGCTTGAAATCAGGCAGAAAGTGATCAACGTGAGTTTGCCGGTAATGTAGCTATAGTATAATGTGTAATACAATCATCAATACATAAAAAATCACATACCAGGTATTAAACACATGTAACTACACTTGAATACAATTACAATAATACTGTACACAGTTGTGTTGAAACCAAGCCAAGAAACTTGTTACTGAATAACCGTCATGGTCACTGCCTCTGTCCATTACACTGTGTACTATAATTACTCCATGTGCATTCTGGAACTGTAGCGCAGATGTTTAAAATCCTGATTCTGATTGTTTGAACCTAAGAATAAAAAATACATGTAAAAAGAACAGCTACATATGTAATACAAGATAATTATTACATATTATGAACTCCGGCTTGGAAGGTAGGCTCGTATAGCTAGTACTATAAATAGCACGGAGAATATACCATCTATGCCAGTACATGTGCACGTGTGACCACCCATCATTAACATAAAAAATGGATAGAAGCTTGAATATAGAAACGTACTCACATACAATTTGATTTGCTGTGTAAGCCAACTGAAAGCCTGCATGCTGTATTTATAATTTATGTATATGTAGTTAGTTTTATTTTGTACTTGTATGATTGTATATGTACAGGACACTTCTGAAACCAGCGATATTTGCTATGCAGTCTTTCCTGTTTAAATATTTAATAAGTACACTTACTTTTTATATCACGAATCAGGCGTGCATTAATTAGCTTACTCACCTCCCACCTCAGAGAGTATACAATTCAATCTATCCCTCTTCATCTTAAACAACGTGCACTACTGAATTAGACACTGGATGTTCAAATTATTACGTTATTCATAGAACGGAAGATTACGGAAAATTAAACAGGATGAATGTCTGCGCATAACGAGACTCAAGTGTTACAGTAAAATTTTTGGCTTAAAACAACATTGTACTACTTTTAAAAAGATTTATCACTAAAGTACTGGAGTATAAAGTCGGTAAGAATTAAATTTGTATGCGTTGCTATGTGCCCCTTAGAGATGAGTCTTTGCTCACATGACTTACTCGTGACGTCATTAATTACTATTACAATACAGTTGATTAACAGTGGTTTAACTTACACATCGCCTGGTTTTTAGATGGTAGAACATCAACTTGTTATCCTTTATATTATAATTGGTTATGTAATTGGGTTTGTCAAAGATAGGGGGCACAGAAGACTAGAAAGCCTATAGGAGTGCACCCTAATTACAAGATACATACAATTACAAAAACAACAAAATACAACAAACAAATAACTACGTAGCTATAGTACAACACAAACATACAATTACAATGACAATACAGAATACACAACAAAATAAACAAATTAGTTATAGCTATGAATCTACACACAATAATTTATACACAGAAGAACGAAAAACACTACGACTAGATACAGATACAACAGAAAAAGGTAATCTATTCCAAATAAAAATAAACTTAACAAAAAAGGAGTAGCGATAAGCATTGACCACTGACTGTTTACAAACTAGTGTCATTGAGTGAGACTTGGTGGAAGATGTATTAAATTCAAAATAATCAGAAAAGGACATAGCAAATCTGTTGTGAAGTAGATCAAAAAATAATAAACAAGAAACAGTAAGACGAGTCATAATAGATGGCCAACCAAGACTAGAGATGCAAATGTCAGATGTAGGGCTCCACGAATAACGTGACGGGTTGAGCCAACTATTACATACCCAACGGGCAGCACGCTTCTGGACTGACTCAAGAACCAAAATATCCTTCTGATAGTGAGGTAGCCAAACCTGACAGGAATACTGAAACATTGGAAGGATCAAAGCACTGTATGCACGAGACTTAGCAACTAAAGAGCAGTAGTACAATTTTCTCCTCAGAAGATTCAAGACTCTAGCTATTAGAGTATAGCCTGTAGTGTTTGACTGTGTTAGAGTATATCGATCTGCTTTGTGTGACATGACTAGGCCTCCGTCAAATATGCCAGCATAATAGGCTTACCTACTATGCTGGCATTTTGAGGTAGTATCCTGGTTTCCAAGATGGCGCTCCGCGTGACAGCACACACAACAACAGCGCTAGCTGTTGCAAAGCTCGTGATGATGATATAGTAATAGTATATACATACCGATAGCTTCAAGGCTGTGTAGCTACTGTATTATTATTATACAGTATTGTGGCATGCGCACATGTGTCAGATGGTGAGTTGTAATTAGCTAAAGCCACATACAGCTGCATACACAGTTAATGCAACTAACTCAAAGCTGTATACACAGTTAATAGAACTAACTAGGGGAAATGCACGGCATTGGGGGGCGAGCCTGGTGCTTTGATGGATGCATGTACGTATACACTTAGCTACGTACCACTGATGACTTCACATGCAATTTGACATTGTAATAATTATAGCACAGGGAATAAAGCATGTACAGTTCAGTCTCAGTGTAGCTATCCACATGCATGATGGTCTTAAAAATTTGTATCGGTACGTATTTCATGAAAACTAGCCGGATATTAATTACAGTAAAGTAAAGTAATTACAGCGGATTGAAATAACATATGTAATAATATCAATTGATCGCAAAAGGTATCACAAGCATGCATAATAAGCAAGTCACGGGTGGTATCAGCTATTGTAAAGAAAAAAGACGTAGTGAGGCCCCGTGGCTTTTAAGGAAGATTTTATATCTTTTATAAACAACATCTAATAGTCATCTATCTTTTATATTGTAGAAAATTATGTAGCTGGCTATAGGGCGGCAAGGCAGCTGATACTATACTTCAATGTATCTATCTAGCCATTCAGTGCTATATGCAATCCTAACATCAAATGATCAGCTTTACTATTGCTTACTAGGCTTTGAGTAGAAAGTTGTATTCACACATTGTGGTTAATAAATTATGGTAATGTTTTATGTAATGCTTGTAATGTTTGATGTAATGCTTGTAATGTTTGATGTAATGTTGGTTTGCACTTAAACGGCTTTCAGCCATATAAAGGGATTTTAGACATATCAAGCACGCAAGCAAGCAAGAAGACAGATTTCACTGTTGATCCCACATGGTGGGGCTCGCCCCAATTATGTGTATATACATAACTCACAGCTGTAATTACTGTTAGCATAATTGAGCATAATAGGGAAATTCCCAAAGGCATTTTAGGCAAATTTTTTAGCATAATTGACGGAGGCCTAGACATGACCAAAGTCCCAGTATACAAAATGTCAGCATAATGATAGAATTACATTCTGATTCTGGCATAATTACCGCAGCCAGCAGCCCTATTTTGTAGGATTTAATGCAATGCTACCGCCATACTATAGAAATAGTTAAAGTTGTTATATCTCATCATCAAGGATGGTGTAATAAATTATGTTGAAGGATGTGCATGGTACCATTTCTAAAAGCAATGGCATTAAAATCTCTGAAAATAGCTGTGTAATGCTACTGTATTAATCACTTTATAATGTTTACACAAAACATACTATATGTGACTGAGTTTTGTAAAACGGTTCCAAATCGCACATTTTTATTTAGTTATATTTATCACTGCTACATAACAGTATTACATATTCCAAGATATTTCATAATAGTACATGGAATTCAATGCTCAAATTACTAAAAGTATTTAAGAAATATCTAGAAGTGTGATTTGCAACCGTTTTCCAAAATCTGGTCACATATTTTTAAATAGCTAGCTACCAGAGATTTTAAATAACCATATGCATGCCCAAGTTTATGCCTTGCTGGCACAAAATCTTTTAGACTGTGTTAAAAGAGTATTTTCATTAATTAATACATACATATGTCGTATACCTTCCTTCTGGTTTGTACGTATGAGAGCCTATATATATTTCCAAGTGCCATTTTGATCCATAAGTATTAAATATACTACATTTCATGGTGTGCAAGTGCCCTAAATGTTGCATGATGATACTCATTTCATTCATCTTTGCCAGTACGTACAAAGCAGGATGTATACAAGTGGTTAATACTGTATTTTTAACTATTCAAAACTGTTATCAACTGCTATATAGGGCTATATAATATGAATTTAACTCAGTTAACTACGTATGTATACGTATATGGTTTAAATTTCTAATTTGTGACTGGATTTACAAAAACATGCATAATCAATACTTCAACTATAAAATATGTAAGGAATAGTTGAAACTTGCAGGGTTTGCAGAGCTACGTACTATTTCTCTATTGTCCCTGAAAATTTCAAATCTATAATTATCTGATTTTTCAAATTTACAGGAATGCACCTCCACCTGTGATCAATCTACAGCTCTAAAATTTTGAGGCTAACTTTTTTAATTGAACTTATAGCTATGTGTGCAAATTCTGACTTGTTTAACCATGTACAAAGTTATGCCTCCTCAAAGCAAATGAATGTGAGTATAAGATCCCTTTTCACAAATCCAGTCTGCATATTGGTTCATACATACATCTAAATTAGAACAGCAAACCTACATATCATTCAGAATTACAAACTAGAAAGAGTGATGACAATAACGTATCCTTTTAAAGGGGCTGCAATATACATGACCAGATTTGGGAAAACGTACATAGTTCACACATCTGATGTTGAACATTTGTAAATTCTGGTAGAAACAGTAACTATGAGGGTATAAAACCCCTTTTAAGATTTGAGTAACTAACAACCAGTCCAAGTAGCTAGCTACGTAATATAGCTAGCTATGTACATATAACATAATTATATAATAAGCATAGCTATACATAGCTATTATCTAGCTACATACGTTTTTTGAAATTTGATTGCATCCATAAAACCTTTCAAAATTGTAACCATTGTCATTTAATGTAACTATAATAAACCATTTTACAGCACAATTTTAACATGTGTGTTGAAGGGATATAGTAGCTATAACTCAATATAAGTTGCAGCTTTGTTCAAAAATCTACAATACATAGCTTGCTACATACATATGTCACTACATACAAAAATAGTCAGCACATATTGTTACTCTGTATTTGCTAGTAAACTACTACAGCAGTCAGGTTATGTTAATGTAAAACATGTAGTACAGATAATCATGCATCAAACACACTTGCCCTCTTGAAATTGGGTATACTGAAAATCAGAAGCAAACAGGCCAGATACTTCATAGCTTGTATAGTTTCCTTCAATCACATAATCATTAGGCATGTTCACCTCATTAACGGGCCCACTCTGAGCACTACCAACATACAAGCATTGTTTCCTCTTGCCATCCCAAGTAGCTGAATGTAGTTCAGCAATGAATGTACGAGGAGGAGAGTTGTGATCAGGATGGTCCACTGTGACAGTGTAAATGTTGTTTACCGATCCACTGTAGTTACCAGTGTAGTTGAATACATCCACTGGAACATTCCAGAATTGTCCTACAACAAAAATGAAATAGGTAACTCAATGGTATAACTATGATATAGCTAGCTAGCTAGCTACATGTAGCTATACGTATAGTGAGAATATTAATTTTGATAAGGAATTTTGAGATTTCATACGGTTATTTGTTAGTTTCAATTTCACATACATATACATACGTAGCTGGTGCATTGTTTGCAGATTGATAGTAAACTGTAATACGTATGTATAGGTGCTCTTAGCAAATGTTCCCATATGTACAGCTAACTCTATAACACCAACTATAGATGTACTCACAGAGTAAATATCTTACCAATCAGTCCATGTGCACCAGGTTTTATTCCACCACCTCGTATTACATCAAAACGGATTACTTTCTTCTTATTGATTTTATAACACGCTATTCTAAAATTCAAATCATCCCCTTGAGTAGGCTTACAATTAGGTATTGTAACTTCAAAACTTCGCCTTCCAGTTTTATCAACTACAATTCTATCATCGTTGTATGGCTCATTAAAGGATACACCATTAATCATCGGAACACAACGTCTTGCCTCCAGTTTAATTTCAGTGCAATTATTCCCAGCGTTGTGTGCCAATATTCCTACTTCTTTAATGAAATTTCCACTCGCAGGATTTTTCATAGCATCATATAATACATTCACTTGTATACAGTCATCAGATATCAAATTGTAGTAGTTCCCACTCTCCCCATGTACTTGAAAACACAATGAAGTAGTGGTTGGGTCCATTCCTGGTGGAGTATGAGTGACTGGTACTTCATATAGAGGATCATTATGATAGATTACAGTATCAATAAGAGTCATGGGGGATACAACTGTATAGGTAATAAAATATACACATATGTGTTAGTTCATGTTTGTCCTGCAGTTAACTATTGTGTGATTGAGAACGTAAGGACCACACATGGTAAACAGAAATTTAACTTATGTAATGTATCCTGTAGCTACATAATCACTTAATTTAGTAGCTAATTCTTACCATCACTAATTGTTTCATCACCCATCATTGTTTCAAAAACTACACTGTTGTTCCTATTCACTCCTTCAATGCTCACAAACATAACTTCACTAGTTGCTTGACGACGTCGGCGTTTCCTCAATGCACTGTTGTTTACATAAATGTCACAATAACCTTCTGTTTCACACACCCATGAGTAAGTAGATGGATCACGACAATCTGGATTTTCATTTGTCGTTGAGCCACACACTAGCACTTTGCCATCACTAACATCAACCATAAAGGTTAGACCACCATCAGGAATGCGCACTTGATAATATGAAACTTTTCCTTGACCAAGTGTGCTGTTTAGTGTAGCATTCTCACCAAGACGAACAGGAACTGCAATGATATGTATAGCAGTAATATACGTAGTATGTGCATGTGAATGTTGCACAAACCAACCATGGTGTCTAACTGAAATTTATTTTCACACTCAGGTACGTACTATCCTGACAATATGCGTAGCTATAGATGACCAGGTCTGCTTTTACAGACAGCCTTTTCCTGGCCCTTTCAAGCCATGACAGAACCTGTGGAGCCACCGAGGGACACTAAAAGGTAGCATGGGGTGCCAAACTGCTTTCAAGGTCTACCTCGGCTCATTCAATGGCCTAGGGCCACTATGGCTGTTTCTGTCACCTACTGAACAGATTGAATGCCTGTGTCTACTGGCAGTGATAAACTACCCACTCTCACCCATCCATTCCCTTATATGCGACACTCGTGATATTCCAGGAGGTGTTCAAAAGCTTTCATGATATTACGTACCTTCAATATGAGCTAGGCCTCTATTACCATGGGAAATATTTTATACGTATATATATATATACAGTTATTTAAGTCTCAAGTTTCCATTGATGTACGTATATGTCTATCAAAAGTTTAACAATCTACGTACGTACATAGCTATTTGTAGCTAAACTTTAGTGGCATAAATGTGCATGCATATGACTATATACGTATGTAGGTGAATATTAATAAACAGATCTTACACACGTATAGTGCTACATGTTACTTACAACTACACGTTTGCTGCTTGATTTCATCTTCAAACCTCTGAAGCTCTTCCCCACTGAAGTTAGCAATTCGTAAAACAAATTCACTACTACTAGCAATATTGTCCAACTCGTCCAAGTCAACCGCATCACCTACTCCAACTGCAAAGACCTTAAAATCTGTTTGATTGTGAAGTAATTCTGACTCTTCTTCTGTGACATTCGGCAAATTAGACCTTCCATCTGTCATTATAATAGCAATTTGTGTGGTCTCATTGCTAGGACGGACTCCCAATGCTTCTGATAGTATTTCTGATCTTAAAACTCTGATTGCTTCAGCTGTATTCGTTAATCCACCAGTGTATGGTATCCTCTGGATTGCTTGAATCAGTGAGGCATTATCACGATGTGTGTTTAAATTGAACAACAGCTGAACATTAGTACTGTATGTTATCACTGCAACTCGTGTGTTATTGGGACCAATCTGCAGTGATGACACTATGTTTTCTATTGACATCTTTGCATTATTGAAGTTATCACTGCCAATACTTCCAGAAGTATCTAATGCAAACACCAGATCCAGCCCCCCAATATCCTGACATCGTATTACTGCATGTAGAATAGTCTCATAAATCTACATACATAGCTAGCTACATAGTTATAAATTGCATAACATCAAATGAATTTAAAATATTTACTTGGTTAAATGCCACACCTGCAGTGCCACAATCGATTTCAAAATTATGGGTATAAACAATGTCTTCGAGTATCGAGTAGTGGCTGCACTTGAATAGTCGCCGCATCAATTTTTCGAACTAAGGTAATAAACGCCGTGACGTTTAACCGCATATAAATACATTATCTGATTTGAGGATACCTTCTGTGATCAGAGCAAAATACCCAATGTGGTGATTATTATTAGTGGCAAAAACAACTGTAGAATGCTGGGCCACTCATCGATACATCACATGAAGGCAGAAATACTCACTTCAGGAACAAAGTGTCATTTACAAGGAATTCTTGACACAATTAAGTTTTGAAGAACCACTTTATGCAACCACCACTCTCCTAAACCTGGGCACATCCCTCCACTTAACCTTTATCATTGCAGAAAATTTGAGTTTCATGTATACATACGTAGCATTTTTAATTTAGCAAAATTGGAGGTGTGAACTAGGCCGGTTTTCACTCAGAGAGTCAACATAAACCAATTGCAAAAATCTAAGGAGACACCACCCTAACTTGATACTCTCTAGCTAGAGTAGCCATACAATTAACGAGTGAGACTTAAATAATAGATACATAGAACATTCATTCACTAGGTGGTATTGACATAATGGTGATTCTGCGTGTTCTACCTTAAAAGTAGCCTGCATCTGCCACTGAGTTATTTAAAATATTGATGGCTAACTTAATGCTTTCAGATAGGAAAGTGTTAAATTAAGATATAGATAGAAAGTTTCATATGCGTAGCTATATTGCTGTTCTACGTATATGGAATAGATAGTACAGTAACTTTGTTTAAAAACTATAGAAGCTAGCTAGCATTCTGAAGTTTTGGCCTACTTTCTACCAACATGCAACATTTCTATTGATGCCATGTAAATAACAAATAGTTACAAATGGTCATAATTATAATGACCTCCCTGTTTCTTGTATGAAATTCAAATTATGTTTAAAAGATTTGTTATATGCTACAATGAATCAATTGATGTACAGCAAGGTGTAGATGAAACCCTTTGATGCTCTTATTTGTTTTTAAATGAAGAGAAAATGGTGTCATCATGTTTGAAGAAGTTGGGATATCTCATGAAGAAAATTGACTTTCAACTATTCCATTGTACGTACATTTTCCCTTTGTAACAATTCTTTTCATTTGACAGTGTTACTATACGTAGACCTAGTGCTTGAATTGCCAGTTTGTCATGCACAATTTAATTAATTATTGAAATTTTTATGGATAAAATTATTCAACATACGTACATTCACAATCAGCAACTTTCCCTTCAGAATCAATGCAAAGACATTTTCCATCCACACAGCACTGCCCAAGTCTACAATTCGGACGACAAGTTTGAGATGTATCATTAGGTTTTGCTTCTACAATGGAATATATAATATATACGTATTATACGTACGTAGTATTGATTTAGTTAATATAAATGAACAAACAAGCCAACAGTATGTAGCTATACTTATGTACATCAGTTTATGGCCATTTAAAACATGCATATGTAGCTATAGCTACCTAGCATCAAAGTTGCAACCAGGTCACAGGTATTGACCTGGATAACTCCATTAGATTTAACTCAAAAATGATACGAATTTTACGTATCTTAATTTAGTTTAAAATATACGTAGCTAGCCAGTCTCTATATAGCATTAATTTATTTTTGGTAGACACAGCCCCTTCATAATTTGCTAAATAAATACATTGCATGATTTCATGCCATATATGTAAGTAGCTAAAAGTAGTAAGAAGCATTTTAGCATGCGGCTGTACCTAAGTAATGATATAGCAGCTGACAGGCCAACTTCGCTATAAAAATGGTATATACATAGCTATACATATACATAAGTTAATACAACAATATAGGCTATTAGGCTTCAGTTACAAATTGCTAGCTTAATGAGGTGGATAACTTGGTGGTTACTATACATAGCTAGTTATACTCATACAAATTTAAATTTAGCTAGCTAACTAAGTACCAGGAATATTAGCTGGTATAAAGGCATTGGTTTATTCAAAATTATATCTAAAATACTGCTTCATAATCCATACAGATGATTAACTTGGTCATCCTGAATTTTTATTACATCTGGTAGGCCTACGTAAGTGACAGACCCAGAGAAGGTGATCTATTTGACCTGAGTAATCTGGACAAGCTGACCCAGTTACAACACTGCATAACATAATCTAGAAATTTTCATATGGGCTAGACAAAGTAACTCTGCTATTTGTGCATTTGTATAGCATACCGATGAAGTTTTGTATATATACTACACATGCATGCAAGTTTTAATGTCCCCTGTACATATAACATTAGCAGTTTCATAATACAATCTATCAATAGTTTCTCATCAACACAATTAGCTAGCTATCTGTGTGGTAAGTTGTAAATAATCCAAACTTACTGTCAAATGTTAAGTCTGCCACTTTTCTGCCAAACTGTATATTGGTTCTATTTCTGTTATTAGCAGACCCCCCAGCATGAATTGCAGCTAAGTTAGGTAAACTTAATTGCTGATTATCCATTCTGTTCCGTACAACTGATCCATGCCTACATATATAACTTTTAATCACTTTTTCTGAATAATCTTTGCTGCCTTCACCCCAAACAAATTCCCATCTTTTTCCTATGAAAATTACATCATAGCTATGTAACAGTATTAAGTACTTGTTAATTACTAACACTGATTTATTGTATCTGTTAATTAATGAAATATGTATACATATTGTAATTGATTCAGTTGTTGTATGAAATCATTAGAATCGTGTTGTGCCGAACACGTGTTGTGTGTAGTGTGTTATACTGGTAGCAGAGGACGGTTTCGTCATGGCAAACAGTGGCAAACACATTAGTTTACCGACGCCGTTCTCAGACGGCAACCCAGTAGAATGGTTTCGAAGGTTCGAGGTCTGCTGCCACGCCAACGACTGGGGCAATGAAATGAAGGCTAAGAAGTTGCCAACTTTACTAGAGGGCAAAGCTATTGCAATATGGTTCGAGTTGACGACTGAAGAACAACAATCATACAGTTCAGCAAAAGAGAAGATTATCCAGCGAATAGTGCCAGCTCATTTTGTGTCATTAGCTGACTTCCATAAAAGGACATTGCGACCTGGAGAATCTTTGTCAGTTTTTTCCCACGAGTTGAAACGGCTGTTAGAACAGGCGCTATTGTCAGCCGATGCCAGTACGAGCAAAGAGCTTTTACTCCATCAATTTATTAGTGGATTGCCAAGTAGTTGGAGTAAGCAGCTGCGAGCGGGCGGCCAAATAAATGATTTGAAGACAGCAATGGAGCGAGCAAAGCTGTTGATGATGTTGAAGGAGTAACCAGATAAAACAGCAGCTATACAAACTGCTGAAGTAACTGCTCTCAAAGACCAGATTTCCTTGCTCTCAGAGCAAGTAGCAGCACTGTCTACCAAACGAACTAGACAACCTGGGAATGTGGTATGTTATCGGTGCCATCAACCAGGCCACTTGCAAAGACACTGTCCAGTAGCAAGAAGGTGTTATGTTTGTAAACAACCTGGACACTTAGCTAAAGAATGCTATTTGGGAAATGACAAGGGGGTGCCCCAACGAGGGAGGGGGTACCCCAGGAGGCAGTAAATCCCTCAGCTGTAGGAAATGTGGTGGTGGCTGCTGTAAGATCAAGTGCAGCTTTTACTTGGGGGCTATTAGACCAGAAAGAAGTGGATATGTTAGTTGATTCAGGATCATCTATTTCTTTAATACAAGAGAGTGTTGCAACTGCATATTCTAAAGAGATTAAAAGACCCCCAAAAAGGCTTGAGTTAATTTCAGCTGATGGAAAGGAGATGCCTGTTATAGGATGTATTACACTTCCATTGTGTCTGGATAAACTACAACTTACTCATGATTTTTTGGTAGTGCACTCCTTAATTGCCCCAGTGATTTTGGGTGTTGATTTTCTACAAAAGTATAATTTAGTACTAGACTTTACATCCAACCCGGTTTGTGTCACTTCTAAAACAGCTGATGATTCAGAAACACTACCAAAGAGCATGAAACCCATAGTGGATATAGCCAAGAAAGCTCAGGAGAAACTATTGACAATTGTGCTATTCCACTATTTGGTAAGACCGCATCACCTGTTTTTGATGTTCCCACATGTACTAATACATTGTTGTTAGCAGTACTGGAAGAGCACAAGAGTTTATTCAGTACCACACCAGGCCACACTGAACTGGCAGAACACTTTATTCCAACAACTGGAACACCCGTCAAAGTGCCACCATGTAGGATTCCAGCAAACTTTCAAGTGGAGGTGGAAGGAAGGCATAATTGAAGAAAGCTGAGCCCCTGGATGTCCCCAGCTGTATTTGTGTGTAAAAAGAATGGTGATGTCCAAATATGTGTAGACTACCGTGCACTTAACAAACAGACAATAAAAGATGCCTATCCTCTTCCACGCCCCAATGAGGTCCAAGACAGGCTAGCAGGGTGTACTGTCTTTTCAACACTTGACCTGCGTAGTGGTTATTGGCAGCTCCCAGTACACAAGGAAGATCAGATGAAGACTGCTTTCTGTCCAGGTCCAGGATTAGGCCTGTTCCAGTTCCACAGAATGCCATTCGGCCTTTCTGGGGCGCCGGCCTCATTTCAAAGACTAATAGACAAGATATGCCGTGATTTACCATTCACTACTACATACCTTGATGATCTTTTGATCCACTCACGAACACTTCAAGAACACAGAGAACACCTCCACACATTGTTTGAATGTCTTGCTAAAGCTGGATTAACACTTCAAGGTGAAAAATGTTATATTGGGTTGACTAAGGTGAAGTATCTTGGCCATTTATTTTCAGCCAAAGGCATGGAGCCAGACCCCCAGAAAATAGCTGCTGTTTGTGATTGGGCCATACCTAGGAATATCAGTGAAATCAGGAGCTTCTTGGGACTCGCCTCATATTATCGACGTTATATTTACCAATTTGCAGATATAGCAGCTCCACTGAATAACCTCACCAATAAAGGAGTTACCTTTATGTGGGATAATAACTGTCAATCAGCATTCGAGGCTTTGAAAAGAAAGCTGACAGAAGTTCCAGTTCTTGCGTACCCAAGTTTTTCCCTTACTGCCAACCAGCTTCAATTACACACTGATGCAAGTGCCACTGGATTGGGAGCTGTATTAGAACAAGGTGGCAAAGTTGTCGCATATGCAGGCAGAACGTTGACCCAAGCTGAGAGAAATTACAATGTAATTCAGCGAGAATGCTTAGCCATTGTATATGCATTAAAACAGTTTCGCCATTACCTACTAGGCAGACAGTTTACGCTACTTACAGATCATGCCCCACTACAGTGGTTAGCAGGCCAAAAGATGGAAGGGTTACTTGCACGCTGGGCTCTAGCTACACAGGAATACGACTTTACTATTTCATATCGTAAAGGCACTGTGAATAGTAATGCTGATGCCCTTTCTCGGAAGCAGAACTATACCAATGAGCAGTGTGCAGCCACCCTGTGCTTACCACAGCTACTGCCTGACCTCCAACAACACCAAACTAATGATCCTATTATTTCCCAACTTTGTGATGAACTGCAATCTGGCACATCCCCACAGAGACGTAAGTGGCACCATCAACCATTGAGATGATACAAACAACTTTGATCACAGTTGCTCATGAAAGATGGCATCGATACACCAGGCCCAAACTCCGACAAGCTCCTAGTACCCATCATTCCAAAATCATATCAGCAGGAAGTACTACACCAGTGTCATGATGTACCCAATGCAGGACACGTTGGAACAGACAAAACAGCTACAAAAGTAAGACAACTTGGTTATTGGGTGGGGATGATGCACGACATCAACCAGTACTGCAGAGAATGTGTGATATGTCAATCTTCTAAACCTCCAGCGCCACAGAAAGTTCCACTCATCAGTACTCCAATTGGAAGGCCATGGGAGATGGTGGCAGTAGACATCTTACAAGTTCCCACATCATGTCATAACAATAAGTACATTTTGGTGTTGCAAGATTATTTCACCAAATGGGCAGAGGCGATTCCATTGCTAAATCAAATTGCCACTACTATTACTAAAGAGCTTATGAAAGTTTTCTCCAACTATGGCTTACCTGAGATATTGCACTCCGACCAGGATCACAACTTCGAAAGTATTTTATTACAACAGACATTGGATACATTTGGTGTTACAAAATCACGAACCACAGCCTACCACCCTCAAGGGGACGGAATGGTGGAGAGATTTAACCGCTCACTCTTACAAATGCTGCATGCATATGTATGTCATGAGTCAGATTGGGAGAAATTTCTTCCACTAGCAATGTTTGCATATCGCACCTCCATTCATGCTTCTACTGGCACACCTCCCTTCAAACTTATGTTTGGACGCAGTTCCTACACCCCACCTTTTACATCATCTTATGCACATGATACATCTTCATACCCTGAGCAGCTACGTTGCAAGTTGTCAAAACTTTATGATTTTGTAGAAACCCACATGGTTGACACTGCACATAGATCGTACAACCAACATGTGCAACAAAGAAGTTTCCAAGTGGATGACACTGTATGGTTGGATTCGCCAACAGCTGGAAAACTTGACCCCAAGTGGGAGAATTAAAGCAATTCAAGGTCCAACTACTTATGTGATAACAGATGGCAGGAGGGACAGAACTGTGCACATCAACAGACTTTGTAAACGAATTCAGCCATCCCACACACACAGTGAAGCTTCCACAGGAGCACCCGGGGTTGTGTGGAGTCCATCAACAATTGAACATGAAGTTGTTGAGCCTGAGGAGGAACGACGTTATCCCCAGCATAACCGAAGAGCCCCAGACTATTTTCATTTCTAGCTTGAGGACAAGCTCCATCTAGGCGGGGCGAATGTAACAATATTAAGTACTTGTTAATTACTAACACTGATTTATTGTATCTGTTAATTAATGAAATATGTATACATATTGTAATTGATTCAGTTGTTGTATGAAATAATTAGAATCGTGTTGTGCCGAACACATGTTGTGTGTAGTGTGTTATAGCTATAGCCACCATATAGCTATATATTAGCATATAAGAAATGTTCGAGACTTCACGGTTTTACTAAATCAGTATTTAATGAAATAACACAAATTTCCCACCCAACTTCATGAATTTCTATATAGCTATACTACTCTTAACACACATTATGGCATTATAGTCTTACATAGTCAGACCTAAACCAAAACGTTTTACTTGCATGCATATCAGTGTACAGATCTAGCCACATGAAACATTGAGATGGGCTGGAGGTATAGGAGTAAAAACAAAATACTTAATATACCAGATTCCATGCAATGGACCCTTATATCGCTAATCATTTCCCTTGTGCAAATTAACATATCAACAATTGAGGAAGTTCAAATATCCTTTGTAGGGAGTTTGTAAATAATCAAGACTCGTGATAGGCACTAAGTGAGTCTAGGAGTGAGTTATTTACATGTAGCACTGCACTCAAATTTGCAAACACTCAGTTAAGCCGCCACGAAACCTATCGCTTAGTTATTACAGACCCAGAACGTTCTCACTATATAGAATCAATAAACCAAAAATGGAAGAAATCGGTACCACCATTCCTAAGTACCAGCCATTGCGAGTTTTATGGTGTCATTCATGCACCCATGCCCAACAAACCATCCTTTCCAACCTGATTCACCCATTACTCGAGCATTAGTACCTTCATTGTTTGTAGAATCAATAACCTGAAGTTCATCGAAATCGGTTCAGCCAGTCTTCCTTTCACAAAAAATTTTTGACGCGGCAGTTGTTTTTTTGTTTTTTCATTTTCATCCACGTGGGCCAGGGAGCTTGCGTGAACCCCGGAAGTTTATTTTCAAACCTCTTTTGTACATTCACTTGTGTGTCTAATAACTCGATTACTCATTTCTTCAAGGATTTCAGCCAAATTTGTATCAGCACTACTTCCATATACGTATGCTCTACCTGTCATACTATTTTCAACCTGAAGTAAACACTTGAATGTATACTTGAGCAAGGCTATTACACTGCAGGTCAATAGTTGCCATAACTTGGACCATAGATATATAGCTAGTGTAATGGAATTGGAAACTAATCATTTGCGCTTGTTACTTACCACAGAAACGTTGTCAACCAATCAGTGTTAATTGTGTTGTGCATAAAGATACAAGGTGAAGGACCTTTACTTAAATGGTAAAAGGTTTTATCTTTTACATTTTAATCCTGTTTAAATGTTTAAAACAAATTTCAGGTAAGTAAAAATACTTATTAAGTTAGCTGTAGCTACATACACAACTACATAATAACTGCCTGAAATTTGTCAGTAGTTGCATAATACTATATGCTTGTACCACTTTCATGAGTTCCTTCCTTGAGCAATAAAGAATTTGGCTCCATTTTTATATATAGAATAATGTATGTTAATGACTAGGCCAATTTATTTGTCTCTCAATGAAAGTTGGGTGGTTCTTCAGACGCATAACATTAAAGAAGTGAAAAATGTATACATTGTCCAACTTTCACATTTGTACAGCTAACTTTAAACATTACTACTCAATTCATTCTCGTAGCTTAGCTCATCATTCATGGAATAGGCTAGCAGTTTGCACTTTACAACCATTAATGGCTGCTAAAAATGGTGACAAACACTATTGTGTTTTCCTTACCTCTTCGAGGTCAATGCATCATCGGCACTTGCTGCCATGCCTAATATCCCAATAACCAGCTTTAACGGTCAACTGAATATATGTAGAGCCATAGATATAATCATTCATGCTATCATGTATTCCTTCACCAGCTCTGGCTATAAATCCAAGTATTATAAGTACATAAAACGCATGCATAGTGCAACACAGATGAAACATCGATTACGGTAGTTTCCAATCTCATTGCGATATATCTATGCTTGGACCCACACTATAGCTATATAGCTACTTGTACATTATACAATGTAGTTTTAGCTGTAGCTATGTTCGTCCGGCTCACAGATGCCGTCCACTGAGGTGTAAGATATAATATAGCTAATAATTATATCTATGCAACAAATGAAAATTTTATAACATGTGTGGCCTGTCATGCCACTGATGGTCCCCCCCGAACCATCTGTGGCAATTTTTTTGCCATAGATGGTCTCCCAGAACCAAGTATGGCACCATAGGTGGTCCCCTCTCGAAAATCATCCAAGCTCATTCATGATGGTCCTCCATGCCTGCATCCCAAGACTTGTGTATTGCAAAGTTCAGTCTCATGTTTCAGTTTGCTGACTTCAATTATTGCACGTAGCTCCAGTTAGCATGATATTGTCTCACTCAGAATATGCATGCATGGATTGCACACAGCTGCGCTACTCGTAGAAGTTCCATGAGCTAATATATGGTTATATCGATCGGCTATAGCTATATAGCTACCTGCTTACTTGCCTGTATACATGTACATACAGCTAATATATAGCTACGTAGCTAGCTAGCTAGACTAGCTATACTATTGCTATGTTGAAAGTTTGATTTTATAACTACTTAGCTACGTACATAAACAACATGTGTAGCTAGCTATACGGCACAACTACATAGGTTTATAGCCGACCAATTAACTAAGTTTTGGTCAAGAGTTGATAGCTATAGCTAGCTAGCTATATAGTTTGTAATATCTTGCTGCATGCATGCATTAGGCTTGTGCCAGTTATGCTTTTAAAATTGCCTATTATGCTTTTGAGCACTGCTCAAAAAACAACCCTATTATGATCAAAATTATGCTTGGCAATTGCAATTACGCTCGATGCTCGATGCTAGCATATATACAAACATCAATATCTTACTTTTTATAGGTTTCAATACTTGTTTCTATCATTAAGGTGGCGGTCTACCAAAAATATTTCGGTTAAACATGCAGTGCATTTTTAAAGGGTAAAGCCAAGAAAACGTTTAATTATGCTAGTTGATAGTGAATGTCTACTTCGATAAGGGCTTTTTAAATACAATATTACTCGTGGAACCATGGAACAAAGCAAGAAGGACTCATTGCCAAGTACTGAAAAGTGTGCAATAAATACACACGCACGAACTAAATTAACAGTGATAGTGGTGAGGAAAGGTACGTCCATCTCAATGAATGCTCGATACAGGGTTATGAAATTCGCTACACGTTTACGGTATGAATATGTCCAGGTCGCTGTGGATTTATTTTTTGAAAAGAGTGTACCTTTCCCTTTTGAGGCGATGGTTTGCTTTTGTAGTACTTTGCCACCTTTTGTATCTTAAAGATTGACTTAAATTCGGATCCACAGGGTTGTATAGCTCGGCAAGGGAGACTAGTTGTCCAAAGAACTAAGCCATTGCTCAGTGTATATGCTGATTAAGCCATACGAAATGTATTTACATACGTATAGTAGCACCTTCACCCGTTAACCCATTAGTGATGAAAAATGAACTGCTATATTGGAGAATAGTTGTTTGCTTACTAAAAGAGTGGCTAAGGTACATGATAAGCCATGTGGTTTGTTGAATTTGAGGCAACGTAATTTTCAATTCAGTGTATGGGCGTATCGGTAGACCACCACCTTAATATAGCATAGAGGAACCTGCCCAGATGGTTACATAATCAAAATTATTTTAATTATATTAAACCAGGTGTGCCGGTAGAAGGCCGGCGTGCACGCCTGGTTTCTTGAAATTGTTTTCGTCTGAGAAATCGGTGTGTGTGTGTGTGTGTGTGTGTGTGTGTGTGTGTGTGTGTGTGTGTGTGTGTGTGTGTGTGTGTGTGTGTGTGTGTGTGTGTGTGTGTGTGTGTGTGTGTGTGTGTGTGTGTGTGTGTGTGTATGTCTGCCCCCCAGGCTATTAAAAACCATTCAGAAGTCTGAATAACCAATCAAACAAGTCCTACTGATTTCAGTTCCTTTATATGACACTTGCTATCGATATAACTGATGAGCGGGGCCTTAGTAACGAAGTGTGTCGTGAGTTACTGCTAAAGAGCAAGGTAATGCCGTGTTAGCCTTTCGTTTCACAGTAAAAGCCATCTAACAAGACAGAGCACTTCAGTTTTGAAAGTGGGCGTGCCATGCAGGTTGCGGAGCTTATAAAAGAAGACTGGCCTATTGTGTTACAGTAAAAATTTCGGCTCAAAACAACTTTATATTACTTTAAATTTTTATCACTAAAGTACTGGAGTATGCGTTGCTATGTGTTCCTTAATGATAAGTCTTTGCTCATGCGTGTGATGTCATTAATTACCATTACAATACATTGAATAGCAGTTGATTAACAGTGGTTTTTAGATAGTAGAACATTAATTTGTTTTTAATGGCACTTATTTTGATACCAAAGGAGGTGTATTTTGATAATTCTTGCCGGTGTACATACTTTCGGTGACGAAATATCAAGAAGTATCCATTTCGGTAGTTGAAACAATTTAATAAGCAACCTATACACAATATATTCTCTACTGTTACACTCACATGCGGATTTGGGGAGGGGCAAGGGGGGCAATGCCCCCAACTCACCTTTTGCTCCCCTACTATAAAGGTACAGAAATATTCACAGAATTTTAACTAATTTTTATTGTTTACATAAATTACCCTATAACTGTAAGGGATTGTGCCCCCAGACACCCTGTGGCGGGGGACCATTTGCGGCGTGACAGGCCACGCAGCTTACATCCGTCATAGATAATGAGCTATCCGGCCCGGCCCACTATGGCCTTTATAATTATACTGACATACCTCCGGTTTTCAGTTCCTGATTAGTCTCTACAGCATCTTCATAGTATTCTTCACTAATTTGATATGGCCCCAGTTTGTTAGCACTTCTTTTACAGATGTCCCCCTCAGATTCCTCTTTGCGAAGAGCTGCAAAAAAGTCGCCATCCAACTTATTCAAAATACTACTTGCACACGGCTCGCTTTGTTGAGCGCGAACATCTTGAGCAATTAAGAAAAGTAACAACACTAAACGCTTCATTTCTCATTTCTGCAACAGTGAGTCTGAGGACCTGCTTTCCTTTTTATCGCTGTATAATTCCGTAAAACATATATTTACGATTAAATACGAATTATACAGGAGTCTAGCGCACGTGACCGCGTTCTATGTATGTATGTATGTATGTATGTATGTATGTATGTATGTATGTATGTATGTATGTACGTACGTACGTACGCCTATGTTCGCTGCATTCGCCATCATCAGTATGCATCTCAAATAATGTGTTCACTGGAGGATTTTGCTCATAAACCAGCTTCTAAAACTCAGTAACCTCAAATTAAGCGCGCATAGTAAAACAAAATAGTGGGCACTAATTGAAGAATGGACTTAATTCACGCTCCGTTTTGTATACTGTCGTAGGGCAGGAGTCTACACCACTGTAATTAACTACTAGCAGTGATCATCCACGAGTAATCTGTAATGTCGAAATAGTGCCAGAGATGTCATTAGTAAGCTGGTGAGACAACAGCAAGAGTAAATTCTATTATTAATAGCTACCACTGATGTGTTATGTAATCATAATATTATGTAGCTATTTCTGAATATCAAGGGTGTGATACTGTACGTAGAATATGGTAGTGAATATAGTTATAACAGTTTTTAGTAGTACTGCATGCACGATGCATGTGGGATTATTTATGAATGGTGATGAGCTAGCTACGTATTTGAGTGAAAGATCTTGGTGTCATTGTACCGATCGCTCTTACCTTAACGATACGTACGTACATAGTGAATCACCAGGTAGGCAGTGTTAATCACATATAGCTAGGCAACAGAATTATGGGGCCATACAGGTGGGCCAATTAGACCCTCTTAAATTTTAAGAGGCTCCACAAGAGTTCAATTTTGTCGGTCATTAGTTTGGCTATTTAAAAACTTTCAGTAGCTTCCTCCATCCTTGTAGCTATGGTCACACATTATTATTATTATTATTATTATTATTATTATTATTATTATTATTATACACACACATGGGTACATACAAACATGCAAGTACTGGACACATACATATAACTAACACACACATATATATATATTAAGTACATACATAAAGCAGACATAAGGAAAGAAAAACTACCTATACGAGGAAGCTAAGATTAACAAAACACTTACAGACAAAAACAAACGAAAAAAACAGAAAAGCAAAAATATATACACAAAAAAAATAGCACACAACATATAACTAGCTATATGAGTTTATTTATACAAGTTAGGTCAAGTCACTGATGCCAGCACCATCCTCCAAACCAAGGCATCTCCACTTTGAACGAGTACCCCTCACACACAGTCCAGTGGCACGCAATATCGCAAACGCCAATCTGGTACGAACCCAGCACAGAACTTCAGAGTAGTTCCTCTCCCATTTCGATGACAATCCAGTAGCAATTCTCTTAATAAAACAACCAGCTTCAGAACCAGCCAATCCATCAACTGAAAAGCAAAGGGGGGTAAAGTGAGCACGGCGAGCAGCAGCAGCGGCAGAATACTTATGCTTTTTCTCAGTCTCAGCCCGAAACAAAATGGACTCAGGTGCATGACCAAGATAGGACTGGGCGTCAGTGTCTGTGACACGGATGTCAAACAATTATTATTATTATTATTATTATTATTATTATTATTCTTATTCTTAGTACTTGGTTGATAATTATTATTATTATTAGAAAGACAAAGTCTTATATACCATCAGAAACAAGATAACTATAAATATAGAAATCTATAACTGTTCCAAAATACGTATAGCTATCTAGCTAGTCTTGACTTGAAATTTAAATGTTTGGAGCATAAACTGTAATATCATAAGGTAGGTTGTTCCAATCTCTAATAATTCTCTGAGAAAAACATTTCTTCCTGCATGCATGATCCTTAAATTAAAGCAGTTCATTTGTACTTTTAGATCATGAGGTCTTGCTGAACCAAGGGTCCTGTGAACAAAGAGTCGAATAGCACATCAATCAAATTATTGATTATCTAAGCATCAAAATCATGTCCATTCTTCTACAATATTGTAGACTTGAGAGATTTCAAGCCTTAATTCAATCTGTCACCATACGTATGGTGTTATTTAAACTCCGGCCAGCATTCAACAAAAGCATTCTTCCATTCCGGAGTTACACATAGCTATAGCTACCTATACATGAGATTGGAAATTCTCACATGATGTAAACAAATAAAAACAGTCTTCTTAGAATCTTTATGTATGCCAGAGCACTTATTAAGTTCTTTATGAAATACTGGCTTATATGTACTGTATTTTGCCAATGGCCTATGTTCAGAAGGAGGAATCACGTTTATTGTTCCTGCGGATACTCCTCACCTACAGGTTACAAACATAATAATTGTGGTACTGTTTTCAAGAGATTAACGCCATGTTTGAGGAGTTAAGACATTATTCTATACCCCAATTGATATTAAAACATATATGATTTAAACCCATAGCGGCAAAGTATTATAAACTTCAAATAAACTCTTAGAATTTTTAGTACCGATTACTCATACATTTCAAGTTGTATCCTCGTATAACTGGAGTTACCAACAGCCTGCATGTGTATTGGCATTTGCCCTAATGTAGCTAAATGTTTTGCACATCCAAACATTTTTATGGGAGTTATATCGAGCCAAAGACGTGAGATAATTGATCTATAGGTGAGGAGTTCAGAGTGCAAAATAATAGCAGGAAAAAAGACATTTCTGGAGCTATTTGTCAGCATATTTATATTTGCACAGAAAAATGTCTGAATGAAGCTTTTAGCAAGCTAAAAGCAAAGGTGTTGATTTTAAAAAATCAATAATTTTTAACACAATGTCCAGACAAACTCCACTTATGTCTACAAATTTTGTCATGTCCTGACAGTATGTCGGCCTACGTATCAAAAGTTATTTCACACACTGGGAGTTCCTTAATTCGTGATGTCACAATTTCCAATCCCATCATTCCCATGTATATATGGTTAAGTAACTCTGTGATACAATACACTATGTAAAGACAATAGCTATATAGCTACAACAAGGTACAAGGTACAGAAACAAAAAAGTGCAATACAAAACCAACATGCAGCAACAGCTTGATCATTAGGTATAATTGTATATCAATTTAAATGTTAGTCCCTGCTTGTCTTTAAATGCATTGGATGCATGAGAGTTGTTTAAATCTGTGAACTACTTAATAATCCATTTTGTTCCTAGTTTTGCCAGGTAGCTAGCTGAGATATACGTACATGATATACGTAGCTAGCTACTGATTTGTATATACATAAGCTTTATAGTAAACATAAATGGTGATAAATTATCATACCTGCATATAAAATGATAGCTACGTATTTGGTAGTTCTTCACTAACTCATGTGTATTGTGACTATGAGATCCTACATATTTTAAATTCAGATAATTATACCGATATATCTTTTATGTACATAACATATGTAGTCTATACTTTTGTTATATGGCACCATACATACGTATGTGCAAGATTAACCAAATAGGTAATATGGTAATAACATACGTACGTATTGATCTTAGCTACATAGTTATGCAAATAAGCCACAGAATTACTTGTTATTTATTTTATTTATTAATAACTTTACACATAATAGTTTTACACATACACCATGGAGTCAACAAAATTTATAAATCCGGAGGCTGAGGCTGTAGCACACAAGTGAATGAGATGAGGGTTTATAGATTTTGTTGATTCCACAGTGTATGCATATAACTGTTTTATACTCTATTTACAATAATATAGTCTTTACTGTTTTTGTCATCTGCTTGATTCTTCTTGCAATAGTCTTGGCAAGAGATCAAAAAATTTCAATAAAGTGCCTGCACATATGTAAAGTTTTACATTTCTATGAAATTTATGGTCATTGTGAAGCAATAGTCACAGTTGGCATAGTCAAATTAACAAAGAGATTGTGTATAATGTATAGTTAAAAAGTAAGGATATGTTGTCTTAGTTGCATTACAGTAGCTTCATCATAAGAGCCAACTAAGCTATGTAGCTCTTCCATGCTGGTCTGCGATATCATTGCTTTCTCCTTACAAGGTGGTGTTTAAATAATAGACAGAAAAACTGATTACCATATTAAAACAAGAGACGTTTTGACTGTGTATGCATAATTAGTGTAGTAATTAAAATTTTATAGTGTCAGTTTCCTTATAGTTATATTATATTTAGCTTCATGTGTGTAGTGTGGTTTGGGAAAGGTATGTAAGTGGAACTGAAGTACTTAGAAACCATATATGAATATTATGCATATACAAATTGGATTATTATGAGGCTGCCGTATATGGTAAAAAGTAAACTCAATGAAAACGTTGTGACTATAGCATACATACTTCCTTTTATTTTGTTTATGTAGATCTCTGTTCAAACTAACCTGGATTGTTGTGTGTTGTTTCATCTGACAAAATGTCCAAAAGCTTACTATCATCATTAATAATAATATTACTGACAAGTCACAGTATCAGCATTAGAAGTAATGAATATTATTTGCAGCAATTGGACAGGGCAGCATACAATGGTGATTTGAGTGAAGTTGTTAAACTGGCTCAACTACAGTTGGATTGGAACCAGCTTTACGATGACAAAAAGTTTTCTGTCACTGCCATACATCATGCATTAAGAGGTAGACACGACAGTCTTGCAACCCAATCACTTCAGCTACTTGGAAATCATGAGGTAACTTTTGTAGTGTAGAGATAATAATATAACATGAGAAATCTTACAATTATAATATTTTTGGCACCTAGACAGTAATTGATCACTTAATTAACAAAGCTTTCCTTAATCCCGCCCTGGGCTGTCCACTCTATCATGCAGTACATTATCGCAATACCAGAGCATTACAGTTGTTATTGAAGGCATCAAATAAAAATGAGTAAGTCTGTCTACATAATGACATTCTTTGTATGGCTTACTAACTGCATAATTTATTTTATACTAGTATTCTTGAATGCCTCACTACTCAGGATGTTAATGGAGAAACTGCTCTACATTCAGCTGTCAGTAGTAAGGCATCAGGATTTGCAAGATTTTATGCTAAACTGTTAACAAATGGCTCACAGACATTAAAACAGTCTACTGAAAGTGTTTTACAATTATTAGATTTGAAATACAATAGGGTAAGGTATTTAACTACGTAGCTTTACAATAGTTTTTGTCCCATTTAAGTACGTATATATGTATATGCATCTTTTTATGTGTAAACCTTATGCAGTTCCATGAGCCTTAATGTGCTATGCTCTCAATGATATTATTTGTGTATAGTACGTGCATGTTTATTGATGGCAGACACTAACAGTTTATCTGTTTAAATATGTGCCAATGTAATACGTACCTCTGTGAAATGTAGCCTGTTGAAATACAATGCCCAACTTCATTACCTACAGTTGTATAATATATGTATGTATGTATGTATGTATGTATGTAAGATGATACATAGTCTAGTGGTCTAGTTATAAAATCCCTGTTGTTATGAATAATATTATGAGTTTAATTGTGTAGCTTATTAACAATACCTTAGAAGGTTTTAACACAGTAACAGACAACACAACATTTTAATGTAATATGTATAAAAATTTTTATGAAAAGTAATATTTTGTTAAGGTTTCACTGCAAGTCACCAGTTGTTCACTAACACCTTATTATGCACAAGGTAAATGTAAGCTCTGATAAACACTTTAAAATAGCAACAAAGTATGGATAATACTACGTATGGTAAAGCTATCAGTTAGGCTGATAAAATTACAAATTATATACGTATGTAGGATCGCTATTACCTGTAACTACGTGTATGGCTATACTCTGTTATGCTATGCTGCAGTGCTCACCTATATGCTCAATCTTGTGATCTGTCAGATCTGTGCTTAGGAATAGTACAAAATTCTTTAATCAGAGTATATTCACTTGTCCACAAGTAGGGAGATCACTTTATTGGAATATATCGATTTTGGCATTTTCCATAATGTTTATAAGTACTCAGCCAAACACTTCCTATTATGCTGGCATTATGCTTGATGCTTTTAGCTACTTAAAATTATGCTAGCATAATATTGGTGGATGCCTAAATACACGCCTGTCATTGGCAAGGGAAACAGATAATAATGCCACACTTACGCTTAGATATTTTACTGTATACAAGAAGTACTGAAAGCCAATAATAGGTACCCATGTCTGATAATTGGCAAACTATGTACATACATCCTGGAAATTTCAGATAGAATTGGTGAAATCAAAAGTTCATTACCAAGGTACTGGCTAATGATAGTTAATAATGGTGACCCGGTGATCCGCTGACCCATTGGCTTAGACCCAGTGACCCGGATGATGATCCAGATTTTTTTAAACTTGAAACCTAGCTACATAACTATTATGAAGTACTCTAATTAGAGACTATGTACATACGTAGCTTGTACTAGCATTAATGAATCAACCGATACTCTCTAATAGAACAGTTACTAGTTTATTTGTGACTGTTGTATTAGAGAGTATTACAAACTCAGGTCAATCTGAGTTTGGCCTGCAACCTGAATTACCCACTGACAGAAAAAGTGACCCATCTGATCCAGATATGTGGATTGAATAAACTGCCATAAAAAGTCCTTGTTATAAAAATTTGATTGTTTTATCAGAGTAGATATACACTTGTACAATTATGACTTTTCTATTAGAGTATATACCACTATTAATTTTCTATATTTCTAGTCAAACATGCACTTCCTGTATGCTTGATGCTTTTAGCTGCAGTACCTATTATGCATAAAACATTCCCCTGAGTAGTACTCAAAAAGAAAACTTGTGACCTACAATTCAATAATGTCTATTTTCTAATAAAACAATCAATTATAACTTGTAAATGTGCACTACAAATTACTATAGTGAATTAACTATATGTATGGGAAAGTACAATCATACGAAATATAATAGTAATGTAACAATAACAGCAATAACAGTTTAATATTTAATATTAAATATATATATATGTATGTATGTATGCACGTATATGATTTATATGATTTATTTTAGTTATTTCAATTGGAATATCTTTCATTTAAAGACCTAACTGCTGCAATCGGACATAGAGACATAACAATGATATTACAACATCTTAAAGATTTTTATTGTGAAAATATTCTAGATAAACATCAGAATACAATATTACATATTGCTGCAGCTTCAGGAAGGCTAGAATTAGTGAGGTACCTACGTATGTATGTGTTGTATATAGCATAATGAATAATTTACTCAAGTATGTACATGACTAGATTTGCCTTATATCTAGTCAGTGAACCTATAGTGAAGTAATGCCAGGCAGTATGGTTGTCTTTGCATATAGATCTATCACGCTGTAAGACACATTATATCAAACACTGTCTTTTCATCAAGTATCTTTATGTGTATAACGGAAGATACTTTTTATCATGTAGGACATTGATAACAGTTGGTTGTTCGGTGAAGCAACATAACATGTATGGACAAACAGCAATTGAGATGGCAGCTATTGCAAGCCATCAACAGATAGTCTTGGAATTAATGCAATCACAGTTCACTTTGCAGCAAACTGATGTTTTCTTCAAAGAAATTGACCAGTGCAAAAATCATCATACAAACATTTTCCTACATATAGTTGACACTGGATATAGTAAATTATCAGACTTTGGCATGAACCAGTATTTAACTAGTGGGTGGAATAGTAATTACTACAGTGGAAAAATTAAATGTGATATCGAGTAAGCATTGTATTAGGACATAGTTACATACGTATGTACGTAACACATAAAATATCCTTTAGTTAGATATTCTAATAAAGCATACAGTGATTCTATTCATTATGACCATAGGCATATTCACGGTATAAACATGGAGAATTTTCAGCATTACTACTATAGTAGAAAACAACCAGTGGTGTTTAAAAGCATCTCATTAGAGTGGCCAGCATGGAAGCACTGGAGGAGGAAGGAATTCATTAAAAGGTAGGAATATCCTTATCCATACATTATAGATAGACGATTAAAATCTGTATAGGGAGAGAAATTTATGGGCATGTATATTCTATTTTGTGGATTAATTTATGACTATAGGAATAATCTAAGAAAATCAAAAAAAACCACAAAAATATTAAGTGTCTATATGGTACTCGAGCAATGTTAAGAAAGCTGATAGCAGTAAGCAGCATGCTTAAGAAAGCATGCAGGTTACCCTAGTCAGATTCACTGGCTACTTTAACGACATGAAATACAAGTTGAAGTTCTACCATCTAAAAACTAGGCGATGTGTAAGTTAAACCACTGTTAATCAACTGCTATTCAGTGTATTGTAATAGTAATTAATGACGTCATGAGTAAGTCATGTGAGCAAAGACTCATCACTAAGGGGCACATAGCAATGCATACAAATTTAATTCTTTTGTTTAAACCGGCTTTATACTTCAGTACTTTAGTGATAAATCCTTTTAAAAGTAGTACAAAGTTGTTTTAAGCCGAAATTCTTACTGTAACACTATAGGCTAGTCTTGTATTATAAGCTCTGCAACCCGCACGGCACGCCCACTTTCAAAACTGAAAGGCTCCGTCTTGTTGGTGATGTACAGCTGTTCAAATGGCTTTTACTATGTAATGAATGGCTAACACTGCATTACCTTGTTCTTATTCGGCAGTAACTCACGACACACTTCGTTTCTAAGGCCCCGCCCATCAGTAATATCGATAGCAAGTATCATAGAAAAGCAGGACTTATTTGATTGGTTATTCAGGCTTCATTTCACGTGAATGGTTTTTAATAGCCTGGGGGGCAGACACACACACACGCACGCATGCACGCACGCACACGCACGCACACACACACACACACACACACACACACACATACCAATGTTTTCACGAAAACGATTTCAAGAAACCAGGCGGTTGATTCCACACTGTAGCACTAAAGCACAAGCTAGCTATGTACATACGTATATAAAATGCTTTATTACTAAACACAAGCTGGGGGCACCTTTTATCCACCCAAACACTATAACTACTACAAAGCAGTTGTAACAGATTTGTAAACACTTCACCCTTGGGTGTCATACATGTATGCAAATCAGATGCAAGGATATGTTATAACTATTACATAACAGTTGATAATACACAAGTAAAATGTACGTACATGTGTAAATAGGTATGGTAATACTTCAGTTCTGCTTAATGACATTCCATATGCTGGACTCTATGGATATCATCAAAATGATTTTACTGAATCGATTACATTATCACAATTCATTGAAAATTTCGACAGTTTGTCTTCTTACAGGTGAGTTTAATTGTTGTACTTGATATTGGTTATCATAACTACGTATCTCACAGGTATCCTCCATATTTATTTGATGCTCACATATTGCAAAGACATTCTAAGTTAGCATCAGATGTTGCTGTACCAAGTATGCTATCTAACTTTTCGATCAGTTTAAATCAGTTTATTTTAGGTAAGACAGTGCATCTCATTATTGTAGTACATACATTATGTCATCTTTTAGGCCCTAGGGGATCTGGTTCACCTCCTCATTTTCACAGAGATACTGTGAATGGTTTGGTTTATGGAATAAAACATTGGTATCTGTGGCCTCCTCATGAAGCATTCTTTAGTATTCAACATATTCAAGATTGGATTAATCAATATAGTCACTATGGCAATTACAGTGATCCTATAGAATGCATACAGTCACCTGGAGATGTCTTATATATTCCAGATAACTGGGGACATGCTGTTATTAATGAAGAACACTCTATTGGCTTTGCATATGAATTCAACTAGTAATCATGTCTATATGATATTTTGAATGTATTTTATTGACAGCTTTATTATTCAACTAGTTGTACTTGCTACGTAGCTATAAATTGACTATGTATATACTTAATACTGTATAGCCTAAAACTTTCGTGGATGAAATTTTTTGTGGATTTTGGAGTACCCACGAAAATTTTAGCCTTGAAAATTTTGTCCTACAATATAATTCAGTGCAGTATTTCTGCAATCCACAAAAATTTTATCCATGAAACTGCTAATTTCACCATTCCACGAAAATTTTTACCCTAGAAAATTTTAGGCTGTACAGTTGTTTGTTGAAAGGTACCCAACTAGCCAGCTAGGTATTTTATGCTTAGTATTCTCTTTATTTTCATGGTACTCATCACCATCTTTGTTAGTTGAACTGTGAAAACAACTCAACATGATATGTAACCTTGAAAAATCTTTAAATCATGCAGCTTCATTTATAAATAGCATAATGATTCCTGCAACTTTTAACACATGTGTTATATGTTTAAAATAAATTGACCTATTACTAACTACGTATATTGTTTCAAGATTAGTACCAATGCAAGCTACCCAGCTAAAATTAATGGTATACTGGTTGATCACATGATATTCTGTACAGAGATAAAGATAAATAATTACATTAATGATGATTGTGTGTACACCAATGACACTGGTCTGTTGTCACACATCTGTGCAGCAACTCATCCAGTACAAGACCACTGCGACATTCACATCCTGGTATGCATCTATGCGGTGGACAAAGCACTAGACCTCGTTCACCATTATTACATGTTCGGGGGCATCCTGAACTACACTCACTATATATTTGACCTGCAAAACTGCAAATTCGACGTCGAGCTGCATGGAGAAAATTACATAAAATTACAGTATGAAATTGTGATATTTTCACATAACAATCTTACTACCTCTTTTCTCCTTTCTCTGAGGTCCATCACTCTGACAGGCTATTTTAGTGCAAGCAATGAGTCCAGTACTGGTACATGTACTAGGAAATTATATTATACTACATAACTACACAATCCCTACACACATCTATTCATATACCAAGTGTTGCAATCTTGTTTAAATGATTCACCAGGGAAGTAAGTTTTGTCTCCAACTTGACAAACTACATATACGTAGCATCAATTGTAATTACAGTAATAATTAATGGTTACAGAGCTTACCACACACAGGACAACACTGTCCTGGAGGAACAGCAGTTTGAAAGCAATTTGGAACAGCACACAAAACTGCCTGTACATTTATCAACAAATGTTTACATACGTACAGCTACAAAATTATATTCATGTACATAAATTAATATAATGTCTAGCTACATATGTGGATGGATATAGCTCATAGACACTCATATAAATGTAGCTAGGTTTAACTCACTGCACACTGAAGATAAAAGACACTGCTTGGGTTTTACACATTTGTTGTTTACAGTATCAATAAGTTCACCAATAGGACAACCACAATCCGGGGCACACTGCTTGGTACATATCAGGTCAGGCTCAGAGCAAGTTGCAGGACATGTAGCACACTTTTGGAATACTTGAACTTCGATTTCATTTTGACATGAACCTGATAGAGAGAGAAGCATTCCCTAACAGCAAATAGTACTCATTTAGCTACTCTATAGCTAGAATTATAGCTAGCTAGCTAGCTATAGCTATACAGTATATATCCTAACTTTTCTCTTGTATATAACGAATTTCAGCTGAGTTGCATATAGCAATACTCACGGCAGGTCGGCAGCTAAAAGATATAACATTACTATCTTCTTACCACAGATCTACGTAGATTTGATGCTTATAGTCCCAGTAGCTACATGTTAAACTGTTTATTAATATGGTAGCTATCTGTACATATAGCTAGCTATGTGGCTATATACTGTAGCTGGCTACATATTTGTGTTTTAACACATGTATGTGAAACCTTACACATGCATTATGATGCATATGCTTGTGGATGTTTTGCTTGATTTTTATTGTTTCCCATGATTCATGCAGTAGCATCAGAAGCCTAATATTGTTAGTTAGGTCTGTCACTAAGATTTTCAAAATATTCCCTGTGTGGGCACTTCTCATGATCATGTAGCTACATATATATACCTATGTAAGTCTACTGATGTACAATTTAATTTCTTGTATTCCATAATAATCTTTACACTGTCAACAAAACACATCCATATAGATATATACATTTCCACCCGGCATGCAGGAATGTATGAAAAGTCAAAGGCTAGATAAGTACTTGCATGCAATTGTGGCACAATCAATTCTGCTGAATGGCCATTACTGCAAGTGATTTCTATACACAAATGTTTACTTAAACAATTATCATAAGGCAATTCTCAAGATGTTAAGGTGAACTTCTCATGTTAGCTATCTGTTTGTGTAAGAAAATGCCTTGGTTATTACTCTTGCATTTAGTTAATCAGTTATCTCATCAGGTTTTACCAGCTGTAGACGGAGCAGCATGTAATTTGCTACATAAATCCATCAATAATAGTTTGGACATAGTCAACTATGTACCATTTTGTCTGGCACCGCAAAAGTTCTTTCAACTTAAGGGTTTTTCTTGGTCTTACCACACAAAGTGATGTACGTATAATTCGTTGTCACATGATCAGTTTGTTAATACTGATTATATAGGCATGAGGCTACAGGGGTGGTGGAAGACACTTTTGGTAGGTCCGGCCAGATAAATTTATAGCACAATGCAGATGATTTTCTGGGGGGAATCAACTTTTGGTTTAGCCTAAATTAATATGTAATCCTAAAGGTGGTCCGGCTAAAACCTGACCAGCGGCTGAGCCTGAGTGGTTCTGTCTATGGGCTAATATGCTGGCATTATTTGAGAATAATAGGTAGCTGGCTATAGCTAGCGTTTTTACTTTGAAAGAAGAGAAAAAAATTTATGGGCATGTATATTCTATTTTGTGGATTAATTTATGGCTATAGAGAAAATCAAAAAAAACATGAAAATATTAAGTGTCTATATGGTACTCGAGCAATGTTAACAAGCTGGTAGCAGTAAGCAGCATGCTTAAGAAAGCATGCAGGTTACCCTAGTCAGACACGGCAATTCACTGGTTACCTTAATGACATGAAATACAAGGCTGTTGATTCCACACTGTAGCACTAAAGCACAAGCTAGCTATGTACATACGTATATAAAATGCTTTATTACTAAACACAAGCTGGGGGCACCTTTTATCCACCCAAACACTATAGCTACTACAAAGCAGTTGTAACAGATTTGTAAACACTTCGCCCTTGGGTGTCATACATGTATACAAATCAGATGCAAGGATATGTCATAACTATTACATAACAGTTGATAATACACAAGTAAAATGTGCGTACGTGTGTAAATAGATATGGTAATATTTCAGTTCTGCTTAATGACATTCCATATGCTGGACTCTATGGATATCATCAAAATGATTTTACTGAATCGATTACATTATCACAATTCATTGAAAATTTTGACAATTTGTCTTCTTACAGGTGAGTTTAATTGTTGTACTTGATATTGGTTATCATAACTACGTATCTCACAGGTATCCTCTATATTTATTTGATGCTCACATATTGCAAAGATATTATAAGTTAGCATCAGATGTTCCTGTACTAAGTATGCTATCTAACTTTTCGATCAGTTTAAATCAGTTTATTTTAGGTAAGACAGTACATCTCATTATAGTAGTACATACATTATGTCATCTTTTAGGCCCTAGGGGATCTGGTTCACCTCCTCATTTTCACAGAGATACTGTGAATGGTTTGGTTCATGGAATAAAACATTGGTACCTGTGGCCTCCGCATGAAGCATTCTTTAGTATTCAACATATTCAAGATTGGATTAATCAATATAGTCACTATGGCAATTACAGTGATCCTATAGAATGCATACAGTTGCCTGGTGATGTTTTATATATTCCGGATAACTGGGGACACGCTGTTATTAATAAAGAACACTCTATTGGCTTTGCATATGAATTCAACTAGTAATCATGTCTATGATATTTTGAATGTATTTTATTGACAGCTTTATTATTCAACTAGTTCTACTAGCTACGTAGCTATAAATTGACTATGTATATACTTAATACTGTATAGCCTAAAACTTTCGTGGGTGAAATTTTTTGTGGATTTCGTAGATTTTGGAGTACCCACGAAAATTTTAGCCTTGAAAATTTTGTCCTACAGTATAATTCAGTGCAGTACTTCTGCAATCCACAAAAATTTTATCCATGACACTGCTACACCTGTAATTTCACCATTCCATGAAAAATTTTACCCTAGAAAATTTTAGGCTGTACAGTTGTTTGTTGAAAGGTACCCAACTAGCCAGCTAGGTATTTTTATGCTTAGTATTCTCATGCTTAGTATTCTCTTTGTTTTCATGGTACTCATCACCATCTTTGTTAGTTGAACTGTGAAAACAACTCAACGTGACATGTAACCTTGAAAAATCTTTAATCATGCAGCTTCATTTATAAATAGCATAATGATCCGCCCTAATCAGTTTTAAATAATTATGCAACTTTTAACACATGTGTTTAAAATAAATTGACCTATTACAGCAAAGTAATATGCTAAATACGTATATTGTTTCAAGATTAGTACCAATGCAAGCTACCCAGCTAAAATTAATGGTATACTGGTTGATCACACAATATTCTGTACAGAGATAAAGATAAATAATTACATTAATGATGATTGTGTGTACTTACCAATGACACTGGTCTGTTGTCACACATCTGTGCAGCAACTCATCCAGTACAAGACCACTGCGACATTCACATCCTGGTATGCATCTATGCGGTGGACAAAGCACTAGACCTCGTCCACGATTATTGCATGTTCGGGGGCATCCTGAACTACACTCATTATATATTTGACCTGCAAAACTGCAAATTCGACGTCGAGCTGGAGAAAATTACATAAAATTATGAAATTGTGATATTTTCACATAACAATCTTACTACCTCTTTTCTCCTTTCTCTGAGGTCCATCACTCTGACAGGCTATTTTAGTGCAAGCAATGAGTCCAGTACTGGTACATGTACTAGGAAATTATATTATACTACATAACTACACAATCCCTATACACATCTATTCATATACCAAGTGTTGCAATCTTGTTTAAATGATTCACCAGGGAAGTAAGTTTTGTCTCCAACTTGACAAACTACATATACGTAGCATCAATTGTACTTACAGTAATAATTAATGGTTACACAGCTTACCACACACAGGACAACACTGTCCTGGAGGAACAGCAGTTTGAAGGCAATTTGGAACAGCACACAAAACTGCCTGTACATTTTCAACAAATGTATACATGCGTACAGCTACAAAATTATATTCATGTACATAAATTAATATAATATCTAGCTACGTATGTGGATGGATATAGCTCATAGACACTCATATAAATGTAGCTAGGTTTAACTCACTGCACACTTTGAAGATAAAAGACACTGCTTGGGTTTTACACATTTGTTGTTTACAGTATCAATAAGTTCACCAATAGGACAACCACAATCCGGGGCACACTGCTTGGTACATATCAGGTCAGGCTCAGAGCAAGTTGCAGGACATGTAGCACACTTTTGGAATACTTGACCTTTGATTGGACATGAACCTGATAGAGAGAGAAGCATTCCCTAACAGCAAATAATACTCATTTAGCTACTCTATAGCTAGAATTATAGCTAGCTAGCTAGCTATAGCTATACAGTATATATCCTAACTTTTCTCTTGTATATGACGAATTTCAGCTGAGTTGCATATAGCAATACCCACAGCAGCTAAAAGATATAACATTACCATCTTCTTTGATTATTACACCACAGATCTACGTAGATTTGATGCTTTGCCACCAACTTTTATAGCCCCAGTAGCTACATGTTCCAACACATGTGTATGTGAAGACTTACACATGCATTATGATGCATATGCATGTGGCTGTTTTGCTTGACTTTGATTCATGCAGTAGCATCAGAAGCCTAATATTGTTAGTTAGGTCTGTCACTAAGATTTTCAAAATATTCCCTGTGTGGGCACTTCTCACGATCATGTACATATATATACATATGTAAGTCTACTGATGTACAATTTAATTTCTTGTATTCCATAATAATCTTTACACTGTCAGCAAAACACATCCATATAGATATATACATTTCCACCCGGCATGCAGGAATGTATGAAAAGTCAAAGGCTAGCTAAGCACTTGCATGCACGCGCAATTGTGGCACAATCAATTCTGCTGAATGGCCATTACTGCAAGTGATTTCTATACACAAATGTTTACTTAAACAATTATCATAAGGCAATTCTCAAGATGTTAAGGTGAACTTCTCATGTTAGCTATCTGTTTGTGTATGAAAATGGCTTGGTTATTACTCTTGCATTTAGTTAATCAGTTATCTCATCAGGTTTTACCAGCTGTAGACGGAGCAGCATGTAATTTGCTACATAAATCCATCAATAATAGTTTGGACATAGTCAACTACGTACCATTTTGTCACAAAAGTTCTTTCAACCTAAAGGTGTTTCTTGGTCTTACCACACAAAGTGATGTACAATTCGTTGTCACGTGATCAGTTCATTAATACTGATTATATAGCAATATAGCTAGGCATGAGGCTACAGGGGTGGTCCGACTTTGAGTTTGCATTGGTTTTTGTTGTGTGCATGCGCATGCACAGTGTTTTATATTATAGTTAGTATGTACATAGCTATATTCGTAACATTTTTAATCATGTGTAGCTATGTATATGTATATGTATAGGCATGTTTCTTTTGTGCTTTTGAAATTGTCTATTATGCTTTGGGGAAATGCTCCACAATTTTACCTATTATGCTCACAATTATGCTCTATTATGCTTCATGAATAAAGTGCTAAACTACAAATTTTAAACTTACCAGTTCATTAGAACTTGAAATTTGTATAGCTATACATGCATAGCTAGCTATTATTGAATAATTTTAGCTATAGTAAAATTAAAGTTGTTTGTATGGCAGTGGAGTGTGTGTGTTTGTATGTGGCTACATGTATAATGGTATACCTTAAATGCATAATTTGAGTAAACTTTTCCTATTATGCCAACATTTTGCTCAATGCTTTTTAATGCCTATTATGCCTAATATGCTGGCATAATTGGGACATACATGCATGCCTATAACATAGCTACGTATATAGCTACGTATGTTGTGTGTATATGTATATATATAGTTACGTATGTATTAAAGCTATGTATAGTTAGCACAGCGGCCACAGCCTTGGCCATTCTTGGGCTGTGCCTATTATGATTACCTATTCTATCTTAAATCTTTCAGTAGCTAATAGCTAGCTAGACATCTTCAATAAGTATTAGCAATTTTGCGATTTTATCTTTGATGCTGGTCTACAGTGTACATGTCAAGTTATTAATAGTCCCACCCATACTCATGGTAATTTCGAAGTTATGTGTAGAGTGTTAATTGTGATATTAAGAAAAGTATATGTAGCTACTGCATGCATATGAGCTAGCTAGCTATGTATATTATATTATATAGTCTCAAATTATCACAGCTGAATCTGATTCATATACTTAGCTACGTACTTCCTAGCTATTCACTATCTCACCCTGAATTACATCATAGTCCGCTGACCATACTGTATAATTACAATAAGAGTGCCTATCAGTAGGCCTGAGCCTAATATGCCAGCATAATTTTGAGAATAATAGGTTGCAATTTTAATTCTGGAATTATAGAACATTCACGAGCATAATAGTACAAGCCATAATTGGAAGTTACAATGGGTAAATGTAATGAAATAATCTCAAATTGTTTAAAATGATGATGGTGAAGATGTCCATGAAGATAGCAATATTTCATGTAGATTCTGAAGAAAAGTCTGCACTGGCAATATCCTGTTCACCAGTATATAATAGTCACTGTATGTATATTGATATTTTTATCACCAATACAATAAGAATAAGTGCATGGTGATGATGCAGGAATAAAACTAGAATAATAGGTCAAAAATTTGTGAAGTTCAGGAAGGAATGATAGGTAAAATTTTGAGCATATTAGGCTCAGCCCTTAATATAGATAGTTAGATATTGCCCTACGTATATCTCAAATACATGCAAGTGCAATTCTTCTGGAGTGTTTAAGCATTAGAGTTGCAGTTATACAAACATACGTAGTTATATATACATGTAGTTAAACTGTTTATTTTATTAGCTACAGGTTTGGCCCATTCCGTGTAATTCTGGTGCAGTGGTTGGTCATTTTTCAGGCGTCTCTCTTAAAGTACTACTGGACTGGCAGTCCATCCAAACAAAGTCTGCTAAGAGCATGTAACCAAACTAGTAGCTAATAAAATAGCATATAGTGTTAATGCATAGCTATGTTTTTAACAAGCAGCTATAAAAGTTTTGTATTATAGAATTCTTATATGGCCGAGTAACCGAATGTACGTATATTCAAATTTATGCGATTAGCTATATACTCCATGAACATTTTCAGAAGTTATTTAGACGCTGTGTACAGATAGAGGTGGCTGAAGGGAAAAATGTACTTTTATCAGTGTACCAAGCAAAACCCTCTAATAGTACAGTCAGTAATTAAGCAGTAGTTGCACGTGGTGCAGGAATTACTGCAGTTGTGATCAGTATGTAGACTCTTACTTCTTTACTACTATAGTTTTACTTGCTTATCAACTGGTAACTGGTCTCTTATCCCGAGGTCGATATTATATTGCTGAATGTTCTATTAGAGTAGTTCAATAGTTGCAACAATAAAGGTGTCATTTGTCTGGGTGATTTGCACATTGCGTAATCATATGCAAAACAAATTTTAGCAGTTTAAAAAGGCGGGTGTACCTTCCAGCTGCTTTTCTAGTTGCTATGAACAAAAAATGAAGGATGGAGTTGCAGGGTAAACTTCACTTAGTGTAGTTAGCGAGTTAAATAATAGCTAGCTAGTTAGCCATTAGGAGTGTAGAAAAATAGAAATATAGAGCAGTTTATTAACTTAGGCCAGTTGGTTAATACTTTCAGTTGAATTTTAAGGTCTACTCAAATTGAACAGTTGGCTTAGACATTAGCTAGCTAGCTAAGCTGATCAGGGGCTAAATTGGCTTTAGTTTCAGTGTAACTTTGTTTTGAAAACTGAAACCCATTGTTGAGCATTTGCACTGTTGCTGAGGAAAAACTACTTCCATAAAGCTAAAACAGAAATTTCACTGAACTTAATCTGAAATGTTAGCAGAATTGCCTTTGGAGCAGCTTCTAGTAATTAGTAGGTTATTAGGTAGTCAGCTAAAGTTACTAGTTGCTTGTTATTAATTGTTGTTATTATGGTTTATTGTTGGGAGACCAGTGACAGTAAACAAGTGAGTGAATTGTTACTTTAATTAGCTAACTACTTAACTACAGTAACAGGGAACAGAGATGGGTTAAAGTACTTTGAAAGTCAGTTCGCAAAGAGCTGGCGGAATTGAATTTAATATTTTCACTTGAGGAATCCACCGCAACAAGCTTGAAATCTTGTAGTTGTAGTCCTCAGATGGAATGTGACTTCTGAAATGTTTCTCGACCGTTGAAATCTTCCTTTGAAAAAGATTTTGAAATATTGGCAATTTTTCCTTGTTGTGGAACCCTTATTTTGACTTATCTGGTTCCCATTACATTGTGAATTCAAAATTTGTTGTGTTTACACTGAGTGAATTCAGTAAACTTGTTGAAAATAGTCAGAAAATTCATGCATGGTTGCCAGATTATTTGTTGATCAATCTGTAAAATTTGCTCTTCCACTAACAACACTACACAATTCAGTGTTTATTTCAGTAATGTTAGGGGAAACCCCATAATTTGCCTTTTAAACATGTAAAAGTCATGGAGAATATTGATAAGTAGAAGTGATGATTGCTCTTACTCAAGTTAACACTCCCAAAGAGTTAGCTACTGATTTCCCTCCCAATACTATCAGTGATCACGATCATGATCAGTGTAGGATCATCTTACTAGTTACAATATTATAATCTTTAACATCAAATGTATATCCACTAGCTTTTACTGTATGCTCACAATTACTGCAGTGTGGTTTACAGCTATCCGCCAGCATCAATGTATATATAATCTCATGATCAGTGCTCTTTGTACTTGAGTCATTTCAATGTGCTTTGCCCCATCTCTGACAGTGAACAATTATTACAAACTGTCTCTCACAGCACTTATTGTATTTTAATGGATTTTAGTTTATCGAGTTAACACTGAACAACCATATGCATTTAATAAAACTTTAGAATACAACAGTTGTTAATAACACTTGTGGATCATAAAATGGCAGTATATAGCTACAAAGAGTAAACTAATGAAAACAACTAAAAGCTATAGCTACTATCAGTAAATCATCAACTTCACTTGACATCCTCGGCTTTGTCTATTCTTGTTAATAACTTCTTGTAGAGAACTAATTGTCTTCTTAATGTCCTCAGGGCAATTGGGAAGCCCTAGCACTTCTAATGTATTATTAACTTTCAGGGCATTCACTATGTTTACTATGGCTTCACCAGTCAGTGAGTTGTGAGACATCCACAGTTTAACCAAACAGCTGTTCCTCTCCAGTGCTGTAGTAATGGCATCACAGGCATCATCAGTGATGGCATTGTTGTTAATGTTGAGCTTCTTTAGTTCATTATTGTCCTTCACTGCTGTAAACAGAGCGATGGCTGCTCTGCATGATAACTTAGTATGGTCCATGTACAGTTGCTCTAGTGTAGTAGAGGGGTTGGACAACATGGAGTAGAGCTGTTCATTCTCTCCAATAATGCGGTTAACAGCAATCCATAACACCTTCACTTTACACTTCACAGCGATGTCACTGATCAAGGATGATGATTGTATTGTTAGGCCATTCCAGTCCAACTCCAGCCGATCAATAGTAATGTTCCTACAATGGAGTAATCCACGATGTAGTATATGAAGGCCATGATCTTGTATGTAGCAGCGATACAAGTTAAGCCACACCCACTCCTTGTGGAATGATGAGGTAAGAAATACTGTAACACACTCCACATCACTAGCTGTTAATCTAGTGTGCCTAAGATCAATCTCTTTATCGCTAAATGTTACTGATCGCTCTATAATCTTGCAAATATCAACATCGCCAGCTTCATGAAAACAGCGATAGAGACGAAGACATTGTAATTGATTGTTGAGGAATTCTTCAGAAATGGCTATCGCTTTGTTTCCACCACAAAGAAAATGTTTGAAAGAAGGTCGCTGCCCTTTTGTGAGTGACACGTATATGGAGAACATGTTGAAGTGAATATTGCTCCAAAATTTCTCTTTGATGATTTTCAGCTCTTCGTCAGCTGGAAGGTTAGCGATGTGATGAGCGGCCAAATATTCTTGAATGGAAAAGTGCAAAAAATTTATTGTTGTTGTCGTTCCAGTGAAGCCAAGGTGCTCTACTGCTTGTAGAAGACCAAAGCCATTAATGGCCCCTGGGGTAGCCATAATATTTGGACAAGCAGCTTTGATCTCATCAAAGGTAAAAATCAACTTGTCATCATTAAGAGCCTCTAGTGATAACTTTGATAGTTGTTGAATTATTTTATTGTAGGGCTCTGGAAGATCGGGTAGCTTGGTGATGTTACCTTGGAGACGATGACCATGTTTGGCAAGATGTCGGCAGACAGTAAGGCAAATAAAATAATTGTATAATTCAGCAGAATTTTCAGGTAGGGAAAATCCCTGTTTGTACAGGTAAACCAAGACAACAAGGTTGAAGGGCACAAAGCACAAACTACTGATTGTTGAGTGACCTTGAAGATATTGTGTGAGTTCATCAATTTTCTGTGGTTGATCTTTCATTGAGTCTTTGATGTAATGTTCTCGCTCAGCTTCAGTGAAACCCAAGATGTCTACCTTCACTGTTGCATGTTGTCGGAGGCTTACTGAGGCATGTGGACGAGATGATACAATCAAGCCACAATACGGTAACATACGTCGTTTCAATATGTCAGCAATTAAACTATCTTCTCGTAATCTTTCAGGATACTCATCGTACCCATCAAAGAGCAAAGCAAGATCTTCACCATCATTCTCTGACAGATAGTCACTACATGCAGAGGCAATTTCAGTAGCTCTCCTGTCTCTTTTACAGAATGACTGGAGAAGATCGTTGATGAAGGACATTTGTTGCACAGCAGGATCACGCAAGCACACAAGTAGAACTAATTTGAATTTTTGTAAAATTTGCTGTATACTCCAACGGTATGCTACATGTTTTAACAGTAAAGACTTTCCTATCCCAGGAGCACCTTTGATCAAGATGAATTGGGGATCATCACTTGTCTCCAGTGGGGCTAAGATTTCTGCAACTTCTTTTGTGACCTTGCTAGTGTCAAGCACCTCTTGTAATGGCTGAGGCTTAGGATGTTTGGGAGGTGTATCAGTTTTAGGTACAGAAACAACCTTGTCAATATGACCTCGCTCAACAAATTTAGCCATTGCAGTAGAATGTTTTAAGTTACGATGACCTTCATGTTGGATTAATACAAGTGGTGTGAATGTCCTTGGTGGCTCTGGAGGCCAAGTCTCTTCGTCAAGTTTTAATCGTGTTTGTATATTAACCTCTCTTACCCTCTTGGATAATATGGTGACTGCCTCAACTCCTACAATAATAAGGTAGGTTATAATTGGAGCATACAATAATGTGTAGAGGTTACCTTTATCAGTGATAGTCAACTGGTCCAGTTTGCAGGTCAGTAGAGTAGCTAGTTAGTAAAGACAACATAATACACAATCATTCACTCACATATATATAGCTAGCTAGCTACTGTATATACACAATGCATGTATACAAAGCTAGTCACTTTTATCAGGAGCACTGCAGGACACTGCAGGTGACTCAATGACAGTAAACAACTCCTCCCAGGAGGCAGTGGTGTCCATTTCAAGCCACTTTTCCAGCATTGCATTACAGCACCATTTGACGTTGGTAGGGTATCCAGCCTCTATAGCTTTCAGTTCTCCACTGGGTAGACCCAGTAGTGTTCCTATCACTTTCCAGTCTGCAGCATATTGTGGAGTGACATGTTGATAAAGATCCTTCAGTAATGGAGTAGTGTTCACTGGAGATTTAAGATTTGTATTAAATTTCAGAATTTAATAATTAGAAATTCAGTAATTTACCTTTGTCAGGTTTCTTGAACTGGTTTATTCCTTCATTCATGTTACGTTGATAATCGTGATAGTAGCGGATTAGTGAAATAATTATCCATCAGCACCCAAAGATTTAGAAACTGAAGAGACAAGTACACGCGACACACCCAGTCTAGGGGTCCGACACTATAGATTTTTTGTACGAGATTTGGAATCTTGGCTTGATTTATTGACTTATGACTTGATTAATTGATTTATGACTTGATTCCTGTTTACCAAATTAGGCGATATGTATCACGTGAGTAATAATATAACTATGCTGTTGCTTACATACACCTAAAAGAGAGAGAGAAGTATTCCCTATAACAGCAAATAATACTCATTTAGCTACTCTTATAGCTATAGCTATATACATGTGCATGAGAATTAGCTATAGCTACAAGTTTTATACCCTAACTTTTCTCTTGTAGCTATATGACGAATTTCAGCTGAGTTGCATATACATATGTAGCAATACTCACAGCAGCTAAAAGATATAACATTACCATCTTCTTTGATTATTACACCACAGATCTACGTAGATTTGATGTTTTGCCACCAACTTTTATAGCCCCAGTAGCTAGTTAGCTACAGTACATGTTAAACTGTTTATTAATATGTGTGACTGTCCAAGCAAAAACCATCCTATAGTTCACACTTCTAAATTAGCCAATTTATTATATTTAGTGCTTTATAACTTTTGTTGGGTAATGCAAACAGGCTTACAATTTACACTAACAGTAGTAGAACAAACATCACTTTATCATTGCTGAAAGTTTGAGCTTTGTGTAGCATTTTTATGGACTATTAAGTAGGCAAAATCAGAGGTATGAACTATATACATAGGCTGGTTTTTGCTCGGACGGTCACATAATAGTATATGCATGGTGTCAAAAGCTACAATGTTACATATAGCTATGTGGCTATATATAGCAACATTTGTTCCAACACAATGCACATAAATAGCTACATGTATGTGTAAACTTATACATGCATGTGGGCAGTTTTGATTGATTTTTATTGTTTCCCATGATTTATGCAGTAGCACCACAAGCCTATATATTTATAATGTTGTTAGTTAGGTCAGTCACTAGGATTTTGATAATAAACCAAAATATTCCCTGTGTGGGCACTTCTCATAGTCATGTACGTGTGTGAGATCCATTATTGAGTCATGACTGTTTATGCATGTTTATACATTTAACTGCCTTTAAGTTACTGTCAATCCTTTGATACAATATTGTTGTTTGATTATACAATATATGATGTATAGCTAAGTAGCTATACGCACATAAATGTTATTATAACACTGAACATGAAAATTGTACATGTAATTTGCTACGTAAATCCATCAATAATAGTTTGAACGTAGTCAACTATGTACCATTTTGTCACAAAAGTTCTTTCAACCTAAGGGTGTTTCTTGGTCTACACAAAGTGATGTGCAATTCATTGTCACATGATCACAGAATCAATTCAAATGACACTTGTATGGTCACATATAATACTGATTATATAGGCATGAGACTACCAAAGGCGGTGGAAGACACTTTTGGTAGATAAGTTTATAGGACAATGCAGATGATTAAAATAATTATTATTTCTGGGGGAATCAACTTTTGGTTTAGCCTAAATAATAAAAATCTCCATGAAAGTGGTCCGGCCAAAACCTGACCAGCGGCATGCATGCAAGGGTGGAGAGAGCTACTGAAAGTTAAGAGGGTCACTTAGCCAAACTCAAAATTAATGATTTTCTATTACAAAAATTGAATTCCTAATTAAATTTTCCTATGGAGAGTCTTAGCTAACATTTAAGAGTGGCCATGGCCCCCCTATATAGCTACTTCTGTCACCTATGGAAAGAATTTTTGAGCATACGTAATAGGATCAAGCCTAACTCAGTCCGGCTTTGATTTTTTCTTTGTTTGCATTGGTTTTTGTTGTGTGCATGCGCAGTGTTTTATATTAGTACGTACACAGCTATATTCTAATTATGTGTAGCTATACATATATGTAGCTATACATATATGTATAGCTAGTCATGTTTCTATTGTGCTTTTGAAATTGTCTATTATGCTTTGGGGAAATGCTCCAGAATTTTACCTATCATGCTCACAATTATGCTTCATGAATAGAGTGCTAAACTACAAATTTTGAACTTACCAGCTAGTTCTTTACAGCTTGAAATTTGTATACTGTACATGCATAGCTATATTATATAATTTTAGCTATAGTTTAAAATTGTTTGTATGGCAGTGGAGTTTGTGTGTTTGTGTGTATAGCTACGTGTATAATGGTATACCTTAAATGCATAATTTTAGTAAACTTTTCCTATTATGCCAACGTTTTGCTCAATGCTATTTAATGCTTATTATGCCTAATATGCTGGCATAATCAGGACATGCATGCATGCCTATATATATACATATGTACGTATGTTGTGTGTGTATGTATATATAGCTATGTATTATAGCTGTGTATAGTTAGCACAGCGGCCACAGCCTTGGTCATTCTTGGGCTGTGCTTATTATCATTACCTATTCTTCAATCTTTCAGTAGCTAATAGCTAGCTAGACATCTTCAATAAGTATTAGCCAATTTTGCAATTTTATCTTTGATGCTGGTCTATATGTCAAGTTATTAATAGTCCCACCCATACTCATGGTAATTTCGAAGTTATGTGTAGAGTGTTCTGATATGAAGAAAAGTATACGTAGTTAGCTAGCTACGTATATTAGCTATAGTCTCAAATTATCACTGAATCTGATTCATATAATTATACTTAGCTACTTCCTAGCTATTCACTATCTCACCCATAGTCCACTCACCATACTGTATAATTACAATTAGAGTGCCTGTCAGAGCCTATAATAATTTTGTATTGTACATAACTAGGGGAAATGCACAGCATTGAGGGGCGAGCCTGGTGCTTTGATAGATGCATGTATACACTTAGCTACCACTGATGACCTTCACATGCAATTTGACATTGTAATAATTATAGCACAGGGAATAAAACATGTACAGTTCAGTCTCAGTCTACATGTACAGTTCAGTCTCAGTCTACATGATGGTCTTAAAAATTTGTACCGGTACGTATTTCATGAAAACTAGCCGGATATTAATTACAGTAAAGTAATTACAGCGGATTGAAATAAGATATGTAATAATATCAATTGATCGCAAAAGGTATCACAAGCATACATAATAAGCAAGTCACGGGTGGTATCAGCTATTATAAAGAAAAGAGATGTAGTGAGGCCCTGTGGCTTTTAAGGAAGATCTTATATCTTTAATAAACAACATCTAATGGTCATCTATCTTTTATATTGTAGAAAATTATGTAGCTGGCTATAGGGTGGCAAGGCAGCTGATACTATACTTCAATGTATCTATCTAGCCATTCAGTGCTATATGCAATCCTAACATCAGATGATCAGCTGTACTATTGCTTACTAGGCTTTGAGTGGAAAGTTGTATTCACACATTGTGGTTAATAAATTATGGTTAGCACTTGAATGGTATATACATGCCTATGGTTAGCATGTAATGGTTTGTGTGCTATGGTTAGCACTCCACGTGTTTTATGTAATGCTTGTAATGTTTGATGTAATGTTGGTTTGCACTTAAACGGCTTTCAGCCATATAAAGGGATTTTAGACGTATCAAGCAAGCAAGCAAGCACACAACCAAGCAAGAAGACAGATTTCACTGTTGATCCCATATGGTGGGGCTCGCTAAGGCTCGCCCCAATTATGCATATAGCCATAAAGCTATATAGCCAAACCCTGCCTGCTAGGGCCTAGGCCCAGTCAACGATATAATTATATATAGCTAGCTATATAGTGCAGACCCAAGCCCCGACTATTATATAATTTAACAATTTCAGCTTTTTTGAATGGAAATAGCTAATTATCGGTGTTCAGGCAATTTTTTGTACTAGTTAGCTATAGCTATGCCCCTGAGACTTGTATAATTTATAGCCTTGCATGGGGAAACTGCATGCTCAAAGTTTTGTACTTTAATTACCCCCAGCTTCCTCCATAATTGCAGTAGCTAACACATCAAATTCTAAATAATGGAACAAACCCTGCATACGTAGCTATATAGGCGGGCAGCAATTCAGCGTGAAATAAGTATGTAAACATTTACATATAATAATGTCTTAATTGGTTGTTATGGTCTGCTAGTTGGTTTTATTGGCAGGTTTCTGGCATGACTTCACCACAACTGAAACCAATGAAGGGAGTTCCATGGAATCTTTGGAAGCCCCCATGCATTGCTATCATGACATAGATCTATGACTAAATTGTGCACCAGCAGGTATCCCAATCCTTGTTCTGATCTGACTTAGTGAAGCAATTTTACTTACGTACGTAGCTATAGCTACAACACAGTTAGAGCCACAGTAGCCAGCTATCTATTAGATACATGCATCTCAGTAGCTACAGCAGTTTTAAACTGAATAAAATTATTAAAACCCAAGTTTGAGAGTGATTTAATTCGCTTTAAGGTATAGCAATACACATGCGTATATAATACACGTACATGCACGCGTGAACGTCACTAAACACCGGATTGCATCATACCCTTACGTGATAGTATCTATGGTTGCATCACTGATGATGGGTTGTAAACATCGGGGTTTTCTCAGTGGTTAATTAAGGCGTTATACCCGAACAAGGAGCGGAATACTTTCCTCATTACCAGCATCGCGAAGACCCAAAATTATTTCAGTTTTTAACGTCTGGAGGTGTATCATAGCTCGGTTCTTTGTAGCTAAATGCCGCGTTGATTGGAATGGCGAAACAACTCATACTTACTTTTGTTTTGCTGATTGGTGAGCCTCTGTTTTTCTTGCCCTACTGTTCAGTACATGATTACAGCGATGTGTTACGTATATGCTAGGATATTTTAGTGTCACCGCCGAGCGGAGTAACGACTGTTCAAGCGAAAGAAGTAATTCATCGTGAGTATTACTATTATTAGCTATATTAGCTATAGCTATGTAATCATCAGCTAGGTAAGTAACTTCGGTGGTATTAGCTATAGCTAGCGAGTCATGATAATATATAACGAAACAACAACCGGCATTGTGTTGACCCCAAACTGAAGTTCTTTGGAGAAATAGACAGCATTTGATCCAGATTTTGAGAATGTATAGTCACTCCGGCAAAGGCAGAATAAATTCCCACTCAACAATTAAGAGATAGTAGCCGGTTTCAGCAGAGAGCACTGCTTATAAAATTTACAACTAAAGAAGCGGCTGTATATATCTGTACTTGCTGGAACCCTTACATAGATTCTTAGAAAGGGGGATTAAACTGAAAGCATCATAATGATTGATAATATCATTGACGGTCAATTTTTTCGCTTACCGCAGCTAGACCTCAGCCGGTCTCAACTTGAAAACCATTGTCACCGTGAGAGTGGAAGCCTGCAGCCAAACTTGAATCATTTAACCCCATGCAACTATATCCAAGATGCGGAGCCCACTTTCATGCATGAGGGCTCAAAAATACCCAATTTATTTGGGCATACATGTATACAGTATTTTAAAAAGTGCATAGCTACCTACAGCTAGCTAGACCCAACTACTGCTGTTTACCGCAGCTTATTCAACTATGCTATATGTATGGCTACTTGTGTATTAACTATAGTTACTGCTGCTATCCAGTGGACTCCATAGTATAAACTCGACCTCTTTCTACATATTCACAACCATTCATTATCTCTTGTTTATTCTTGTATTCTCCATGATTGTTACTGTTGTTGATGAGTCTGCCAAAGGTTTTAATCTTCCATTCACCACTGTTTGGTGTCAGTTTCAACAACACTTAAAAAAACCACTATCTTTTGGTAAGCTTACTTGAACAGTTTAACTATAGTCTCGTTTTTCTACCCTATGAATCTGATTCATAACACATGCAAGATGAGTGGTAGCCCATCTTGTTATTTATTATCACATGACTAAAATTATAGCCTTATTAGAGCCTATAGTATTAATTATATTATATTTTATGTGCATTTTTGGTGAAGACTGAGGCTAGATTTTAGACTGTAGGATTGAAAACCATGAGTTACTGTGAGAATTGAAAGTTTACAGTGAGAAATTAGTAGGTACTTGACCGTGAGACCATGAGAAAAGGCTGTGAGTCTCACGGTGAAACCGTGATAGTTGAGAGGTCTGTTACCGGAGGTACATGATGGTTAATTTTATTTAAATGGAGTCTACTTTTCTTGTCATAGATGATTTTAAGGGGATGCGTAGGGGGGCATGGGCTTCCTGTTGAAAAATATCTTAATGAAATATTACAGTATACATTAGTCTATTGAGTGTTGTTTAATTAAACATTTTTAGCAGTCTGGTATGCCTTTCTAGGCTATAGCTATTTAAGGAGCAAACTTTACAAAATTTTAATTTCTGAATAAAATAGTTCCTTGGTTCCCTACATCAAGGACCTCAGACCCCCTTTTGATCACATTGTTGTTTAAATGGTACTGTGTAGCTAACTACATAGCTACGTACATTAATGTTTCTATTCTAGTTGTGTTTCAATACCAAGTAATAGTTTATGTACTAATTATGAAACATACTTCAAATATACTGAGGATGTGGATTTACTACAGCTAGAGTTTGAAGCTATGAACTATATCGAGGCAAATGTTAGAAATCAGTATTGTAGAAATTATCTCAAGGCAGCATTATGTGCGACTGTTTACCCGCCATGTGATAATGTTTCTAATAATACTATTAGCGCTCAAAGATTGTGTCCTGGAGAGTGTGATAGTTTATTGAATAGTTCTACATGTTCATCTGATACTACAAATTTGGTTGAGTTTTTGTCCAGTCAGATAACAAACCCCAACATCAACTTTACGATTAATTGTTCCAACTCGCTTACCTTTGCTAATATGTTCCTGAACACATCAATTTGTTATGATAACAATTGTACATCAATATTAGATAATTCTGAAGTTCCAAGCACGTGAGTATTTCTGTTATAATAATATTGCTTTAAAAATAATTTAAGGATTACGTACGTATGTATCCCTGAGCCCTAAGCGGCCACTGACATGCTCTATAAGTTAAATTACAGGTGCATAATGATGTTACAGTTACTATTAACTACGTAGCTATTTGCAGAACAAGGATATGCACTATACCATGCATGTATAGGCAAGCTATGTACATAGTATATACACTGTGCATTTCCTTTTAATGTTCAATTTTGGGTTTAGAATAATGACAACTCCAGTGTACTCACCACAGTTCACAGTTCTATAACTACAGTTCTATATACTATCATGATCTTTGATCTACCCACGTAAAATTCAATAAAAATGAGGACAGATCAATCCCTTAGTGTTACAAAATGTTTGCCAATATAGTGGGGATTAAAATCTCATGCTAGAAACTATACCAAAATCTTAATGATTCTTTGCTTCCTTATGTTTTGTAACACCAACAGGCTTCAGGCAAACAAAATCAGTAGCTATACATGTACAGTGCAGCTGCCAAAGCCATTGAAGTGGTTTTGCATTGAAGCCCATGCAGGATATATATTTTGTTGCATGTGTGTTACTGGATTTAAGTATAGTATCAGTGATCTTCTAGAAGTACAGTACAGAATGTAAAAATGCATTGTATATATATATATCACTTATTTCATTACCGTATTGTACTGCTAGCCGTGGCTACTATAACTTTTATGCAGAAAATGGTGTGGTGACTATAACCGTGATATTTGTACCAAAATTGCATGAAAAAATACTATTTTGTGTTTTTCCAACATTTTATTACTATCCGAGGAAACCCATGGCTTTTAACCGGTAAAATATGATATGCTGTTATGATGTCACAATATCATACAATCTTGTAAATATATTGTATTATTTGGTACTACGTAGCTAAATGCCTCCATTTTTAATAATAAAATTAATATGTTTTTCCTTAGGTGCTTGAAGCTAAATTTTTTACGCCAGAGTGGTTGTGCTGAGTATAGCCTAGCAACTAATTTTTATGGTTACGGATATACTAGTCATGTGAATTTAACATCATTTGCTGCAATTTTGGAATCACTCAGAACCTTCTTTGATCTTTCATTAATTTGCCATCAGTTTGCTGCATACTTCATTTGCAATTATGTGTTTGTTCCTTGTGATTTGTTTACTGGAGCACCAAGATCAATTTGTAGTGACTCATGCTATTTTCTTCGTCAGTATTGCAGTGCAACATATTTTTCTGTGGTGATGGTTGGTGCTCTTAGATTTCCCATTGTGGATAATTGTGAAAACACGTTGATTCATTTACAGCTGGGATATAATTTTCCATGTTCATCAAGCAGCTTAGGGAATGATTGTATTGATTTACAAAGTACGTATGTAAATCTGTAGCCACTATGATCTTACATTTCTGGTAGTTTTAATTATACAGCTGTTTGATACGTATGTGACCAGTTCTGCCATGTCAATGCACAAAACATCCTATAGCTAATATTGTCAAATTTGTTTTATGCTCATAATTATTATGTGTAGCTCTAGTTTAATAGCTATGCTAACAAAACACAATTTTTACAGAAGTGGTAGCTATTGACCCAAAGCGGTAGCTACTAAGTTTGGGGCTAATGTTACTGTAAGGCATGTTTTTGAAGCACTTAAAATTTTGGAAGCTGTATATTTTCATATAAATCTTTATCATTAAGTACAGACTTACAAAATGTATCATGAAAGGTAGCCTTTGCCAATATGATAATACCAACAAAGCAATTTACTTCTGCTTTGAGGAAATATTACTATTATGAGTGTTCATACATACGTAGCTATATATATATACATGTACATAGTTAATCATTTTATGCACAAAAAATCACCATAGTAGTCAATAAACCTTATGATATCCATGTGTTAAACTCAACTTTGTCACAAAATTATATACGTAAGTATGTAACAAACTTGCACTAAGTCTGCGAAGGAACTGATTATCTCAGTAACTGTCCTAGCTCATACGTATCCTCATACGTACGTACGTAGCTACATAGATATGTAAAATGTAATGTCTGAATAAAATACGAATAATTTAGCTACAAGGTTTTATTTGAATATAAAACGGATGTAAGGATCACAGCAAAGAGTACTAGTAAAATAACAAAATTAATATACATACATAGCTAGCTAGCTATAATACTAATTGTTAAGTGATAGCTATAGCTATCACTTAACAATTAGTATTTGCTATTACATGTGTTTGCTCGAATATGATTGCAGCTGGGTAAATAACTACCTACATACACAACTAGCAAAACACATCCTCTAGTATGTACATGCATCTACTGTAGCCATATAGATGTAGATTCTCTGTATGGAGAGTATACTATCCATGATCTAGCTACAAGAATTTATCCCTACTTTGGCTGCATACAGTATTGGTTATCATCACTATATCTGCCACAGTAGGGATTAAATCTTGTACATGTGTAGATATGCTAGAGAACGTGTTTCATTAATTGTGTATGTAGAACATAATTATGTAGCTACCCAACTATAGCTAATCATGTTTGAGCAAACATGCAATAGGAAATGCTGACTGGTAGCTAGGTGATAGCTACGTAGCAATTTGTTAGTTTGCTTGTTTACTTACCTTCTGCTGCACTCCTTGGCTACTCCCTTTTAAATTCAAAACATCTTGTTTGTTTACTTTTTATGCATATACCAGCTATATAGATAGCTAGCTATTTATGTAATAACCATCAGAACCATCATAATTATGACACTTTGGCTTACAGACTAACTGTTGTATAACATAGACTTATAATTGCACATTTTATTGACCGGTGCATCTATCATTAAAAAGTTCACTCCCCTATTATAATAAATATTGTATACAACTGCTCATATAACAATGTTTTTGCATACTGTATAGGTATATTTGGTTTTGAAGATTTTGCTATTACGCGTACTGTAAGCATCACCAATATTACTCAGTCTACTTGCCAAGTTAACTTTGAAACCATAAATAATCAACCTACTACAAATATCCAACTTATGACAACTCCAACAAATACTCAACCTACTATACTTATATCTCCAACCATTGTGATTACTCAGAATACCACATTTAGTTCCACAGCAGATTCTGTGCCATTGGCAATTGTAATACCCACTGTGGTTGGTGGTATAATAGGATTATGTATTATCTTCATCTGTGTTATGGGATTAATTATCAAAAACAGAAAAAAGCAAGGTAGTATCAAAAGAGGTACATTTACAATACAATCATTGACTTCCTTATTTAATAGGTACGTTTGTTGTAATTATGTATGTGCTACATTGCGTATATGATTGTATGTACGGTATCAAGACTCATGATACTGAGTCACGAGGCCAAGAAGAAGCAGCAGCGGTACGCAATGACTGAGTGAGTTAATTACATGTAGCACCACTCAAAAACTTGCAGATGCTGTAGCTACATAAGCTGCCATACCTGCGTAGTACATTCTTACTATATGTACATACACCTGTACGTACGTAGAATCAATATACCAACAATTCCTGCATACCATCCATTGTGAGTTTTAACCCTCTTTCGTGTGACTACACTTGATGAATCATCTTTTCCTGCCTGATTCACTCATTACTCAAGTACCTTCATTGAGTGTAGAATAAACCGGAAGTTCAGCAAAATCAGTTCAGCCAGTCAACCTTATAAAATCCTCCTTTCATAAAGATATTCATGCGGCAGTTGTTTTTTCTTCATCACACAATTTGAGGGCTAGCATGAAGTCCGGAATTAATTTTCAGATTTTCATTAATTTTATGTTATTTGGTTATCTAATAACTCATTGTTTCATATTTCAACCAAATTAAACTTGCACCAGCTTTTCTTCTATCTATACTGCACAGTCAAGCGTAAGCAAATACATTAGTGTATTGGAGAGAAACTTTTACATAGCAGGACAAAACTGCCATAACTCAGAGAAAAAGATTAATTCTGTAAGTCATTCACATGTAAATTTCAGACATACAAATTACACTAATATCAGAATGCTCACCAGTTAAAGAAATTATGATGTGCCATATACGGCAAAACTTTTGAGTGGGAAAACTTTCGCGGTTGGAATAGAAAATGAACGTTCACGGGAAAACTTTCACGGTAGCAGCTTCTTTTAATAAGAATGTCTATTGCTAGCTAACCTATTCATCATAAAACATTCGCGGTAGAGCAAAAAACCGCGAAAGTTTTCCCACTCAAAAGTTTTGCCGTATATGGTATGTGTTTGTCAAATTTATATAATTAACCTTTAAACATTTTGTTCGTATCATTATGTGCCATGATACTTATACTGAACAACACTAATACATGTCATCCACGATGATCCTGGACATTACTTGGCACCTGCACCTAATATAAAGCACAACGATTTATAAATATTTTACAAAAATACAATTAAGGTTATAGCTACATACATGCATCCGTATGTTTATGATATACCTGTAGCTACGCAGCTACAATTATAATAAGTGTAAAATACATTTGCTACGAAATCATATTCTTGTTCTTACTTATAAAGTGGAGCTATTAGTGTAGCTAGCTAGCTGCAAGGTAAGGCCAAGAAGGTACAGTGTATTTACTTCAATACATAATTTACAGGGCATCTTCAATTATTATGATTGGCTTATTACGTATGATTGCTTTTCAGTTTCTTGATATGACACTTGCTGTCGATATAACAGATGGGCGTGGTCTTAGTAACGAAGCGTGTCGTAAGTTTCTGTCAATGGTAATGCTGTATTTGCTTCACAATAAATGCCGTTTAACCAGCTGTACATTACTAACTAGATGGAGCGCTTCAGTTTTGAAAGTGGGCATGCCATGTGTGGGTTGTGGATCTTATAAAAGAAGACTGGCCTATAGTACGTGTTACAGTTAGAATTTCAGCTTAAGACAACTTGATGCTACTGTTAAAAAGTTTTATCACTAAAGTACTAGAGTATAAAGCTGAAGAATTAAATTTGTATGCATTGCTATGTGTTCCTTAGTGATGAGTCTTTGCCCACGTGATTTACTCATTATTTAGTGATTAACAGTGGTTTAACTTACACAGCGCCTGGTCTCCTGGTTTTTAGATGGTAAAACATCAAAAGGTGGCCAAGTGATTACACAGTTGTGAAGATGCCCTGTAAACTATTATAGTAAAGTAGTTTATAATAAAAGGCTAGCTATGACTTCTTGACCTTAGCTACCTGATATCAAAGTTTTTGGTCGATTATAACCATTTACAATGCTGCTTCTGATTGGCCTCATACTTTTTACAGCCACAGTGTTTTTGCTTAAGGATTAACTGATTACATGCATATCTAGACACAGCAGCATTTTTACTAATTTGATATTTATTCACACAGGTCCAGGCTCTTATTATTATTATTTTATCAATGTACCTAGCATTAGCAGTACATAAACTTTAAGATGATTATTATAATATTGGAGGTATCATAAGAGGCCATCATATAATTATCTACAAGGTAGTGTGAAATTCCTATGTTGATAGTAATAAACAATGAGCATGATGTAGCCTTGGTGAGATGAATGCATCATTGATTAGCCAGTCACATCTCAAGAAGTTGTGACTTCTTTTGATCTTAATGCTCCCAGCATTTAAACAAGCCTATAGGCATTTATTACATGTCACTGCTAGCTAGTATAATTCATATCCATAGCTTTCTATTCAGTCACTGACTTTTTATATGAGCCCTGTACTCATTAATGTATGTATATTACTGTAGTGATGCATGTGTGTGCTGTGATAGAATATTTACATTTGATGAACATATGCACTTGTTTCTTTACAGAAGAAGCCATGAATTACAGAATACACATAATAAAGGTAGTTATCACAATATGCAATGGTATAATTATTTATAAGTTTACTTATGTACGTACATATACATTATGTACGTAGAGGTAGAGAGCTCATGCAGTGATGCACTTGGAATATTTTAGCTACGTATTAATGTAATCTTTAAAATATGCATGCGTATTTCACATATTATAATTATATCACAGGAGGAGTAGGCTTTCTTTGTTATTACATGAGTCCATGATGAGTGTTTAACTTAATTGATATTCTGTGACTATTGTGATATAACTGGCTTCTATCCCACGAAAAACTTCAAGATTTTTTATGAAAATGCTGACATAAAAAGTTTTTATATGGGTACACAATATTATTTTATACTTAGTGATTAATAAATTATTTAGTTTGTGATTAATTAAGTATTTCACACCTTACTGTATAATATTTTAGTTATTTCCCAGGCAGCAACTGATATACATATGTACATACAGTACAGTAAAATCCTTTGATTTATGGCTTCAGTATAAGAGTACTGTATGTATTTATTGATAGCCTTGGGAGTGGACACACACACGCACGCAAAAATCATATACTGCTGCTGCTGATATACATACTTACGTATTTGCTAAAAATATTTAACAACTCAGCTCAATAATTTTGTTCAATGGATTGCTTGAGGAAATACAAAACAAAGGGAAAAGCCCATAGGTACCAGCTGTGTCAAATTTGATTACTCTGCACATTACTATTTTCTTGTCAAGGTTTGTTAAACAACAACAGCCTGGCTGAAAGGCCAATCTGAAGTAATTAATTAAGGCCTTGAAGTTAACTGTATACCATATAGCGGTTAACTTCGGTGGCATTATAATTTGGCAGTTTAGCTAAAATCCATCAAACCACAAAATAAATTCCATGCCAAATTTTCCCACTATACGGTATTTACTTTAATAAAATATAATAGTTTACAGAGCATTTTCACAACTATTAAGCCACCTTTTTGTATCATCACCATTGGGCACATTTTAATTTGGTGAAAGCCAAAATTATGAGCTATTGTTTATGTATATGTATAATTATTTATTTGGTTAGAATCCACCAAATCACAACTACCAAATTAATGGAGCGGTACGTGCACTGGTAGTGTTTATCTGAGCAAAGCCATTTAGCTAACTTCATTACATATATCTATCTATCTTTCTATTATATAAAGCTGAAAAGCCGTCCGTCTGTCTGCATTTTTTCACGTCACGTCGATAACTCTGTCATATCTGCATGGATCGACTCCGGACTTGGTTTATGGTTAGTTTTGGTCTTAAGCTTCATGGAGTTTGTGTTTATGAACTTCTAAGTGCTGTAGTTGATCGACTCGAATGCGTAATAGGTCATTTTCGCCATCGTTTGCAGTTGCGTTAAATTTTAAAATCAGTGTAGATTTGCTTGAACGCTATCTACGGTAACATACCATAGCTCAATCGAACCAGCATTCAGTGAACAATAAAATAATCCAAACTGGAAGCCAGTGGACGATATGGTTGCAGAGTTATGGTTGTTTTTCTACAGGCATGCGCAACGACTAAATTGCGCTCACGTTTCATTGTTAGCAAAAATGCCATTACTCAGCGCCAGCGTATCTACTGCAGCTAGAAATAGCCACAAGCTTGCTTACTTTGAACTGTCTATAAAGCCTCAGTAGCAGCAGGCCTGTACAAGGCAGCTAAAAGTTGTTACTCGATAAGTGGGCGTGTCCTTCGAAATCATACTGATGGCTTTGATTCTTATCTTCGAAAATTCTGAGTGAAGTCAGCACGAGCACAAATGCAGTAGATAGACTAACCAGCGCTAGCATTATACAGCAAACTCAATTGACTAACCAATAGATCAAGCTTTTATAAGCTGGTACAGCCTACTACAAGACACTAATTAAACAAAGAAACCTCAGTGTAAACAGACAAGCCCTAGGGGTATAAAATATTACAAGGTGTTATAAGTAAACAATGCTGGCTATGTCAGGTGGTAACTACACAGACATAGCCAACAAGGCCTAGCTTAGGTGGTACAGTCATAGACTAGAGAGACAATCAATTTAGAAATAAACATTGTTATAGACAGACATATAGCCATAAGCACAAGAGACTAGCTATATAGGTATAGGCATAGGAGACTGAGTAGGCAATAGGAGATTAGGTATATAGCTCAGTATAGGTAATAGGAGACTATAGGTAGGTTTTACAAAGTAAACATTATATGTGCATGGTTGAAGGCATAAGCCAATATGCATGAGATACTATCTATGGGAGACTGAGACTGTAGGTAGGCATAGGAGACTATATAGGTAGATTATATAAGTATGTAATAGACTATAGGTATAGTAGCTGTAGGAGACAAGGTAGGTTTAGGAGACTATAGATAAGTTTAGGAGTCTATAGTAGGCATTAGGAGTCTAGGTAGGTATAGGAGGTATATGTACAGGAGTATAGGAGACTAGGTAGGCATAGGAATCTAGGTATAGCTTATAACTGATGGCCAAGCAAGTCCTGTTAAATGACCTATAGCTATATCATGCATATAGTATGCATTCAGCTACATCTGCACGACAGGGCAGACATAGCCAATAGGCATAACAGACTAGGCAGAAAGGCTGAGTAGACCATGTAGATTGACATAATTATTACACGTAAGACTGAGACTACTAGAGAGACATTATGTGTAGGACACTGCATGCATTGCTGACCATGTACATATGTCTTGGCTTAAGTAGCAGCTAAGCTGTAGGCCATGCAGGCTAAGTAGACTAGACACACAGGACATCAGGTATAAGTAGGCATTGGAGACTTAGTACTTTTATCATACGTACGTACTTATAAAATTGACAGACTTAAGGCATCAGGGAATCCTAGCTACATGTCATCTGCTGTATAGCTGCCTTGCACAGCATGCATTTAGCTACACCTGCACGATAGGGCAGGTACATTTGCTAGTATTATATAATTATACAAGCCACATAGTATCCTATAATATCTGCATAGGATAATTATTATATGGTAGAGAAAGAGAACCAAAAGCGCTAGTGATACGTTGTTTTGCATCAGCAATCCAACATTTATGGAGGCATGTTTTTATTGCTGACTGCTAGAGGCAGTGATATAGCCAAAGGCAGGCCTGGGCGGGAACATCTCCGTACAACTCCAAGTGGAGTAACATAAACAAACCTGACTGCTCTATTAAAGCAATCAGGTTTGTTTGTGTTACTCTAATAGAACAGTCAAATATTGGAGTGTGCCCACCCAATGAAACAAGCCTAGCTACACCACTGGCTATGGAAGCCATTGGCAGCACACGTGAGATCTTTCTCTACAAACAATTACGTTAGAAGCTGAAAACACCTTGTTACAGTTTGTGTATGGCTGTAGGTTACTGTGAATTTTCAACCATTATGATGGAGTATTTTCATAACATTTGTCAAATTTAATAAAACAGGTTGTTAAACTTAACAGTAGCTACTCTTTCCAAAATTAATGATGCATGGGATATGTAGGATTAATCATAGGAGTTTTATTAGAAAATGTTCCATTTTGTTGTATCAATTGCCTGTAACAGATGTGGCAGGAAAATTTGACGTGGAATTTAAAGGGACAGTGCACTAGTATTGTTTTCATGAAAACCGTTGCTGTGACTAACAATGCATTCTCTTGTGATATATTTTCCTTTCAATTAGCAGCTAGCCAGATATCAATAAACAACCAGAAAGTTTTGACCATATGATTATGTAAAGATCTTGATTTAGCTGAGTATAGTGTTTATCAATATAATTTGATCTTTAACAATCAATGCATTGGCAGATAAACCCCCTTTATTCAGTGCTGTTAAGTATAGATTGAATGCAGAAAACATTCCAGATCCAAGGTGTATGGCTCTTCTGGCCCTTGCCTAGATTGCGTGATGCCTGGGGTTCAAGTCACCACTGGTCTGGGATTTTTTCTTCATTCAATCTCGTTAATGTTTGAGGGGTTAAGATGATAGTTCTGACTCCCTGTCCACAGGCTTATAGCCTTCTTACGAGTCCCTAGTGGGATAGTGTATATGATGATACATTGATTATATGGTTTATCTCATCGGTATACGTAATTACGTATGTACTCAGCCATTGTAGGTACATACGTATGTATACATTTGATTTTATATTCAGGCAATGATACTATCCATGTGAGTGATATCTACACGCATATTAATCTGACTACCTTAAGAAGAGAATGCGGAGACCTGGATGAGTTATTGATATCAGCAAAGGATATAGAATTTAATGAAATACTTGGAGAAGGTATTCTTATTATATATAGTATTTGTTAAAAATCTTAAATACGTTATATAACATCTTAACAATTTTAGTTCAAGAACTGAGAGTATAGAAATGCCCTCACAAAGCATATTGGTAAAGAAACATTGGTAGACACTTCCATCTCCCTGTGCATAAATTACGTACGTATGTACGTATGTAGCTATGCAAATCAATTAATTTTTTAGTGTTATGGTAGACACTTCCATCTCCCTGTGCATAAATTACGTACGTATGTACGTATGTAGCTATGCAAATCAATTAATTTTTTAGTGTTACAGTAGCTAAGTAGGATAGTATTTATGATGATGATGTGATTATCATATAAAAGGCTAGTTAACATGTGTATGTACCTAATTATTGTAGGTAATGTAAGTTGATACCAACAAACTTAAAGCCAGCTAATAAACTGATTTCCAAAATCCCATAACCAATTACCATACATATTGTGCCATTAATAGTAGTATATACAAATAATCCGAAATTCCACTACTTGAGGCATAGCAGCATTCATAATTGCACTCCAAAATACGTAGGCAGTCATCACAATACAGGAAACCATTTAAGTGCAGCAGACAATGATGTAATATGCAGTGAATGAAATCACATAGCACTGTAACCGCCTTATATGGTAACCAAGTAGCTAACTTCATTGTCTTTAGAATTTCTTGATGTTAACCTTTTATAATGGATTCTGAATGTTGGCACTGCCACCAGTGCCGTAGGTAGACTTGTTTACATTGGGCAGGCAAATTTTGACTGTTCTATTAGAGTAACTCAAGCAACCAGGCTTGTTGACTGTTCTATTAGAGCATATTGATGCTTTCCATTGACATGACCTAGTTCACTTGGAGTTGAATGGGAACATGCCTGCCCAGGCCTACCCTTGGCTACATCTGGCTGCCACTAAAACAAGCAATCTGAAAGGAACAAGATTTGCGAGCATACCTCAGATTGGAATGAGTGGCATGTGCTATGTGATTAGTAGGCAATCAAATGTGTTTCTGATACATGTAACAGTCAGCAAAATTGCACTCGCAACTGTGTGATTACCTATACTAAGGAGAAAATATAATAATTGTATCATAGTGTGTGGGTGGATCAAAGGCTAGTAACAGTGTTACAAATCTTGTAAACCAGTTTACAAATGGTTGTTATATACGTAAATTATTCTGATCATTAATTATGCATGAAAGCCAGGCCAAGCCATGAGTAAATTCTATGGTAAGGTGCTCTTATGTATATCCACAGCCACAGCTATCCTACGTATTTGATATGCATATAGCTTTACATACGTATAGCAGGCGTATAATATTATACGTTGTGATTCTGTTTTGCATTTAAAGTAGATGGGACAAAACCCATGCTGCACTGTCCAAGCCTGAGGAGTGAAGCTACATATGCAATTTGGCATCATGTACACATTATGTGGAGCAGATGAGTTTCAACACCAGCTGTAAAGCACGAGCTATACAAAATGCTTTAATACTAAACACAAGCCAGGCCGGGGGTGGTTTTGATTTGTTCACGCATTATGCTAGTTGTAGCACACCCTTTGGTTTATGTTTGATTTGTAAATGCTCCACCTTCAGGCTACCCTCAGGCATCGTGTTTACAAATCAGATACAATCATACAAACCTCATGGATGTGTTAAAAGTTGATCACGAATGCATTGAAATTTTGTTTATATTTAACGTGTTAGTTAGTTAGTGGGGTTAATAATATTTTTGGTCTTTTCATCAATTGTACAATTTATGTAAATAACACTTTTATATCAATAGGAGAGTTTGGTTGTGTATACAAAGGAATATGGACACAAACCACTGCAGAAAAAGAGAGAATCTCTGATGTAGTTGCTGTGAAAACAATCAAAAGTATGTCTACACGTAATGATGTGGATTAACACTAAACAGTATTAGAAAATGTATGAAAAATTCCCTTTGATCTTTTAGCTGCTTAATGAGGTTAATGACTACATTAGAAACCCTAGTTTTGTTTACAACCCGCTGAAATACTGTAAACAACAAAACTTATGTGGGAGAAAACTTTTGCAATTTACTGGGTTCGCTAATGTAGGAAAACTTTCATGATTTTGCTAAAATATAAGAACAAAAATAGCTTGAATTTTGCATGTTGAAACGAGTATTGAGATTAGTAGGGAAAACTTTCACAGTTTGTTGAAAATCTGTGAAAGCTGCAAACTTTTTCTCCCGCATAACTTTTTTTATCATTTATGGTATTTGGCTATTTCTTCACCAGCACAAACAACTGAATGATATGTAGTAAAAATATTTATTTTAAAAGGATAAGTAAACCAAAAATTTACAGATCAAAAATTATAGGGACAAGTTAGAGAATGAGCCCCCACACCACCTTTTAAAATGAATTTATTACTACTATTTGTACATACGTAGTTGCTACATTTAATATTTGATGATGAAACTGATTGTTAGCTAAAAAAATATGTATTACATATTTGTTATAGATTATAATGAAAATCTTAAATCATTTGTCAATGAATGTATCCTCATGAAGAAATTAGATCATCCTAATGTATTACCTGTTCTTGGAATATGCTTGGAAAGTAATCATGAAAGTCAATTGCCATTTATGATTCTGCCCTTTATGTATAACGGAGACCTAAAATCATATCTTAAGAAGAAAAGGAAAAAAACTGGATGTGTAGATCAACTACCAGAGGTATGCACAACATGATAATCAATATATATATATACGTAGCTACATAGCTACGTATATATATATGAACAAGTGTATTATACTGTGCATGTGTGTGTGTAAGTGTTTGTATGTTGTTATGTAGTGGCTATATAAAGCTACATACATAGCTATAGACCTACTCTACCTACATACGTATAGCATAATTTTAGCATGGCTACAAGAAAATTCACATATTTCTTGAAATACACTACGTAGCTATGTATGTGCAATTTGGTACGGTTTTCTCAAATCCAGTCACATACGTAGCTAGCTACATACATATTATATGTATACGTATGTACATAAGTTTTAGTTACATATTGAGTTACATTTCTAAGCAATCAGATCACATTTCATGTATACTAATGCAATAATAATGGATTTCAGTTATTGTGCAATTAGTGATGGGTTTTGCAAATCCATTCACATATGTAATTATGTCATGCAATTTGCATAATTATGTGTATACGTACGTACCCATACTACCAACAGGACTTAAACCAAAATGACCTGTTGGACATGTGTTATCAGATAGCATGTGGCATGAGCTACCTAGCATTAAAGCGATTTGTTCATCGTGACTTGGCTGCAAGAAATTGCATGTAAGAATAATATACATGATGTTGCTACACAGCTATAGGTGTTTTATAACTTCACAGGGTGGATAAATACTTACATATCAAAGTAGCTGACTTTGGATTAGCCAGAGATGTATATATGACAGATTACTATAGACAAAAAACTACTGGAAAAATTCCAGCAAAATGGATGGCTCCAGAAGCATTGCATGATAGAATCAGTAATGAGAAAACTGATGTGGTCAGTTTATTACTACAGTACATGCTCACAATATTATATTGCTTATTACGTATATATACAGTGGTCATATGGAATCACATGTTGGGAGGTGTTTAGTCTTGGACGTACTCCCTATCCTACCATACCTAATCATGAAATACTTAAGTATATTGATGATGGAAACAGACCATCAAAGCCAGACCTCTGTCCTGATACCATGTAAGTAGCCATATAGCTAAATATAGGCTGTGGCTAGCTACATATGTGTACATGCGCATGCAGAGTTCAAAGTAACAATCAGCCATCAAACAAAATTGGTCATTTCCAAAACATAAGCATATTCTAAACAACCTTTTTCATAATCATATTTTATACACCAGAAATGAAATAAGCATTTGGTCAATCAACAAACCTAACTGCTTTAATAAGGTGTTCGATTGTTTTATTAGAGTATATATTTTATTGATTATAAAAGCTTATTATTATAATATAGGAACATACATATTCACAGCTATTACACTTGCAATTGGAGTTTAATAAGCACTGGCCCATCCTTGGCTATGCCACTGTTTTGAATTATGTATATACAGTAGCTACGTACAGTAATGTGGCTACAAAAGTAGCTAGCTAGCTATGTAGCTACGTAACCAAAAATCTTACTATACATACAGTATCTAACTAATCAGTTTATGGATTGATATAATATATATCCATTAATTTTTGATCATCCTTACACATACTGCCCTTGAGAGGAATTTTATTTGTGTCTGTGGTTGTGAATTCTGCCGGCAGGGTAACTTGACTATACATCATCATTTTTGTGTTACTGACTTGTCACTAGTCCAGAATAACTCCTAGGGCTCCATCATCACCGTATTCCTTACAGTGGGTGGCTTTCCAGGTTCCAGGTGTGCATACACTGAGCCACTTCATCAACTTGTGTAGAACACATGACAGATAACCTGCTTCAATCCTGACAAAGGTTCTTCATCCCGCCATCGCTTCTTGGGACCATGGAATGACTGCTCCTTCAACAACTCTCTAAACAGAAGCTTCTTAGGCAGTCACTCATCAGACATACGACCCAAATGACCAAGCCATTGCAGCTGTTGCTCCAAAATAAAGTCAGCAATTGACCAACACAAGCCAAACTCTGTGGATAACTGTCTGGAGGAAATATGCTCCCTCCACTGTGAGACACACCCAGTATTATAACACACCGATTATGGAAAGTAGTCAATCTCCTCACACAAAAGCTTTCAAAGTCCACGTCTCAGAGTAAAATCAAAAGCACAACAGCATTATACACAACTTTTTGTAAAAGCCTTGTTTAGGAAGATAGGAACCCTCAAACAACCAAAGGCCTTAGAAACCCTTGCAATTCAACAATCCATCTCACCAACAACCTCTTCATTGTAAGTAAGGTCTGTAACCATCTCTATATGTTACCTACCTCAACCTCCTCTGCAGAAACGGCATCCCCACCAATCACAGCCCCCACTGCCAAACCTTTAGTCTTAGAAAGGCTAACAGTAAGATCATACTGGCCTGTCACTCAGTGACTTGCACAAAACTCCTCCCAATGGATTCAAAAGCAGTACGTGCGGGACACAGCATAAAAAGAGAAATCATCAGCAAACTGTGACTCGGTAACCTCAGCCCTCAATAACTTTGACTTTGCAGTGCGATTTCCCACCAACTTCCTCCCATGTTTATACAGTACAGTCACCCCAACCTCCTCACATTGGCCATGCCATCCAGCCATCATTGCATTAAAATATGTTGAAAAGAGTTGGTGCCATTACAAACCTTGCTGTAAGCTGTTGCTGACCTCAAAATTACCAGTTACAGCATTACCAGACCAATCCTAACTCCCTCCTCTATCCCCTCATGAAAAGACCTGATGACACTCAACATTCTAGGGGATACACCACATTTTGCAAGGACAGTCCACAAAACATCCCTTGGTACAGAATCATACCTTGCTCAAATCAACAAAGAGCAAAAACAAGCTATCCTGATGTTCCCAAGTCTTCTCCATCAGCTCCATAGCAACAAAGGTCATGTCAATACAACTTCGACCCTTCTGAAAGACACACTGAGAATCAGGAAGGATGCCCTCAGCAATCATCTGCAGTCGCTGCAAATTTTTCCCCACAGTATCTAACAAACTTATGCCATACCAGTTATCACGCAACTGCAGATTGCTCTTCTTAGGAACTGGCACAATCAAGGCTCTCTTCCAATCATTAAACACCTTACCTTCCCTCCCCACAGCTTGCATCAAAATAAGCAGTCTATCCTTTAAGATAGGACCACCAGACGAAACGAGTTTCAGGAAAACCCCAGATAGTCCACCTGCTTTCCTCATCTTCAGCCTGGATAAAGCAGCTTCCAGCTCCTCCATAGTAGGGGGTCATCAAAACAAAGCACAGATGATATTGCAGCAATCACATCCTCATCATAATTATATATTCTGAACATTTAACAACTTTTTAAAATGTTGGTATCAACGGTCCTGGTCCCTGTGTCAGCTCTCCAACACCGCAGTACACCTCACTGGCCTATGACCAACGTGAATTCGTTGCAGCCTGCAAACACTACCCCACCGCAAGCTGTGAATACTATCCCATTGTTACAGCCTGGCCTACACGCTCATGCATGCACGCACACATACACACACGCACGCACTAAGTTTGAACCAATTATATCAGCATAATTTTGTAGACATACATATGTAAGGCTTATTTTCTCATGTCTGGTCACATTATTAATTTATGTATAAACAGGTACACATTAATGTTGAAATGTTGGAAAGCAGATGTTGATGAAAGACTGCTTTTTAAGGAGATTGTAGAAATGTTAGGCGGAGTAACTGGTGCATATTGTGGAAATAAGACTGTTGTATAGATAAAAGTGACATTAAGTAAATTTACAATAACTAACTAAATCGTGATACCTATTTGATGCATTTAAATATAGCTGAATACATGCATAATTATGTAGAGTGTATGTAGGTTAAAATACGTTGGTATACTAATGTAGCTAGCTACTGTGCCACACAAATTAGTGTGACTGTATGTAACTATGTACATATCAAATAATTAATTAATACAGATTTAAATATGACTTCTAAACTTAGTGTTTACTTTCTATGTATCTTACCTCTCTGGAAGCTTCTCATGATAAATAGCTAATTTTTTGATCATGTGATACTAATTAATATATAACTTTCTAAATTGTAAGTATACTGTATTAAGTTCGAACCTCTCAAGTTAGAAAGCATTTATTAATCAACTTATGAAATAGCTATTACTAAAGAGAACAATGGCTATGAAGTAGGCTATGTCATAGTTAAATGTATGCTGTTAGTACGTAGCTAGTACTATTCTTTTAAAGTTATCTTTAGCAAACTAGGACAGCTTACTGTGCTTCATTTAACAAACAGCATCTAATAGTAAGAGTTTAATGTTGTTTTGGCCTTACATGTATATTGACCATTGTTATTGTAATTGCTGATAGCTACTTAGCACCAACTGGTAGCTAGCTAGTACTCACTAATAAATCCTATTTATAGATTTGGTCAAAACATAGCTATGTACATAACCGATATTATTAAGGCAAATTCTGGAGTTTTCTTTCTCTCTAGTGCCATTGGGAGTATAATTTGGAAACTTAGTTGCTAGCTACCAGTCAGATGTATACATTCAGTCTTTTTTAATAGATTATAGAAAACACATTCATTGAGATTGTTAAAGCAAAACAAAATTGAAATTATATATATAACTAATATATGCAACTAATAAACACCCATAGCTACAGATTTCTATTTTAGTTCTGTAGATAGCTAATTGTCTAATAATTTCTCAATAGAAAATTTACTTCATTATTGACAAGTTTGTATATGTATAATGAAAACTTAATCAGATTATATACATGCATAGCAACGTACGTGGCTATGCATAACTAAGCAATAACATTTTAGTGCACTTCATGTCTTCATCATTGCTTCTGCAAAATCTGCAAATTATACGACAATAAGAGTGCAGAGCTCGAGTGAAGTGACGTAAGTATAACTATAGTGTACATAGCTGGCTACTAGGGAAACGCACATTATGCTTTTTTTCTGGCAATTCTTTTTTTCTTCACCTATTATTCTCAAAATTATTCCCTGGAGTGATATATAGGTAACTTAACATGTTTTTTCTGTTGCAATTATAATATATTATTATCAGACAAGCAAGTACAAAACTAGCATAATAGATCAAGATACTCTAAAAGAGCAGTGATGTGCATATAGTCTCTTTGGCGCGGAGCTTGGCTTTCATCATTAGACTCACTACTGAGACTCTGTATGCAGAGTTGGGGGTAACGCGTTACAATTGTAACGCGTTACGTAATATATTACTTTTCAAGTAACGAAGTAATATAACGCGTTACATGCCTTGTAACTAGTAATATGTAACTAGTTACAATTGCCCAACAAATAGCGCGTTACAAAAGTAACGCGTTACTTAATTCGTTACAATCGTTACTCCGGCGTACTTTACACGTAACAATAGCCAGTTACTCGCGGTCACTTTCGCTACAATAGTTACTCATTATGTTCAGTGGCGTAGCCAAGGGTGGCCCGGGCCTGGACGGGCACGTGCCCGTCCAACTCTGAGTGGAGTAGGTCATGTCAACAGAAATCAGATCGATATACTCTAATAGAACAGTCAAACACTCTATTAAAGCAGTCAGGTGCCCACCCAACGGAACAAGCCTAGCTACACCACTAGTTATGTTCCCCGTAGTTAGTTACCGGCCTGCGTTACAACCGTGATAGATAATGCGCAGGCCCATAGGAGCCGGTAAGACACAGGCCTGGTATTCAATGACGCACAAAGTAACTAGCTAAGTAGTAACGAAAATTTAAAAAATGGGTCACTAGCTAGTCACCAACTTACGTGAGTAAGGAGTTAGAAACCATGTGCACGTGTTTGTATCACGTTCAATTAATGGCAATTACTCTTATTAATGCACGTACATGCATGTTATCTCGTGACCAGGCACGTGACGACGTAATTTCAAAGAACATTGTAACTAGTAACGAATAACTAGTTACTTGTACAGAAAGTAACTGTAACTATAACTAGTTACATTGGATGAATGTAACGAGTAACTAGTAACTAGTTACTTTGTAAAAGTAACGACCCCATCTCTGTCTGTATGTCACCATCATCTGAGATATATGTCTTACTCTTCATCAAAATCACTGTCCAACACTTCGTGCTGTCATTTTATTTCCAGAAATTGCCCGATCATTCTGGAATTATTCTTTATGCTTTGAGGTTCCTATACATATAGCTATTATTCTGAAAATTATTCCAGTATAATGTGCACGTCTCTACTAACTATTAATGTCTATGTATGTAGAGCATCAGATCTACTCTATAATGACATGCATGCATTTTTGCAGATGAATTCAATTAATGTTAACATATTAACAGTTGTGCTGGTTGGGATATCCATGGCTACTGAAATATTTTATGTTTTACCTGATAATTCACCTAACATCAGTTGTCCATCTCATCATTGTGCAACATTCAGTCAATACTTTCTGGATAATGACACACTACCTGTTGTATCAAATGTTGAATATCATCTCTTACCAGGAGAGCATTATGTCATTTCTACAGAAACGGTAGAGTTTACTAATTTTCAGAATTTTTCATTAGTTGGAATAATCAATGAACAGCTACAGCTTTCATCAAAGATTTTGGTTAGCACTGATATCATTATTTTTGACTCTGGTAATGTTAAAATTGCAAATGTAGTGTTTAAAATGTTGTTTCTTAGTAGTGGTAGGTTGTGGCTTGCTACATGCATTTCTTGTAACATAGAGAATGTCACTTTACTAGGATATGGACTATTAGGATCTAATTTAATTGGGAGGTCCTACCTAAACAATATAATTGTTAATGTTACTAGATCAAATACAGCAGAATGGTGTCATGATTACCAAGGAATTACACTGCATTATTTTGACTACTCATTATTTGAAGAAAGGAAATCAGAAAGTGCTCCTGACAAACATACAATTTTAATTCAAAAAATTTTAATTTATCAAGACAACAGTACCTGCCTTACTTCTAAAGGAATAATAGATATAGTGATTGAGCGACATCAAACAAAGGATAGTGTAGAGATTATAATAAATGACTCCAAATTTGATAACTTGGTTCAGAAAATAATATATATTAAGCAGCATGATGGTGGAAGCATCAGGTGCATGATTTTGATAATGAACTGTATATTTGAATCAAATTTTGTTAGTTCAACACCAATGATCACAGCCGAAGTATCTCAATTTAACACAACACTAAATTTTCTCAAATGTAAATTTCACTACATCAAAAATCATAACTTTTTAATATCAGTGACAAGCTTAGACACCAGAGTGAATACTGTTATAGATAAGGATATAATGCGCACCAATATAACATTTAATAAATGTGATTTTATCAACAACAGTGGTGGACTTCTCTTTTTTGACACTGTTGAGGACTTACCACATTACGTATGCAATATCCTGTTAATTGGCCCTATATACATCAATGGAACTGAAAATGTATTAGATCATATGATATATATTCACAACATGGTTCTACATATTCATGGGCCAATGAGTATTGTAAACAACTCAGCATTTGATAGTATTATGGTATTTACATTCTGCAAGATCTTTATTAATGGACCAATAACACTATCAAACAACATGGCATTTCATAAAAATATAATGTTACTGAATTCATGCAGCGCTTTATTTCAAGGACCTATTATAATATCAGATCATGATTATTTAGACTCAGTAATGTTGCTTGTAACTTGTGACATTACATTTGCTGATAAGATATTGTTTATTTCAAATGAATGTAATAAAATCATAGCTATTCAATCAGAGCATACATATATTAAAGTAATGCAATATGCTAATATTACGTTCTTCTCTAATCGATATTACGATGATCTTTTAACATTTGAATTAAGCAACGATTATGATAAACCTTACCCATTTTGCCTATTTCAATATACATCAAGAAATACATCAAATGTTACACGAACAGATTATACTATAATATTCACTAAAAATACTTTTATTGGTTATCATAACCTTAATTGCATAAAAACTGTATATCGTTTTATTTCTCACTGTAAATGGCTACCTACATCAGTGTTCTATGGTCATAATCCTGGGTTGATTAATCAGCAAATTATTCAAATTGATGACAGAAAAATCAATCATCACAACTTTATATGTTTATTAAGTTCAATAACTCATCATGATTGTGCCATTGATACACTGGGTCCTGTGTATCCTGGACAATTACTACAAGTTGAATTATTTACACCATGTAGTGAAAATACCTCTGTGATATTTGCTGAGACACATAATAATCTTCTACCAAGTACAGCTTGCAAAATTGCTCACCAAACTGAACTACTAAACACTATTAATAATCATTCAGGAACATTAAACTATACTATTGTTTCAGACAACACTGATATGTGTGAACTATTTTTAACAACGTCCCCACATTTATATCATGTGTACGAAGCATTTTATGTCAAACTACTTCCTTGTCCAGTTGGATTCACATTACAAAATGGAATATGTGATTGCGATCCTCTTCTACCTCATATTGACACTTGTTACATTGAACAATCAGTTATCAGACGTCCTGTTAAAATGTGGATAACTGCTCACGTACGATCAAATGATGCTAAATATTTAACAGGCAATTGTCCTATGGATTACTGTCTACCATACTCATCAAATGTTCTATTAACTAACCCTGATACTCAATGTCAGTTTAACAGGACTGGTGTCTTGTGTTCACAGTGTCAATGTCCTCTTAGTATGGTATTTGGATCATCAAGGTGTATGAAGTGTACTAATCTACATATTCTCATCACTTTCTTAATCGTATTGGCTGGAATTGTTTTAGTGGTATTAATGTACTTTCTCAACCTCACAGTCACTAATGGAACTATCAATGGAATAATATTTTATGCCAACATCATTAGCATTAATGATTCTGTTTTCCTAATAAATGATGTAAATAAACCACTCAGGGTGTTTATTTCTTTTACAAATTTGGATTTGGGTATTGAGACGTGTTTCTATAATGGGATGGATAGTTATGCTAAGATATGGTTACAACTGTTCTTTCCTTCCTATCTCATAATCATTGCCATTTCCATTATTATCACTAGTCGTTATTCTCCAAGAATACTGAGATTGACATATAAGAGATCTCTTCCTGTACTAGCAACATTGTTTCTCTTATCCTACACTGGAGTTCTCAGAGTTGTACTAACAGTTTTATTCTCTTACTCTACCATAACTCATCTACCAAGTGGTCATCAACAATTAGTCTGGTCTATTGATGCCAGTGTTCCATTGTTTTGGTTAAAGTTTACCATACTGTTCATCACTTGTCTTGTATTATTATTCTTACTATTAATTCCCTTCAACATCATTTTGATATTTACAAGATATTTATCATGGTTCAGGTTTATAAACCGCTTTAAGCCTTTACTGGATGCATTTCAAGGATCATACAAGGACAAATACTATTATTGGGTTGGAATGCATATTATCTTGAGGAGTATATTTTATGCATTGTATGCATTTCATTTAAATTTGAGACTAGTTTTAGCAGTTATAATTCTGATAATTTTTGCATGTTATTTTGGATACATTCAACCATACAAGAACAAAGCAGTAAATATTCAAGAACTTTTGTTATTAGCTAATCTTACCATATTATATGCAGTATCCTCCTATCAAAATATCAATAATGGCATTTTTATCACTGTCACAAATGTCATGATTAGTTTAGCTTTCATCCATTTTTGCATAATATTGTTATGTCATTTCCTGACTTATACATGTCGCTATAATGTTGTGATCATATTAGTAACACTGAAAGAGAAATTGATGAAACTCTGTATCCTTAAAAAATCAACTAATAAACAACATTATAATATTATTTCATTACTTGATATTCCTGAACGTACATACAATTACAGTGAATACAGGGATGGGCTTGTTAGTGATGACTTCGAGAATTCCTAATTAAAATTTACATCATTATATATATTTGTAGCTATATACGTGCATATACCTATATTTGTAGCTGTATTTCACATTCACATAAACATAATTATGTATACACATGCATATATTATGTAGATAGATATGTTACCCATAATATTTATTAATGCATGCATGTAATAGCCATGTATAGCAGTTAGATAGGTGATGGGAGTCATATGTAGTTATGTGCACATGACTGGCTATAGTACATACGTAATTATAACTACATACACTCACTGGCATGGATTGCTAAATTTATAGTTATTATATACGTACGTAGCTATCTGTGGTTGATAAATGCTGTCAATATTAATTTTTATTATACAGCTCATCATTTATTATCACTGCATATAAATTATAGCCTAAGCGTATTTGCTTGGTTAAATGCCGCACCTTGAATAGTAGCCACACTTGATCAGTGCCACAATCGATTTCAAAATTATGGGTATAAACAACGTATTCAAGTATCGAGTATTATAATAGTGGTCATGCTTAAATAGCTAGTTGCTGCATCAATTTTTCGAACTAAGCTAATAAACACTGCGGCATTTAACCAACTATACATGGTGTGTATCTTCTTTATTTACTGATTCTTTGGTCTCCAGGTAAAAGAAATACTCCTGGTTCGTTATTAGCCAGCATTACTAAAGCTATAGCTACTTACAGTATGTATTAATTGGCTGTGTTTTTTAATATGTAGGTTAATAATGTATAGCTGTTCACATTAACCAAGAAAATAAAGAATGTGTGTTATTGCCAACATGAAAGGATTATTAAAAAACCACATACTCTCAGGCAGTTCAGAGACTTAGAATGAAGTACGTATGCAAAAGTAATGAGAATTGGAGAGTATACATAATTATATCAAAAATATACTCCATCCATGAAAGTATAGCTAGCTATATAAAACATACCACCATTTATCACATTCTTTAGACTAACTCAATCATTATGTTATATATAGGTGGACTATAGTATTCCTTTGATCTAAGATGTCAAAGTGGTACGTATATATATAGCTATTATAATACTGTATATATATATACCTACAAATTACAGTGCAAAATGTTTGCTGGCTAGCCAAGAATAGCTACTGGTAGCAGCTACATACAGTAGCTTCATAAATACTAAACTACAGTATTTGATCTCACATGATAAAAGATTAGTTCATTAATGTGATAGTACAATTGTGTGATAATAATGATGATCATGCATATACTTATCATGGGCACTGCTCTGATGACACACATATACGGCGCGACTCATCCAGTATAAGACCTTTGGCACATTGACATCCTGGTATGCATCTTTCTTGACAAAGCTTTGGTTGCCTTCTATTGTTACATGTTTCCGGGCACCCTGCCCTACATGGTGTGAATGTCTGGCCTGATATGGTACATGCTGCAGCTGAAGACAATCACATAGCTAAAATTATGATAGCTAGCAATCTTACTACCTCTTTTCCCCTTTCTCTGAGGTCCACCACTCCAACAGGCTATTTTAGTACAAGCAGAAAGTCCAGCACTGGTACATGTACTATAAAATTATATTACACTATGAAGTACATTAATTATATGCACACATGCTATAGTACATATAGCTACACACATATAATGTACTTATATATTACCAGGTGTTGCAGTCATCTTTAAATGATTCACCAGGGAAGTAAGCTTTGTCTCCAACTTGACAAACTACATACATCATAACACCATTGGATCAGCTACGTATATATGGAATGGTTTAATAGAGCTTACCACACACAGGACAGCATTGTCCTGGAGGAACAGCAGTATGAAGACAATCTGGAACTTTGCACAAAACTGCCTGTAAATATTGCTATAATAGCAACTAGTACAGTACAAATAGCTATACTGTTAGTAAGCTACGTATGTATATGCATATGGTTACAATAATTGCATGTATATGTGGATATAGCCATTCATAGAATGCACACGTGTTTAACTCACTGCACACTTCGAAGGTAAAGGGCACTCCTTGGACTTCACACATTTGTTGTTTAAAGTATCAATAAGTTCACCAACAGGACAGCCACAACCCAGGGTACACTGCTTGGTACATATCAGGTCAGGCTCAGAGCAAGTTGCAGGACATGTAGCACACTTTTGGAATACTTGACCTTCGATTGGACACGAATCTGAGAAGAGAAGGAAGCAATGCTTAACAGCAAGTAATCATTATATATATACATAACACACATGCATGAGAATTATGTAGCTACGTACGTAGCTATGTATATAGCTACACTAACTTTTCTCTTGTATGTGACGAATTTCAGCTGAGTTGCATATAGCAATACTCACGGCAGCCAAAAGATAAAACATTACCATCTTTTTGATTATTTTTCACAGATAAAGATTTGGTGTTTTATTACTGACTTTTATAAGTAATTTAAAACTGTTACATGGCCTCTATACATACGTAGCTGCATGTAACTGTACTGTACATGTGTATATAAAATTATTATATGAATACTTACTGTTGTTTCCTATGATCTCTGTAGTAGTATTCTGTCATAAGGAATCAAGGATGTTGATAATAATAATAAATATGCTGTGTGGGCACTGCTGCATGTAGTAAGTTTGATACAATGTGCTGATGTAGCTATATAGCTACGTATACAATATAATTTCCTACATTACATAAGTATATATAGACAAATAGTTACATACTTATGTATATATATTACATTTTGAGCAAAATACCTAAAGCTGTGGTTCTAGTGATGCCTGCATGGGGTTCAAATCATCACTGGTCTGGGATTTTTTCTTCGTTCAATAGTCTAGTCACAGTTTAGAAGTTGTACTATATAGACAATTCAGAGTGCATACATAGCTACGTATATACAAGACCAGCCGCGGTAGCTAATGACTGAATGCATGCATGGACTGAAGTCATGACCATATAAGGTACATTATTATGTATCATGTTACGTAGCTAGCTAACTGTATCTTCTGCATGGTGGGGCGAACTTTCATCAGCTATATTGTTAATGACTATGTAATAGTATGTATCAAGTCTAAAGACTCATCCTGGCAGGAGGAGTCCTAGGATTGACAGGTACCTACATAGCTAGCTAATTAGCATATTATACGCATAAGCCATATGATTAAATCATGATCATATGTGCTTTCATGAATTTAGAGACAACATGTACATGTGTACTTTTATGGATTTTCTTTGATACAATATGAAATTATGGCAACACATCATTTATAAAATTGATACTGGTATAGTTTCATTAAGAGTGTAGAAACTTTCTATAATAATTATAGTGCACAATCAAACTAGTTCAATGATGCATGTTATATAATTGTAAGAGTAGATAATAAATATCTAGCAACCACTTATATAATTAAGTTAACGTGTACAGTAGCTATAGTTACCATGTAGCAGAAAATTTTGATATTTATGTATGTATCATTAGAAGCCACCACTTTGCTTTTTGATCCATACTCTGAGTAAATGTATCTATCAGAATTTGTATTATGTTTAAACTGAGATGATTTCAAGTTCCGAATCCTTTGTTCTTCTCCTCCTCTTATTAAGCACCACACTTTACCAATGTACGTAATAAAATACTGCTCGCTGGAGCCCCTCTGGAGTAGTAGTAGTATTTAAAACATGGCTATCCCAAAGCTTCTTCTCATGCTCCTTTTGTATTACTGGGGTTATGTGGGGTAGCTTTCTTTGCAGTACCTATTCCATTTTCATGTAATGAACAAAAAAACGACATCACAAGTTACATGTAATTATTTAAAACGGGCATTTTTGATCTAAGAAATTCACTGGGTCACACTGCACTTCCATTGAATACCTGAGAAATGCACACAACATAGATAAAGGGTTTAGGTAGATATTGAGAACCATCTTCCTTTTTTGCCTCCATAACAAACCACTGCAAACATGAACATATTTCCTTAACTGTATAAGGCTTCACACACACGCTTGCATATGCACACGTGCACTAGAGATGCAACAATATATCAATATACCATATCGTGATACATTAGGCAGTGATACCATATCGATACACATTTAGGTCGTATCGATTTATCGATCGTGATATATCAATGTATCACCATCAAAATGTATACTTATACATACAACTGATGCTGTAGTTGTGCATTATGGTTGTGAATTTTACAGCTTTGCAACTTCTAATTTCAGAAAAAGGTTCTAAAAATTAGTTAATCCACACTTGATTGTATCGTACAATATATCGCTGTATCGTGATACACAAGTGGCAATATATCGATACACCCAAATTGTGTATCGTTGCATCTCTAACATGCACACACACACTATATATATATTCGGCTACAGACTCCAATACTTCCTAATACTTTTTTGTCTTGGGAACTTCCCCAACATCTATACAATATAATACACATGTGCATTAGCCTCATGCAGTCCATAAACTGACTTTGAAGACTTTGCATCGGATAGCTAGAATTTAACTGTATAGCTACGTAGCCATGAAATTGTCCAGTACTCTAAGGTACAGCTTGAACTAGGTTTTAGATTGTTCTTCCTTCACATGCACCTGATTTATTTTATACACATGCATACACATGTCTCATTAAGTATGTGCATGGTTGTTATAATTGGCCTGAGAGCATAATCACCTCATCACACACTATAGCTTAAAATCATCTATAGCTATCATTCATTTAGTACTCTATGATTCTATAGCTTATACAAAACACACAACTAGAACATGGTTATTTGCATGTCAGTACAAGTGGTGACACCGTGCAGCTGCAGTGGATTGATGGCCTTATTATATGAAATAATTGCTGCAAATCATATATATAACATGTAGTACTGCCACAATAATTATATCAATACACGTAGTGATATATACTGTGACATGTACGTAGTTATATCGTGATGATATAAACAAAATCACTATCAATATCGTATTTAATAATTAGAAATACTGAAACACATGATTTGACTGCGTAAGTTATACAGTATTGGTCATATAAACACATGCACTTAATTAGACTAATCTGTAGAGAAATTTCAAAATTTTATATCTTTGGTAAGGTTGTATATATACATATGTACAGGCACAAAAACGTACACATACACATTATACACACATGTATGTACATGCACACATACACAAATATGCACACATGGGAAGTGTATGTACATGTGTTGTGTGTGAAGGGTAGGCCTTAGTGACAACCTTGCAACCCTAGCTAAACCAGTTTATATGGACCCTTAGAATATTTAGCTATGTACATATTAACAATAAACAATTTGTTTGATTTACATATTATACCTATGTAATCACAGTTATGCATGTGTATATAGTGACATTAATCTTTCATTTCTTTTAGTCTTCTTTCATCTCTCTGCTCAGCAATACTCTTGGGTGGTTCAATAGGCTTGTTCCCTCGAAGTTTCCACTCTATTGATGAACCAACAAATCCTATTGTCATAGTAATGGGTAGAAGAATCCATGGTAAATAGGCTCTGGAAACAGCCAAAATGATTTGAATTACCATAGTGAATTATCGGTAAACAGGTTCTGTATGCAAAAATATGAAACTATATGTATGACACATATGTAGCGTAGCAGTATATAGCTACTCATTTTATATAGACTTTGCAGAACATGTTAAATAGAGCCCCGTTGTCTAAAAAGGTCAACTTGTAAGAACAGTGTATATCATATGAAGTACTCTAGCTACTTCTTTGCTGAAACAAATAAATGCACTGCTTGCCTGAAGCCCCTCCAATTATTGAAGGTACCTGAGCTGTCCCTGATATCTCGTCATACTATACAGCTCGGAATAGCTACAGTTTGGCTGTGAGAACATTTTGATAAACTTCATATTACCCTGAGAGTATCAGCTATACCCACCCAAAATCAGATAATTCATTGATTATTATACAATCTATAGATACCAGGAAATATTTAACATATATGTAGCTATGGACCTATCAAAGTTTTGCCTCACCTTAGTACTCTCGTGCAGGTTTACAGGGATTACATTACCCCAGGCACATGCTGGATAGATTGTATAGACAGGCTCCGTAACTATGCCAAGCTATGAGAACCAGTATCAGTTTTCAACTTTACTGATCTTTGGAGAGAGGATTAGACAGGGGCATAGAATTTCAGGTAGGCTATGACCTCCCACTCTTTGCCTGGCCCCATCATGATGGAGGTTAGTCTTGCCATAGATACTACACTTACATGGTAAATGTAATATCTACGGTCTTGCGCCGGGGGGGCGGGGGGCGGCGCGAGACCAGATGGAGGTATGCCCTTAAACAACAATATGCCAAAATCAAACCGTTCCAGATGTAACCATAGACAATTTAACATACGTTTTGCTCTTGTTGGCGCCAAACACCGGCAACTGTAAACCGTTCTGCCCGAGATTCAGCCTTCTTGACGAAAATTTCAGACACGTGATGTGGTGACGATGCGTACTATTTAGAATCAAATATGACTTCCTATACTGGAACTGCTTCTGCAAGCGGGTGGAGCTGGGGAGCAACATGGACAGGCGGAGACGATGCCAATGAGGACGAAGAAGATGGAGAAGAATATCACGTGAGTCTTGAGTAGCCCGCTGATTTGTAGAATTTTATTAACCACGTGTTTAGGGCTACGTTACTGGAAGAGATTGTTTATTACTATTAGTAGATTGTTCAGCTGGAATGTTTGAGTCGAGTGGTGAAGATGAAACTGCTTTTGAGTTGTCCATTCGAGTAAGGCTTGAATGACTGGGGCTTGGTGGGTGGGTAGCAACAACACGCAGTTCCAATTGTACAGCTTGGATAATTGTGTACCATCTTTTCTCTGTTGCTAGTGCTGTAAGACTGTACTGCTGAACAAGATCATTAGCAGTGACAAGGACTTGGTAGGAGTGGTTTTCTTTGGGACAGTAAGTTGTGCAGTGTTTATGTATGTGACTGGGCCTACGAAAACAGGTCTTATCAGCAGACCCAATAACTCAGCCTGTGTGTAAGCTACAGGCAAGTAAATTGGATACAAGAGAGACTCAGTATAGGACTGTACATGGTACAAGTTTTGTACTGTTAGCTAATTCATAAGAGAAATTATGACTTGTATAGTTGTATGTGCGGATGAGACCTGTTTTCACAGACATACCGTATAGCGGGTAAATTTGGCAGCATTTTAATTTGACGTTTTGCCAATTCTCAGCGTTTGGCGGATTTTAATTTGGTGAAAGCCTAAAATCAGTCATTGCTTCATAACGAATGTTGAACAATCGGTGGAATTAAATTTGGCGGTTTCGCTAATATCCGCCAAATTTAATTCCACGCCAAATTTTCCCGCTATACGGTATGGTTACCAAACAAGATATAATAAATATTTTTAAATATATTATGCACTGAATTATCAAAATGTATTTAATGTATAAGCACTGTTAGAGGTAATGTAATTGCAGATTTTCAGATGGTGCTGTGCTCAAATTTTCATGTCACTGCAATGAGTGACTGCATGTAGTAGTACTTATAATTACATGTGGTGTTTCTTGTTTCAGGATAAGCACAAGAACCCCAGTGATTTCAAGCACGTCTTCATACTACAGGTTACTATATTAGTAGTACATATATTATAGAGTGGATCTTTAACTTAGTGTTTTACCAAAAGATTTAACAATATAATTACAAAAGATGCGCATGCCATGTCATATGTAGTATACATACAAAAACTTAAAAATCTAATGACAAAATTTAAACATTAATTGCATCTATGCCTTACTCCACTATGGTGTGTTTCACTTTTTTATTTTTGTATAAGGACTTGGACTTACCAGATGCACCACGTATCAAACAACTTGATGAATTCTTAGAAGGTTATTACATATTTGATATTTTTCTGCCCTACATACATATTGTATGCATGTATTTTATATGCATAAAGTGATGGAAAATATATTACATTTCGTCTATAGATTCTGATCTGGCCAACACCTTTCAGACTGAATATGGACACAATGATGCATTCTCACTGAGTGATGTGTTTTGGACTTGTTCAAACATGTTTGCTAACATGTGAGTTACTGGTTACTGTCTATCGTATAGCTCCAAATTTTCGTGGTTGAAAATTTTTGTGATTCATCATTATTTCGTGATTTTGAAGTGTGAAGCCCTGTATTTAAGGGTGGTGTAAGGAAATTTGTGTGGAAAAAATTTTTGTGATTTTTGTTAATTCACGAAAATCACGAAAATATTCAACCACGAAAATTTGGAGCTATACAGTATGTATATATGTGTGTACGTGTATATATATATATATATATATTGCAATGTTAGGAATCTGCGAGCAGCTCACCAGAGAATATTACTGTTCACTAACAATGATAATCCTCATCATAGTTCACTATCTCTTCAGGTATTGAAGTAGTGCAAGTACGTATGTAATTCAAAGGTTTGATTTATTGAGATTTCCCGTCAATTGCCAACACATTTAGTTGTTACTGTTGGGCTATGTGAGGTGGCAGCCATTATTGCATGACATAACACTGGTGCTGCTTTGGGCATGAATCTGCAAATACTATCTGTAGATTCTCTTTAGCTAAAATCCTATGTAATGCTTTTTTGTATTCAGTGTCTAGCTTAAGTTGATATGTTAAATATTTATTTATATATACTCTCCTTACTAATCCATTTTGTATTTGTAGCGACAGGCAAAGACTAAAGCCAAGGTATGGATTACAATATATATAATGTACTTGAGTAAACTACTCAAGAATGCTTAAGTACCACGGTTAAGCACTAAGAATTCAAAGTCTAGGAATTGTTTGTTAAGTGCAAGGACAATGTACTCTAAAGGACCTGCACTTACAGTGTCAAGTATAGCATTAATAGGAAGATTGTATTATTTGTATACCATCTTTGTTGATTTTTAGTGTACTAAAGAATTTTCAAAATATTCGTTCAAAATATTTGTTTACCAAAAATTGATATTTGTCCCAGCCTAAATACATACGTATGTATGTCAATAGAAATTCTTTGATAGTACTGTACACATTTATTAATAGGATCTTGCAGATGCTGGAATAGAGCTGGAGTTGATGCACATTCAACATGCTGCAGGACGCCATTTTGATTTATCACTTTTCTATCAAGTGCGTACCTTGACCAGTATACATACCAACAGTGATAAATAAATTATGCAATTTTCGTGTGTTAGGATCTTTTGTTTACACCTGATGATGATGGATCACTTCCTGATGCTTCTACTAAATTTGAAGAGCTGTTAACTCGTGTGCGATCCAAGGAATATGCCCAGCGAACTCTCCAAAGGATTCCATTACGTTTAGCTCCAGGCTTAGAAATTGGAATAGGCGTGTACGTGTAACAATTTGTTTCCTATGTACATAAATCTATAGTGGTAGATACATGTGTTTTATCATGTATAGTTACTGTATGGTGAGGGAAGCCAAAAAGCCCAGCTTCGTCCGTCTTGATCGTCGCAGCAATGAAGAGCTAAAGACACAGACCAAGTATCTTTGTGATGTAAGTATACAGATACGTATTTTATATGCTTGTATGTATGTACATGCACAGTGTAGCTATACTGTTAGAGAGAGTACGTACATAGTAATCAAGACACATGTTAGTGTGTCAGTAGTGAATTTATTATTCAAAGAGAGTTAATTACATACATACATTAGTGCAAAATAACATCAAATGTACCAATTGACATTGCAGAGTTCAAAATAGCAGTCTTCCATCGGCCATTTTCCGACCAAAATTGGCCATTTCCAGACACTTGTGGAAGTATTTGGCCATTTTTTGACTATGGAATCAATCTTTTATACACTGGATTCATAAAATAATACGAAATGGCCGAATAAATTTGTGGATGGCCAACCACTTTTTAAAGTATCTAGCCATTTTCCCATGTACTTTCTATTGCTTATTTTGAACTCTGCATTGTATGCAAAATAGTTGCATTATGTGATGTAATATATACACTACATGAGTACATATAATGCTGTACTAAATTTAACGATTTGCAAATCAGTCTTATAAAAATCGCTAAAATTAGTTAACGTTACTTATAAACATTTCATCAATACTCTCTAATAAAGTAGTCACTAGTGATTGGTGACTGCACTATTAGATATGTATGCCTGAGTGATTGTATGAATTTTAACATCACGATCATTGATTTCCGATGTGTAAACAATTCAGAAAATACAAGTAGCATAAATACAACTTCATTTTGGCTTGTGATTATTTAGACATTGTATTTGGCCTCAGATTGACTCACATGATCTAGTTTCTGGTGCCTTTTTCATGTAAATAATAGTCATCACGATTATTTCTCAATAATCACAATTAAATTGATTAATTGCTCAGACCTACTATTAGAGACAATTGATGTATTGTCTTTGAATAAATATTCATTAACTCCACAATCATAACTTCGCTAAATTTTGTGTATCTTTAATGTAACTCAACCTAAAGGGCTTAAGGTAACTGTATTGTTTTTGTTATTAGGATACCGGTAATGATCTGATGAAGGGAGACATGAAGTATTATCAAATGTTTGGTGGAGAGAAGGTGATATTTGATAAAGAAGAGGTTGACCAAATGAAGAAGTTTGACCAGCCCGGTATGACATGGCTCACTATTTCCTGTAGAGTGATTAGAAATGTGTATAATGTATTATTATGTTATGAATGATGCTTAATAGAAATTCTCTTAGTTAAAGGAATCATTGAATAAAAAAGCCTCACCTCCTTAATTGAGGATAAGTTCTTTAATTCTAATACCACTTTCTATTGACTATTCATGATTATAGACACATACGTAATTGTACATTCACGATAGTTGAGTTATGTAGACTATGTAAGTACTTCAGTATTTGCAGGTGGATAAAAGCTCTTTATAAAATTACTATTCAAATGCTCTAACTATTACGATAGTAAGCTAGTACTATCACAATAATCACTCAGCCCTACTAAAGTGTTGGACACGTGTCATCACAAGATAAAGGTTGTTCTTGTATTTGCCAGAAATGATCAGACATTAGCATAGAAATACGTGGCCTAATGTATTCTGCGGACTGGACTCGCGGACTGGACTGGGCATCTTTTGAAATCCTGCATACGGCCTAATGTATTCTGTGGACTGGACTCACGGACTGTCCATTAGCAAACACGGCATTTCTCTTTCGTAAGGTGCTTATTAATTAGAAATTATCTTTAAGCGCCTATATATTAGGTGACTATAGTTAGGTTAATTAAAACAAAGAACCAGCCAGCCAGTATCAACTACAGTGAGGTTATTAGCTAGAGTAGAATATGTTAATATCACTCATCCAGGCCAGGCTTAGATAGCATAGATAGTAGAGGGCATGTCCCTATACTATTTATATTTATGCCTTGGATGAGCGATTTATACTCTAGCTAATAACCTCACTGTAGTTGATACTGGCTTGCTGGTTCTTTGTTTTAATTAACCTAACTATAGTCACCTAGTATATAGGCGCTTAAAGATAATTTCTAATTAATAAGCACCTTACGAAAGAGAAATGCCGTGTTTGCTGATGGACAATAGAGATTTCCTTAAGAACTTCAGTTAATTATTTGATTTAAGGTAAGTTTGTATGTGTATGCAGGATTTCAAAAGATGCCCAGTCCAGTCCATGAGTCCAGTCCACAGAATACATTAGGCCGAAATAGGTACTGTAGTGTTACATTTCAAACTGGGGTCTATAGTGCTTATGTTAACAGTTGAAAATTGTCCAGACATTTGTTTTCCTATTAATACTCATTGACTTCCCCATTGGTAATTTATCTGACCAAATTTATTTCGGTTGGTCAAATACTTCAGTTGGCCGGATGACTGGCCATTATCATAAGCTCTGGGTCAAATCCAAAAGAAAATATCAGATATCAGGCATGCTCTGTTATATGTACGTAACTGTTGTTGGTCAAAGAAGTATGTTTACTTACGTACGTAATTGTTTTGTCAGTTGTTCAATCCCATTTGTCATGATCAACATTCTATTATATATTAGGGTTGGTTTTAATTGGGTTCAAGCCACGTTCTCGACTAAAGAGACACCATTACGTGAAGCCGGCTAATTTCATATATCCGGATGAAACAGTGAGTAGATTTTGTTCATATATATATGTTACTACATAACTTTCATCAGGTGATCCAAGGTAGTAGTAAACTCTTTACTGCTTTACTACGTCAGTGTTTGAGAAGAGAAGTGATTGCAATATGTCGGTATATCCCTCGGACGAATGCCTCACCTATTTTTGTTGCCATGGTACCACAGGTGTGTCAATTTTCCTTGTACGTATGTTCTATAAGAAAATTTAAATATTTTACCATAATTTAAATATTTTACCATAATTTTTAATTACATATATAAACATGATTGTAAAATTTAAATTTATTTGTGCATGAAGGATGAAGAGCGGGATGACCAAGGAGTACAGATATCACCTCCAGGCTTTAACTTGATCTTCATTCCATTTGCTAGTGATTTTCGCAACCTGACAATTGCAGAAACATCAAAAGGTGCCACTTAAACAAATCCCTATATATATGCCTACATTGTACACAGTAAAAAGTAGACTATATTTCATATTGTGTATATGGACATTTATACCCAGGTACGTAAATATAAAAATATTTTTGTCTAGCTAATGCTGAACAAATAGATGCTGCAAAGGATGTTATCAAAAAATTGACTTTTCCCTTTGACAGTGAATCATTTGAAAACCCCGGTATGTTAATGGATATGTGCTCACCAGAGTCACACTAAACATTTAACAGTATTACAGAAGCATTTCAGGACACTAGAGGCGATTGCTCTGGAACAACCAGATGCAGAAGAAGTAAATGACTTAACTGTACCTGATGCAGAACGTATAGAGAGAAGAGCAGGATCACTTCTTGAAAAGTTTAAAGAACTAGTTTACCCTTCAGATTATGAAGTAGACAAAGGGACAAAACGGAAGGTCAGTATGAATGCTGCATGCTGATTGTAATACTATAAGTTTGTTAATGTATCTACATATGTTATCCTTTGTAGGGTACTTCTTCAGCTGGAGGTGGTAAGAGAGCTAAAATCAGTGAAGGGGATGATGTGAATGTGGAGGAACATGCTAGGAATAAAACAGTAAGTTATTTCATAGTACGTATGTTGTAATTTTGTTTATTGTCTTTTGCGTGGGTGGATCAAAGAGAAAAGTAGTACTGTATTTATCATAAAATGTCTAGTATGTTGTTTTAGATATCAAGTGTGCTGTATAGGAAATACAGCACTGTGGTTAGCAAATATAGTACAGTTATTTCAATTATCGTCTGCAACAGCTGCTGTAAACAACCCTCCTTGATAGTTACTGCCCACCTATATAAATTCTTAACACTCCTTAAATGGATCTTCAAAGGTTATTGCCACACCTAAACACAAAGATTCAACTAACTTGTTTCAATAAAAGCCGTGACTAAAGCATCATGTATATATAGGGCTGCATTGTGTCAGACGGTAAGCCTAGCCTTATACTAAAAGCAACAACGACCTGTGCCAAAAAAAGATCTGGCTCGCGAGACCACAGTAAGCCTTACAATAAGCTAAAAACAATGCATAGCGTGCTCGACATCGCATTAGCCAGTAAGCCTTGCAATAAGCAAAAAGCTTCACGCCTGACACATTGAACAACCACTCTGACGTAGTCTCGTGCGCCAGACTCCGCCTCCATAAATAAAATGGAAAAAAGTGGTCTGGCTTGCGAGACTAACTCCAACATACTTGAATGGCAGATTATCACAAAGCATCGTGTTAGATATACTTTAAAAGCATCACCAATAATACTAACTTGGCTAAAAGCATCGCACTAAGAGTCTATCACTACAAAATAACACTGATAATCCTCCCACACAAAAACAATAAATGAGTTAAAGCACCGTCGACTCGTGTACGCCTCGTGCTGTATTTACCACTCGCCCCCACCCCTCGTGCTGTATTTTCTGTACACCACTCACGGCAGTGCTGTAACATATACATAAATAACAGGACTGAAACTTTTGTCACTTCTAAACATCCATTAATCTTGTGTATATCAAAATCATGCAAATTTAAAGTAGGAACTTGAGTATGACTCACTATTAAAATACATTGATAACTGTAGCTACATGTCTTGAGTTTTACCCATGAAGTTATCAGTATACACTTTTTGAATATCATATAAAACATACGTAAATGCGAAATTTAAATATACTCTTTTTGTGTAATGTGGTACTAATAATAAGGGTTTCTGTATATAACAGAGAAGTATTGAAATGGTAAAATATTGATACTCTGTAACTTAATGTACATTTCTGTACCATCCAGAATATTGTCTGCTACGTAAGTATTGATCTTTATAGGTTCAAAGTGGTTACTGTGTATGTTATTTGCATGCATTCTCAGTATCGCCCCTCAATGCATGCTATAGCATCTGTCTATAATTAAACTGGTGAATCACCCAGTCATTAGCTACTGCTATTATGTGGTAAGGCCACAATCACTCTAGTATGTTGGCACATATATACGTATGGTACATAGACCACATTATAGTAGTTTAATATTCTATTGCAAGCGTCATGTCATGTTGTTGCTATGCAGTTGAACTCATTGACAATACCCATACTAAAGAACTATCTCAAGTCAGTTGGTAGGAAAGTGGCTGGCAAGAAGCAAGATCTGATAGACTCTATTAATGAACACCTTGGCATATAGTATATGGTTTTTACACTAATAGGTATATTTAGGTTTATATATTAATACTACACTATAATATGTATGCATGTATGTACGTACACACACACACACACACTATTACACCGTGCAGAAACTATAATTATGCTAGCTGCTGTTACTGTATCGTTACCATGCAGGTAAGTATTCATACCGTTTAATTCACTTATCACTACATATAGATGATATATGGTAACTATAATATGTTGAGTAACGTATATTAATATAATGTATAAATATTGTAGTTCCTGTGTACTACAAGCTCAATATGTGGTATAACACTATATGTGTGTCGTCACTGTCTACCTATTATAGTTTAAATAAAAAATTTGTACTTGCTGGTTGCCTTGATGAGTGACATGCGTGAATGCTATTGTTATAATTATATGCTGGCATTGCACGTAGTTTGTTATCTTTGGATCCAAAAAAAGCGAAAGTATTCCGTGGCTTTTATTTATAATGTAATAATATGAAAAGGTACTGCAAAACTGAATATTCATAGATGATAAAAGAGCATACCAAACATTGTGGTATTTTCTGTGTCAACAACTTTATGAAGTGATCATACAACTATAGATACTAACCTAACCCCTGCATGTAGCTACATGCATGCAGCCATGCAGTGGTCATTATTCCTTGATGCCAAATCTTGAATGCTTGGAGGTTTGCAATATAGCTAGCTAACTAACCTGCTTAAATTCTAGACCTCTATTTCACACAAAACAACCTCACTATCACAGGCCGGCATAACTGTATTAGAGTAATTTGCCTCGTGAATTAGCTAATACAAGTCATATATAGCTATATACATTTTATGATATGCATAAGCATTTTGAAAGTGTTCCAACATAATCTCTAAAACGTAACTCCATGCCACTGGCTTAGCCATGCACTATAATTTATTGTTGTAGGTTTGAAATGTCTCCTACGTATATACAGAACATACATATATAGTGTGATATAACTCAATTCTTTTGTGTGCTCATTGTGGTAATTTTGTATGAACTTCATACTTCGCATTTTGCAGTGTAAAATTTGGCAAACTATATTAGCTATATATTTTACTAATATTTTAACCCTCAAATACTTTGCCAGTATAATTGTCACACACATACATAGCTACATGTAGTACTCTGTAGCTGTTCTCATTTCTTGATCTCACAACATGTCACAAGATAACTATAGTTATATTGATTGCAGTGTGAAAACCGTATAGTTACAGATGGATTATAGCATTACAATGCAGGATAGTTGCATTGCACAATTTGTGTCATTCGTTAATGGTGTGATTGCATCATGTAGCCATATAGTATTACTTTCATGCCAATGACACGTGCTCGGAACGTGTTTCCAAAAATATCCGTTACATCACATTATATCATTACGTAATGGACGTTGTAAACAAAAGAAATGGCAAAGTGCTAAGTCCGTAGAGTTGGTGTGGTGTCACTCAGTTGTTTAAAACACTTGACGCGTAGCGCGATTACAGCGCATTGGAATAGGAAGGTCTCAGTTAGGTAAGCCATTTCTGTATTTGCTAGAGTACCGTGGCGTGTAAGGTAGTCGTTGATACAACAATCATAACAATGGACTTCGACACCAGACCCGTTTGTTAACTTGTTTTAAATAAATGCTTACAGTAAACTATGAAACTTGACTTGTAGCTTTTTGAAATTTCAAATATTTTGCGCGCCTGATTGGGTTTGACGAGGTGATTCATAGTAACCATAGTTAAATATCTATGTAGTAACGTGTATCCATTCCAGCCAAGTTTAGCACAGCAAGTATGCCTTACCGATGCTTGTTGTGCCATTTTTAATTGTATGTGTACGTATTAACTCCAGAAAGTGCACAGATAAATACTGAAAGCAAATCTCGTTTAGTGTCCACAGCAGTGATGGATGCCTTACTGGACTTGTTTGGTTCTCCACCGGCTAAGAGCGCCCACGTTCCTTCTTCCCTGTCATCTGACCTTCCACCAGAGGTATGCCAAATGACTTGATAAAATACAAATTTATTTAATATTGTGCATGTGTCATTGTACGCTATCCATCATCATAACTGTACTATACATTAGCTGATTAGTGGATCTGATTGCAGTTTTAATAAGAATATACAGAAACACATTCAAATTTGTATGTTAATATAATTGGACTCTTAATAATTTTGTGTGGTATATTTTGTTTCCAAATGTGACAATTTATGTGGCAAATATCCCTTAAACCAGACAGGTTTTAAGCTTACTTGTAAAATAGAAAGCCTCTATGCACTTGACCAAATCGGTTACATTTATGATGTATTGTGAGTTATACAATGTTGTTACAGGAGGAACAAGGAAATATTGAGTACAAGGTAACGGATCTGCTAATCATGTGATGTATATCATCAAGAGCCTTTATATTATGCAGTTGAAGTTGTTAAACCCATCATCGTCCCGATTTGAGCATCTGGTGACGCAGATGAAGTGGAGGCTAAGAGAGGGTCGTGGTGAAGCAATTTATGAAATTGGTGTGGCTGATAATGGTCTATTATTGGGACTGTCTGAAAATGATCTTACATCATCATTAAACACATTGAATAGAATGGCAGAGCGGTATGCGTATTAATATGGCTAATAGAACATTACAGTATGTCTATATTAAGTTTGCTATGTGTGTTTGTGTAGTAGTATCCATTTCTGTAAGCTTTATTGTGTATTTCTTATACCAACCGCTGATGCAGATTTAACTGTAGGTTATAAGCTTGGTTGGCATCAGAAATCTGACACAGTCATGGGGCTAACACTTTGGCTGCCTTTCCCATGAAAAGCACCTCAGCAAATGCTAAGATTCTGAGTATTTAATTTATCTTCCCCAACTATGTAACTTTTTCATATTGTTCAGCCTCTGCATGGGCTGTTCAGTGTGACAAGGCTCATTCCGGCTGGCATGGTCATTCCCAGAGTGTGGTCTGCATCAAATCCATAGCATCCAGATACAGACCTGTCACATGTGGTTAGAGTTGATTCGGAGTTTTTGGACATCTGTGTGGTGTCCAAAGAGGTCATGCCATCTCAGCATTGGACCCACCACTCCACTCCACTCCAGACACACATGCATACTAGTTATATAACTAACCCACTGAATAAGTCACCAGTTAGGATTATTGAATGAAAGCTTTTTTCATGTAATAATGGTAGGGAAATAAAATATAAAATACCCTTAAATTTATCTTATGTGTGTTAACTATCTGATCATCTATTGTTGCAGACTTGGTGCTACAGTCAACATATTGCAGAAGAAGGTGGTTTCTACTGAGCCACAGAAGCGGATTGTGGTTGAGGCTCGTGTAAGAAAGGTGCCCGACGACCAACTAGTGAGTACATCCCCACTAGAATACATGAGTATAATTACAACACTGATATGAATTTTTAATAGTTCTTGGATCTCAGGCTGGCAGTTCTTGGCAATATGGACGCAGGCAAGAGTACATTACTCGGAGTACTGACACAGGGTGAACTGGACAATGGCAGGGGGAAGGCAAGATTAAACTTGTTCCGTCATCTCCATGAGATTCAAAGCGGCAGGACTTCTTCAATCAGCCATGGCATCCTAGGCTTTAACAGTGACGGAAAGGTAGGTGATTAATGGATTTATCATGTATATGCTTTATTTATATAAACTATATACACAGGTTGTGAATTATGCAGTGTGTGGAAGTGCAGAAGAGATTTGTGCATCGTGCAGCAAGTTGATAACATTCATTGATCTGGCCGGTCACGAGAAATACCTCAAGACCACGGTATTTGGCTTAACAGCTCATCGTCCTGATGCCGCCATGCTAGTCATCAGCGCCACCAATGGAGTGGGTAAGATGTACCATGTACAATATTATACACACATTACTATGTATCCCTTTAGCCGATACAACTAAGGAACATTTCAGTTTCACCATAGCATTGGGCATGCGCACTTTTGTGGTTATCACAAAAATCGACATGTGCCAAGAGCACACTACGAAGAAAGTTGTAGAACAAGTCAAGCAACTTTTGACTACTTACAAGAAAATCCCTGTGGTAGTAAAAGATGGTGGAGAAGTTTTAGCTACTGCGCAAAACTTTTTAAATGACAAGTGTGTATGGTATATGCATTTGTGGTTATCATTTATTGTATCTTGTTTGTAGTATTGTCCCAATATTTATGGTCTCCAGTTTAACTGGGCACAATTTAGAGCAGTTGCAGAGCTTTTTAAACAACATTCCACTGACGCAACTGTCTCCTGAACAAGAGGATAAAACGCATCAGCAGCTTCCAGAGTTTCAGGTACGTACGTACGTACGTACGTACGTACACACACACACACACACACACACACACACACACACACACACACACACACACACACACACACACATATATAGCATGAAGAGAAATGCATAATTTCAATGTGTGTACACAGTTTTCATAGTATTTAGTATGCATGGTTAACTCATGGTTAGCTCATGGTTAACATACGTACATCTTGTGTAACATTTTTAGGTGGATGAAATCTATTCAGTCCCTGACACAGGAACAGTTGTAGGGGGCATTTTAACCAGGTATACTAAATAAGAGATGAACTAACAATGTACTCACAAATATTGTACTAACAGTGGTATCTTACGAGAAGGTGATTATGTGAAAGTTGGGCCAATAGACACATATCAAGATGATAAATTCACTAATACTGTTGTTAGCTCAATTCATCGGAGCAGAACTCCATGTCTCGTTGTCAAAGCTGGTCAAACTGCTACACTTGCCCTGGAAAGTGTTGATAAAAGTCATTTACGAAAAGTAAGTATGTATGTACATATTTTTACCTCAAGTTCAAATCTTTGTGTACATGTGTCTGTGTTTGAACCTCCTGCTATTCACTAGGTATAATTATACATTTCAATCGTTTAAATTTACTGAAGCCATTTACTGAAGTTCTTGATTACTTAGTTTAATGTCTCATATATCACTGTTAAAGGTGTCTTTTTACTTTTGTAACCATGGCTACCATTGTCACATAGTAATTACAAAATACTCTGTATAATAGTTGCATGCCTTTGTGTATAGATATTGGGTTTCTTTTGCAATAAGAAAGAAACCCCACTATGTTGAGGACCCAATTGTGTAATGTCAATATACAACTTCATGTATGTACATCAAAATATGTGAGAAGGTTTACATTTAAATTTCAATGTTTCTAAATATCTGAGCACTTATATACACATAGACCATTGTCTTGTCTTGTGCCATTTAAACTATATGCAGCACTTTCCTCCACGTTAATACGTAGATGTGTCATGCACAGAACTGTAGCTTTTTCAGTTCAAGTTACACAATAGAAGTCAATTGTCAATCCTACATTATTGTTACCTACGGTGAATAGTGAATTATCATCATCATTATAGAATGTACATTATAGTGATATTAATTAATTTATGTATACCATACATGTGAACACACACACGCGCGCGCACACACACACACGCACACGCACATACACACGTAGATGCATTACACATACACTTCTATTCTTTGCCACACCTTGATATTAGTATCAATCAGTTAAAGTACCAGCCGTAAGTCTTGTTTTTGCAGTTCTGTTTGATGCACAATAAGATAAATGCTCACATTTACTTTCTATACCCAAAGTAGAACTAGAATATATAATATAAGTGCATTGATAATTCCTGTTACCTGACAATTACAAAATGACATACAAGTTAGTATGGTTTCACTTGAGCTATTGAAAATACAGGATATAATGTTAATAGTAGGAGTACGCAACCATACGATTCATTATTGGTGTTAACCTGACAAGTATCTGAGCCAAAATGTAGCACCACAGTATAATTATGTTATTACTGATTTTGCTAAATGTCAGAACAAATTTATCTTGTGCTGACATGCACTTACTAATCCTTATTTCATGCTTTGCACAGTATGCAGCACAACTACAAATTTAAGACTCATGCATTATACGTATGCATGGCCATGCCAAAGTGAAACATGCACAATACCATTCAATGTTTTATAAATGTATAGGGCATGGTTGTGCTAGACCGAAAGCATCGGCTTGATGATCAAGTGAACATATGCAATGGGTTTGAGGCCAACATGTATGTAGTATGTCACGATGGAACGAACATCAAGAAAGGACAACAGGGAACTATATACGTCGCCAGCACCATGCAGACAGCTACAGTTAAAAATATCAAAGAAAAGGTATGCATGCATCCCCATTATGTGAGTTTATGCTTAAGACAAGATGATGTTACTATAGGAAAGCCTTTGTCAAGGTGCTCGCAGCCATGTTGAATTCAAACTATTGAAACATTTAGAGTTTTTAAGAGTAGGATCAAAGGTTCTCTTCAATAAAGGCAGAACAAAGGCCACCGGCCAAATAACCAAGTTATTATTAACCACCTAATAGAGTTATTAGTAGTAGTTAGTAGTTATTTATGTTATCATTTATAGTAGCAGCTGGAAATGCCAAAATTACCCTTCAGTTTTTTAATCCTATTGTATATTAATTTAAATGTATGTACACATGATTATTATCTAAATATTTACTCGCCGCTAAAGATCTTCTCATTCTGTTTGTGCATCACTTACACTTGTCAGGCATTAAGTATTCTAATACAATGTACAGCTGGTTACTGCAGAACCATGTGTTCAGGGGAGGATCCAGGATTTTCTGAGAGGGGGGTCTGAACATAGAGGTGTATCTCTGATCATTAAAAATTTAGATTGTAATTATGCTTAGCTACTCTAATAGAGCAGTCACAGATAAAATTATGGTCTTAGCTTGCTACAAGCTGCTAGCTGCTTTAATTTCTTCAAACAATTCAAAGAATCCTTCATAAATTATTATTCTTAAAAATATATAAAGACCCATCACTTTCATACCTGACTGCTCTATTAGAGTAGCCTATGTAAACATGACTCCTTTAATGAAAGACCCAGCTTGCAAAATGCCAGCATAATGCTAGAATTGCATTATGCTAAAAATTATTCCGGCATAATTACCTCAACCCTAATGCAAATTCATAACACAATATGTATTCCATGACAACAGAATCAATGGGAGTGGAGCTCCCATCCTCAAAACCCAACCATTATTTAGCCATTGCTGCCCTTAAATACAAACTAGATTAGTTACTCTGTCCGACTCTCTGGCAGCTGATCAGCAAGAAACTTCATCTTTGAAATATTAGTAGCTCCAGTGTCATATAATCACACGCAGGCCTTACAATGTCACCATAAAAGTACTAGCTAGCTTTCTGCATAAACACGTACTGCACACTATGTATGTATATACTCAGTTTTGTACTAATATTATAGGCGTCCACAGACAGTAGATAATATTAATCCCATAGACTGAAACAAATACAACACCAGGGGTGGATCCAAGGGGGTCTTTGGGGTCTCGAGACCCCCTGGAAGCATGTATGACCTGTAGAGAATTTCAAAAGTAAAATTTTTCAGATAATCGCGTTCGATTTACTAATTTGCCTGGTCAATATATAACTGCTTCCTCCACCCCTGACAGAAATTTACATTGTTTTGCATGAAGATTTCATAATATACCGAAAATCATAAGTATTAACACAGCTTTCGGATCATGCCTTATATATGTGTGTTCTATTAGAGAGTTTTCCAAATTTCCTGTCATGCATGAAATAATAAAAGGCATTGGTTACTATAAGTGCTGTAATGGTACTCTAATGAAAGACCACATGCAGCTTCCATATAGTGGGTTTTATTTTCGAGGCGCAATTTTTGCGAATTGCTCATTTCTATAGTCTAACAGTAATATTTGCTATTATTAAATTTGCGAACTGCGTGACAGCTACATAGAAAAATCTACTATTATTTGTATTTAAAATTTGCTAGCTCATGATTCCCTGCAAAATTCACAAAAGTTAGGACCTTGTTAGGGCTGCCCCTATTATGCTTTTAATTTTACCTATTATTCTTTCGAGAATTTCCTTTAAAGTTTACCTATTATTCTAAAATTATTCCCAACTTTTACCTACCACTTTACCTTAAACAATTACAATATCCTACTTATTAAGTACACAACATAACATTTATTACCTTAAATGTGCAAGAATAGGCATTTGAAGTTGTCATGGACACGAGAAATATTTGATTGTGGGTTTAAGTTTACATAATCTAAGCTCACATGTTAAATACTTTACGGCAGCGTTTTTAACTTTTATATCAGAGATACTAGAGAGTTTACAAGTGAGTGTTTTGTAGTTTATAGTGTAGCATAATTTAAATTTGCCTTATTATTCCAGCATAATTCCCTATTATTCCAGCATAGCTAATTCTTAATTCTTTTCACTTCCTATTATTCCCAAAATTATGCCGGCATATTAGGCGCAGCCTTAGACCTTGTAAATAAAACCCGCTATACGGTATTGAAAATGATAAGTTATGAATTCAAAGCATCTGAATCAATGGAATGCATTATGAATTCTTAGCTAATTAGCTAGTATGTCCCATTTATATGTGTATACGTTACTTTTAGCACCAGTCTTAAGCTTCTCCAGGTTGATCTGTTGCTCCAGTCTTCTCTTTGTGCTTCCATAGTTCCATTGGATCTGTAAACATTTTGGGTAATAACCAGTACTTTCCCTTCTTCTTTGGATTCAATAACATGCTGTACAAGAACCAGATGATTATTATCAAAAATACTTTGGGTATGATCGACTGTGTTAACACATCTAGTGTTTGGTTGTTAGTACTGATGTTTATGTGAAGGATAAACACACAGTACGTAAGTGTATATATTAGAAGCATTACTAGAGAGAACATAAAGATTATTTTACCTCTCTCACTTTCACCACCCGTACCATCTCTTCTAGCATCCATGTCATTGTTTCTACATCTGCAGATACATGAGCATATGATTTTAAGTATTACTGCGAGCAAGATAATCAAACAAAACACAGTAACAAGAATAGCCATAGATAAAAGAAAAGCTCTTAGAGGGTTCAAAATGAATCCATAAAACACAAATACTAGATGCCAAGATAAAAGTTGCATTGCCATGATGAACATCCCTAACAGTATGCCTTCCAACCTGAAAGGTAGTTTCGTTAACTGAAAATGGTCTTCTATCATGATTATCGAAATTCCAAAATTTAACAAAATTAAAATCAACAACCATATGAAGGGAGCTAGGTAAAACCATTTGGTTGTAAATGCAACAACCTGAAAAGCCAGCATTACTCCAACCCCTAAAGCACATATTATAAAAAAACTCAACATGATGTATTTCACATTTCTAGAATTGTCTTCTGTTAGTGCATTAACTAGCTCTGGGTCTTCGTGAGTAGGTTGAGTCTGAATCAAGCCCCTACGTGGACGACGGATGAGATGAGCTCGAGTCACACGTGTTCGGCGAATAGAATAAACCCGAGTTCGATGTCCTCGGTTGATGGAATTACCCTGATTTTGGTTTTTATCAGGACTAACATGTTCCAAATATGCAAATAATATGAATGTGGTAAATGTTGGTAGGGCTAATAAACCAAGAAACAGTAAAACGATGTGAAGAGCTTTCAGATCTATCGAGTAATCATCGTTGTTAATTAATTCATTAACTGAACCTGGCTTTGACACAAAAGTTAGCTTCTCCAAATCAGAATTGTTAAGAAACCTTGCTGCATATCCTATGAATTCTACTCCCCTACCAAGTTGGCCCGTATTTCTGGCATAGTGATAAAGCTATAAAACAAAGTATTACAATTGTGTGACAAGAAACACCTGACTTACCAACACAGTAATTCGATGAAAATATTCATACATTACACTAACATTTATGTTACATACTGGTGGTAATTCTAATTCTACCTCAGAGGTTGCATCAAGTAAAATATAAAAAGAATAAGCTTCGAGTTGAGCAAGATCAAATACCAAATAAAAGGTATTGATGCACCATTTCCACTTTGAACAACCACTGAGTATTCCCTCTGATACCATGATATTTGGGCAACCCTGTTTGGCTACATCACTCTTATTGATTCCAACATAATAGTAACTTGTAACACACACCGGATCTACTTCACGTTTGAGTGGAAAGTAAGCACTGGCTATTTGATATTGACTTTCAGAGTTGCTTAGAATGGCATCTTCAAGTTTAGCAAAGTTACTGATGCATCCCTCCTCTTCTTGTCCATAACAACAGCAAAGATATAGAACTAAACTATTAACTATCACTCTCTTCATTTCGTAGTTATGCAAATATGATTAAAACTTTAACATTCAGCTAAATGAATGGAAGTAATATACGTAGCCAATAAATTTAATTCCAGTACACATTGATATCGATATCAATGCAATATATTGTCATTTATAGCTACAATAAATTAAACTAGTCTGTATTATGGTGTAACCCTGAATCAAATGTATAGCTACCAGTATATCTACATACGTAGAAGATCATACGTAAATAAATTATTTTTATAAATATTAACAGGTAATTTTCGAAGGAGTTTTAATGATTTGTTAAGGATAACTGGAATGGTATAAACTCTTGGAAAGGAACTATAATAGCTAGCACATCTGTGGCTTCATGGCCATCAAGATTTAGAGAACACACCATTTGTAAGCTAATTATACAAATTTATAAAGTGAAGTGCTAATTATCATAGCTATAGTGCAACCGAAAATGTTGTGACAACAGTAGCTGGGATTCACCTTTTGTAGAGAATTATCTTGCCAATGGCTAACCACTGTACATGTAGTAACGATTTTTAATATTGGAAATTTCTGTGTCTGTTTGATTTTGTGCACTCTGAGAAGGTCCACCAGCGACCATGCAGTGTTGAGTATATGTAATACAAAAATAATTATTTGATATAAACACTTGGGATTTTGCAGGTGCCAACCGTGCCATCAAGCCATTTAGTAACAAAAGTAGCTAAGTTGGTATACAGTAAATTTTGACTCTTTCTTTTATGTTGGTAGCTACGCCACCATGCACAAAAAGAAAAATGAGGCTGACCAAGCGAGACTAGTTTGAGTGCGACAGTATCTCGTGCTTTGACTAAACAAAAACACCCTGGGTGTAAAAATAGTGCAAGGCCAATCAGAAGCAGCATTGCAAATAGATATGTACGACCAAAAACTTTGATATCAGTTGAGGCCAAGAAGTTACTTATCAAAAATCTTTTTAGCTACTTGAATGACATACAATAGTTTATAGTATATTTTCACAACTATGATTGGTTTTGTCACTTGGCCACCTTTATTAATAATGATGGTGTGAAAAGGTGGCCAAGTGACAAAGCCAATCATAGTTGTGAAAATATGCTATAAACTATTGTATGTCATTCAAGTAGTTAAAAAGATTTTTGATAAGTAGCTAATATCTTGGCCTCAACTGCATGATATTAAAGTTTTTGGTCGCACATACCTATTTGCAATGCTGCTTCTGATTGGCCTCGCACTTTTTTTACACCCAGGGTGTTTTTGTTTAGCATATCACTACTTTTTTGGAATTATAAACACATGTTATTACTAGCAAGCAGCAGAGAAGTACTGCATGGGCATAACTTGTACTTGCCTATAGCACACAATATTGCAAATTAAACTTTGAAGCTTAATTTTGAAAAACTCAGGCCCGAGATTTTTTAAAACTTTCACTACAGAGTGATAGCTACATCAATATAGATTGTGTATCTGAAAGTTTATGTAAATCATTTGAAGGGGGTCCAAGCTATCAACCTGCAGTGTAATAGCCCTTCTCAAATACATTCAAGTGTTAATTTCAGATTGATAATAGTATGACAAGTAGAGATACATAGGAGAAGTGCTGATACAAATTTAGTCTCGTGAACCAGCTCCATTTTTCTTATATATTCGGCCGAATATATAAGAAAAAAGAGGCTGCTTCACAAGACTAATACAAATTTGGCTGAAGAAATGAGTGAGTTATTAGACAAACAATTGAATGTATAAAAAGAGAGTTTGAAAAAACTTCCGGGGTTCACGAAAGCTCCCGCAAGCCCACGAAAAAGTGTGTGATGAAAATAAAGGAAACTGAGAGAAGAAAAAAACGACTGCCGCGTAAATTTTTTTGTGGTGACAGGAAGGCACTTATATAAGGCTGTATCAGAAGAATGTGAGGAAGAATGGCTGAATCGATGTCTGTCGACTTCGGGATATTGATTCTTCAAACAATGAAGGTACTAATTCTCTAGTAAACGAGCGAATCGGGCGGGAAAGGATGGTTCGTCGTGCGTAGTCGCACAACGGGTGCCATAAAATTCGCAATGGCTGGTGGCTACTTAGGAATGGTGGCGCTTATTTCCTCCATTCTCGGTTTGTTGATTCTATATAGTAAGAACATTGTGGATCGGTAATAACTAAGTGATATAATGGCGGCTTAGCTAGAGCGTTTGCGAGTTTGAGGGCGGTGCTACCTGTAAATAACTCACTCAGTGGTCTCGTTGCTGCGCTTCTTGGCCTCGCGACTCACTATCGTGAATCTTGATCTCTGACGAGGTTTCAAGAACATGCACGTATAGCTAGCTATAAGTTATGTAGATAGCTATGCACTTACATATCACTGATCATGACTCGGTTTAAAGGCGCCGTGCCGGGATAGGAACTGAGATAGCACGAACCGTTTCGAGACTCGCCGGTAAAACTGCACTGAGCTTCAGTGTTAATTACGTAGCTCCAGATCAGACCCTCCAGATTGACACTGTAGCTTTTTTACATAACCACAACTGACATGTGTGAAAACTGAATTATATAGCTACGTGGGGGTGGCCAACTCTGGGGGGATTTTTGTACTTCAAAATTTGATTGGTGTTAACCACCTGACTATACACAAATAATAATATATCAATAAAATATTCCCGATTAAATCCCCAGGGAAATCCATCTTAGCTACAAGATCTTTGCAAAAAACTCGCAAGAAGCTCAATTTGTAAGTAGCTACGTATAGCTAGCTATATATATACTAGAATGATAAAAAATCAAAAGGTAAGTAGGGATTGAATTCAATAGTGCTACAAAAAGTAAGGAAACAAGGAATAAGATTTTGGGATGAGAGAACATTCTGGCATGAGATAATTTATAAAAGTTTAATCCCTACTTTTGGCTCACTTCAGCAGGTTTGCCAAAAGTAGGGATTAAACTTTTATAAATTATCTCATGCCAGAATGTTCTCTCGTCCCAAAATCTTATTCTTTGTTTCCTTACTTTTTGTAGCACTATTGAATTCAATCCCTACTTACCTTTTAAATTTTTAATTTTTTTATCATATAACTTAGACAACATATTTTCGATGTTTTTCGAATGTATTTCACTACAGTGCAGCTGCTACGCCATGTTAACGCTGTTGTTAACATGCGCCTGTAAAAACAATGCCAAACAAAAACAGCAGGGCTGTAAAAAAAGGGCACCGCCAAGCAAAGTAGGATCAATAGTACAACTGGTAACAACAAGGACTGATATCAAGTTGAGGCCAAATAGCTAGATGAGAATATTACCACAATCAATCTGTTAAAACAACTGGTAAGAACAAGGAGTGATATCAAGTTGCGGCCAAGTGTATATAGTACATCATGATCACCAATGCTACATGTTTGTAGCTAGCAATATATAATGAAAACTAGATAATACACATGCAAGTGTCATTAAATTGTCATTTGACCGCCTTTTTGTACATCTGTGACATCACGTTTACTTTAACTTTTGATGTCACTGTACAAAAAAGCAGCCAAATGACAATTTAATGACACTTGCATGTGTATTGTCTAGTTTTCATTATATATTGCTAGCTACAAACATGTAGCATTGGTGATCATGATGTACTATATACACTTGGCCGCAACTTGATATCACTCACTGGAAAAATATAGATATTTCCTATAGTTCTGCAAGGCAAGGAAATATGCAGGACATGTAGCCATCAAATTTCCTTTGCCTAGCCTGCATCTGACATATGGAATTCTTATGCACCTTTCCTTTATTGTAGGACAGTTCACCTAGAACTGAATGAATCCTAAAGTACAGGGCACATCTTATGTACCTACATCATTGGAAAAGTCAAATTTCCTGCCTTAAAAAGCTGCAGGAAATCTACAGAAAATTTTCAATGAATAGGAAATGTCATGTTATTGGCACAATTAATTTAATTAATGTTTTACGGCATTATTTGTAATTTTATGTTCAAGAACATTTGATGTGTCCTGCACATGTCTAGTGTCAGAAATTTCAAATCCCAAGCCCACAATTAAATGTTTCACTATGAATCACAGGTTATTTATACATAACGAAAACTATATTATAGATAGGTAAGTTAGTTCCTATTTAACCTTGCATGTACTGTTGTTAATCTACATTGTATAGAATGAAATGTGTGGTTTACATGTGTGCAGGGCATGTGCATGAAATATCATCTGTGTACTGTAGCACAATATGAAATATCATCTGTCCAGCAAAATATACACATAAACAGGATGCTGCATCATGGCCCCACACTGTATCAGAAAAGGTTGAAATTTCCTATATTTTACCAGGTATCGAAAATACTGAAGGAAATCCAAATAATTCGTCATGCGTGTGATCCGAGAACATGCCAAGGCCAGGCGCCCAACCGATAAAGCAAACCCCATAGGAAACCCTGCCCCATACTGTAGCAAGAAATTTGAAGGAAATTTCCAACTATCCTGCAAAAGGAAAGGTGACAAATGCAAAAAGGAAACATGGCCCTTCAGGCAGATGCCCTGGTGCAGTAAACGTTAATATTGGTCCAGTGACTCCCTGTTCGGCCCTTCAGGCAGATGCCCTGGTGCAGTAAACATTAATATTGGTCCAGTGACTCTTTGTTCTTACCAGTTGTTTTAACAGATTGATTGTGGTAATATTCTCATCTAGCTATTTGGCCGCAACTTGATATCAGTCCTTGTTGTTACCAGCTGTACTATTGATCCTACTTTGCTTGGCGGCGCCCTTTTTTACAGCCCTGCTGTTTTTGTTTGGCATATCACACATTTTGATAAGATAACCAATACAGCTTTCATTTGCATTGATAAGATAACCAATACAGCTTTCATTTGCATTGATAAGATAACCAATACAGCTTTCATTTGCATTGTTATTTACTATCTGATTATTGCTTATTAGAGTTGATCCGTCATCTTACAACGTCTCAACAGCTGGACATTTTATGAAGATTCTGATTATTGGAATACAATCAAGGATACACAGCGATATAGTGTCTCCGCCCTAATTACTTAACAATTAAATGTTTCATTTATAAAATGCAATCCAATAATATAACAACTATAGTAAGCAATGGTATTTCAAGGTAGTTTTACAATTTAAAAAAGTGCGTGCATGAACAAACAAGCGACAACAAATTGTGGTTTTGTTACAATACATTGAACATGACTTAAGCAGCTGCATACAGTATCTATGGCAGCTGGGAAATTCCTTGGACTTATCCGAGGGGTCCGACACTATGAATTTTCTTCGACGTGATTCGGAATCTTTTGGAATCTTGGCAGGATTCCTAGATTCCTGGCTTGATTCCAAGATTCCTGACCTGATTCTAAAGATTCCTGTATACCAAATAAGGCTATCCACATCACGTGATTAACAATATACGGATAAATACAAAGTTTTACAAGAATATTAATGGAAGTTAAGATTCCAGATTCCAGAATCTTGGCAGCCATCGACGAGATTCGGAATCCTGTCGTACCCCTCGGACTTATCTACTATACGGTAAAAGTATTTATACGCATGCATGAACAAACTTAAACTTTGGGCTGGACCTTCTCGTAAACGCAATCACACTTACAACAGCAATAGAGACAAGAGTCCTAAGATGCAATAATCACCACACTTTCAATAGCGTTGATTGTAAATAGCGCTACTAGAAGGGTGACTTAAATTTGGATTCAAGACCAATTAAGCAATTAGCGTGGGCGTATATTAGCGCGCTGTATACAAATTAACTGACCACTTTACAGACAAATGACAGGTCAGAATCGAGCCAAACTTCTTGAAAAGTTTTATTATATACCAAAGTTTGTTCCTTGAAGCGCACGAGCAAATGAATCAAACTTTGAGAAATCGTGTTATGGGGGTTCTCACAAGCAAGCTGGAATAAACTCCAATACCCAAATAACGCATAGTAGCAATTTCAAGGCTCTGATGTTAACATAGTCTAAGATAAAAGCTTCAAAAGTTTTGGCCGCATGAGCCTCTTTGCGCTAACGAGTATGCGAAGGAGAAGAATACGACAATTTCGGCAAAATTTCATGGGGTATTTCTAAAGACTACTAGTGATTACTTGCATAACAATATTCTTGTATAATGCGTTACTAAAGGTTGTTTTATATTGCACGCTGGTTTTCTAGAAGTTGAATTTTATAAGATGATTTTGGGTGAGCGTTCTATTAGAGTTAGGCATTTGTGTAAATAACTCACGGGGTCGCACGTCCTACTTTACTTGGCCGCGCGACTCACTACCGTGAGTCTTGATTAAGTAATGTTTTGGCGCCTGGAAGGCGATTACTTTTGCAAGTATGCTATAAAAAGCAAACAAACTAGAATATTTAAAAATTTAAAAAGGTGAGTAGGGATCACTCTTGCAATGCTAGCAAAAAAAGTAAGGAAACAAGGGAAAAGATTTTCAAGTGGCATGAGAGAACACTAAAGATTCTGATAAAGAATACAATTAACCAGTTTGTGACTTTGTCCCTATGACTGTAATACACCATAATCACCAGCCCAAGTGATTCAACTCTGATATTAGACATCACATCAAATGTCTTCACACTCTAAAAAGAAAATACAATAAACATCCCACTTATAACAACAAAGTCAAGATCGAGGAGTCTGAAACTCTATTACAACCTAAACTGAGTAATGCCAAATCTGACCATGAAGCTAGGTTGGTCTCAACTTTTGCTAACAACAACAACAACCCCAAAATATATGGTTACGTAAAGAGCATCACTAAGTCTAACCTGATCCCCTCTACAGTCTTCCATAACACCAGTTCTGCTAATACTGATTCTGCAAAAGCCAATGCTTTTAATGTCTACTTTCATTCTGTCTTCACTCAAGACACTGGGCATTGTTCATCTACTGACTATGTACCTCTTACTAATACTTTATCGATAAACATATCCGATTTAGATGTTTATAACAGTTTGATTACTCTCGACACTACCAAGGCCACGGGTCCAGACAACATACCACCGATTGTCTTATCTAAGTGTGCTTCTGCTCTATACAAGCCGCTTTACCATTTGTTCTGCCTATGTCTAGACCTTGGTTACCTGCCTTTTGAATGGAAAGTCCACAAAATTACTCCTATTTACAAGTCTGGAGACCGCAGTCAGATTCGGAATTACCGACCAATATCTCTTCTTTGTATTACATCCAAGGTGCTAGAACGACTGGTTTACAACAATATAATTGATCATATCAGTTCTTACATATAAGACCTGTGCAATTTGGTTTTATGTCTGGCAGATCTACCACCCAGCAACTATTGTTGTTTCTACATCAGGTTTTTATTTCACATTATCAAACTGATGCGATATATCTCGATATAAGTAAGGCTTTTGACACAGTTTCGCATTCTCAATTATTAGACAAGCTTATTTCTGTTGATATTTCTGGTGGCCTTCGGTTTTGGTTTAAAGCCTACTTAACTGACAGATTTCAGTACGTATCAATTAACAATCATTACTCACAACTCTTACCTGTGGAATCCGGGGTACCCCAGGGTAGTATTCTGGGCCCACTATTATTTATTATTTACATCAATAGTCTTCCTGACGCTGTTCTTCACAGTAAAACTCTAATGTTTGCTGATGACACCAAATGCTTTAGACACATCAAGTCACTTGCTGATCAGCAGCTACTGCAAGCTGACCTAAACTTGTTATCCAGCTGGAGTGCAGTTTCTTGTTTATCTTTTAACCCATCCAAGAGTGTTCATATTTCATTTAGTTCTAAACTTCCCACATCATATATTCTTAATGAATGTCCAATTAATTCGCCATCATCTCACAAAGATCTGGGTGTCATAGTTAGCAGTGACCTGCAGTGGCACCATCATCATGACCATATTCTTGGAAAAGCATATAAAACACTAGGCATCATCAGACGTACTTTTAGTCATTCAAACTCAGCCACTACTAAACTCAAATTATATATTTCTCTTATTAAATCTCAGCTCACCTATTGTTCTATAATCTGGCGTCCTCATCTAATACAAGACATATCGAAGCTTGAACAAATTCAACGAAGGGCCACTAAATATATTTTAAATGATTACTCCTCCACTTACAGAACTCATCTATTACATCTAAATTTGTTACCCTTAATGTACGTTTTTGAAATATCAGATATCATGTTCTTAATTAAAAGCTTGAAATTCTCTTCAAACTGCTTCAATGTCAATCATTTTATCTCATTTTCTTCCAGTGGCACCAGATCCTGTGGAGTTAAACTAATACATAATATTTCATCTACCAATAAACAATGGAATTTCTACTTTGTTAGAATATGTAGACTGTGGAATGCTTTACCAATCATTGATTTAACTTTACCGATGCATATTATCAAGAAACATCTAAAGATGCTCTTCTGGAATCATTTTAATAGTAACTTTGATTCGTTAAATCCTCACACTTTTCATTTCCTCTGTCCGTGTGCCAGCTGTCTGAACTCACCTCCACCTGTCAACTTTATTCATTTAGTCAACAATAACATTTGTAATTAGTTTATTTTATCTAGCTACTAGGGCTATAGGTTATAATGCACCTATAGACCCTTAGCCACATTTGTAACCCATGTGTGCTATAAAGCAAATATAATAATAATAATAATTCTAGCATGAGATAATTTATAAAAGTTTAATCCCTACTTTTGGCTCATTTTCAGTATTAAGAGTAAGCCAAATGTAGGAATTCAACTTTTATAAATTATCTCATGCTAGAATCTTTAGTGTTCTCTCATGCCACTTGAAAATCTTTTCCCTTGTTTCCTTACTTTTTTTGCATTGCAAGAGTGATCCCTACTCACCTTTTTAAATTTTTAATTTTTAAATATTCTAGTATATATAGTCTTCTCATGCATAGGTCACTATATATATAGTGGCCAGGATAGTGTAATGATAGCTACATGCATGTGTAGCTATAGCTTATGGAGTAACATGACCTGCAGCTGATATTATAGGAGTTATAGCTAGCTACAACTGGTTAACTCAATAACCAAAAACAGTCTGCATGGCTCACGCCAACTAGCACTGATTGCCCAATTTCTGGTGGATCTGATTGCCTCTACAGTACTTTCAAGTTGTGGTACCATGGCTTCCTATACTTTTTAATGTGAGTGGGCTGTAATTATAGGACTATGCCAAAATATCAAAACAAGAAACAACCTAGCTATATACTCCCTATATGAGTGCACTACGTTGCCAAGTAAGGATAAAGATCGCTCTACCGGAGATACTGCCATATAATAAGCCTATTATGAAATGATGTCACCACATACTCTGGCGTAGCCAACCCTTTTATGCGGCGCCCTCCTGAAAAATAAAGAGGTCTGGTGACTCTCGCAACACGCACCTGTACAACTGGAATGTAATTATAAATTGATTTTCACGCCAATGTCATGTCGATATTGCTAACTTGTCAGGTTTCGATACACAATTACAAGTATGGCGTCGTCTGTTATAAGCTGTGTAGGCTGTGGTGCGAATATTTCGAATGCAAAATGGCCGGATTGGCTATGCCAGACTAGTTGGCAGTGAGGCTAGCAGCACTGCGAAAACTCATTACCCAGAATAAAATTTGTGATCACAGTCTTCTGCTCATTCTTTAACGAACTATAACCAAAGATTCTGCCATATGACTGCCAATAGTGATTTCAGACCATTTTACAAAATTGCATATTTTGAATTTTTAACATTCCAAGTTTGTTGAGTTATGTTTAAGAAACTTTAAAATGAAAAAAGTATTTTAATATCACTCTTTATAAGCAAGTTATGACTATAAATGTGTGGTGGTGTAGTGAATTTTAAGTACGAGTTTCCCCATACAAAAAATGGCACCGTTATTAAAATCAGTATAACTTCTGAAATCAAAAAGATATAAATGCACAATCTTTTCCATAGCAAGACTATATAATCAGACTATCAAAAATGTAAAAATTGGCCACACCCACTTGACTAAATACAGACCATGGCCCGGCATCACTATATCTCAAGATTTGGCCAGTTTTGGAGTTTTAGATAAAATTGGCAGGTTACTAGCTACCACATGATCTACTATAGGAACATCAGGCTTTACATGATATCAGGACACTAAAAATCAACGAGGAGTAACTATAGATAATTGGCGACCTTGAAAAACTAAGCCAAATACAAAGTAAGCACTGATAAGTAATATCCTAAATCCGGGAAATTTCGAAATGCCAAATGACCAAACAAGTTGATTTTCTTAAAACAAAGGCTACCTAGATACTGATTAAGACTGTTACAAACGCGTACCTGCGGCCTTTGGTAGTTTAGACCGTTCAAAAATCAGCAAAACTTCATCTCAACAGCTAATCTGGCTGCAGATTCGAATTCAGCGTCCCAGATTACCTGTGGAAGGCTGGTTTCATGCAAAAATCTCATCATATTGCAATGGCGAGCTAAAAACATAAAGTGCCATTTTTGTCATAGGAAATTTGGTACGAAATTATTTCTATTGAAAATCAATGGACAAAATTTTTCTCTAACTTTAGTTTACGGTAACTCGAATACCACAACTCGGAATTTTACGGGGTAAACGTTAAAAAGTTCTGTATCGAACGTAGTTTTATATCAGTGTAATTAAGGCGTGAATGTGACTTGCTTTATAAAAATATTCACTGTTTTCTAAAAGACATGCAAATTAGGTAGGTCTGAAATCGCTACTGCCAAGCTTCTCAATTCTCGAAAGAGAAAACCTCTGAGATAACGCCATTATATTATTACGATATTGATTTAACGTCATAAAAATTTAATAATTACTATTGGAGTGATTTGATTGGACGCACCAGTTTTCGGTAACGCCGTACAACTACTGTAGCTATGCTAGAGCATAGATAATATCTATGGCTAGAGTCACCAGACCTAATATCTATGGATAGAGTCACCAGACCCTTTCATTTTCAGGAGGGCGCCGAATAAAAGGGTCGGCTACGCCAGACTAGTCACTACATACGCCTATTTGGGGTAATCTAATATTTTCGAGTATTGAAACCCGCTATGGGGAGTAAAATTTTGTTTTTATTTCATGAACTTCAGAAGGAAGATATTAAATTTTAACAACCAGGTATGGCGATAATAAAGTAACTTGAGCGTTTTGGCAACTTTTTCAGCCTCATAAAATCAAAAAGGCTAGTTTTACTACGGGAAATATAGCCATGGCTTATCTCATTACCATACTAGTGTGACGTACGATACCTCGTTTCAGAGTCACAAAAATACAGCACTCCATTGGAAGCAATACTCGAAAATATTAGAGTCCCCCAAATAGCCGTATGTGGTGACGTAATTTCGGAAAGACTTATTTAGTGTCAAAAATCACGTGCTCTGTTCTGACATCCTTTTACCTATTTTCCGCTCCCGTTACCCCACTGATGTCTTGCCTTCTGTGTACATCTGAAGAAGCGGAGTTTAGACGGGTTCAAGAGATACGCAGCAGAGCCATTGATGAGGAACTTAGACGTTATCGTGATGAATATCGTAGTACCCGTCGGCTGCTACTATTAGGTAAGAATCTAATAAAAAGAGTAGGGGAAATAAAAGCCGGGGTCAGTATAGAGTTCTTGCAGGGGGCGTGTCCCTATCGATTACGCTAGGATACTCCCGTGTTATGAGTGGATAAGGTATCGAGCGTTATACAGTAATCTTGGAAAACAAAGAACTTACAGCTTTGATGCCTATATATGTTAAATCATTACAGTGTACAGATTCATATAAATATAACCAGAAACCAATCACATTAAATTAATCCCTATTCATGAATAGCTACCAATTAAGAAACCATGGTAAAGTTGTTTCTTTGAAGGTTGCCTAAATGACAAAACCACACATGACTTACAATATCTGATAAGCCAAGCTCATGTAAGAAGCCATTATTAAGTATGACCACTAAATAGCATGGTTAATACTTAATTTATACATTTCTTGTGAAACATGCAAGTAGTACATAGCTACATGGCTATCATATTGTATAAGGTGAACTGAATAACTGTTTGCATTTCAGTGAACATGCAGAAACGTGCAATAGTTTTTAATCTTTGCGTGGGTTAAACAGGCAGGCTGACAATTGATATGGCAAAAAGTACAAGTGGTTGATAATACGTATAGATCACAGTGAACGATCATTGATAGCATTTTACAAATCATCGACGTTATGATGATGTCATAAACATGAAAGTTGGTTTCCAAAGAATGGATAGAAAACTGGGATAATTCCTCACTAAGATACAAACAAATTATTGTATGTAAAGGGAAAGATGGCCTGGGCCAACATGCTAGGGGGTATCATACTAACTCAAATTACAGTACACATATATAAGCCCAGTATTTCTCATGATCATACCAGCTAGGTCACATTTTAATATGTATATATATACTAAACAAAAACACCCTGGGTGTAAAAAAAGTGCGAGGCCAATCAGAAGCAGCATTGCAAATAGGTATGTACGTACGAATCATTATTAATAAAGGTGGCCAAGTGACAAAGCCAATCATAGTTGTGACAATATGCTATAAACTATTGTATGTCATTCAAGTAGTTAAAAAGATTTTTGATAAGTAATTTCTTGGCCTCAACTGATATCAAAGTTTTTGGTCGTACGTACATACCTATTTGCAATGCTGCTTCTGATTGGCCTCGCACTTTTTTTACACCCAGGGTGTTTTTGTTTAGCATATCACTACTTTTTTGAAAGTATAAACAGATGTTATTACTAGCAAGCAGCAGAGAAGTACTGCATGGGCATAACTTGTACTTGCCTAGCACACAATATTGCAAATTAAACTTTGAAGCTTAATTTTGAAAAACTCAAGCCCGAGATTTTTTTTAACTTTCACTACAGAGTGATACATCAATATAGATTGTATATCTGAAAGTTTATGCAAATCATTCAAAGGGGGTCCAAGTTATGACAACTATCAACCTGCAGTGTAATAGCCCTCCTCAAATACATTCAAGTGTTTACTTCAGACTGATAATAGTGTGACAGGTAGAGCATACATAGGAGAAGTGCTGATACAAATTTGGCTGAAATCCATGAAGAAATGAGTGAGTTATTAGATAAACAAGTGAATGTATAAAAAGAGAGTTTGAAAAAAACTTCCGGGGTTTACGAAAGCTCCCGCAAGCCCCCGAAAAAAGTGTGCGATGAAAATAAAAGAAACAAGAAAAAAAGCGACTGCCGCGTAAAAATTTTTGTGGTGACAGGAAGGCATTTATAAGGCTGTATCAGAAGAATGGCTGAATCGATGTCGATGAACTTCGGGATATTGATTCTTCAAACAATGAAGGTACTAAATGTCTAGTAAACGGGTGAATTGGGTGGGAAAGGATGGTTCGTCGTGCGTAGTCGCACAACAGACACCATAAAACTCGCAATGGCTGGTACTTAGGAATGGTGGCGCCTATTTCCTCCATTCTCAGTTTGTTGATTCTATATAGTAAGAACGTTCTGGGTCGGTAATAACTAAGCGATAGCTTTAATGGCGGCTTAGCTAGAGCGTTTGCGAGTTTGAGGGCGGTGCTACGTGTAAATAACTCACTCAGTGGTCGCATTGCTGTGCTTCTTCTTGGCCTCGCGACTCACTATCGTGAGTCTTGATATATACATGTAATTTAAAAATGGACATGCATGCAGTAATACTGTACTTGTCATTAATTAAAGAATTACTCGCATCCATGTATGCATTGTGCAACTGAGTTAGTTGCTTTTGTGGAGACCAATATATTGACAAGCATTAACTGGTTTCTTTCATTTAAGGTCCTAGTGAATCTGGTAAGAGTACATTCATGAAGCAGCTTATCGTATCACATGTAGATGGACTTAGTGAAACGTAAGTTTTCGTCAATATCTCTTGCTTGTATTCACTCGTAATTATATAACTATTTGATTGACATGCAGGCATGGGTTTACTTATGTACTATGATACTATTGTGTAACATGATGTTGATTTATAGTTCCTTTTGTCAAAGAGGCTCTTTTGATGCATCATAATATCAATAGCTAGGATTTGCCTATATACCCATGAAACAAGCCTTGTAAGTTCCATATACATGTACGTAGCCGGTTACTTGATGCATGCCTTTACCTTCCTACTTCCATGTTCCTTATAACTTAATGATTGTGAAGTATGTGCCAAGTGGTACTTGGAAGCAAGAAGAATCTGGGGCCTATATGTATTACACAGCCCTATGTGTCCTGGGGCCCAGGGCAACTGTCCCCCTTTGGTCGTCTCTCTTGGTTCCCTGAAGTTACTCAATGTGTATATAGCTATAATAACTCAATAATTTATAGTTTACCAGCCATTAATTATTACAATGATTTGCAAGTTCTATATACCCCTATCACAGAAAGCCAGACTACACCGGCTCAGTATATCATAGCTACAGTAGTACTCTAATGTTATACCTAATGGTCACATTTTTACTTTGTCTAGCTAGCTATTTAGCTACAGTTACCTGTTTATTGTATAATGAGTGTGTTTTTCACTGCCGGTTAAGGAATCTAGAGTGTATATTGGTGTAGAATTAATAACATGAGTATAGGCATACCTAGTAGCTAATTATATAATGATTGTTGACACTGGATAGCTGTTAGTTTGTTTTCCCATTTACATAAAAATTGAGGACATTGTATGACATGTTATAAAGAAAGAATTTCCTATTTCAGAGAGGAACAAATGATAATATCAGAAATAAAGTCGAATATCAGAGAAATCATTACAGTATGTTGTTATTATCTTTCTGTTGACATACATACATATAGCTACGTATATATCATAAATAATTGTGACATTATCACTTACTAATACCAGATTATACTGTATTTATCACTACATAGTCACAGCTACATAGACATTTTTCAAGTGATTTTCACTACCTTAGACTGTTATCAAAGCAATGCCAGCGTTGAATCCTCCCATTGCTCTAGAATTACCAGGAAATGAACTACACGTGAAATACATATTGGAGGAAGCTAGCAAACCCGATTATGATTTTCCTGAGGTACGTATACATAGTTAAGTGCTGTTAAAGAGCCTATTAGAACTACTATTACACTGGAAGACCTGTAGAGCTGTGTACTATTACACAGTATCCTATGGGAGGTATTGTCTTATTTATTTTTAAGGAATTCTATGAAGTGTGTATGAAGCTATTGGAGGATAAAGGAGTAATGGAGTGTTATGGTCGCTCTAGTGAGTACCAGCTGCTTGACTGTGCTCCACAGTGAGTATGGTAGCTAGCTATTATATAGAGCTATGTACATAGTACGTGTATGATAGTAGTGACTGTTACATACCGTAGTTATATATAGTCTATATGATTCCTATTCAATAATTTTACTCAATGGCCTTAATTTTGTCTACAAACTCTGTGTGTGTGTGTGTGTGTGTGTGTGTGTGTGTGTGTGTGTGTGTGTGTGTGTGTGTGTGTGCATGCGTGTGTGTGTGTGTGTGTGTGTGTGTGTGTGTGTGTGTAATGTGCGTGTGCGTATCTGCCCCCGAGGCAATTTAATAACTACTCATATGTGATATGCAGCCTTAATAACCAGTTAAACAAGTTCTAATTACTTTTCAGTTTCTTTATATTACACTTGCCATCAATATTATTGATGTGAGTAGTAGGGCTGTGCGATAATGGAAAGAGTTATATCTCGATATGTTGTGTTAAAATTATCTCGATAAACAATCTGCTTTTAATAAGTCTATAGGGGTAGGCTGGTTCTTGTTTAAGTGTTAAACCTCAGTGTTTGCATAAGATATGGCTTCCTGGCCACCTCTAAGTGACAAAAAATTAATTAAAGAATCTCAGTAAACACACTAATGTACATTGTGATAGTTATCTGCCATTATCGTTATCACAATAATATTTAGATATCGATAATTATCGTTTTATCGTTATTATCGCACAGCCCTAGTGAGTAGCCTTAGTAACCACATGTATTGTGAATGCTTGATAATAATACATCTGTTATTTATACTATAGCCTTATGGATCCGAAGAAAATAAAAGCCATTGCCAAGCCAAATTTCAGTCCAAGCAATGATGTACGTACATATGTGGCTGCATGGTAACTCTACTGATGCTGTGTTGTTTTTGTTTGTAAAGCTATAAAATAGCTAGCTATACATAGCTACTTATGTGTGTATCTGTAGCTATAGAGGGATTAATGTGTTTAGTTACCTAAACGTTTAGTGATTAGCTACTAGCACTGGGACAGATGGTAGAATTTTCAAACATTCATAACTTTCAACAAATATTTTGTTTTACTGAACCATGGTGAATAAGTTTTATGTAGTTAATTAGTTTTAATGTAGATTCAAAGGTGGTCTGAAAAAATTAAGTTTCATATTATTATATTGTGATACTATCTCTGTAAAATTCTTATTTATAATGCAGAGGTACGTATGTGTACGTAGCTATACATAGTGTCAAAGTGTAAGTTAAAATTTGATTATAATGGTTTGTTCACTTTGTTGTTATAAGAAACAAACCATTGAACCTTTGAATGTGGAAAATGTATAGCTATGGATCTAGTGAAATAAAAGTTTGTTTTATTACATAAACCTATTCCCATAGTCACAGTACTACGTATGTATCCTATCATTGGCTACTTTATTCATACATAACATCACTGGAGTACTGTTTGGAAATTCATTATAAACAATTCAGAACTCTTGTATGTTTTTCTCTTTTAATTGTAGGATGTCTTGCACTGTAAGATAAGGAGGAAGGGAATTTTTGAATTCAAGTTTACTATGGAAAGAACTAAGTTTCAGTGAGTGACAGTAAATTTAAATGATAAGTGGATTTATGCACATATACGTACATGATGGCTGTGTGCATCAGTTATAGCTAAAATTATAGTTACCATTTGTATTATTGAAATGTTGTAACTATGTATACTGTATACTGTATGTAGCATAGTTGATATGAATGCACAACAGAGTAAATTTCACAAGTGGATTCAATGCTTTACTGGTATGTATGTAGCTATGCACATATGTATAATTCTCTATTAATATTAGCTACGTATGTATAGTAAAAAGTTGAAACTATTACTGGCACACAAACTTTTATAACTGAAACACTCCATTTTAATTAGTAACGTACAACTGGTTAGCTAAGTGCCTATAATTATTACTGTGAAATGAATGGCTAATACAACTTTACTCTTCTTTGGCAGGCATTCGTGATGTACATGCTTTGTTACTAATTAGGCCAAGGTTAATTGGTTTTCTCATGTCTGCATGGCCACATATCATAAAGACGGTAGCTAGCTAGCTAGCTAGTGGCTAACTGTTGTAGCTATTGATGTACGTATCCTCTTACTTGAGTAGAAGCGACTGCCATTTTGTTTATTGTGGACTGCAGCAGTTACAACTTGTACTTGAGGAAAGATCCGTCCAAGGTTAGAATTGTGTAGGGTATTCATAAAATGTGACCGGATTTGCGAAAAGGGGTCTTATACACGCATTCGATTTTGCAACTTTGAAGAGGCATAACTTCATTTGTGAGTGAGCTATTAAGCTGAAATTTTCTCTCGTATAACCACAATGATAGGAAAGGCCAGGTACTAAATTTCAAAGTTGTATGTCAAACATGAGCTGAGTTATACACATCCTTAAAGTCGCAAAATTGGATGCGTGTATAAGACCCCTTTTCGCAAATCCGGTCACAAATATCATATAGCATACGTAGATTGCATACAATGTCTACTCAAATCAGTCCCCCCACCAAAACCAGTTCCTCCAGACTGATTTTGGCTGCCAAAATTGGCCCCCTTACTAATTTTGGTCCATGCAGCAATACGCAGCTATTATACTGCAGTAGTTGTAGAATTGCTCTAACTGTCATATAGGTAGCTAAATTATTTTAGGCATTGAACAATAATGTGCTGTGATGTGGTTACGTGGTTTACGCCTTGGCATATGTGTGGGTGGGTTATGCTTATTCAAGGAATGCCGTGAACAATCATTTTAGTGATACGTAACTGACATAGCTAGCCACTATTTACCAACTTTATCTACTAGTTAGCTATATAGGTATATACATAGAAGGTTTGAATTTGTATATGTATAACCTTGCAAACAAGTGCCAGTATTCACCTTGTCACAAGGTTGTGATAAACTTGTCACAACCTTGTAAACAACCCTTGTTTTTTATGGGGATCAGGCTTCATAACATATAGCTATATAGCTAGAGCTACGTAGCTAGCTAGCTGATAAAGTACTTTAAATAACTATTATTCAAGCAAGTATGCTTTTAAGAAGCCGAATTATACATATGCTTTTGAACACTAGCTCAAAATAATACATGGCTATAATATTATTAAAATTATATTATGTTGTGGATAAATTAATAGTAAGGATTTTTGTACATTTATCATGACTTCTTACAGTACATGCTAATATACAGTATACAGTACTGTATATGTAGCTAGCTAGCTACGTATTCCATAAAACAATTACTACAGATTTGCCTGAAATCCCACATGGTATATTTAGACAAAGAAGTTTCCCTATTATTATTATGCTGGCTTTTGCCGTCCTATTATGCTCAACGAACTATGCTGGCATAATTAGCTTAAGCGTAATATATAGCTACGTACGTACGTACATAGCTACGTAGCTATATACTAAAAAACAACATTGATGTAGTAGTTAATGAACTACGTATATACGCATCACAAAAACAGTAGACTTTGGAATAAAATCACATGCCAAAATCAGTCCCCCGTGGGGCTTATTTTGGCAAGGGGATTAAGTTTGGCAGCTAAAGTTGGTCCATCTGGACCACAGAACTGCATGCTCTGGGGGAACAGTTCGATATGTTTTTCAGCCAAATTCAATCTGGCCAGACAGAGTTTAGGGGAACACAGCTAGATATTTTAGACTGTATAAAGCATATATACGTATGTAGCTCTATGGAATTGTATATAATATATAGCCACATGCATGAGGATAAGAGGATATCTGGCTTCTGTAAGTGTGTCAAGTAACAAATGTAATATACTTGCTGCTGAATCTCTTTATACATACGTAAGGTGTTACTTGTATGGTTGCTTGTTCCTTGAACTTTCCCACTTATTTGAGGCTAGCTACACATTATTCCTTTATTGTTGTTTGGGTAGAATAAGTTAGAAGAAGCTCTGGAGTTATTTGAGAGTGTCTGGAACAACAGGTACATAACTACATAAGTATATAACTTCATCTGTTCATATTGTAGCTATGTACGCATATAGTATAACAAGTCCTGCATGTGCACGTGTAGCTGCAGTATGTATGTAAGTAGCTAGTAGTGATGCTTTGTTCATGTGACTTCTTCATGGCGTCATTGTATATTCCCAACAATAGCAGTAGATAGCACCTGGTTTTTAGATGGTAAAACATCAACAGTACAACATCAATTGATTATAGCTAATTATAAATGCCCATACGACACAGGCTATATGTAGCTATACACTAGCTATGCATTGTGATAAAGACCACATAGCGACGCATACACATTTATGTTAAACCGGCTTTATACTTCAGTGCCTTTGTAATAAGAATGTTGTTTTAAGCCAAAATTAACTGTAACACTGTAAGCCACTCTCCTTTTAAATGCCTCACTACCACTTGGCACCAGCACCCACTATGAAAACTGAAGTGCTCCATCTTATTAGTAATGTACAACTGATTAAATGCCTTTTTACTGTCAAGTGAATGGCAAATATACAGCATCACTATTAGCTTGAAAGCTATAGGAATTATTTTTATTTCTCTTCTATACAGATGGCTAAAAAATGTATCAATGATCATGTTCCTTAACAAGGAAGATTTGCTGAAAGCTAAGGTGCTTGAGGGTCGCTTCAAGATAGAAACCTATTTCCCTGAGTATTCCAGTTATGAAATACCCGCTGATAGTGAGTTTATTATAATTGTGACCAGATTTGAAGAATTTCTTATTACATGCATCCAACTTAACAACTTTGTGAAGAGGCATGTCTTTGTGTGTGATTAAGCTAACATGTTGAAATTTGTGCTCTTTAAATTTGAGATCCTCTCTAGCATAACCACAGGGTGAATTGCATCTCTGCTAAGTTGAAAATAGGATGTGTATATAAGACCCTATTGAAATCTGCTTACACTAGAATGATAAAAAATTAAAAATTTAAAAGGTAAGTAGGGATTGAATTCAATAGTGCTACAAAAAGTAAGGAAACAAGGAATAAGATTTTGGGACGAGAGAACATTCTGGCATGAGATAATGTATAAAAGTTTAATCCCTACTTTTGGCAAACCTATACTGAAGTGTTAGTTTTGTTCAGTTGTTGTAGTTTATCAGTTGTATATTGTTTGTCATTGAGGACCTGTATACCTACCTTCTGGTAGATACAGCCATCCTGACTAAATCAATAATAATAAGTGAGCCAAAAGTAGGGATTAAACTTTTATAAATTATCTCATGCCAGAATGTTCTCTCGTCCCAAAATCTTATTCCTTGTTTCCTTACTTTTTGTAGCACTATTGAATTCAATCCCTACTTACCTTTTAAATTTTTAATTTTTTATCATTCTAGTTTGTTTGCTTTTTATACATGCTAAGCATTCATAATAATCTTTCAGCAGGCGCACAAATGTTACAGGCGCTTACGTAATAATTATGCTTGTTTTTAGGCGCTTGTTAACAACGCGCTTACATGGCAAAGCAGCTGTGTGATAGCAAATAACGCTCGAAAAACAGCAAAAGCTATTTGTCCAAGGCTATAATCTCGAAGTTCACGATGTAATAAAGTACACGCGTACACGCGAAAACATCGTGCCATGGTGCCACTGTAACTAATTATATCACGTGCAAGCCAGGTTTTAGCGTGACGTAATAAGCAGAAGCCGTAACAGGCTATCGTCACCTTCGAAGGTGAGATTCACACCTTGCTAGGAATATAGAAGAACAAGGAAGGGAATGAAGGATAAAAGGAATCGCCATGGCGCAGTGGGTAAATCGTCTTCGGAACAACATTTTCGTAAATCCGCCGCCATTACCTTTATTGTGTGAAAGTTCTGGAGCCCTACACCTAGCGCAACCGGGTCTTACGGCAGGCTGGCTGGCTGTCAGGCTGGCAGACGAAATACAGGTGAATTTCTAAATTTTCAAAGTTGGCTGTAGGTCGAAATATTCGACTTGTTGCTTCGTTTAACCAAGGTACAGCATCATTACAGCCTTAGCAATGCATTCCAGTCGGTTTTTTCGGGTAAAGCCTATTGGAAGGTTGTTTTATGAAGTGCGAAAAATCGGGAAACCATACAATTTCTTACCAATCCCTACTATTAAGTACTACCGTACTTAATGATATATGGTAATAATATTACATTTACAGGTTATTGTGAGCCAGGGGAGAATGCAGAAGTTAGACGAGCTAAAGGGTTCATCAGAGATTTATTTGTGGTTAGCATGAATAATTACACATACGTACGTACCTTACATGTGGTTTAAGAATTTCTTTGTTTTACTGTAGAAAATTACTAAGGCCTCACCAGATAACCGGCACTCATTCTACTCCCACTTTACATGTATCAATGATCATAATAACATTTACAAGATGTTTAATGATTGTCGTGACATCATCCAACGCAACCACCTACGCCAGTTTGAATTATTGGAGAAAGAGATGACATCACAAGAGAAATAAGTAAACCATTTTAATCTCCTATTGCTACTGCTTATGTTTATGTGTTCATTTTAATTCAATGATTGTCGTGACATCATCCAGCGCATCCACCCGTGCCAGTGCAAACTCTTGTGAAAGGTATTTATCGACTATTTATGGCCTATCAATGGTATTAATTTGTCGACTTTTTATGAAGTGTTTTGAAGTAGCTAAATATACAGTAACACTGTAAGGGAGAACAATATTGTATAATACATGCATTGTAAATCTCACTGTACCATATACGTCTATAGCTATAGCAGAGAGCATGCATAAAGTTCAATTAAGTATCATCAGAACACTACACACACATGTACGCACACAATATATTATATATACATCATATATGTCCATGTTACAATTATTACAAATCATACACATAAAAGAAATAATATACAGATGTACTAAAGTTACATACCTGCAAAATTTTTTCTTCTAATACTAAAGCTGTAAGGCACACAGTAATAGTCTTCAGACTTGTGCAGAGCTAACAATTATAAATTCTCTTTTTTGGCTGCTCATGTAAGGGAAAGGAATGCACAAGTTAGCTACGTATATACGTATGTAGAAGCAGAACAATTTGAAACTGTTGTTTGTACCTATACCAATGGACAAGGCAGCAGACACTATGAAGATGATGAGATTGGCTAAAGAAGTCAGCAAAAATGAAAGTTATTGTGATGATCATGATCAGTTAAAGCATTGCTTTGCCTCATGCTATTTGCTGAATGCATTAAGGTTAACTGCCAAGTGCTTTAAAGATTTTACACACTGTCACAGGATGGCAGTAACATTAATGATGGGCTCAAATGCAATAATTATATGCAGTTTCTTTAAAGTGTGTATATTCACAAAATTTACAGTTGTGTTGGTAGCTAGCTATGTCAACTAACAAGAAATTTTGTTGATACAATAGAACACTACGAAACTTGATACTCAGTAGGCATAGAATTCAGTTGTGAACAAATGAATTGGTTGTATTACTCTTATCCATTAGCTAGTAAATAGATATATTTTGTAGCTAAGCGACAATTATTATAATGATATCCCACATGTAAGAGTTTATGCTTGGCTTCTAGCTGGCTTCTAAGTAGATGTAACTGTCTTGGAATTACGTAGCTTACACAATGTCTAGTATATGTTACATCATACTTGATGGACTACACACATTCTCTCATAAGTACTTAACCAGCAAAATCAGCTATATCTTTTTCAACAGTTACGTATCTTCACATGAGGTAATCTAGCCTCAAAGGCACCATCATTTGATGACAATGTGTTTCATCACTTGGCCATGCAGTTAAGCTTGATAGATAATCTGGCTCATAGGGATGGCAGCGACCGATCACTCCGGAGCTAATACACTCTCCTGCTGCAAGATTCCCTCCTGATCCAGCAGCATTCCAGCTACTGCCATTGACCTGACACAATACTCGGGCATCACTATAGGTGTTACTGACACAGAAGTTGCTTCAAATAAATACTTTGAGTATTACAGAGCTGCCGATGATCGTAGTCCTGAAGAACTCGTGCCATCTGATATTGAGAAGAGACAAAGGAATACATCAACCAGTGAGATTTCCTCAGTGCTAAAAAGTGTTGGAGTTTGTATGGACCAAATGGTAAACCATTCAGGTGATTTTTACTATAATATTATTATATGAGGACTATAGTTAGATTATCAACTGATTGACTTCTGAACCGAATATTGAGAGCTGTAATCCGCACACATCGATGTGTTGGCCACTCATTATGACATTGAAATTTATTCTTTGCAAAATACCGGTAATGCAATATGTGTTAGGGAATTGTTTGAAAACCACTAGCTACTATCATTCATAAGAATCATAACTAGGGCTGAGCCTAATATGCTCAAAATTTTACCTATTATTCCTTCCCGAACTTCCCAAATTTTTGACCCATTATTCTTATTTTATGCCTACATCATCACCTATTATTCCTACTTATTCTTGTAATTTTATTATATCGGTGATAATAATGTCACAGTGACTATTATATTGGTGAACAGGATATTGACAGTGCAGACTTTTCTTAAGAATCTACATGAAATATTGCTATCTTCACCATCATCATCATTTTAAACAGTCCTTGAGATAATATTCATTACATTTACCCATTGTAACTTCCAATTATTCTTGTGACTTCCGATTATTCTTGTATTATGCTTGTGAATGTTCTATAATTCCCAGAATTATTCCCATTAAAATTGCAATCTATTATTCTCAAAATTATGCCGGCATATTAGGCTCAGGCCTAATCATAACCTACAATTTTTACCTTAAGATAAGTTACAATACCTTCTGTTAAAAAGACACCCATAGCTAGCCATGCAGGACCAGTGAGTTAATTGTGATCTCACCAGGGAAGGTCCAAATGTTTTCTGGTATCAATTACCTATTGCCATGCAAGACCTTTCAATTATGCATCTGTTCAAACTGGTGCCATATACGTATGCCTTGTTACTAATAAGAGCTGTAGGACTTAATCAGTTGTTAATTAATTAAGGCTGTATCTTACATACATGAATGCATAGCTATATACTTATAATCATGTTTGTCCTTAAAAACTTTATGATATCATCATGATCAAATATTGTTATGACTATAGTCTATAGCTACTATGCACATATTTAGCTGACTACCTATCAGTGACTGCTGTTAGCTATAGTCACTGATGTCATCATGAACTTAACCTTGTAGTTATGATTGACCAGATGCTTGGGTCCATGACTTCATGTGGGTGCATCAGCTATGCTGACCATGCATAGCTAAATTTGAACCATTTAATTTTATAATGTACATGACTTTGTAAATTCATTATATTATTGTATTATCAAGTGAATGTACGGAGTACGTAGGTAGAGCTTGTATGACAACAAGCTCTTTGAAGTGCTGCTTAAGTGCAATTGTCAATAATATACTGTAGCCAGATTAGCTGACTACTGCATGCCACTGATCAAAATTGCTATACTTTTTAAACAAGCTTTCTGTGCACGTGGTTATGCACGTAGCTATGTAGCTAATTGCTACTAGTGATGCACCAATGAGATTTTGCCGATATTCCAATATTAGCTACTTTTCCAGATGTCCATGAAGGTAGCAACATTTCTTGTAGGTAGATTCTGAGGAAAAGCCTGCTCTAACATATCCTGTTCACCAGTATAGCTAATAGTCACTGTGTGTGTTGTGGACATTATTATCACCGATCATGCGGATACAATAAAATTTACAATAGGAATAATAGGTGATGATGTGGGAATAAAATAAGAATAGTGGGTCAAAATTTTGGGAAGTTCAGGAAGGAATAATTGGTAAAATTTAGGCTCAGCCCTACCTATTATTATTGTGTAATAATATATTAATTATTGTTCAACATCTATGTAGCTACGTATGTTAAGTGTGCACCAATGATTTATTGCCCTTAAAATTAAAATTTAATAGCTAGCCAAGTTTTCTTTATATAATTAAATGTTTTCATAACAAGATGACATCATTATTTTTAGTGATAAAATATTTGTCAGTCTTAAATAGGAAATTTTGATAGATAAATTAGGAATATATGGTGCCCAATTTGTGTCTATTGTTAGCAAACTTGGAAGTTACGTATATTGATACTGATCAGATCCAAGATAGGATCCGGCAGTTTCACCATCATCATCATCTTAAACCATCTTTGAGTATGAAATTAGCTAACTAACAAGCAAATAATATTTTATAGATATTAAATGACTCATAAAGGAAGTTTCCTAATTACTCAACTTAAAGGGCTAATTATTAGGTGATATTTTAGTGATGCAGTGGCATAGCTACTATGTAAGTTCTAAACAATTTCTTAACTACACCTTTAATTTAATGCATAGCTATAGCTAGCTGGCTATGTACATTCTAGAATGCATAATATACGTAGCCATAACCATAATAATATTTGTGGTTTTATTGCAGCCGAAAAACAACTGTTAGCTATCAACTTCAATGAACTGGTGTAGCTACAGATGCACACACATTGTATGCATGCACACACACACGCACATGCACACGCACATACACAAATACACACACGCACACGCACACACACACACACACGCACACACACACACACACACACCCACACACCCACACACACATCCACACATACACCTACACACACACACACACCCACACACACACACACACACACACACACACACACACACACACACACACACACACACACACACACACACACACACACACACACACACACACACACACACACACACACACACACACACACACACATACACCTACACACACACACACACACACACACACACACACACACACACACACACACACACACACGCACACGCACACACACACACACACCTACACACACACATACACACACGTACATGTATGTAGCTAGCTATAGCTATAGATGGTAGGTTTTCCAAAATCTGGTCACATGTTTTTATAGTGTCTAGGATACTTGTATCAGAAAAGTCTATGTGGTGTATAATCAAATAAAGTGATACCCTGCCACCGTGTGGCGACACCCCAGGTGTAGTGAGTATTCAGTTAGTGGGTATGCATGAGGTCTTGGAGGGAGGTATAGTTGACTTGGTGAAATTATTGAAACAAAATTAATAATGAAGTGCATCCAGTTAAAATATTAACATGCTCAGCAACTTAAACATATCATGACTACTGTGATATATAATTTCTTTGATATCATGATACAAATAATTTCATATCATGGCATCACTATAATATACATGACTCAGATATGATTAATTTTAGCTTATGCAGCCAATATAGGTTAATATTACACTGACATCATGTCCATTCAAACCAAAAAAACATCAGACTACAAGTCTACAAACCAAAACATGTGTGGTTTGTAGTTAGGGTATAAAAGTGACAGGGATTTTGAAGAAATTAATATCAAACTTGCATTGAGGAGTTAGCTATAGTAGAGTGCTTCAGGGAACACTTCTGAGGAATAAGTTAAAAGCTGAAGATGAAGATACTAGTCACGATTATGCTTTCTGCAATGCTGTCCATCAGCATGGCTGCTCCTATTGAAGATAATGCAGAGGTATAAATTTACACTGCTAGACTATGTACATGCAGTGGTTAACATAGTAGACAGCTATGTAGTTAGTATCCTACCTACTAGTACTCTTATACAATACCCTCAAAAGAGCCTCTATAGCTATAGCCACACATACACCACAAATGTTATCTTTATAGATTGCACGTAACAAGAGGTTCATTGTTGGTCATCACCAGCTTGAAGATGTCATTGCTCAATCATCATGTGCTGCCTACATGTCTCACCGACCTCATCGCTGGGTGTATGCTGTCAGAAGGGATTGTAAAGCTGAAGCTCCCACATGTGCTCAAGTGTGTGCAGACCCAAAGCTGCGAGCTCAAGATAGCCAAACAGCCAGTCTTACTACTTGGAAGTGCATTGGCTCTATGCATGTGTATTATGATCGTCCTGCTACTGGTGATGGTACCACCCCAAAACTGGGACTAAAGCAGTACTACTTCGCATACAATGAGTGTGGTGGAGGCTGTGGACCAAACTACTGTTGCTGCGTGCCAGTTTAAATTCCAAATGAACTGCATGGGCTAGATAGCTACTATAGCTACTCAACACTATAGCTACACTGGAATACATTTATTGTATAGCTACATGCATACAGATTTGCTGTATATTACACTGGTTGAATTCATGAATCAAAAAAGCGAATATGCTACCAGTTAGCTAACTTAGCGAGCATGATTAATGAAGTAGCTAGCTGCTACATATAGCTAGCTATATAGTTACATATACGGTACCGCTCAACTGTAACTTCATTTTTACACGCGTGATCACGCGTGGTACCACGGCAATACTACAATGCATCCCCGTTGCGTGTTTGCGTGGACCACGGTTAGTCGTGTCATGTAATGTACACGTCTCGTGGAAGCTCACGCGTGGAAGTGTACGTCTCGTGGAAGCTCACGCGTGGAAGTGTACGTCTCGTGGAAGCTCAGGCGTGGAACAAAACACGCATGCACTCACATGCACGTAAAAACGTACTTACCGAGTCTATCGCATTACATTACACCAATATTCTGTTGGTTTACCAGCACAATGTCACGTATCGACTCTTCAGTAGCGCACATATAAAATCTTGATGAATTTTTAGTGGCGCACAAAAGTTCTAAGTCGTTTTATGAATTAAATTAATGTGTCACGTGACGAACTTAAACCATTTTGTTGTTTGGCGCACGTGCACGAGGTGAACGGGAGAAGAAATGCAAGTGGCCGCTCCGTGAGATGCGCTGTACAAAACCCTTTAGGTCAGTTACTAGAGGGTATCACAGGCTTTTAATGGTTCAATGAATATTTTTTTCACAGGACCAAAACCAAGCGCTTCGCATGCCCTAGTGGATTTTGGCGATGAAGGCACCACAATAATACCGTTCGCAAGTTTCCATTTAATGCCCTGCTTGCTACTCATTGATTTTCTAACAGTTGTGCACGACCACTTGAGATTAATAAGAAATCGGCTCATGCTGAACTCATGGACGATATTTTTTTGCATAACGTTTGTTATTATTACACGTCGTTATATGCAACAGTCGTGGACTTGTTTGTGCTTAGCCATAAGTCCAGGCTGGACCGGTCGCCGTGTACATGAGATGTCTCGTGGTACTTCACGTCTCGTGGCTCTTCACGTCTCGTGGCACTTCACGTCTCGTGGTACGTACTCCACGTCTCATGCTACTCCATGTCTCGTGGTACTCCACGTGTCGTGAAATCAAGATTTCCACGGGAAATTTTTGAATTTTACACGCAAATATCTGCGTGTAGCCACGCGTGGACTGTCACGTGTGAGTGAAGTTATAGTTGAGCTGTACCGTACGTATAGCTATATAACCTTACTACGTATAATATGAACTCTTGATATAATGTATACATAGTTACTTACATAATTATATCATGCATTTCACATGTGATCAATAATGGTAAAGTTCCAGGGTTGAAACAGGGTCGGGTCATCCCGGTCACGTTTTTGCCGGGTCTGACCCGCTTTATAAAATATCCGGGTCTGATCCGGATTCTGCATTGGATCACGTGCGTTATTAATGACATTCGATGAGAATTAAGCCGGCGTGCCTGAGGGCGACGATGTTCACAGTATGAGCCACGCCCAGTTTATGCGTACGTATACAATCTAGAATACATACGAATAAAGCTGTGTTTGGTTAATATATAGCCTGCATCTACATGCTGTAACGCAGAACCAATTAGTAGTGCCCAGAATGTAAGTTTTGGCGCACGCCTCTACTTTAATTAAACCGGGTCACATCCTAATTACTATCCATGGGTCATCCGGGTCAGTGATGCTGACCCGGTTTAAATCCTGTGGCGAACACATGTATATAGCTATAGGTATTATAGTAAAATCCACTATCAAGCATGTCTTGTGCCATTTAAACTGGATAGCTACGTACCTACATGCAGCACTTTCCTCCACATTAGCAGATGCAGATCACACCAACAGTACAATAGCTAGATTAAGTCAATTATTGATTTTAGTTATGGTGAATAGTGAATTATCATCATTATAAAATGTACATCATAGTGACATAAATTATGTATTACATAAACTAAAATATATTAGTTAATCGTTCTTCATTTATGTGCTTTTACTCCAATGATTGGAAATTATGTGTGATGGCCAAACTCAATGATTGTCTTTAATTCATTCACGTGTGTTTCATGACGATAACTTGATCGGATGTTTGGAACATTCGTGCAACGTATGTCATTGCCAGCGGGTCCATCTTCAGTATAATTCTCACCAATCCAATGCCTCTTGTACTATAAAATGATTCAAAAACAATTTATTAGCTTCAATGAAAACATATGGCAGTGCTGAAAATATGTAGTCTGAGCACTAACGTAGGATGAAAATTAATATTTACTTAACTGGTTAGAAAACAGCAAACTGTTGTGAATTAATAAGTATTGTTCTCCATCATTAGTAGCTAGATGTTGATATTTATGCAATCACTTCCTGTTATTGCAATATGAGCAGCATGCATCCCTTTATATACTGAATAACATTGTTAAAACCCCTGTATATAGCTACGTATATCCACATGGTAATAAAATGTACTAAGGGACCATCCATAATTTTCAACATTTCATAAGCGTACAGAGAGTACTCTTTTTACATCCCCCCTCCCCCCTACCCAAAAGCGTACTATAAAAATGTTGATTGGCTAAACTTGTTTCATGTACAGGTACAGTAGCCAAGACCAACATTTTTTAAAGTGTACAATTGAATTTACCCCCTCCCCCTAGCGTACTCTCTGTACTCTTGTGAAAATGCTGAAAACAATGGATGATCCCTAATAGTTCATGTGTATTATTCCTTGTAAAACACATACCTTGTCTTCAAAGCCACTCATTAAGACACTATTCCTGGCCAATTCACACATGTCACAAGTACTCAACTTCCATACTTGAGCTGCTATACTATACTCTTCCATCAGCGGCTCCTGTAAGGAAATTATGCATAGCTAAATACCATACGATACAAAATTTTGGAATGATAAAACTTTGGCGAATAAGCTCACAACAGGTATTGGCAGATAATATTGTGGTGAATGTCCAAACTGATTCAAGTTACAAATCGCTATACAGTACCGCTCACTTTAAACTTGATGACACACGCGTACAGCAACTGCACGGCTCGACACATTTTCAAAAATGCCCGCAACATTTTCCGCGTGCGCACGACAGACCTATGACGTATTACCATTGGATATTGCACGCGTACATGCACGAGACGTTCGTTTTGTTGGCGTGTGTAGCTTGAACTGCACGCGTGCATGCACGAGACGTTCGTTTTGTTGGCGTGTGTAGCTTGAACCGCACGCGTGCACGCACGAGACATTCATTTTGTTGGCGTGTGCACGCATGCCTCGACGCGTGCATATTATGCATGAGAACAGAACACGAAAAGAACACGAAAAGAACACTCATGCATTAACTGTTTGCACGAACTGCACTCGTGCGTTTAGACACGGGTATGACTCTCAAGACTTACCATACGCTGTACACAGTAGTAGATTTCGCGTGTTCCATTATTGTCCTTGCCATACACGAGTAGTTCACACCATAGTTAGTATTAGTTACTACATTATGGAAAATTATAGTATCTTCAATTTTGAGTAAATAACAAAAAATTACGGTGAGTTACAGAATTACACAAGTGGACACGTGTATTCTAATACTTTGAGTCGCCATTCAGTCGTGTTGCACATCTATCCTGCACTGCTGCGTTGCTGTTAAGATTATGGCATATCCAAGGTTAGTACCCTCTTCCTCGTCTCTAGACACAACCTCGCCATTTTTAAGAAATGAGTTTCCGGTAAGTGTGGTTTTAATATACGGCAAAGGCACGTGATCAGTGGGTTCAATCAGCTGACTGGCCAGTTGTCTGATAATGCTGTCGGGTGCCGTTGTACTGTAGGATTTGTAGTATTGTGACGTGAACCAGCTGCATTTCCTATGCCAATATACTGTACGTGCATGTGTAATGATAAAACGTGCACATGTAACGAGCATATTAGTTTGGTGCACATCTAGAGTGCCACGCGTGTTAGATAGCAAAACGTGCGCACGTAGCGGGCATATTAGTTTGATGCACATCTAGAGTGCCACGCGTGTTAGATGGCAAAACGTGTGCACGTAGCGGGCATATTTGTGTCGTGCATGTCTAGTGTTCCGCATGCATTTGTACGCATGCCAAATTCGCGTGCAGCACTGACGATACACGCCAAATTATTCACTTTTACACGCGTTAAATGTGTGCATGCACGCGTGCACACACACGCGTGTGTCAAGTTTAAAGTGAGCGGTACTATATGTGATGGGCAGTGCTATATTATTTGTCCCAGACCACTGCTAACTTAGCAAGACATACGTAGCTATATGCTTGACATACAGAAAAACACCTACATAGTTTCACTGTAGCTACAATCATAATTTCTACGAAGTTATAATCATATAAAAACTTCTTACATCTCAGTTTCATGTGCATCCTGTCATGTGCAATAATCATATCAATGGTGTACATTTAGCATCAAAATAACGTTTTGCAGAGGTTCTCTATAATAATTATTTCAGCGACTCTTCCCTATTTTGTATTTCTGAGCTGGTGTTAAAACAATGGAAGGATTTATGAAGTTAGTCAAGTTATGCTCAGCACTGAGTGCCCATTCGTTAATGCACACACTGACTGAAGAAATCACCAAAGAAGAAATTTTATAGAGGTAGCTATATAATAGAGGTTGTTTTCGAGATTGACTCTAACTATGTACTTCAACAACACCATGCACATCACGCCGCATAGCTGGCTAAATTTTTCAAAGATTTTGGATAAGAAAATTTTGGCGAATCTCTTAAAAATTTCTCCCTCCAAAATTTTGTATCATACAGTACGTAGTACATGTATAAAGATTGGTCTACTACTACCTTAGTGAAGTGAAACTGCAATGGATCATCAGTAGAGAGTGATACGAGGAGTCCACGAGCATGATAAACTGGCAGAGGATTACGGTGATACTCCAGGAACAAACTGTTGTTGCTCAGTGGTGACATTGCAATCCCAACTTGTGCTAGATAATAGAGGTACTGCATCGCTGGTGTCTATTAAGGAAAAATGCTACACTTTAATGCTGTAACAATAGCTAATTGTAAAGGCTCATTAACTGTCTATTTCAACCAACTCTGAAATTGCCAGTGTATCATGTGTAAGTACATTACATGCATATATCAGCTGGGGTCAGAGGCGTGACCCACTGATCCATTAGGCTTAGCCTTGGTGACCAGCAAAATGCATGCGACCTGTTTTAAATTTTTGTATCCACAGAACAACTATGTTAACTTTTGGATAGATACTCTCTAATAGACCAGTCAGTGACATAATTTTTTTACTACATATATTAGAGGGTATTAAAAACCCAAGTCACTCACTTGACCTGGATATCTGTGTGACTTGGCGGAAAAAGTGTAAGGGCAGGCAGGATGGCTATCATGGAAATATTTACACTGCACATCAGTGTAGCTACGTACGTATAATTCAACCGAAATTCTTATTGACATTTAATAAACATTCCATACACACATGTTACATATTATATGCTTGTACACACCTTCCTTAGTAGTAAGCCATGAGAAATATTTTGCGCTAGTAGAAATGATGTCATCAGATGACTAATAGGTCCAGCTTCTCCACAATGCGGTCTTAATACAAACGGATGAAGATTATTTAATCTATAATATAATAATCACACAATTATAAGAGCATTTCTATCAGTTGAATTATCATTTGAGAAGTCCAGAACCTTCTAGATACTACACGTTCTGAGGTTTACTTTACTCACTTTCTCAATCTATTGATTTGTGTTATGTTTGAGAACATGTAATAGATGTAATAAGAATATGGTGGATTATCGGGACTGATCCAGTCTTGAGGTGCCGGACTGTCACTAGAGAAGATGTGCTGTTCTAGTTTACTCTCATCATCGACACTATCAAACCCTATAACCTGTAGTGTGATATTATTAGGATAAAACCCACGCAGTTATTTTGTTTTTGCTTTACCAAGTTACTATATTTCAACTGACCTGTTGTAGAAACTTATGAAGTTTTTCATGTGATTTAGGATTGATGGAAACTTCATACAGTGGCATAAACAAGTTGACCAAAAATTCATTGAAATTTTTCAGTATATTCTTTGAACGATAGATATCACTAAATAACAATAATGACATTTACAACAATTGTGGTCATCAACAGAGTTACAAGGATGTTCCACAATTATGTAAACTGGATGCATTAATACATTATGATTAGAATGTTTGTATGTATACATGTTAGAAGTGTATGTTTTATTAGAGTAATTTAAACTTCAGTTTGATAAACCAAACAATCATTGTAATAGTGCATGTGCATACATAAATGTATTTTCTTACGGTTGAATGGAATGAATTAGTAAGAAAATAAGTTCCCACCGGAATATGTAATGGTGGATCACGGCCGGCCACGTGATCCATACTATACAGTATATAGCAAGAGGTGTCTTGCACATGTTCATTCTAGGCTGCACGAGACAAGTGTTAGGCTACCATTTTATCGTTGCAACATGTCTACGACAGAGGAGAAACTGGATAGCATTCTCAAGTTGCTCGCAGACATCAAGCAGGAGCACGCCGATGGTCAAAGAGACCTGAGGCCGAAACTGGAGAAACTTGAAAAAGAAGTGGCTACAGGGCAAGAGGACGCAACTCAACAGGTGGTGAAGCAGCTGAAGGAGGACCGGACGCTGGTTTTTAAGAAGAAAGGAAATGAAAGACAATTTTTATTCAACAACAACGTTAAAGACCAGATGATGCCGCTGGGAAACACATGGATTTGCTGGAGTTGTCGACCGAAGCGCAGAGGAAAGCTCTACAGAGTGCAAAGGAAGAACTAAACGAAGGTTTGACTCTTTTAGCAGGTCGTCAAAAAAGAATTAAGCTTGCTGATCGGTCGGAGCACGGCTGGGCAGTGGTGGACAAGTATGAGGACAACATGTTGGCGTTGGATGAGGATGACACAAAAAGGATAGAAAAGGCCGAGAAGGCGGTTGTTGCGAAGATGTTAAACTGGAAAAACCTGTCAACCCGTGCTCAAGCAGACAGGTGCAAGGCCTCCAACAGAAAGCTTGGGAGCAGCCACCTGCACAGGAGCAGAGGGACCATTACCTGCCTCGAGCAGACTGGCAGTGACCATCAAGTTCGACCAACAGACCACTGAGGGTTGCTGGTCCGTGTTTTCACTGTGGAGAGATGGGTCATCTGAGGGCCACATGCCCAAAGTTGGTTAGACTGTATCCTTTTTGTGATATAGAATGTGTTCATGGGCCCCAAAGAGAACGTGAATTGCCAGAGGTCAAATTGTCTGAATGTGTGAGTGCTGACTCATGTACCCTAGATGTGTTAAAGGTTAAAGTAGCAGGTGCAAATACTTGTACAGACAGTGTTGAATGTAGTGTTATACCTCACAGGATGAACTAGATTGTGAGTCCAAAAGGTGTACTGATGGGTGTACAGAAGAGGAAAGCAGTGAGCTAATCACCGAGCTTACAAGGACCTGGGATTATGAGGAGACAGGCCACCAAGTCATAGATGTCCAAGGGAGGCTAACAGCCAATGTAAGTTTTTGGGAACTAGAGTTACAGGCCCCTTCCCTAATTATAGACTGGATAGTACAAGGGTACAAACTGCCACTGCTTTCCTTACCTGAGCCATTTGAAAGGGCAAATCACAAATCAGCAATGGAGAATAATTTTGTGAGTAGTGCTTTAACAGACTTGGTCAGTAACCGTTGTACGTATCTATGAGGTTGATAGTGTGCCAAGGGTATGTGGCAATGCTAATATGAAATGGGTTCCCCCCACAAGGCTTAAACAAAAATAAATAAATAATACAAATAAGCCCAGACTGCAAGTTTTTTATGTCTCTTACATCTGGTTATAAATACAAATTTTAAATTACACCTTCTATACAAATAGGTTGGTGTTTGCCTGTAATGTTTAAGTGTTAACCTCACTGTTTAGCTTGTTTACACTAACTTATGGCTTCCTGGACCACCTCTAATTCACAAAAATGTAATAAAGAAAATATGGTATAAATACTATGGTAATCGTGGTAATCGTGGTAACCGGTATTGCTTACATGCCATGAATAACTACAAATACCAGTATACTGTCCAGCACTACCTATCACCACTGACATGCTTAAGGCAATGGTTCAAGACACCATGGAGCATGACACACTATCTAATGTTCGCCTAACTACAGCATGCCTGTTGGCTTTCACAGGTTTCCTGCGGTTCAATGAACTGGTTAAAATCCGACCATGTGATCTGTCCTTTTCTGATGACATGCTTAGACTGTTCCTGCTGCGAAGCAAGACCAATCAGCTCCGAAAAGGGAATGAGGTGGTCATAGCAAGGACCAAGACCCAAACATGCCCTGTGAGTATGCTGGAAAGGTATTTGGAGATGGGTAAGATCCCGAAGGACAGTCAGCGATTTCTTTTCAGGCATTATCACAAAGACAAAGGAAGGTGAGCGGCTGAAGGATGGTGGTGTGCTCAGTTAGAAGGACGGTGGTGTGCTCAGTTACAGCACCTTAAGAGATTTGTTCAAGGCTAGGGTAAAACAGCTAGGATACCTTGCAGAGCGCTTCGGTCTGCACAGTTTACGAGCTGGTGGTGCTTCGGCAACAGCTAACACTGATGTACATGTAGCAGACCGTCTGTTTAAACGGCATGGCAGATGGAAATCAGAAAATGCCAAGGACGGATATGTTGAGGACTCTGTACAAAAACGCCTTTCGGTGACAAAGAACATAGGCCTGTGAGAGGCAAATATCCTACACTAAATTCTGTATGTTGATGCCTGTAGTGGCTTGCTGTGGTTTTATATGAAATTATTTCTAACACCCTCTTTGTGGCTCTACAGTATGACATTAAAACTAAATGGTAGCTTGCACATGCAGCTACCCCATAAGTGGTAGTGATAAGGTAGTGTAGTGTTGTGCATGTATTATGAGGTGGGAGACAACAATTCTCACACAATCACACACATAATTGAATATACACCAGTACCATGTACACTTACTATAATCGTGGAACTTGTATTAACCAACGAACATTTTCACAATACAGTTCATTATCCACTGCCCATTCTGCTAGCTTATCCCATTCATCTGGTGACTTCCCATATATGGATATTCTCGGCTCTGCATTTTGATATTTACTATCTTCCAAGTCAACCATTACCTCCTTTAGGAACACACGAGTAATAAAACTGATCAATGCTTATTCAAGTGTGAACAAACCTTAATGAGATGAGCAAAATATTTGCCACGAATAAAGTTGTCAGTTTTCATAAATATTTCTCTCAATGTACTGTTACCTAGAATAATAATTGAAAGTAACTTGATTTTTGGCAGTGATGAATTTAGTGCTAGGGTATCATTTTGTAATGCATTATTAATATTGCATTAGCTAACAATATGTATGACATTACTATATAGTGCTAGGATTTTTAAGACAGGCTCATATAACAAAATTGTTAATGCCATTTCCAAACTTGTATGCAGTAAGTTCAAAGTGTTTCATCCATCATTAAATTCTATGCGGACCATGTGCGAACAGACTCGAAGCCGCCCAAATGTGTCGATTCACAGCAATCAACACCAGATGCGTTTATGCAAGATTACTGTAATATCCGGGATTACTTTACAGGCTCATTTTCACTGGGTATAGCAAACTTCGACACTATCCCTAAACTATTATGAACTCTTAACTGTAGACCATATAATAATTATTATAGTATGTTTTGTAACAAATGGGGCTGTAGTGTATGTTCTATTAGAGTGTTTTGTGAAATTGTGGTATCTTGTATACCAAGATGATAACTCTAAAAAGCGAGTAGGCTCTTAGTGGCAAACAATTACTAACTTTTGTGTTAGCTATACACATAGATACCTACAGAAGAAATCTGTTTTATAGGATACAATAAATATAACTGTATGTACCTACGTACTTACCGATGGGATTGTACTTAGAATTGAATTTGTCAAATCGATGAAAGGTATTCCTATCCTATAAATAAATATGAATGTATGTCACTACTGACTAGATTATATCTTACAGCATGAACATCCAAGTTATCAACATTCAAATCATAAGCTTCCAATTGTAGATCATCAAACACCTGTAATTGTAAGTTGATACTATAAAACACTTTATCACTCTTGTAATTATCATTTGTGTAATTATATTATAATCATCATAATTGAAAATGTAATTTAGGTAGGTAATTAAAATTTGATAGATATAATATTTTAACAATTAACTAATTATCGGTTAACAACAGCTGGAGCCTTGTAGCCATCAACTACTGGCTACATAGTCTTAACTTCTAATGGGTGGGATAATGGGTAGTTCGGTGCCGTACTCTTCCTAAGATCACGTGATATGCTGATATGCAAGGCCTGTATTTTATGTGACACATGCAACGTCTATCATGTGATCTTGAGGTTATGGATTAAGATTATCCTGCACTCTTGAAAGTGCATACCCCACGTTGTGGGAATATTTGTGCTCCACACATAATAATTATACGTATATGTAGCTAGCTAGCTACTACCTGCAATTGTGTGAGTAATATCATTTTTGTACGGCTATACCCATGTCACATTAGCTAAACTAGCCGTTACTAGCTAACTAGTTTAACCAATGGAGTCCTTGGAGGGAGGAAGGTGGGGAAAAACTTTCTACAATTCTTAGCCAGTCCGCTTGTTTGTTCACTGCTTACAGTGCTCTGACAGCGTGCTACAATTAGAGTTGTTTACTGGCACCTGCATAATTGAGCACACCTGAAAATTCCTGCCCTACTAGGAATTTGCTATACCATCAACATGTTGATGTTAGCTACCCATAGTATGAAGTAGTCAACCTTTTAGTTAACCCTGTTTAACCTGCGTTTAAACTTGTATTAACTAATTATCGGTTAACAACAGCTGGAGCCTTGTAGCCATCAACTACTGGCTACATAGTCTTAATTTCTAATGGGTGGGATAATGGGTAGTTCGGTGCCGTACTCTTCCTAAGATCACGTGATATGCTGATATGCAAGGCCTGTATTTTATGTGACACATGCAACGTCTATCACGTGATCTTGAGGTTATGGATTAAGATTATCCTGCACTCTTGAAAGTGCATACCCCATGTTGTGGGAATATTTGTGCCATATAAACTGGCATATTGCCAGCAGTTTATTCCCACAGTTTACGGCACCGATCCATTTTCCCACCAAGCCATATAAGCAAATGCTTTGTATTTGCATTGGAACAATGGATCGATTAGCTACCTGATAATGTGGATACAGTATCTTTTCAGCTTATCTGCATGATTGCAGATGGTATTAAGACTGGTCTATGTGTTTACAATGTGGGTTTCGGTTGCCATGAGCACCATCTACAGGATTGTATAGTACCTCTATTCACTTGTACATGATAAGCATGTTTCGATTACATACGTAGTATAGGAGCTTGCATACATGAATGCAACTGCACTAGCATCATTTTTATTGCAGGTTTTCCATGATACGAAGCAATAATTCTTAATTTTTCTTTCTTTTGGTTATTTATTAGCTAAGCACTGGCTCTAAATTAACGATACCATATTTTCTGTATAATAAGAATTGTTTAGAGAAATAGCTACAAATAGCTGCATCATCTATTCAGTCCATACGTACATGTACTGTATACATAGTACATTACGCCATTTGTCTCAGACTCATCATCCTAGGGACATGAGGAACAGGCCGTATGCGTTTATACATATGAGTTATTAGCTACCAACTCGTACTTGCTAATGCACTAACCTTGAGATTGTTGACAACTTGTCCATTTGAAGTACGTATTTCCATAGAATTTGCATACAGGGATGTGTGTGAGGAGACCCTATACACTACACAGTCCCTCTCTGGCTTGCTCTGTTTAATTGGATTGATGATAAGCATGAGCAGGGTCCTGTGGACAACAGAAACGCGAAGGAGTCATTGCTAATTGGTGAGCGTAACCATGGGGATCATCCCTAGCCAAACTCCTTTGAATCTGAGTGTACATGTAGCTTGCATTTGTTTTACTCTTCGTCACCATTGACTTATACCCATAGAATTTGAAGGCACTAAACTCCTTCAGTAAAAGCAATATGAATGGTATAGATTCTTGTTGGTAAAGATGCCTAAGTCTTGTTCAGGTAATTCATCAACGACTAAATCCATATCTATTGGAATCCATTGAATTACCAGAATAATTGCAGAGATACTTTTGGTTGGCTTGTGGGTTAGAGTTACAAGGCCGCAGAATTAGATATTCTAATTATTTCACTTGTGTGTAGATGGTAGGTTTTCCAAAAATCGGGTTATAAAAGTTTGTATCATAGCCAAACATATTTCAAATTAGGCAAGTTACTTAGAATTATTTTAAGTGTCTCTTGCGTGCAGACGACAGGTTCTCCAAAATCGGGTCACATTTGATCCTTCACATGCAATTGACTTTGTAATTAGGCAAGGAGATCTGGTCAAATGCTATAGGATGAGAGCTGCTTGTCGCCCTCGAGGGGTCCGAAACTCTGTATAAATCTCATACAGCCTCCTAAAATCTGAAATCAGCAGATTCTCTGTTATCTTCCCAGATATTGATGTTACATAGAGTAATGTATTTTCAATACATAGAAATATGATCACAAATCTGAAAGATGAGCTCTGAAATCTTTCAGAAACCTTTCTGTGAAACCTTGAAATTTTAAAGATTTGAAATATCGCACACAGATTTTTTGGAACCCTCGGTTGCTGTGATAGCTACCTGTGCTCACATTATCCAATCATTTTGCGTTTGCACATAAAGGCATGGCAGTAGGCCTAGAAGGATACTCACGATTTGTTTTACACCCCTGTACTTTCTTGAATAGTTGCTTCAAAAAGTATGCAAGAGTTATTTCAGAATTAAAAATTACGAGCTCATGATGCCTCACAGGGACCAAACATAAGTTTATGAGGTCATAGTCACCCCCCTTCTTTATTGATGTAGTTTGAATGAAAGTAATTGGCTCAAGATTTCCTGGCATTGTGTAAATTATCTCACATTTGCTTTCTTCTGGTTAATGTGTGCACAAGTGATAGTTTGTACTCATTGTGTTCTTCCACAGAAGTGATTTTCACAACTGTGGAGTCAAGTACAACAATGGTATTGGTATTAGTATAATACCACCAATTTCCAAAGGCATCTGAATCATCAGACCATGTTGTAACTATATCCACTTCACTGAGAGTACGGTATAAGGGCTTTCAGGCTTTGGAGATACAGTATGACTTGCATAATTTATAAATCCATGGAACTTTTAGAAAGAAGACCTCAGCATCTTGACATTACTGTGAGCAACAGTAAATCAATGGGGGGAGGGTCTACCATGATCACACCGATTAAAAGGTGGAGAAGCAGACCCTCTGGGACCTAATGTGTTGCAATTCTAAACATGAGGCCTAGTATAGTGCATGTGTGTGTGTGCTATGATTTTGGGAGGGGACCAAGTATGCTATAGTTGTGTCTATGAGGTCATAATCACCATGTGACCACCCATCGGTGGCTATAGTGAGATAAGCCATGACCACCCATCAATGACTACTTTGTGGAGATACGTATGCTTTACACACTCTATTCTACTTGATGCGTGCCTTAACCTTTTTTTAAATTTATTTATTTATTTATTTTTTTAAATAGCCCAGGACCTGCTATAATTTCTTCCCATGGCTATTGAGTTGAGATCATAGTTCCAGGGGTAGCACAAATACATGATCAATCCTTAATAGGCTTGTATGATTAATTTTGATAACGGTTTCCTTATCTGAGGGTGAACTTAACTGAGCTGCGGCTACCTCTCTATGACTCTTTTGCTGGTCTTCCAGTCTCTGAGGTTATGCCATGACCACTTGTCTATGGCTAGCAGTAATGAGATATGCCATCACTACTTACAGTGCTAAGCCATGACCACCCGTCATTGGCTGTTACAGTGAGATAAGCCATGACCACCCGTCGATGGCTGTTACAGTGAAATAAGCCATGACCACCCGTCAATGGCTGTTACAGTAAGATAAGCCATGACCACCCGTCGATGGCTGTTACAGTGAGATAAGCCATGACCACCCGTCGATGGCTGTTACAGTGAGATAAGCCATGACCACCGGTCGATGGCTGTTACAGTGAGATAAGCCATGACCACCCGTCGATGGTTGTTACAGTGACATAAGCCATGACCACCCGTCGATGGCTACTTTGTAGGGATACATATGCCTTGACACTTTTCTATTACTACTTGATGCGTGCCTTGACCACCCATCAATGGTGTTTTTGATAAACCTGGGACCTGTCATCATTTCTTCCTATGGCTGTTGCAATGAGATCTTAACTCCAAGGGTAGTCCAAATACATGGTCAATCCTTGATAGGCTTGTATGTTTGAGTGATAAGTTTCTTCATCTCAGGATGACCTTGATCAAACTTACCTGAGTTGTGACCACCTCTCTATGACTCTTTTGCTGGTCTTCTGGTCTCTAAGGTCATGCCATGATCGCTTGTTGATGGCTCGCAGTAAGTGAGATATGCCATGACCACTTGTCAATGGCTAGTAGTGATAAAAACACAGTGATTGTCTGTCGATGAGACTAACTACATGTAAATCTGTCACATCTATTGCCATGGGAGAAACATGTGATGTTGCTGACAAAGTAGGTAGACAGGCGAGGACTTGATGCTGATTGAATTGATTATAAAGTGACAGTATAACCAACAGAAGTTCACACCATCTATGGGTAACCTCTGTGAACCATGCTTTGACCACACATCAACAGCTTCTCCTACTGAGAGGTTTATGACCATAGAACTTTTTTTTGTATAAGAGGTGTGCTGCTGCAACACACTTACTTTGGATGATACATCAGATGCCAGTACAGAATGGCTACAAATCTTTGAGATATTTCTTTAAACTGCCTTTATTTCAACTAATGTAAACTTTCCTTTATTACTTCAAACAAACATTACTCACTTTGCTGATATACCTGAACATGTAGTACTGCGGCTACTATTATTTCCCTATTATATCTGCTCAACTGCAGTTGACCCGTGGCAAGCAATGACTAGCCTTGGAACAAGCTCTGTATTATTGAATATCCTTCTGGCAATGATGTATCTGGCTGGTTGAACTTCCACTTGAAATAAACATTGGCTCAGCAAATCTAGATCCACTATTAACAGCAAGAGAAATCTTCCTCTATTTCTTGGCAATATACTACATACTCCAAACGAAAAACTTTCTACAATTCTTAGCCAGTCCGCTTGTTTGTTCACTGCTTACAGTGCTCTGACAGCGTGCTACAATTAGAGTTGTTTACTGGCACCTGCATAATTGAGCACACCTGAAAATTCCTGCCCTACTAGGAATTTGCTATACCATCAACATGTTGATGTTAGCTACCCATAGTATGAAGTAGTCAACCTTTTAGTTAACCCTGTTTAACCTGTGTTTAAACTTGTATTATACAATTATTAATTTGAACAATATCCATAATTATACTACTAATTGTTCAAATCATCATCTAACTAGACAGATGCACACAGCATCAAGGGGCGAGCCTGAGAATGCATGCATGCAATTTGTATGGTCACGTGGGAAGCATACAAGAAACGTACGCAACAACAATGTGTCGAGACATGATGAGTTATGGCGGATAAAGAGCAGTGTCAATGACGAGGCATCGTCTTCCCCCATTTATTAATAGTGCATGGAGTGGTCTTTCTTCTCTGTTCATTTTCTATGGCATGGTTGCCACACGAGGTCCTGTAATTTACACCCATGGCATGGTTGACGACACGGAACAAATCAGAAAGTCCTGTGATGTAAGATGTTTATTTCACTGTGGCATCCGGTATCTCTCTCCTGCGCCTAAGGCACTCTTCCCTATCCATACTATCAATCTGCGGTAATTCAGCCATGACACAGACCATTACATGTACACAGCAATTGATGCCAACCGTATAAGGTGAATGTTTAATTCAACACTCAAAGAAAGTGTAAGGTATCCATTTTATATCGTAGTTTATCGTAAACGTGACCATTACACCAGCTACTCACTAGTGTGGGGCTATCCATTTTATATCGTAGTTTATCGTAAACGTGACCATTACACCAGCTACTCGTTAGTGTGGGGCTCGCTCAGGCTCGCCCCAATTACACTATCCTTGATATGTACATACATACACAATATGTATAATCCCACCCTATGAATGATTGACTTATCATGGGTACAGATGTACGTAAACACTACAAGATTTACTCCTTAATTTGGAAGGAAAGCCAATACATACATATTAAATCTTGTAGCTCTTACTAGCATTTGTATCTGTACCCATGGCCTGTTGTGATGGTAACCATTGGATACCAGTAGCCAAAGCTGTTGAGTAATTTCTATCTTACGCATTTTTTGGTTTTTATTGCAGAGATCAATCCCTACTCCCTTTTCATTTCTCAATCATTCTTTTATGTTTACTTTTATTGCATACATTGGCATAACCAAACCCTTTACATGCTTAAGTTATGAGGTTGGCTATTAGACACTGATGATAACACATACAAACATCAATATTACTTAAACATCAAAAATCATTACAAGTACAGGAATATCAACAACATTAATTTCACCTGCTTGAGTATACGCTGTTCTCCATTCTTACTGATAACCACCTCATCATGTTTAGTCTTTATCTGCTTCTTAATAAATCGTAACAAGTGTTTCTGATTCATACAGGACGCTGCATGAACATGAGTATCCACCTACACAGAACATGTATGGACAACAAATTATGAGTTAAAAAATAGTAGGGGCATCTGAGGATCCTCCATTGGTACAGGTTAGCTTAAAAAATGAAAGTATTCTATGATATGACATAGATTCACATTAAACAGTATAGTATTACAAACCAAATGTATGGGATTAAATTTTTTATTATATCATCATGGTTTATACATATTGCGTACTAACTTTGTGGACATTGTAGAAATCGCGGTGTGGTGCAGCTTTCTGAGCTGCTAGTTCCCTCATCTCGTTTAGTAACACGTGTAGGTTGAATCGAGATTCAAGATAGCGTAGTCGACGATAGCAAAACGATTTGCTATTAACAAACAAAAATATGCAATGCAATACACTGTAGTAATAGTATTAATTACAATGAAATTTAACACAATCAGAAAAGTACTACTAATCAAAATAAAATATTGAGCTATAATAGTAGTTTTTGCAAAATACTGTATCATAAACTTACACTGGTCCACTGGCTCCCATTGCTATCAACTTATATAAATCGTGAAGAAAGTCCTTTTTAGTGAATTGTGGTGGTGTCAAAAGAGATGTGTCTGGTTTGCAAGTATATGAATCTGCTAAGAAAAAGTATCCTTCACCATCAATCATTTTTATCTTGTAAGGAAGAGCCGGTGGCAGTTCAGCATCATGTGGTCTATATGGTGTACGTTTATTGTGACTTCTTGGCAGCCGACCTAGGTATGTAGTCAAAAAATAATACGTACTATTTGTATTTTTACGAGTTACGGTACAATAATTTATCAGGAGAGCTGGAGCTATAGAGCTATAGGCAAAAATTTTTGTCTTTAAATTTGAAGAATAAATTAGTACTGATGATATGGATATAAAATTATCTGAACATTTTGTTGTCTTGTTAAGCCAGGTGTACGCCTGATTTCTTGAAATTGTCTTCATCCGCAAGGTCGGTATGCGTGTGTGTGTGTGTGTGTGTGTGTGTGCGTGTGCGTGTGTGTCTGTCTGTCTGTCCGCCCCCAGGCTATTAAAAACCATTCACGTGAAATGAAGCCTGAATGACCAATCAAACAAGTCCTACTGCTTTTCAGTTTCTTTATATGACACTTGCTATCGATATTATTGGTGGCAAGGCCTTAGTAACGAAGCACGTTGTGAGTTACTGCCAAAGAAGAGCAAGGTAATGCTGTGTTAGCCATTCATTTCACAGTAAAAGCCGTTTAACCAGCTGTACATTACTGATATGATGGAGCGCTTCAGTTTTAAAAGTGGGCGTGCCGTGCAGAGCTTTTAAAAGGACTGGCCTATATAGTGTTACAGTAAGAATTTCAACTTTATACTACTTTTATCATTAAAGTATAAAGCCAATTTATACAAAAGAATTAAAATTGCATGCATTGCTATGTGTTCCTTAGTGATGAGTCTTTGCTCATGTGACTTGCCCATGACGTGACTTGCCCGTGACGTCATTGGTTACTATTACAATACATTGTGATTAACTTACACGACGCCTCGTTTTTAGATGGTAATACATCAACTTGTTTAATTTATAACAAGAAAACAAAAATTAATATACATATATAAAATTAATGCTCTTTGAGTTTTCTATTGATAATGTAGAAGAGTTCGGTGGGAGAAAAGTTTTATTCTTACAAGCTTTTGGTGAGGAAAAGTGATCCCTAATATATAGTTACAGTAACTCACATATGGTATGCTTGTATATATATGTACCATAAATATAATCATTAAAGCCACTTTAGTTAAACAAGGCTTTTTTGATTACCAATATGTTAATAATGCCATGAATATTATTTGACAGCCACATGATACCTCAGTAAGTAACTAATCACTTCAATAAACTATGGGATGCAATTTTACAGTATTACTTGTTGAAAAGTATATAGCAGGTTATGAATCATAGTAGTGGTTTTCAAACAGATATAGCAAAGGGAAATTTCAATGTCATAAATAATACTAATTATGCCATAATAGGTAGCAAACACATGTGTGCGGATTACAACTGTCACTTCTTAGTTACCATGTTAACTCAAACTCCTGCTATACAGATATGTCATTTCTCTTGTTTTTAAATATTATTACCAGCAATGATGACATACGACCTGTTTGCAATAATCTACAGTACGACTAAACTACTAACCAATAATGTCAGTATATTTTATTTTATCATTATGTATAGGTACATCAGTACCTATAGTATCTCCTGCAATGGACAGTTTCGTGTCTGCAGATGACTGGGAGATGCAGAAGGTTGTACTCGGTGGCTCCTTGTCATCCAACATTAGTCCAGTAGTGTTGTTAAACTGCTGTGAGCTCTCATTGAGGTAAAGCCTACGACGCTTCAGTGCAAACAGCAACATGGCAGCAGACTCAGTGAAATCATCAAATGAACTCTGCACATGTATACAATAAAGTAAGTACGTATACACAATAAAGTACGGATTTGTACATTAACTATAAATTCCTGTATAATTATGTGTTTGCAAACATATTATACTGACAGGATAAACACCAATAGTAGCAAATCCATAGTAGTACTAATGTATTCAAGTAACATCATAGGCCTCTAACAAGAAATACTTGGTTACTAAGGGAGAGAATCAACAACTGAATTCTAAGCATACGTATGTAGCTATTTGATACTAAAAATGCAATCAATTATTATTGGCTATTTCAAATGACACTTATTGAGCAAGATTAACATTTTAGCTATGGGTTGCCATCACTTCCAGCTTTGGTTGAATTGCCATGCAAGCATAAAGCCTTGAAAGACGCATCTACCTTCTTTCCTGCATTTTACGGTCAATGCCACACGAGATTGTTCATGTTGAATGGGTGAATACAACACAATCTTGGGTCTGCAAGCTAATCCTATAAGTTTAAACTAGGCCATCCACTGCACAAAACTTACAAGCGTGAAACTAAGCTAAAAATATTTCACCTTCTCTATTTATTCAATGGTAAAAACATTTTGTGTATATTTAATTTTCGTCATTGTACACCACTGATGAATATCTTTTAGTGGTAAAATTTTCCCAAACCGCAGCAAGTATGTGTTATACTTTATAGGATAATAGCACTATATTTTTCAGATGCTGTTTGAATCTACAAAAATAGACAAGGCAAGAAGATGATGAGATTAACGGGCTGATTCCCTAAAGAAGTCAACAAAAATATTTATTGTGGTAATTCTTTAACCATTGCCTTGCTGAGTGCTACGTACTTATATTAGCATTAAGGTTAAGTGTCAAGTGCTTTATTTTACACATAGGATGGCAGTAACATTAATGATGGGCTTCAAATGTAATATTCAGTTTCTTTAAAGTGTATATATTCACAAAATTTATAGTTGTGTTGGTATGTCAACTAACAAGAACTTTTGTTGATACAATCAACACCAAAGAACACTATGAAACTCAATACTCAGTAGGCATAGAATCCAATGTTGTGAACAAACGAATTGCTCTTGTCCATTAGTAAACAGAGATATTTTCTAGTAGGTAAGCAACAATTATTGCAGTGATACCCACATGTAAGAGCCTGGCTTCTAAGTAGATGTAACTGTCACCTTCATTCTTAGAATTACCTCACACAATGTCTAGTACTTATATGTTACATCATACTACACACATTCTCTCATAATTACTTACACCAGCAAGATCAGCTATATCTTTTTCACCAGTTATCTTCACACGAGGGTAATCCAGCCTCATACAAACTCCAGCACTTTTAAGCACTGAGGAAATCTCACCAGTTGATGTATTCCTTTGTCTCTTCTCAATCTCAGATGGCATGAGCTCTTCAGGACTATGATCATCGATGGCTCCATGATATTCAAAGTATTTATTTGAAGCAACCTCTGTGTTGGTAACACTTGTAGCGATGCCCGAGTATTGTGTCAGGTCAATGGCAGCAGCTGGATCAGGTGAGAATCTTGCAGCAGGAGAGTGTATTAGTTCAGGAGTGGTCGGTTTGCTGCTATCCCTATGAGCCAGATTATCTATCAAGCTTAACTGCATGGCCAAGTGATGAAACACATCGTCATCAGATGATGGCACCTTTGGACCATTTAAGTGATTTTTACTATGAGGACTAGTAAGATTATCAACTGGTAGGTCAAATTGACCTTTCTTGTTAATTTCTGAACCGACAGATGTATGGTTTAAGTCTTCCATCTACAGATCATCATACATTATTGGTTAATAGCATTGTGATAAATTTCAAGTTTTTAAATTATAACTTGTCATTTTCAATGTCTACACAAGTAGAAAATAACAGTGCAGGTGTTCCAGTGTTTTTATGTAAACATGTTGTTACATGCATACCACTTGCTATTAGATCACTGCCATATAAGGTTATACAAAGCACACCATAGTATCCTTTGTGGTTCACCATAATGTCATACCTAAGCTAAATCAATGGAAGATAGTTACAGTGATAATGCATAATGGAGAAAGTTAAAAGTGATATCAATGGGCATCATGGCATACTTGTACAAAGGCTGTTATAACCAGTGCATTAGCTAAGCATATAATAGGAACTTAGGTTCTAAGGTTTCTTCAACAAAAGATAGACTCTAAGGTTTCCACCACTCCTGACTGTCTATACATCTGCACCACCTTTACATATACGTAAATATAGCTAAACTGAAATAATGTTCATACACACACAGTGCCAGATTTATCTGCACTTCTGAATTGCATTATTTATACTCGAAAAATTTAATAATAGTATCAAGTATCCCAAAAGCTGGTTGTGAAATTGGATGCCGGTGCACTTGTTCTCACAGACCTGGTCACATATGTTTGTACACATTTACTATATATTATGTGTATATTAAACTTTAGATGTCAAGGACAAAATACAAGGTGTGTGCTATAATGAAACCAACAACAAATCCACATAATTAACTATTGTGAAATCAAATTTTCAAGACTGGGATTATCATTTACATACATAGCTATATATGTACATAAGATTTAAAGCACATGATAGATTACATTATATCCAATTATGAAGCCACGAGTCATTCAATGGCTTTCTACATTAGCATAATTTGTTGAGTGACAGATGTGGCTACATCGGAAAATGTTACAATGGAAATTGATAGGTGTTTGTGTTAGCTGTGTGTCCAACCAATCAATTAAAATTATTGATACACGAGTGCCTGACAATGAGCTGTATGTGTTTATCCTGCCGAATATCAGTATACCTTACTACACGACAAATTGATGATGCTCTCAGTATCTAGCAGGCCCTCCGACGCTGGAGGGCAAGCCGGACCCGGACCCGGACCCTAGCTGTACCCGCTTACGCATACCTTGTTACCGAGGTCGTTAGATACCTGATCAATTATTACTGCTTACGCTGTTACTTTGACACAAAGGCTGGCATCAATACTACACCTCGTACTACACACATTCCATTGGTATCGCTCCTCCAGTGTTTTTGGTTTCGCTATTTACGTTACAGTATCTAGCGTATCGTTGATGTTCATGCATCCCAACATAAATTACAAGAATTATACACTACCTGATCAAATATCGTGCTACAATCGCTGGATAAGGTCAGACATCCACTTGCTTCTTAATATTAATGAACTTTCAATTAGCGCTGGCGTTTATATACCTGGCGCTTACGCCTTATTTTAAAAATATTGTCTGGCTACATGAAATAAAACAGTCCACTGTGGCGTGAGTGTGCATTGTATATCCGTGTTTCTTATACTATTGTAACTTATCGTTTCAAAAATGAATATTTAAGCTAAACTACGCTCTATCGGTGCTAAAAATGATCTTGCTTCACGGCCCCGGGACTAGTCGTGGCTTGTCTACTACCGTTGGCTACCTCTGTATACAGTACAGGTAGCTAGATAAAATTTAATACTAGAGAGATACATAATTAATTACATATAACTAATTACACATGCGCACAAGGAATTATTTATTGACAATTGTGAATGCATGCCACCATTTTACACATTTAGTTTATCTATATACTTTCTATGTTCAGTGTACATTAAATCTAAGCTAATGGCTATATCATGGATCTTCAGTATTTGACAAGCCGTAGCTACCACAAACACATTGGCAGCAGTGATGGCACAGAATTTGATTCAATATGAGTGAGTGTCAGATTATACCGGGCCAGTAGCAGCAACCGCTTCAATCATTGATCAATGCTAATGCTCCATTTGGTAAGCGGTTAATTCAAAACACTGAGCTATGCACTTCAATAATTAGCTATGCCTATTAACAAGAGTTCCTAAACTATTATGAACTCTTGCTATTAATATCATTGATATTTTAATTTTCATATACTTACTGTAGATGTAGTAGCTACATAGCATGTAGACTTCATTTACATAGCTACTACATGACTGCTATGATGCTAGCTATTTATTTTATCACTGGTATAGCTAGCAGGAAAAAGAGAGTTTGGGTAATTTGGCGAATTCATTCATGATTTGCCAAACTAAATTAATTACCTAGCTCCTGGCTGAATCTATCCATTCGTCAAACTTTTTCCTCATAAGAGTACGTAAATTCACCAAAATTTTCTGCCACCTAACTTTCCTGCTATATACATGCGTAGTACGTACGTAGCTAGCATTTATTTAATGTAATGTGTAGTGCTTCTGTTGTTAAGATGCAGATAATGAAATTCTTGTCAATGAAATGATTTATTCCCTTATTTTATGTGTACAGTAAATGTGGTGAGTGATTTGGTCCTTGCAATCAGCATGATAAATGTGCTAGTTTACAACTAGATGAATGTCTGATTGTATAGCAATGGATAGACGTGCGCACATGACCATAATTTGCATATTATGCGTGCACTCATTCATCCTTAGTTACGAGCTGTCCTCATGGAAGCAGTAGCATTTCATTTTTTGGTTGATTAAAATGGACCAACCAGGCACTTCCTTGGGAGACACAAGTGAGGCTACTGCTCCAGGGTCAGTTCCAAGGACATTTTTAGAAAGTAGTAAGCATTCTACAAGGCATGCCCTCTTCCTCCCACCACCTCACAACTTCCGTGGCTACAGGAATTGTGTCACCAGGTAAAATTTACAGCTAAGGCCTATTTGCAAGGTAATGGCATAAACCAGCTGGTGAGTGCACCAGCCCTGACAGTGTGAAACTATAAGCTGCTACGTGCAGCACCATTCTCATGAAGAAATGCTTGAATAAAGACTTCACAAACAAAAAAATTACACGCAAGGTAAATTGGAACACAAAACCTTCAGGATATCCTTACATAGCTACATAGTTAAGTAGCTCATTTCCACCTTCAGTTCGAACCAGACCTCCATTATAGCCAGCCTCAGTAGCAAGCAGAGATGCCTTGTTATAATTAGTCTAATCTAGTTACAGTAAGTTGATGCTTTGACGGGTAGACTAGTGGCAACTCAGCCCCCGCATTGTTGTATGGCTCCCTGTATGCACCTTAAATAGTAGTCCATTAAAAAGGGGGGAGGGTCACTCAGAAGCCCCTGGGCTTCCTTTATATTTGACTTGTTCACCACAGGAACATTTTCAGGCCCTACATAGTTGACCTTGCCCGCTACCAGTGGATCCTTCCCTCAGTACTACCACACCTAGCTACATCATGATATCTCTGCACTACTTTAGCCATGACATGCACCTATCAGCCTGTCAAACACCTTATCTGACCATCGAGTTGTGGATTTACTGAAGCCCCCTACCGTTGTGGTGGCAGAGGGAATTCTTCCAGTGACATGCCGTTTGGAGAAGGGATAAGGAAATGGGAATACATTAACCTTGCCGACTTACTTGGTGAGCACATTCCAGACCATCTTATTAACATCAGTAATGGACAGATGATTGCGGTGTCTTCAACAGGTAGTACAAAGAAATTAATAGCAATCTCTGACAGTTTGTCTTGGCTACAGGCATTCAACATACTGACAGCCATCTTAGTATCCTCTGAGAGTACAACAAAAGAGGGAGCTGCAGGCCTTACAGCTCACTCACATTTGATAATTCAACTGTCCAAAGGATCTGTCTGGCCCTCAGTGGCTAAAATATGACCAGCATTTTCGAGGGTAGGCAGCAGTCAACCAAGATGGGGTGAATTGAATCTTACCATGTATGGTTACTGCCTGGCTGCTCCTGATAAGAACACAAAACCGTATCAAATGTGTGCTATTGTTGGAACAATAGCATTACATATAATAGTTCTTCCTGTTGCTACACTCACCAGACAGCTGGGTGTTGCATTTGTGGGGAGATCCATCGGGCTACAGACTATCCCGTTGGCCTAAGCTACAACTGTCCGAGCTCCTATTATTTATAATTGATGTTATCTTATCATTACATTTCAGTGATGTACTGCATAGCAGGTATATAATTACGAGTCCAAATTTTTGCGAACTTGGGAAAGTCAGCTTCAGAAGAAATGTTTGCTATTTAAATATTTGCGAATAGTCTAGTTGAAATGTATAAAGAATATTAAACGAAAAAATAAGAATTTAGTGGAAATATTTGCGAATGCTGTACTTTTGCAAAAATTTGGACCTTACACATAAAACCCGTATACAGTATTTATTGCTGGTCAGCAATCTATGTGTATTCATGTTCATAATTTCACTCCCTCAAAATGGATCAGTTAGCTTCATTCATTTATCCTGCGTGTATTACTTGTAACAATCATTTATACACACTGGCAAGAATAAATAATAGAGAACTCTATTATTTACTGTTGACACTGGTTATCTATAACATAATTTATACACTTCTCTCATGGGGTTCAGTGTGATTCTAATTCAATGACTTCGTCATCTTACGTATCTATGTATATACATTTGACTATTTGAGAGGGATCTATCTCTCCACCTTACAAGTAAGAATCAGTGGTGAGTGAACAGTCAAGGATAAGTATGATAGTAGGTGGTAACTTAAACGGAATTTAAGGAAATCGAATGATCTGTGTAATATTAAGTTCCCTTGAGTCAAACATTGTAAAAGAAGTCAGTGCTGTTAAGCATACAGTGAATGCGGATCCCAGCTGTGTGGCTCCCTTGGCTCTCACCTAGACTGCGTGATGCATGGGGTTCAAGTCACCACTGTTCTAGTATTGAAAAGGGCTTCAGGGTAAGATTCAATAATTCCCAACCTTTGCAACCAGCTTTATCCAATTTACCCACAATAGATTCTTTCATTATAACAGACTATTTATCAAAGTACGTCAGGATGTGGAAGTATCCCTTATTCCCAATGGGATTCTTACTAGTCCAGTAGGTACCATTCCCCTAAACCAGGGAAGTATCAATTGATTATGAATTATTTTTCTCCAGTTTATCATATTATGGTTCCATCGATCACTTTCAGCTTTAATTCTATCCCTAGGAAGAGGAGCTATGTTTGTGAAAGCAGATATCAAAAAGTAAGCTTATAGAATGATACCTATACACCCCCAAGACCAATTACAATGGCTACTAGGTATCCAGTGGAAAGGTGCTGTCTATGTTGACAGAATGTTACCTTTCAGTCTCCGATCAGCCCAAAATATTTTTGGCAGTAGTTGGCGCACTACAATGGATAATCTCAACCAAGGAAATCATTCACAGCTTACACTACTTAGATGACTTCATCATGGTTACAGATGCAGTAGAGAAGGCCCATTTCTAGAAAGGTATCTTTACATCAAAATTCAAATCAGTTCCACTTGAGTATTCCAAGTTGAGGGTCCGAGCTCTTATCTCACATTTTTGAGAATTGAGGTATCTCTACAAGTATGACTACCGAGCAATACTTAAGTTATCCAGACTGAAATCTAGTTATCTCAATGCTGTCACCAGCGTTCAATTTCCACATGAACTACGGAGTTTGACTGGCCTCCTTCAGTTTCCCACTAAAGTGATTTGTCCAGGTTGACCTTTCCTCCGCCGGTTATATGCTATGCAAGACATTTGGTCCCATCCCGATCAGGGGGCAGATATCTTGTGGTGGTAAATGTTTGCTGAGAACTGAAATGGAATATCATTACTCTGGGATATGTCTAAGCAAAGAGCAGATTTCACTGTCACATGTGATGCTTCAGATTCCCGAATTTCGTTGATTTCACTTCCTATGGCCCCGGCTCTAGTCTCCTACACTTACCCATTGCCATCAAAGAGTTGTTCCCTATAGTAGAGGCAGGAGTAGTGTTTGTACATCAATAGCCGGGCCATTTGGTGGAGTTCAAGGTGGTACTATAATACCAGCTTATTTGAAAGGTCATTCATCTTTCACCAATCTTCTCAGTCATCCTATTTAATGCACAGTTCATGTGGGCTATTATATTTATAACACCCATGACCTTGAAATAAACCATGTAGCATTGATAACCCGTTATTCCATCACTCAAGCATATATCATTTAATTTTGATCCATCATGCTGTTGCTTATAGTAACCAATACCTAGTTAATAGCTTTTGAATATGCAAAAGCTGATAACTAGCTGCTGATAGCTATTGATATACTCTAATAAAACAGTCATTAATGGTAGCACATAGCTACTCTAATAAAATGGCCCTTTAAGTACATTGTAGCACACGTAAGTGTGTGCATACTTTTCCCTTTCCGACCTCCAACACACATTATGGACCACAGTTTTAAGGATTTCACCAAACCTTTATATATGAGAGCCAAATGGTTTTGATTGTGGGTTTGAATTTGACATTGCTAAGTGTATCGTGCACCCAACTCGGACGTACAAGACTATCATTTATTCTAAAAGGCAAAACAGCATCACTAGTGATGTTTGTATGTTGCTATACTGCTGCTATGTAGCTACGTACATCAGCTAATCTACATCAGAGGCGTAGGAAGCTGTTTAGAGCTGGGGGTGCTATATCAGATCTAGGGGTGCTATAGGCGATCATTAAGTCAAGATTGTATGGAGAAAATAACATTCCTATGGAGTGACAGTAAAAACAGGGGGTGCTCCAGCACCCGGAGCACCCCTGCTTCCTACACCTATGTCATCCTTTATTTCATTAGGATTTGTTATCCAATACTTAGGCTTGATAATACTATAGCTACTACAATTTTACGTATTTGGTAACAAATATTATAACCCATAATCAAGGCACATAATTATTATGTTGCAATATAAGTACAGCAGCGTTTGAGGTTCAGTATTGTCTGGACCTACACAATCATTAAGTACGGTAGTACTTAATAGTAGGGATTGGTAAGAAATTGTATGGTTTCCCGTTTTTTCGCACTTCATAAAACAACCTTCCAATAGACTTTACCCGAAAAAACCGACTGGAATGCATTGGTAAGGCTGTAATGATGCTGTACCATGGTTAAACAAAGCGACAAGTCGAATATTTCGACCTATAGCCAACTTTGAAAATTTCGAAATTCACCTGTATTTCGTCTGCCAGCCAGCCTGCCTAAGACCCGGTTGCGCTAGGTGTAGGGCTCCAGAAATTTCACACAATAAAGGGGGTTATTGCAAAAAGCGGCCTTATGGCCTTGTGGCCTTAGGTTTTTGTTGTCTCTACTTTTGCTATAGTGCAGAATCATTACACCGGTCTGCTACCCGGGCAATTCTACAAAGCTGCTGATCGATTACTTAGCCTATCATAAAGCGCCTGCTGAAATGGTCTGGTACTAGCGCCTCTCTGTGCTTCCGCCAAAGATAAGTCTACCGGTATTGTCTATGCTTTCACTCATCTACCACAAGGCTGGAAGGTGTTATAACGTTTGATAGAGGGAAATATAGTGCCTTCAGTTCTTCACAGTCCGCGTTATTAAAGGACTGGCCCATTATGCCTAGTTCGGTGTCCAGTGCTTATAAATCATCTCTCTCATGACTACATCTATATACACTGAGCTAGCTACTTAGCCAATAAGCTTATAGATAGTATATAGTAAGCCTTCTCACAGTTCCCTTAGAGCCTAGTGAGAAAATATTTATGATATAGAGCAAGGCACCGATTATCGAACACATACTATTATCGGACGCCTCTACAGCAGAAACTAAAGGACTTCAGAATAATCCAATTACACCATCGTGTAGGCCAACATGAGAGGTACTTGCATACCAATTTTGAAGCTGATAGGACAAATCATGTTGGAACTATGACCAACTAAAGAGTGGTGTCCGTTAATCTAGATTAACGGACGAAACTATCAATCGACGAACAACGTCTGCCTGAAGGAAGACAACCAACAAATAAATCATTAAATACCATCCATTACAACAGCAAGAGGTACTCTTGGTAACAGCTAAATCTTGTAGTTCTGCAGCAACTACACATGCAGTTTGGTTTACATAAATACCTTTAAAAATTCGGACGCATATTCGAGTTAGCTATATTGCTATAACTATAGCTCTAGCTATAAAAATTACGAAATTAGCTAGCTATAGCTAGCTAGATAGCTACATTGGTTTACAATTAAGCGAAAAGGTGTATTTAAATCATAAAAACGAAGTATTTTTGCCAGTTTTTGCCAATTTTTGCATGAAAGGCATACTTTCTCCATTATACAGCTAATTAATGCATCAAATGTAGAAAGTTTGTGTTTATGGCAAAAATACTATATTTTTAAGGTTTAAATGCTCCTTGTTGCTTAATTGTAAACCATTGTAGCTATCTAGCTAATTTCGTAATTTTTATAGCTAGAGCTATAGTTTTAGCGATAGCTAACTATAATATGCGTCCGAATTTTTTAAAGATATTTATGTAAACCAAACTGCATGTGTAGTTGCTGCAGAACTACAAGATTTAGCTGTTAGCAAGAGTACCTCTTGCTGTTGTAATAGATGGTATTTAATGATCTAATTGTTGGTTGTCTTCCTTCAGACAGACGTTGTTCGTCGATTGATAGTTTCGTCCGTTTATCTAGATTTACGGACACCCCTCTTTTATTAGCTATAGCTCCAACATGCTTTAATCCATGAACTTCAAAATCGGTATGCAAACTCCTACTGAATAGATCTAAGCCTTGGTGTAGTTAGATATTTAAAATACAACGTGATCGTTACTGGGTAGGTGTCCGATAATAAGAGGCGGCCGATTATTGAAGGCTTGCTCTATAATCACCTCGGTAATCACGGACTGTTCTATTGGACTTGGAGTATATCGATCTTTTATGTCCAGTAATATTTATAGCTAAACTCCCTCCATCATTGTATCAGATGCCGGCCAGTATGATTTGTAGCTAATAATGTCATCAGTCTCACCTATACATAGATGCATGCATAGAGTTATCAGGCGGGCATATAATCTAATCGAGGATCTCAGCCAACGATCAGCAGCTTTGTAGAATTATCCGAGTAGCAGACCAGTGTGATGATTCTGCACTATAGCAAAAGTAGAGACAAAAAAACTCTGAAGGCCACAAGGCCATAAAGCCACAAGGCCATAGGCCATAAGGCCGCTTTTTGCAATAACCCTGTTGGAGACCGTACGAGTATTTTATACCGTACGCGTATGGTACATACCATACGCGTACGGTACGTACCATACGCGTATGGTATGTTTTTCTGTACCATACGCGTATGGTTGTACCGTACGCGTATATATGTTTCGCACAGTATAAAACTTTCTACATGGACTGGAGGCTCTACGTATACACAAAAGGTTTATTACTCTTCACAAGGCTATCAAAAACGTTCGAATTCGTTATAGCGCTTCATAATTATGTATATTTAATAGGACTTGACACTAGCTATAACTCATGACGATTTACTTAATTGCCAATCATCTGTTAAAAATAACTATGGGAGATGTACAACCAATTTGATGTGATTGAGCCAGAAAGAGATTCAAAAGCTTCAAGAGACTTCTTTGCTAGGTATGAGTATAGCGAATCGAAGCCCACGCATTTGATTAGATTTCAAATTTTAGCTACTTGTATTGTTGTGTTATCGTAGCTGTGAGCTGTGAGCTCCTATCTGTAGACCTGTCACAACACCAATGGTCCGGGCATAAACGATCCGGGAGGACCATATATGTCTACATAAATAGTCCGGCCGGACCATTTATGACAACATAAATGGTCCCCCCGGACCATTTATGTTGGTGCATAAATGGTCCGGCCAAATCAAAAATGGTCCGGAATCAAGAAAACTCCCGAGGACCGCAACTTATCCTTCACTGTTATAGCTACAACTATAGCTAGCTATATATATTGGTATTAACGGTCTGCATGGTAAAATCAAAGCCAAACTTGCTGGTTGATAGCTACTCGGCATGTGTCTTCAAATTAATCAAACTCGATCAAACTACGTACGTACCTAGTATATAGCTAAGCAATTAGCTATACGTATATATTTAGTTATAGCTACAGAGAATATATAAATTCCTGCAGAGTGTATATTTGCATGCATTAATATCCAAATAAATATAAGGCTATAGGGGAGCCACTTAGGTTATTCCAGTTCGAAGTGACTTTCGGAGCAGGCCAAATCTGAATTGCATATCCATCATCCGGCAATGAGGAAGCCGAACTTATCAGAGTTCGCGCAAAAAACATCACTGTAGGAAGCTGCATCATGGGTATAATTCATGATCTAAGAAAAATAACAATACTGTGTTAACTATACCTATATACTTGTGCTGCTTGTGAACAGCAATAGTAGTATAGTTACTATAGTAGCTATACGCATATGGTACAAATAGCCATACCATACGCGTACGGTCATACCGTACGCGTATGGTATGTACCATACGCGTACGGTATAAAATACTCGTACGGTCTCCAACAACCCCAATAAAGGTAATGGCGCGGGATTTACGAAAATGTTGTTCCCAAGACGATTTACCCACTGCGCCATGGCGATTCCTTTTATCCTTCATTCCCTTCCTTGGTCTTCTATATTCCTTTAGCAAGGTGTGAATCTCACCTAAGGTGATGATCGGATAGCCTGTTACGGCTTCTACTTATAACGTCACGCAAAAACCTGGCTTGCACGTGATATAATTAGTTACAGTGGTACCATGGCACGATGTTTTCGCGTGTATTTTATTACATCGTGAACTTCGAGATTATAACCTTGGACAAATAGCTTTTGCTGTTTTCGAGTGTCATTTGCTATCACACAGCTGCTTTGCCATGTAAGCGCGTTGTTAACAAGCGCCTGTAAACAAGCATAATTATTACGTAAGCGCCTGTAACATTTGTGCGCCTGCTGAAAGATTATGAATGCTTAGCATGTATAAAAAGAAAACAAACTAGAATGATAAAATTCAAAAGGTGAGTAGGAATTGAATTCAATAGTGCTACAAAAAGTAAGGAAACAAGGAATAAGATTTTGGGACGAGAGAACATTCTGGCATGAGATAGCTAATTCAGTTATAAAAGTTTAATCCCTACTTTACTGAAGTGAGTCAAAAGTAGGGATTAAACTTTTATAAATTATCTCATGCCAGAATGTTCTCTCGTCCCAAAATCTTATTCCTTGTTTCCTTACTTTTTGTAGCACTATTGAATTCAATCCCTACTTACCTTTTGAATTTATCATTCTAGTATCTGTTTATATGCAGATCCTACTCATAACCATATGCATGTAAATGTGCGAGGCCAATTAGAAGCGGCATTTTAAATAGTTATAAGTAACCAAAAACTTTGATATCAAGTAAGGCCAAGAAGTTACTAAAAATCCTTTTACATACTTGATGATATACAATAGTTAACAGGGCATCTTCACAACTATGATTGGCTTTGTCACTTGGCCACCTTTATAAATAATGACGGTACAAAAAGGTGGCCAAGTGACAAAGCCAATAATAGTTGTGAAGATGCCCTGTCAACTATTGTACATCATTCAAGTACGAATTTTTAGTAAAAGTAGCTAAAGCTTCTTGGCCTTACTTGATATCAAATTTTTGGTTGCTCATAACCATTTAAAATGCTACTTCTAACTGGCCTCGCAAATTTTACAGCCAGGCTGTTTTTGTTTAGGATGATTTACAAGTGATTACTCAAGTTATATGTAGTTGCATGCAAGTACATAACATTGTATAACTATAGGTATGCAAGATGATCGTGTAATTTACCTACGTACGTACATAAAAATATATCAACATAGCCATGATAGCATATTAATTAGATACATAGCTATATATCTACGTATTCATACAGTACATATGCATTATACAATTATCTGTAGCTATACAAAATTTATGTAGCTCTCAAAAAGTTAGCTAGCAATATCAATGATAGTATCAAAATAATATATAGCTCAAAATAGCTACTACATGTGTGTCTGACCATAGGATAGTAACATATACAATTAGTCGTGTATATAATAATATATGTGCATGTGTGTACACGTGTATGTTTGTGTGCAGCTATGTATGGCACAGCTTGCCAGCAGCTTAAATTTATTGTAATGCACCATTAAATGTCCCTATTAAATTATTTAAAGTCATCGCTTACAAGTCCATCCTGGTACTCACTGTAATTGTATGTACGTTCAGGAATATCAAGTAATGAAATATCATGTTGTTTATTAGTTGATTTTTTAAGAATACAGAGTTTCATTAATTTCTCCTTCAGTGTTACTAATATGATCACAACATTATAGTGACATGTATAAGTCAGGAAATGACATAACAATATTGTGCAAAACTGAATGAAAGCTAAACTAATCATGACATTTGAGATAATGGAAAATGCAATATTGTTATTATGATAGGATACTGCATGTAATATGGTTAGGTTGGCCAATAAGAAAAGTTCTTGAATGTTTACTGCTTTATTCTTGTATGGTTGAATATATCCAAAATAACATGAAAAAAATATTAATATTATAACTGCTAACATCAATCTCAAACTTGGCTGGAATGCATACAGTGCATAAAATATACTCCTCAAGATAATATGCACTCCAACCCAATAATAGTATTTGTCCTTGTATGATCCTTGAAATGCATCCAGTAAAGGCTTGAAGCGGTTTATAAACCTGAACCATGATAAATATCTTGTAAATAACAAAATGATGTTGAAGGGAATTAGTAGTAAGAATAATACAAGACAAGTGATGAACAGTATGGTAAACTTTAGCCCAAACAATGGAACACTGGCATCAATAGACCAGACTAATTGTTGGTGTCCACTTGGTAGATGAGTTATGGTAGAGTAAGAGAATAAAACTGTTAGTACAACTCTGAGAACTCCAGTGTAGGACAAGAGAAACAATGTCGCTAGTACAGGAAGAGATCTCTTATATGTCAATCTCAGTATTCTTGGAGAATAACGACTAGTGATAATAATGGAAATGGCAATGATTGTGAGATAGGAAGGAAAGAACAGTCGTAACCATATCTTAGCATAACTATCCATTCCATTATAGAAACACGTCTCAATACCCAAATCCAAATTTGTAAAAGAAATAAACACTCTTAGTGGTTTAAAGACATTATCATTTAACAGAAAAGCTGAATCATTAATGCTAATGATGTTAGCATAAAATATTATTCCATTGATGGTTCCATTAGTGACTGTGAGGTTGAGAAGGTACATTAACACCACTAAAACAATTCCAGCCAATATGATTAGGAAAACGACGAGAATATGTAGATTAGTACACTTCATACATCTTGATGATCCAAATACCATACTAAGAGAACATTGACACTGTGAACACAAGACACCAGTCCTGTTAAACTGACATTGAGTATCAGGGTTAGTTAATAGAACATTTGATGAGTATGGTAGACAGTAATCCATAGGACAATTGCCTTTCAAATATTTAGTATCAATTGATTGTACATGAGCAGTTATCCACATGTTAACAGGACGTCTGATAACTGATTCTTCAATGTAACATGTGTCAATATCAGATGGTAGAAGAGGATCACAATCACATATTCCATTTTGTAATGTGAATCCAACTGGGCAAGGGAGCAGTTTGACATAAAATGCTTCATACACATGATACAGGTGTGGGGATATTGTTAAAAATAACTCGCACATATCAGTGTTGTCTGAAACAATAGTATAGTTTAATGTTCCTGATTGATTATTAATAGTGTTTAGTAGTTCAGTTTGGTGAGCAATTTTGCAAGCTGTACTTGGTAGAAGATTATTACGTGTCTCAACGTATATCACAGAGATATTTTCACTACACAGTATAAATACATCAACTTGTAATGTTTGTCCAGGATACACAGGACCCAGTGTATCAATGGCACAATCATAATGAGTCTTTGAATTTAATAAACATATGAGATTATGATGATTGATTTTTCTGTCATCAATTTTAATAATTTGCTGATTAATCAACCCAGGATTATGACCATAGAACACTGATGTAGGTAGCCACTCACAATGAGAAGTAAAACGATCAAAAGTTAGTCTGCATTTGGTTATGTCATCAAAAATTAGAACATTTTCATTTTCAACAAATGTTATAGTATAATCTTCTGGTGTAATTGTTGATGTGTTTGTTTTTGTATTAGTATACTGAAACAGGCATAATGGATAAGGATTATTGTGGTTGTTATTTAATTCAAATACTATAAGATCATCAGAGTACCCATTGGTCATAAATGTAATATTTGCATTTTGCAATACTTTAATATACGTATACTGCAATTTTATATTTATGATTTTATCGCAAATATTTGATATAAACTTTATCTGTTTATCAAATGTGATGTCACAAGCAGAAAAAACAAGATGATAGAATCTGTATCAAAATGGTGTGATATTGTAATTGGTCCTTGAAACAAAACACTGCAAGATTCCAGTAGCATAACATTTTTTTCAAATGCAACATTAGATGATATTGTTATTGGTCCATTAATAAACACCTTACATGAGTGAAATACCATGATGTCATTATGTACTGTGTTGTTTGATATGTTTATTGGCCCGTAAAAACGTATGACCATACCATAAATATGAATCAATTTTAATATATTAGCACTGGCACTGCTTATTTCATTACCACTAATGTATGTAGGACCTATAAACAGAATATTTAAATTACAATTACAGTACGGTAGCCACACATTTCTGAAAGAAAGAAGTCCACCATTATTGTTGCTAAAGTTGCATTTATTAAATGTTATATTGGTACATGGCACATTCCTAAAATTTAATGTCACTGTTATTAATACTAAATATTCCTTACTTCCACTGCAGTAATGAAACTCACAGTTGAAAAAATTTAATGCTGTGTTAAATTGTGATACTGCAACTGTAATTATTGGGGTGTGTCTAATTAAAATTGACTGAAATGTACAATTTATTATCCAAATCATGCATCTAATGGTGTCGCTATTATCTTTAATAATCATGATCGGCTGTAGCATCAGATCATTAAATTGAGAGTTACTGATTATAATCTCTATACTGTTCACTATTTGATATTCTTCAATGTCTACATGTATTATTTCCTTGTTGGTGAAGCATATTCTGTCATAATAAACTGAAATGTTTTGTACAGTTATTATACATTTACCATGAGCAATTTCTGATTTGCTTTCATTGAATGAGTAGTTACCATAATGTAGCATAATTCCCTGGTAGTCATAAAAATGATTACACCAATATTTTGTATGTAATAATGGTGTGGCAAAATCAATAACTATATTGTTTAGGTTGGACCTCCCGATTAAATTATATCCTAATAGTCCATATGATAGTAAAGTTACATTCTCTACAGTACAACAAATGCAAACTGCAAGTTGTATTTTATAATTGGTGTCTTCAGAAAACTGAAACAATGTTAAGGGTTTGAATATTATATTTGTAGCCGTAAAATTATAAGAATTTAAAATAGTAATATTTGTGCTAACCAAAATAGTTGATGGAAGCTCCAGCTGCTTATTGTATAATCCAACCAATGAAAAATTCTGTAAATAAGCAAGTATTATCATTTCTGTAGAAATGACATGATGCTCTTCTGGTAGGAGATGATATTCAACATTTGATATAACAGGTAGTGTGTCATTATCCAGAAAGTATTGACTGAATGTTGCACATTGATGAGATGGACAACTGATGTTAGGTGAATCAGGTAAAACATAAAATACCTCATTAGCTGCAGATATTCCAACCAGTACAACTGCTAATGTACAAATTTTATTCAAATTCATCTTCATAAAGTAGCTACAATGCATAGCTATAGCTATACCTAAATTATTTTGTATATAGGGTTGTAGTAGAAATTTATTAAATGATACAATGACTAATAAACTGCACCACACAGCTATAGCTATATATTAATAATGTACTCAATTATACTGAACACTTATCATTGTATATTTTGAAATATATAGTAATATTGTTCATCTACGTATATAGCTATGGAGCCATAAACACAAGCTGATAGAGTATGCTTATCTTTTGTCTGTATTAAAGTTGTTTACAAAATTGTTTATAATGAAATTAATTTCAAGTTTATTAATAATCAACTAAAGAACCAAAATAGAAATCCTCACTTTACAAGTTATGAATACCTGCATACATATATACATAGCTATATTACATATATAGTTAAAACAGAAACTGTAACAGTACTAGTATACATACGTACGTACTTTATTCTTATTGATAGGTGCATAATTTCAATTTGCAGGATTTTGAGCAAGACTGAATTATAAACATTTATATGTACATGTGGCTAGTATAGTAAACACTATAAGTGATGCTTTCACAAACACAGGAAACTGCCACACAAATATTGAACTTTTCTGGAGTCAATGTAGCTACAGTGGAACCTGTGTATAATATGGACACTTTGGGGCCAACTAAAAATGTCCTGATTATGAAGGTGTCCTGATTATCCAGGTCAGCTTAATTTTTTACATATACTGATGGGCAACTTTAGAACCTCAACTAAGTGTGTGGATTATTTCTTATTTAACACTTGAAGTGTCCAGATTCCACTGTATAGCTATGTAGCTATATATGCAGTGCATAAATGGACAGTATTTGCACTGTTCATGTGTAGCTATACACTGACTGAAAAAGTCAAGATTTGTATAACATGGAGACTTAGCTAGCAGTTGTTCTGTTGGCCATGCAAGCCATTCTATAATTTTATTGATATCAGTGGTTGTAGAAATAAATTTCAATTATGTTCTAGAACTATAAACCATGTAGCTAGCTAGTTAGTAGCTACTAAAGTTATAGGACAAATCTTTGATTGTATAGAAGAATTATTTTTAATTGCCAGTTTGTGTTTGTGTAGCACAATGTCACAAGATTAAACATCTAACCTTATTAGCTATGTACGTAGCTGTGTACATATTAAATTAAATGTATTTGATTCCTAACGTATCAATGAATTCTAATGTATAGCTGCACCTTATGATCCTGTCTTGAATGATAAGATTCCATTCTTAGTCTAATAGCTATATAATCTAATATGTAGCTATAAATATATACGTATGCTGTTCAGATCATATAATTAGCAAACTGGTAGCTTCTTGCGTTCATTGTAACCATATAAGATATTGTTTGACATGTGTCTAGTTATCATTGTGATATGCATGCTTGGACTGAGATTATTATTAGCTACATATATAGCTACGTGTATATAGATACATCAAATTACAACAGGACTATCATCCAACATCGTCCCATTCATGACGTCAGACTATTAATTTTGATGTACGTATATATATTTAAAATAGCTACATATATATATGTAATCATTTTAATGTCACAATTGTTCTCATATTTTGCATATGGGGATATCGATGTCATAATTTTAATTAGACAAAAGGAATTGTTGTGTGTTAATGCATGTCACAGCTCTCCAATGGCATTAACTACAACTTTTTCATCTACATCTTCTGTAGAAAGTGGTTGTAATATATGTAGTACTACAGAACATGCAACCTAACATGAATTATATATCATGAATGATATTCCAGCACCATAATAATTGTTGCACCTATTGTGGAGAGAGAGTCTCAGGTATGCCAATTTGCTCATCTGCATTAAGTGGACCTGGAAACTTTTTGCTAAATAAGGCTACTTGTACATAATGTGTGTATTTACATACATGTGTCATAATGAGTGCTGCTGCATGTGTGACATGCACAAAACTAACTGGTTAGTTTGTTGTATGCTTGCTTGGTGTTTGTTTTAGTCATGCTTAAGATACTCATTGCATGTGGAATTATTTAAAGTCATCACTAACAAGTCCATCTTGGTACTCACTGTAATTGTATGTACGTTCAGGAATATCAAGTAATGAAATATCATCTGAGGTATTAACTGGTGTTCTCTGGTTACATAATTTCATCAATTTCTCCTTCAGTGTTACTAATATGATCACAACATTATAGTGACATGTATAAGTCAGGAAATGACATAACAATATTGTGCAAAACTGAATGAAAGCTAAACTAATCATGACATTTGAGATAATGGAAAATGCAATATTGTTATTATGATACGATACTGCATGCAATATGGTTAGGTTACCCAATAACAAAAGTTCTTGAATATTTACTGCTTTATTCTTGTATGGTTGAATGTATCCAAAATAACACACAAAAAATATTAATATCATAACTGCTAACATCAATCTCAAACTTGGCTGGAATGCATACAATGCATAAAATATACTCCTCAAGATAATATGCACTCCATCCCAATAATAGTATTTTTCCTTGTATGATCCTTGAAATGCATCCAGTAAAGGATTAAAGTGATTTATAAACCTAAACCATGATAAATATTTTCTAAACAACAAAATGATGTCGAAGGGAATTAGCAGCAGCAATAATACAAGACAAGTGATGAACAGTATGGTAAACTTTAACTCAAACAAAGGAATACTGGCATCAATATACCAAACTAATTGTTGATGACCACTTGGTATATGAGTTAAGGTAGAGTAAGAGAATAAAACTGTTAGTACAACTCTGAGAACTCCAGTGTAGGACAGGAGAAACAATGTTGCTAGTACAGGAAGAGATCTCTTATATGTCAATCTCAATATTGTTGGAGAATAACGACTAGTGATAATAATGGAAACAGCAATGATTATGAGATAGGAAGGAAAGAACAGTTGTAACCATATCTTAGCATAACTATCCATCCCATTATAGAAACACGTCTCAATACCTAAATCCAAATTTGTAAAAGAAATAAATACTCTTAGTGGTTTAAAGACATTATCATTTAACAGAAAAGCTGAATCATTAATGCTAATAATGTTAGCATAAAATATTATTCCATTGATAGTTCCATTAGTGACCGTGAGGTTGAGATGGTACATGATCACCACTAAAGTAATTCCAGCCAATATGATTAAGAAAGTGATGAGAATATGTAGATTAGTACACTTCATACATCTTGATGATCCAAATACCATACTAAGAGGATGTTGACACTGTGAACACAAGACACCAGTCCTGTTAAACTGACATTGAGTATCAGGGTTAGTTAATATAACATTTGATGAGTATGGTAGACAGTAATCCATAGGACAATTGCCTTTCAAATATTTAGTATCATTTGATTGTACATGAGCAGTTATCCACATGGTAACAGGACGACTGATAACTGATTGTTCAATGTAACATGTGTCAATATCAGATGGTAGAAGAGGATCACAATCACATATTCCATTTTGCAATGTGAAACCAATTGGACAAGGAAGTAGTTTGACATAAAATGCTTCATACACATGATACAGGTGTGGGGATATTGTTAAAAATAGCTCACACATAACAGTGTTATCTGAAACAATAGTATAGTTTAATGTTCCTGAATGATTATCAATGGTGTTTAGTAGTTCAGTTTGGTGAGCAATTTTGCAAGCTGTACTTGGTAGAAGATTATTATGTGTCTCAGCATATATCACAGAGGAATTTGTACATGGTGTAAACAATTCAACTTGTAGTATTTGTCCAGGATATACTGGGCCCAGTGTATCAATGGTACAATCGTAATGAGGTTTTGAACTTAATAAACATATAAGATTGTGATGATTGATTTTTCTGTCATCAATTTGAATAATTTGCTGATTAATCAACCCAGGATTATGTCCATAGAACACTGATGTAGGTAGCCAGTTACAGTGAGAAATAAAACGATCAAAACTTTGTATGCATTTCTTTAAGCCCTCAAAATCAATTAGAGCATTTTCAGCAAATATTATAGTATAATCATCTGGTGTAATTGTTGATGTGTTTGTTTTTGTAGTTATATATTGAAACAGGCAGAATGGATAAGGTTTATTGTGATCATTATTTAATTCAAGCACTATAAGATCATCAGAGCAGAGCATTCATTGGTCAGAAATGTGATATTTGCATTTTGCAATACTTTAATATAGGTATGCTGTAATTTTATATTTATGATTTCATCACAAATATTTGATATAAACATTATCTGTTTATCAAATGTAATACGACAAGGAGAACACAAGATTATAGAATCTGTATTGTAATGGTGTGATATTGTAATTGGTCCTTGAAAGAATACATAGCAAAATTGTAGCAACATAATGTTTTTTTCAAATGCAACATTAGATGATATTGTTACTGGTCCATTAATAAAGACCTTACATGAGTGAAACACCATGATGTCATTATGTACTATGTTGTTTGATATGTTTATTGGTCCATAAATATATACAGTCATATTGTCAATATAAATCAAATTTAACACATTAGCACTGGCACTGCTTATTCTATTGTCACTAATGTATGTAGGACCTTCAAACAGAATATTTAAATTACAGTATGAGTGTAGCACATTTCTGAAAGTAAGAAGTCCACCATTATTGTTGCTAAAATTACATTTGTTAAATGCTATATCGGTACATATCACATTCCTAAAATTCATATCTAAAGTTACAATAATTTCTACTAAATATTCCTCACTTCCATCACAGTAATGAAACCCACAGTTGACAAAAATTAATGCTGTGTTAAATTTAGGTAATGTAATTGTAATCATTGGAGTGTCACTAACTGAAATCGACTCAAATGTACAGTTTATTATACAAATCATACAGCTAATGGTTTCACTATGATCATCTTTAATTCTTATTATCGGCTGTGACATGATCACATTATTAAACTGAGAGTTACTAATTATGATTTCTATACTGTCCACTATTTGATATGCCTCAACATATACATATATTATTCCTCTGTTGGTGCAGCCCACACTGTTAAAATTATATGAAATGTTTTGTATAGTTGTTATACTTTTACCATGAGCAGTTTCTGATTTGCTTTCATTGAATGAGTAGTTACCGTAATGCAGCATAATTCCTTGGTAATCATTACACCAATATTCTGTATTTCTGATAATTATGTTGTTTAGGTAGGACCTCCCAATTAAATTATATCCTAATAGTCCATATCTTAGTAAAGTAACATTCTCTATAGTACAATAAATGCAAACTATAAGGTCCATTCTGACATTTATGTCATCAGAAAAGTGAACCAATGTTTTGAATATTACATTCGTAATTGTAAAATTATAAGAATTTAAAATAGTAATATTTGTGCTAACCAAAATAGTTGATGGAAGCTCCTGCTGCTTATTGTATAATCCAACCAATGAAAAGTTCTGTAAATAAGCAAGTACTATCCTTTCTGTAGAAAAGACATGATGCTCTCCTGGTAGGAGATGATATTCAACATTTGACACAACAGGTAGTGTGTCATTATCCAGAAAGTATTGACTGAATGTTGCACACTGATGAGATGGACAACTGATGTTAGGTGAATTATCAGGTAAAACATAAAATATCTCAGTAGCCGTGGATATCCAAATTAGTACATGCACTAATATCTTAACTTTAATGAAATTCATCTTTGTACATGAAGTACAAATTATGACTACCTAACTAGCTAACTAGTAGAAATTATATCATATAGCAACAATTTATCTTAATATGAGCTATATGTATATACATACAATGACACACTAACTGTACGATGCAGCCAGCTATACACTACGTATAATTTTCTCAGTTATATTTATATACACTTGTTGTACATATATTGAAATACATAATGATATTGACATCATATTGTTCATCTAGATTAGCTATATATATATATTAGCCTTGAATACAATCTGATAGAGTATATTCATTTCATGTTGTTCAAATTGTCTATAATGAAATTTATTTCAAGTTCATTACTGTCAATTAAATACCAAATAGAAATCCTTCCGATGCATTTACAATTTATGAATACCATGACAGTAAACAGGGGTGGAGAAAGCTACTGAGAGTTGGGGGGCCACTTGGCTAAACTCAAGTGATTAAATTTCATCTCTTATATTTAATTATACAATAATGTCATTGCATACTCACAGTATCAACTGTAAGTTTACTACCAGCCACAGCCACATATAAATGTTCATATACGTATATCTAGTCTTGCTCAGAAAACTACAAACTGACATACGTATGTAGTTATCCAGTAAGACTAAATGATGTATAATATTTTGCAGCCATCAATGTATTACCTAACTATACATATATGTATGTAGATCAATCAATAGTGGCAATTTACATGGGCATGATATACGTAGCTAGCATGTAGCTATAATTATGTGCTTGACTGGCTAAGTCTCGTACTAAGTATAACTTAAGGATTAAATAGGTAGCTACTGTATAGCTATATGGTTATATTTCTGCAATAACCCACCTGCCACCTCAGGAAATACAAGAGGATTGATGTGTTATTATGTGATAAAAACACTAAAACATTAATTCTTGCTATTTCTGTACATTTCAATACATAATAATCTATACCTTCTAAAGGGTTGTACCCACCGCACCCCCTACTATTACTTTGACTAGCTGATTCCCACAAAACTCGCAATTATACTGTAGATTCTAGATGTGTCGAATTGAAAATCTTGCATTAGCTAAGATATAGTATTTGCTGTACTGTACTTTACAAAATAAAACACTCCAGCTACACCTTTTGGGGCCTTGCCCCAGACCCCGGCCCGGCCTCAGAGATCTGCTACTGTACTTAGCCCTCTCTCAGGAAGCTCTCGGTCTGCCACTGGTATGTGATTAATTTTGGTAGGCTTAACACAAATGATGGTCTAATTTGATATGACCCTTAAATCATCAATAATTGATAATAAAAACTTAGAAATTTCTCAAATAGTAGCAACCTCAAGGCCCTCAACATTATTAGTAGTTAAAGGTTCATCAGGTTGTTTAAGCATACTTATGCAATCACTTTAACCAATGGGTCATTAGAAAATTCTACTTTTGATTTCAACATGTTATGTACCATACAGATTTAGACACTCACATGCACCCTTCTTCAAGCCCGGTTTTCTCATGCCGGGTCACATACAAATATATTTATAACCTAACAAATGTAGTGTAGTTGTGGGTTTCAAGGCTTTTTAGTTGATTTGTTACTTACGTGAGTTGGTGTGTCATGTAATATAGTAGTTATAACATGGGCACTCAGGATTTACCTGATATATATGCCCAAGCACGAGGGCTTGGGTATATATATATCAGGTAAATCCCTCTTGCTCATGTCATAACTTATACACACGTAGTAAGTGTAGCTTTATATGTAGCTATTATAAGTAGAATATCCATTATAGGTATATCATCATATCAACATCATATACACTATCCCACTAAGGGACCCGTAAGAAGGCTATAAGCCTGTGGACAGGGAGTCAGAACTATTAACTTAACGATTGAATGAAGAATAGGAATTGCATCTAAAAGAAGTATAGCTGAGCAGACCAATTTGTAAACTTTTTCACCATAATGAATCTCACTGATTTATCAAGTGTTCTGACATTAGCTACATGGGTCAACAAAGCATAAATGTTCAGTAAGGCTCCAAGCATAGAAGTGACAAGATCTTCAGTAAGTGTCAAATTATACTACAAAATTGTGGACAATAGCTATGTAATTAATAATTCTTTCCATGTCCCTCTCTGGTAAAAAGCAACAAACCAATGCAACTTCTTGGTGCACGGTGGAGTAATGTTAATTAGGGATGTGTATTAATACATGCCCTCTACATATACGTAGTTATGTACTTCATCAGTTCGATGTCATTTAACTAGCTAGCTACATACCTGCATGCATGGGCGGATCTAGGACCTACTGAGAGGGGAGGGCAACAGGGTGTCTGCAGGGGCACAACCCCCTTAAAGTTATAGGGTAATTTATGTTACAAAGCATAAAACATGAAAAAATTAGTTAAAACTTCTGTGAGTGGGGGGATTGCTCCCCTTGCCCCTCCCCAAATCCGCCTATGCCTGCATGACTTTTCAATCTAATATGTGTATGTATTGGCTGTATGTAATTTTAAATTATAATTGTTATGAACAGTACATAAAATCACAGCAGGTACGTAGCTAGCTAGTATGTGTATGTTTTATGGTATTATTAAGTGTCCATTTGATGCACTAGTAGCTACTGTTTTCCTTTGCTAACAGCATAGCTAATAGCTAGTTGGTATGCTGCCTGTTATTAACAATTCACACTTACTTATTTGTTAGTTATGTAGCTATAGCTGCGTAGCTATATAGTGTAACTGTCAACAATATTACAGCTGTTCTACCTTACAAATGCGATGATCCTTGGATTCAGCCAGACTGATGTAATACTATACCAATTATAACTATATACTCTAGCATAGCTACTGTTACAGCTATAGAATAACATTAGCTATGTATAATACTTTCCTCTTCACACCTTGGATTAAAGGAAAGTACTAATTTAATCAAGTGGCAGTGCTATCTGCATGTGCAATGCAGTAAAGAGTTGACCTAGCTACTCATCATCACATTCTCAAGATTATACTGATAACTAACATTAGACCCTAGCTCAGGCCAAAAGTTATGGGTCTAAATCACTTAGACCCCTAGTTATGCTACTTAGACCCTTAGTTACGCCACTTAGACCCCTCGCTCTCGGGCGGTGAAAAACATCATACTGAGATCCCCGTAATTTGTATTACTTACATAACTTATTGGCATTATATTCAATTGCATACCTCCTCTAATTCTCTCTCCGTGAGTTAGGGCGAACTGGGCTGCTGCTGAGTGGTATATCGATAATAAAAGTGGGCGCATGCTCGTTCGAAATAAATAGAAGCAGTTCGTCGTCAAGAAGTATAAGCGCGCAATTAATTCAGAATGGCTATCCGTTTTCAGCCAAATGGAAAGCTACAACAAATGCGAAGCTGTCAGCGTGAAAATTGAAACAGTTTTCAAGGTGAGTATCGCTAGAGTCTAAATAAGTTAGACGTCAAACCACAACGGGGTCTACGTAATTTAGAAACCCTCAGGCCCTTAGTAGCGCCCTCGCTTCGCTCGGGCGCCACAGCCCAGGGCCTTCGGGTTTCTAAATTCTGTAGACCCCTGTGGTTTGACGTCTAACTATTATGTAAATTTGAAAGGCACCCAAAAACACAAAAACTGACTTCCCACATTATTCAAAGAATATGTTGCCAAGTTGATAACACAGTGATACTGAGGCCTTGGCTGCATTCTGATATCAACTTTTGCACAATGTTGTCAATCAGTTTCATACATACACACTCCAATGCTCAAAATAGATTCATTTGATCATCATGTGAGTTTAATACATATGTAGTTATAGACAATAAACATCACAAATATACATATGTAGCTACCTCCGAAGACAACACTGTCATAAATAGGGTTGCAGTATTATGCCAAAATATTTTTAGCATGATGCAAAGAACTGTAATTCTGGCATTTTGCAAGTAAATATTAAGCAAATTGCAAATAACTGGATCTTTGATCATGTCACACACACAGTAGATTGATATACTCTAATAGAACAGTCAGTTTAATACAGCAGTCAGTCATTGGATAAACAACCTACCCTTCTGTACAACGATTACAGCTAACAGCAAGAAGTGATGGGTTTTATAACTTATCTCAAAGTTTCAAAACTGAACTTGGCTTCTCTCGCAACCTGATCATGGTACGTAGCTACCGGCTAAAAGTTACAAGCTTTGCTACTGTTTTAATAAAAATCATGATCAAGTCATCATAGAGGATGCATGGGTATATAGTATCTTCATCAGAAACATGTAACAGAAGGACTGTGACATATGTAGCTACAAGTCCATGCATGCATGTATCAGGTATAGCTGGCTAAATAGCTATGCGTATCAGTTTAGATGACACATAAATTGTTAAGAAGTCAGCATGCACGTGAGTCGCTAAATCTGTATGGAAATTGTGTAGCTAAGCTACAATAGCTAGCTAGCTATATATGCTGAAATAAAATTTAATCCAAATGAAGAAAAACTACTCCATGCTGCACTACTAAAAAATGTTTAATTTAACAACACTAATGTAGCTACACTGTAATGCTCAGTTAATATCTTATTTTTCAACATGAGGCTTATGCTTTTCTGGCCCCCTTAAAATCACCTATGCATGCATGCTGGTTCACCAATTGTGCGATTATATATTATGCAGATGCATGCATGATATAGCTACGTAGCTATAGCAACTGATTACTCTAGAGGAGTAATGGCAGGGTTGTTAACTCAGTATATGTAGCATAATTTTTACTTTGTATATATAGTAGAGATATAGCTTTTCATGCAGCTATGTACACATGATAATAATCACTGCAATCACTATTGTGACTGAATTAAGTCTTATGCATGAAGAACGCGATCATCCATAGGCGTAGGAAAGCACTCAAGTCTGGGGGGGCCGCAGAGACTTAACAGGATTGATTTGTATGGCAAAAATCTAATTCCTATGGAGAAGTTGTATAATCTGGGGGGCCATGCATGGCCCCCTTGGCCCCCCCGGTTCCTACGCCTATGCGATCATCAGCATACAAACACAGTGTTTATGCATGGAGACCACCAACAAAATCAGAAAAGTACATACAGGTGAGGTCCCACTATTATGGAGTTATGGAGTCCCACACTGTTAAAATTGTGGTATGGAATCCATACTAACATGGTATGTATTTCATACCAAATCCTGTCATACCGACTCATATCACTGGTATAAAATATTTTGGTATGCAGTACATACCTTTTGTGGGTGACAGGGTATGCATGTTATACCAATTTAATAAACGCCTAAGAAAATATATCAGTAAGCGTATATTTAGGATAAGCGCCGCAATAAGTTTTCTACCTATCAGTGTGTTAAACAATTCCACAAGTTTTGCGTTTGTTTCTGAGGCTTAGACCACTGAAAGCAAGGCTATTAACGTGAGGGGGGTGTTGTTTGTAGCGCGGTTTGTAGCTAAATATCGAGCACCTCGTAGTTATGTTATAATCCTACGGCATACATTAGTTACGTACTAACCGAATGTAGCACATGTTTTACTAGGCGACTATTGTGCAATGTCACTTAATACACGACGAATTTATTAATAGCGTGCCTTAAATAGAAAAAAATGTACGCATAGTAACGCAGCTTAGCAACGATGACGCAAAACATTAATTACCATGGTAATTCCCTTGAAAAGAATGGATACCGGTTCGTGTTCTACTCTTACCTCGACTGTTATAAAGACATGAGTACAGTAAAAACATGCATTACTATGCTTCATAATGCGGAATTTTCCCTCTAGCCTACTCTACCAGCGAAATTTAAAACTGTTTAGTCACCAGTATTAAATCTTATGCCATATTCACTGATGTGCAGCGGAAAGAAAGGCAGTTACAACCCCTTTTTGTTCAGCAAAGGTTAACAACTCTGAACAGGTAAAGTTGAATTTGATGATACCTTAGTCTTGTATCATTCACTGATGAGCAGTAAAACAAATGCAGTTACAACCTGTTGCAAGTGTTTTTGCTGAGTTAACAAGTCGGGACTATGCAACAATAATGGTGTAACTACTTGATGTGTAGCATCAGTTGGCCAAGGACTTGAAAGCTGAAAGTAAAGAGTTATCATGCTTTTCATGACTTAAATATGCTGTTACAGGGCTGAGTTGCTACCGAGATGAGTTTGCTATATACCAAATTGAGCTATCATAGCCAGCAAATTTGACCGGTATGTTATCATATTTCATATTCTGTATGCTATAAGTGATTATTAAATTTATAGCAAATTGCTATGGAGCAAGTGAGGGACTAGCTAATGACATATGCAGAAACAACACTTCATGGACTCCACCTAAAACTAGCAAAGGTAAATACGTAGGTTGCAATTGTATGGTTAACGTCTTACAGATTTTTTATAATTTTCATAGAGACAGCATCCTGTTATGTAGTACAGGTATGTTTAATTCTCATGCTTTTTGTTGGTAGTCCAGCGAATTCTCATGTCTCCCCTTAGGCCTCTGCAGTGCCCCATGGACCTCTACAAAGCTCCTGCGCCCTGTAATGGCCCACTTGCGTTTCCAGAAGCTGAGAAACATCATATTATCTTGACAATATACTGATCATGCTTCAGGCCAAGGAGTCTGCTATAGGAGGTAGGAAAGACATCCAACTTGTTGGAGGCGCTGCATGGGATTCACAATAAACCATCCAAAATCACAGGTAACATATTTGCACCAGATACAGTTCCTAGTGTTGTTTTCCCAACAGATAATCAACCACCATTCTCGACTGGCTCCAATTGTATAGGATACTAGCAAATGTACCCGCCCGTTGGGCAGGTATATAGCTACTTGAAATATAGAAGCTAGTTATATGATTCTATGATGCAATTTCAGTTGGTGAATGCCGGCATTAACTATATACTATGGTCGGCACTGAGCTGGGTCAAGTTACCAGTATATAGCTAAGCCAAAATTCATTTGGTTTAATAACATCCTGGCAATTCTGATAATAACAAATTCTCCAACATTAGTAAGTAGCTAGATGTAACAGCAAACAATATACGCTACTGTAAAATTATGTTAGTGGTGTTCAGGTATAGAGTGATGTCATATACTGCATGTCATATGTACAAACACCATAGCTATATAATATAGATGCATGGAAGGGTGAACACTCATCATCATCATTACAGTGATGTTTGTAGCTATAGCTATGCATGTGTGTAACTATAATCAGTATAGTCAAATAGATAGATTATATTCTTTACCAGCGTACACAGAGCTAGATGTAGTATTATTGGCATATCGTGAAATACCATTATCTATATATACATACAGTTTGGCCATATATGTTATAGTATACCCACATACACATGCACAAACACTTGTAATAAAGATATCATGCATATGCCATTTCAGCCTTTACCGAATCATGTTACTTGTCTGAATACTGTAGTGAGAATTTACCACAAGGCTTTTTTTGCGAAATGGGATGCATTAGCAAAACTTAAAGATTTAGCACACATTTTTACATTTTTCATACGTATAACCTTGGTGTGGTATTCAAAATGCGCAAATATTTCTTCTGAGAGCAAATGATTATTTGATTCGCAAAAAAATTATTCTCCCAATAAATTCCCACTACACGGTTGTATAATGCTTGTATATGCTGAGCTTATTACTCAGATGAGGGTATAGCTAACTGACTGAATAATGTTCCTGCTATGTTGCAAACAAAATGGCCTGCTTTTCATACTCAGTGTGGTCACTTCAAGTGGGGACCTGATGCTTTCTCAGCTATTTTGGCAACTATTTCATAAAAATTTAATCTCCATCCCTTGTTTTGATGGCGAGGTGTGTAAACAATTTAATTAGTTTAAAGTATTTTTCTCTGCATGCACTACAGGAGACCACACTTTTGGCATTTACCACATTCCTCATCTTCATTAGCTGTTATGCTGTGTCCCAGCTAGGGCTGCAGTGATTGTGCATGCGTGAATAATTTTTAGCACAATGCTTTATGCTGGTATTTTGCAAGTAGAAACTGGGTTTTTGGTCATGTCACACCAAGAACAATGTTGTCTTGACACCAATTATTAAATACATATTTGAAACATATTTAGTATAATACATATGCATCGCAGTAGATATAAACGGAAGGAAGGCTTGAAAGCAGTCCAGCTCAGCACCATTGTTGTTACCCTATTGTATAGGTACCTTCTTCATAATCTGCCTGTTAAAGGTTTAATTCTGCTTGATTTCTTAGTTTTTAGCTCAATTTTCTAAGTATCACGTATTTCAATATTTTAGTATTTCAAATGATATTTGGAGTCATAATTGGTGCATCTGTGCAACACCAAGACACTACACAAAGAACAGTCAAACATTCTATGAATATAATGCAAAGAATTTTGAGCGCAATTATCCACCTCTGCCCTGCATGTGTCCACACCATAAACAACCACCATCAGATATGCTGGCTAAACATGTCTACTGCAATCGCCTTTACATGCATATTTATAACATTGGTTCTGTTAGGGATGGGTGCCAGATACCTATAAATTTCATTCGATACCATCATATATAGCACTCGCCACACTTGTGGCATTCACCACATTCCTCAGCTTTATGCTGTGTTCACACTGTAAACAATCACCATCAACATGTGTATTGCAATCACATTTACATTATTTAGCTGCTATAATGTTGCATGGACAAACTTGTAGCTACCACCCCAATACAGACCCAGCCTATAAATTTTGGAAGTGTTTCGGTGATGATTTCAGGTATATCGAAGTGTTTTACCTCACGGTTATTATGCACCTATCAATATAAATATTGTCCCACTACCCCCTCCCCTCCGGTCTAAGTGGGGCTTTACTGAGGGCATTGACACAAAACTATTGCCCCACTATGGGGCATTTGATAAAGGCATAGATAGACAAAGCTTTTAAAATATGTAGCCATGTCAATCCCGTGTTACAACTGGGGGATTTGACACACTCAGTTTGCCCCACTATCAGGGTATGTCAAATCCCCACTTAGCCCCATATAATCCCGAGGGGGGGGGGGCATTACATTGATAGGTGCATTACACTCACTATCTTGCTTCTGTTGATGTTCAAGCAACTTTTGTCGGTCTCCAGACGTGCTCTAGCTCTGCCGTCTTTCTGAACAGAAGAATAACGCCGTGGTGTTAGCTTAGCCACAATGGAGCTAAATTCACTCGGAAAGGCGGTAAAGAATGCTGATGATTGGCAGTGCAGCTTACCAATTATTGGGCTGTACATACATACACACCGTAGCTTTGGCTGGCCACCTAGGTGTAGGCACAGCGACGGAGGATCAGACTGAGACGACACAGAGCTTGTCGGAAAAGGCGCATACTGTATACGTGAGCAGGAAATGGCTATGCTACACACGTGAGTAAGTGGTGTAGAGCAGAAAACGAAATGAAGTTTACTAACCCAGTTTCTACTTGCAAAATACCAGCATCATGTAACGATCTCTTGCATTATGCTAACATTTATTCCAGCACAATCACTGCAGCCCTAGGACAGCATATAACACCTAATGAAGATGAGGAATGTGGTGAATGCCAAAACTGTGATATCCTACAATGCCGCAATAAACAACCACCATCATAATATTATATGCTGGCTAAACAGGTATCAAAGTGTTTTACCTCACGATTATTACACTATGTATCTTGCTTCTGTTGATGTTCAAGCAACTTTTGTCGGTCTCCAGACGTGCCGTAGCCCTGTGGGCTTTCAGCATAACGCGTTAGCTTAGGCACACTGACGGAGCTAAATTCACTGGCTCGGAAAGGAAAAGAATGCAAATGATTGGCAGTGCAGCTTACCGATTATTGGGCTATACACGCCGTAGGTTGGCTGGCCACCGGCACCCGGCTAGCCTGAGGTAAACCACAGCGACCAAGGAGACGACACAGATACGTATCTGTAAAGAATGCTAACGATTACACACACATACCGTAGCTTTGGCTGGCCACCTAGGTGTAGCGACATCGACCGAGGATTGGACTGAGACGACACCAGAGCTTATCGGAAAAGGCACATGCTGTACACGTGAGCAGGAAATGGCTATGCTGTACACGTGAGTAGGTGGTGTAGGGCAGAAAACGAAATGAAGTTTACGAACATTTGAAGACAAACTTGTTCATGCTGGCCTACTACACAATCGATTGGCGCAAATTTCATGTCCACAGACGCAGAGACCTTCGAGATCGAGGCGTGGCAAAATTCGACCGGATGTGGTTTTTCGCTTTTATATATATAGATATATATAGATACGTGCATACAGATACAGGTATTTTTGTTATGCTTTGGATGTGCATGTTGGTAATGCCACTATATCCTTTGCAGGACATATTCTTCCATCTTTAATTACAACTGACTGCTGTAAAAAACAGAAATAAACAATGTGTATTGCATTTTATTTACAAATTGATCAAATCATTAATAATTAATGTAAATACTATTTAAATATTAAATAAAAAATTAAGTATGCATATCATACTTAAATTGGGTATGTAATCCATACTTTCATGTGGTGGTATGTAGAGCAAGGCACCGATTATCGAACACATACTATTCTCGGACGCCTCTACAGCAGAAACTAAAAGACTTCAGAATAATCCAATGGCACCATCGTGTAGGCCAACATGAGAGGTACTTGCATACCAATTTTGAAGCTGATAGGACAAACCGTGTTGGAACTATGACCAACTAAAGAGTGGTGTCCATTAATCTAGATTAACGGACGAAACTATCAATCGACGAACAACGTCTGCCTGAAGGAAGACAACCAACAATTAGATCATTAAATACCATTTATTACAACAGCAAGAGGTACTCTTGCTAACAGCTAAATCTTGTAGTTCTGCAGCAACTACACATGCAGTTTGGTTTACATAAATATCTTTAAAAAATTCGGACGCATATTCGAGTTAGCTATTGCTATAACTATAGCTCTAGCTATAAAAATTACGAAATTAGCTAGCTAGATAGCTACATTGGTTTACAATTAAGCGAAAAGGTGTATTTAAATCATAAAAACGAAGTATTTTTGCCAATGTTTGCATGAAAAGCATACTTTCTCCATTATACAGCTAATTAATGCATCAAATGTAGAAAGTTTGTGTTCATGGCAAAAATACTATATTTTTATGGTTTAAATGCTCCTTGTTGTTTAATTGTAAACCAATGTAGCTATCTAGCTAGCTAATTCCTTAATTTTTATAGCTAGAGCTATAGTTATAGCAATAGCTAACTCGAATATGCGTCCGAATTTTTTAAAGATATTTATGTAAACCAAACTGCATGTGTAGTTGCTGCAGAACTACAAGATTTAGCTGTTAGCAAGAGTACCTCTTGCTGTTGTAATAAATGGTATTTAATGATCTAATTGTTGGTTGTCTTCCTTCAGGCAGACGTTGTTCGTCGATTGATAGTTTCGTCCGTTAATCTAGATTAACGGACACCACTCTTTAGTTGGTCATAGTTCCAACACGGTTTGTCCTATCAGCTTCAAAATTGGTATGCAAGTACCTCTCATGTTGGCCTACACGATGGTGCCATTGGATTATTCTGAAGTCTTTTAGTTTCTGCTGTAGAGGCGTCCGAGAATAGTATGTGTCCGATAATCGGTGCCTTGCTCTAGTGCATACCCAAAATTGGTATGCTCAGTGTGAGTCGGGAAATCACACCCTTTTGGTATGGAATTCATACTTTTGTTTTAACAGTGCATGCAATAACGAATTTTAGAGTATGTTGTAGCCACCGGCGATAATGCGGCGCGCTCTGACCTAAAAGAGCTAGCTATAGGTCTAGACCATCTGTTAGCTACGTACGCATACTTATGTCTACCTGGTTGTGTACGCGCGAGACTATATATAGCCCTATATACTTTCGTTGGTGTGGGAAACTTAAACCAATAAATAAACTGACAGGCCCACAGTTTGTTTTTATCATGCATGCATAATGGCGCGTACACAATGACATGGTCACATGACTGCCCCACCCACCGCTGTTGTTTACCGCTAGTGAACGCAGAGTGAAGGTAGCTATAGTTTGTGCTCACAAGCTAGCTACTGCTTTGGTTCTGTTAGCGAAACTGGTGATAAATAAGTCTGCAGTAAAGTGTAATTCTTGCAAGGAAAATGCTGAGGAGGGGGCGTAACGCCCTGTTAAGTACATTTATTGCCTCATCATTTCTTCTCAGCGCCGTTTATGCACAAAGTGAGTATGATTTGGTAATAATATTAGCTATATAGCTATAGTGCGTGCATGCTAACTTGCATGCATGTCCTCTAACCGACGAGTCTTTTGCAGCCGCGACTGATCTGTTGTATAGCCAGGCGCAAAGCTATCGCTTGTCTAATTTTTTGCTTGTCTAATGGATCCACTGTCATAACTGATTTGCAGAGCCGGTTCACTGCTTCGGTGAATTAGTGGCCCGCATTCAAACAGAAGACAGATCAGAGTTTTATTTTATCGCAATCATGCAGCCACCATGCATATACGTAGCTAGCTATATGCTACATAGTCATGGCTATTATAAATATACGCATATAATCCTGCATGCACATATGCAAGGTAGCTAGCTATACCTATTGTACATGTATAGCCATTGTGACATCATTAACTATATTTACAACAACAACGGCTGCAACAACAATTAGCTAACACACAAAACAATCGATCTAATTACTGAGCTAAAACACAAAACAATTAATCGATCTAATAACTGACCAGCTATACGTATAATTCAAGAATCCACTGCATGTTCATCAGTTCTCGGTTTCCTGCCCATAGCTATATGTACATGCAGAGTAGTTAAACGGCAATACGGAGCTATGCTGCCATGCTTTGTAAACGTTAATCGTTGCGACAAATCTCGACATTACGCAAGGCCTTTGATAGCGTTCCTCACAATTACCTTCTGGTAAAGCTTTGGTCTTTTGGTATCACAGGGAGACTTTGGCAGTGGTTCAGGTGCTACTTACAAGATCGTCATCAGTGTGTTAAAACCAATAATAACATCTCTGACCTCCTTCCTGTTATATCCGGGGTACCTCAAGGAAGCATATTAGGCCCTCTGTTATTTCTCATCTATGTAGATGATCTATTTTCGTGTATACAATTTTCCTGTTTGCTGACGATGCCAAGTGCCATAGACTCATTACCAGCTCTGAAGATAGTCAATTTCTTCAACATGATTTAGATAAACTGTATGAATGGAGCTCATCTAACTACTTACACTTTAATTTATCTGTAAATGTACTCAACTTAGCTTCAACTCCTCTTTCACTACAACCTATATTGTATTGATAGTAGTATGTTATCACCCTCAGACTCCCACTGTGATTTGGGTGTCACTGTTTCCTTTGATTTGTCTTGGAATAAACACTTTGACTACACCACAGCTAAGGCTTACAGATCTCTTGGTTTGCGTCGTCACTCTTTTAGTAATTCTGTGTCTATACCAGTGAAGAAAACTCTATACATCAGTCTGGTTAGATCTCAACTTACTAGTCTTATGGATCTCAATTATGACATCCCCACTTCATAAAAGATATTGTCAACTTGGAGTGAGTCCAACAGCGTGCAACCTGCTTTATTCTAAATGACTTTAATTCCAGTTATAAATCCAGACTACTTAATCTCAACCTTTTCCCGCTAATGTACCTACTTGATTACTATGACATAATGTTTTTCGTTACATCTCTGAAACAACCTTCCACTCATTTTAATATACTTGATTATCTAAAGTTCAGTTGTTCCAACACCAGATCCTCTACATCAAACAAGTTATGTCACGTTTACTCCTCTAATAACACTATACAAAATTTTTACTTCACCCATTTTCCAAGAATTTGGAACTCTCTTCCCCAATCAATTTGAACTTATCTATTGCCACCATCAAACGTCTAGTTAAATCAGCTATGTGGAATCATTTCACAACCAACTTTAATTCTGATGACCCATGCTCCTTTCATTTTAGATGTCCTTGTCGCAACTGCTATTTCAATGCTCCCAATCAGAACTTTAGCTCTCTGTAACTTATAGTTTTATAATTAGCTGGGCTGCTAGTACCTGTTACCAGTAGACCTTTAGTATACACTCAATATTGTATTTATAACTTTACAGCTACACTTTACATGTCTGTTGCACTATAAAACAATAATAATAATAATAATAATAATTAAAATACCCGCACTTGTGCGCACCAGCTTATAGGGCTACTGCAACCGATAGCCGGCTCCTGTAGCTATAGCATAGTTAAGAGTGCATTTTAAGTAGTTAAAAATGCAAGCTGTTAGATAGGGTCTATATTTCTATTTCTGCTCATACTTCAAAGTGCTAGTGACTCCCATATATATATCATACCTTCACATATAGCAAACTCGTGTATAAAGCAGCCCTCATACCAAAAACGCATACTGGTCACTCCGTTGTCCCCATTATATCCTCTATAACTAAGCAACTAGATTAATGGTGTACCGGCTAGCCTACATGCATGATAGCCATACTGAAAGCAGTTACCCATAATCCTATATATATATATATACCATAACAGCTAGTAGTGCATGTGACCAGAGTATCATACTAGCTAATTCAGTATGCATGTAAAAGGAGTATATACTAGTATAAGATATATAGCAGTACTCTAGTGGTTAGAGCATTGGACTGCTGACTGAGAGCATTAGACTGCTGATCAAGAGTCTTCAGTTAGTGCTCAGCTGCATGCTGCTGTTGTTTCCTTAGCAAGAAACTTTACTCACATTGCTCCAGTCCACCCAGCTGTATGAATGGGAACCTGGCTGGAGATGTGAATTGCGGTATACCCGCATGAAAACCCACCGTAGCACTGATGTGGCTATACTGGGCAAAATAACCTTGCATTTACATTTGCATTATGATAAGGTATAACTTTCATGCAGTTAAATACATACATAGTTTGCTAGTAATTGCTACATACCTATTATGTATCAAACAGACTGTGGTGGAACGTCTCTATTTTATTTTTATGTTTTACATTTTTGTGGTAAATGTTTTGCTGACTGTAATTGACCATACATATGAAAAGGTATGCATGCTCAGCTGTAATATGAGATTACTTCCAACTATGCCCCCCTGACCTCATAGTTCCATTACTGTTACAGCAAGAATTACTGCATGTTACAGCAAGAAATGCACACACACGCACACACACACACACACACACACACACATACAACATACACACACATTGAGAATGTAACCTCATGCGCAAATGCAGTTCTCATTAGGTAGTTGATATAGACTGATAAATTCGATTAATTTATATGTGCCTCTTTCTATATATGGCCATGTAGTTGTTCCTGTAATACAAGAAGGAGCTGTTCGTATAGTAGATGGATATAGGCCAGCAGAAGGTCGTGTTGAAGTGTATTACAATGGCTGTTGGGGAACAGTCTGCGATGACTTTTGGAGCATAAATGATGCTAGTGTTGTCTGTCGACAGTTGGGTTATCCCAGAGCCTTGCAGGCACTTCGAGCAGCATCACATGGAGAAGGAACAGGCTCAATAGTACTTGATGATTTACTCTGTGCTGGAACGGAGTCTAATCTGTTAGAATGTGCGAGCTTTACACCAGCTGGTACACACAACTGTCTTCATTCAGAGGATGCTAGTGTTGTGTGTGAAAATGACATCAGTGAGTCTTTTATAAGCTATCATTAGCCATATCTTATGAAGGGTAGCCACTACAGAATTAAATAGTATTTAAAGTAGCAACATGTTCCTCAAGTGTCTTATCTATAAAGAGGCTTTTGCATGCATAGCTTTAGCTATACATGAGCCGTACTGACATATGTACATACGTATGTAATTACCATTTCTATAGGGCTTGTTAATGGCTCAAATGAACTGGAAGGGCGAGTGGAGATATATTATAATGGTGCATGGGGAACTGTTTGTGAAGTATGGTGGAGTCTGTCTGATGGTGTAGTAGCATGCCAACAGCTGGGAGCTGGTATTGCTTATGACATCCCATACGACCATTCATTTGGACCCAATCCTAACATCTCTATTGCAATGTCCAATGCTCTATGTACAGGTCCAGAGGGTAGACTACAGAATTGTCGTGGAAGATTTGGATCTAATGTTCACAGTAGTTGTACGCACAATAGAGATGCTGGACTTGTGTGTATTGATGCTAGTAAGTTCACTGCATTCCAATGTGATAATTAATTAACTATACGTAGATACTTGCAAATTATTATAGTGTAAACTGATCAATGAGAATCTATGTTATGATAATTGAAGACTGCTTAACCTACAGGTTGAAATATAAAATACGTAGCTCTTTGAAAAAAGATGAACAGGCCATGGGCCAAACTTGTTACTTATATATCAATCTGTCAGATAGTTGTACTTGTTAATATACCTAATACTTTATTTCCCACACAGAACTTGTTGGTGGGGATCTTACTTACGAGGGCCGTGTAGAAGTCTTCCGTCAAAACCGTTACACTACAGTCTGTTCTGACGGATGGTCTCAAACAGATGCAGATGTTTTCTGCCGTCAAATAGGTTACCCTGGTGCAGAATTTACTTACGGACTTGCCCAGTTTGGCGAGGGGAGTGGGATAATACAGATTAGAAATGTAGAATGTACCGGAACAGAAACTGATATCCGAGACTGTCCATTCAACACAGATACTAGCAACTGCACTCATGCACAAGATGCAGGAGTACGTTGCCTAAGAAATATTAGTGAGTGATGATGCCTTTTCTGACTTGTTAAATACATATTAAATGTTGATAGGATTAATTGATAATTCCACTGGTCTAGAATCAAGTGTAGGTCGCGTGGAAGTATTCAGAAATAATGTGTGGGGAACTGTTTGTGATGATATCTTTGGTCGAAATGATGCTGATGCAGCTTGCAAGCAGTGGGGTTCAAGGACTTCTGCTATTTCATGGAACGGGAATGCATTTTATGGTCAAGGCACTGGACCAATCCAAATTGATAATGCGAACTGTGCAGTTAACATTGAATCACTCTTCCTATGTTCAGTATTACTTCATGATGACTGTACCCATGCTGAAGATGTTGGTATTTCTTGTCCAACTATTCGTAAGTTTGTGTGTGTGTGATTAATTGTTTGTATTTTTATACTATGTGTGTTTAATTGTTAGTATTTTCATACTAGAAACAGTTAGTTACTGTATGACAGGTTATCTTCACGAGGTGCAAATTTTCACAAATGCTGAACTTCTGGCTTAGCAGAATTTTTCACGCTTTAAAAATTCACGACCCTGAGCTCATGTAACCAACATTTTATGGGTCTTTTGTAGTCCACGTCACACAACTAGCTACCACGAGTGATCACGATCTTCACTATAGAGTCTCAGTTCATGATTAATTCTTGAGCATCATGAGTATACAAGACGTTGCAACTTTCGCCTTGAATTTTGGAGTATACTTGTTGTAAGCCCTGCCTCCGTCCTGAGCTTACTAGCTACCACCGGACAAGGAGGTATATACTATCTATGCATGAATCATAACATACATAAAGAAATCTGGCAAATTCTCTTTAGCACACTCCTTAGAGAAATAATCTGATGTAACATTGCTGCATTGATCGCATTCCACCCGCCTACTAAAACCCACAATCAAACTTTAGAAACAGCCCAGCATAAATTTTCACGACTCGTGGGACCATTTGTGAAAGTTGTGAAAATTTGCACCTTGTGAAGATATATACGGTATTTGCACAGATAACATCCAATTTGATACACGATCCCAAACTGAATAGTCTGATAGGCTAACCGAGTAATTGCAGCTACATATATGTGCACACTAAGTTCAAAATACGATCAACACAGTAATTACAATATCCAGTAATTATTGGCTATTAATTTATGAATGCTAATTAGCTACTAAGCTGGCTTGTAAGGATAAAGACTAGCTATATACATAGCTATGTATGTTACATATCTACATACGTAAGTACCTATGTACATATGTACATACATATACAATTTGATATTACCATACAATATTTTATTACTTTGCTCTACAGGATTGGTTGATGGTGATGCAGAAAATGAAGGAAGAGTAGAAGTTAACTATAATGGACAATGGGGAACAGTTTGCGATGATCGCTGGACTCAGGAAGATGCTAACGTAGCATGCAAGCATCTAGGATATGGTACGGCTGTGAGGGCACTGGGTTCAGCAGCGTTTGGTCAAGGCAGTGGTACAATTTGGCTGGACAACCTAGAATGTATTGGTAATGAGACTGATCTATTCTCTTGTGTACACAATGGTCCAAATGTTCACAATTGTGGACATCATGAAGATGCTGGTGTAATATGCACTGATATTCGTAAGTGATCATCTTACAATAATAATAATATTCACTTCAAACTTATACAGGTTTGGCAGATGGAAATAATAGTTACAGTGGTCGTGTGGAGGTCTTTACCATGGGTGAATGGGGTACAGTTTGTGATGATTCTTGGAACTTTAATGATGCTAGTGTGGCTTGCCGACAACTTGGTTTCCCATATGGAGCAACTTTAGAAATTTTACGGTATGGTGGTGGAACTGGACGAATTTGGCTGGATGATCTTTACTGCGGAACGACTCAAACTAACTTGTTTAGTTGTAACAAGGGTCGTCCTACGGGAAGCCACAATTGTAATCATGATGAAGATGCTGGTGTAATTTGCAAACCAATCCGTGAGTTCCATTTATAGTATGTGGTGGTACCCTGTGACCACAAATGCTTTCCATATCATAGGGCTTGTAAATGGTAACTGTCTAAATCAAGGAAGAGTAGAAGTCTTTCACAATGGAATATGGGGAACTGTTTGTGATGATTTCTGGAGCTCAGATGATGCTGAAGTAGTTTGCAAACAGCTGGGATTTCAAAGTGAAGGAGCTATTGCTTTTAGTCGTGCTGCTTTTGGTCAGGGAACCGGCAGCATTATTTTAGACAACCTTAACTGCAATGGAAATGAGTCAAATATCTTTGATTGTCCACATAATGGGGAGAACGTACACAACTGCGGTCATGATGAAGATGCAGGAGTATTCTGTCCTATCCCAGGTATCTGTATTGTATTACTGTATAGCTGGAAATTTTTGATTTTCAAATATTTGAAAATCCAGGAGACCTTCAAACATGGATCTTGTTTTTACAAGACTTGTTTTTGTTGATAGCCCAAACATAATCACTAGAGTTGATACACATTAATATTCATGTAGACACAGTTTTATTGTGTAAACCTTTCAAAGTTTCACACAGTGAGGATGCTGTAACTTGCATCTATAAAAACATAACATACGTATGATCAATTATTGTATGATTATATTACAGATGAAGGAGCAATCAGATTAGCTGATGGAGCTGTTGATACTGAGGGCCGAGTGGAGGTCTATTTAAATGGTCAGTGGGGCACAGTTTGCGATGATCAGTTTGGCATCAATGATGGTAACGTTGTGTGCAACCAATTGGGACATCTGGGCGCCAGTCAAGTGTTGTCGCGTGCAAGATTTGGTCCTGGTGGTGGACCTATTTTACTTGATGATGTGCGGTGTGTGGGTAACGAGAGTCGTCTTGTTGATTGCCCGAGAAGAGCTTCAGGACATAACTGTCATCATTATAAAGATGTTGGTGTTAGATGTAACCCTTGCACTGTAGGTATGTAATGTGTAGATAACATGATTGCTATGGTAAATGTGTACGCATATGTGTATTTACATATTTATGTACATACTTTTATATCTATACATAGATCGACGCATTCGATTTGTAGATGGATTAATTCCTAATGAGGGGCGTGTAGAAGTTCGTGCTAGTTGCAATGCTGAATGGGGTACAGTGTGTGATGATCTCTGGGATGTTAATGATGCTCAAGTGGCGTGTCGTCAACTGGGCTATCCCACTGCAGGAGCAATAGCATATAGTTTTGCCCATTTTGGTGAAGGCACTGGTGAAATATTTTTGGACAACCTTGGATGCACTGGTACAGAGGACAGCTTATTTGATTGTCAAAACAATGGATTTGGCAGTCACAACTGTCGTCATTCTGAAGATGCTGGGGTGTTTTGTCCAGCTAGTAAGCAAGTTATAAATTTACAGAATCAAGGGTTCATACTATAATAGTTATTGTGAACTCTTGACAGAATGCAACTAGATACATACGTACATATTTCCCTCTATAAACAATAAAAAATATGGTAATTAAATACATAGACAGGTATTACATCATATCTGTATAATTTTGTTATTACAAAATCTTTTGTAGATCCATGCCCAGGTAATGCTATTAGACTGAATGGATCTGATAATTCATACAGTGGACGTGTTGAATATTGTTACAATGGAATCTTTGGTACAATATGTGATGATGAGTGGTCAATACAAGATGCTAATGTGGCTTGCAGACAGCTAGGTTTTCAGGGAGCAAGAAGAGCTTACGGTTCAGCTTATTTTGGACCTGGCACTGGTCCAATTTGGTTGGACAACCTACAATGTAATGATAGTGAGTCTCGGCTGGAAGACTGTCCCAACAAAGGCTGGAGGGTGAATGACTGTACCCACAATAATGATGCTGGTGTAGAGTGTTTTGCTGGTAAGTTGAATGAACAGTGTAAAATCGTATTTTATACTTGTCATTACAGATTATGGGTGTCCACCAAATGGGACAATTAGACTCACTGGAAGTGACTACTACATGGGCATGGTCGAAATATGTGCAAATGAAGAATACAAATGTATCTGTGGTAACAACTTCATAAGACAGTATGGAGAACTGATCTGCATGCAGCTGGGATTCTCTGGACTGCATCGCTATACAATTGGACCTTCACAGTGCCCTGCTGGTGGAGTGACCAACATTCGATGCCCTCAAGATGCAACAAGTTTTGAACAATGCACATACTCTATGACTTCTGACTCCTGTCCAAAAGTATCCCTTGAGTGCTACAGTGAGTGATACACACGTAATTATAGCTACGTACATAATTTACTATGTACAATGATGTTTATAGCTGAACTACCAGTCAACGGTACATTACCACCTCAAGATTACTATCAAGTTCGTTTAGTGAACGGTTTTTCTGATTATGATGGACGAGTAGAACTGTTAGCTAACAAAGAGTGGGGAACAATCTGCGACAGTGGCTGGGGAATAGCTGATGCTAATGTATGCAAGCTACGTAACATTTACACTTAACTATACATCTTATTATTGTACCTTACCAGGTTTTGTGTCATCAACTCGGTTACCAATTTGCAGTTGATGCTACTGTAAATGCGTTTTATGGTGAAGGAAATGGTCCAGTTTGGTTTGACAACTTCCAATGCACAGGCCAGGAAGGCCATATCGGGGCCTGCACTAACCCTGGCCTGGGAACACTTATTGGTGCTAACTGTGGCGATCATTCCCAAGATGCTGGCGTAGTATGTGCTAGTAAGTGTGTATTATATTTTATGCACGACCACTTAAATTTCTAATACTTTAGATGATAACCGAACTTACACTTTGCGGTTAGTCGGAGGAAGCCATGATTACGAAGGAAGAGTTGAAATCTTTTTTGGAGATTCTTGGGGTACTATCTGTGATGATGACTGGGATATTGATGATGCTACAGTCGTATGCAATCAGCTTGGATATGCACACGCTACAGAAGCCCCCCGAGAATCTGCTTTTGGTGTAGGCACAGGCATAATATGGATGGACGATGTAGTGTGTCATGGTGCTGAGCAGTTACTAGGACAGTGTGTGTTCTCAGGCTGGGGAAACCACAACTGTGATCACACTGAGGATGCTAGTGTTATTTGTTCTGGTATGTTCTTAAAATCGTAAATCTGCTATAATAAAAGCTTTTACTCAATATAGAAGTATAACTGTATGTGCGATTGGTATTGAGTAAACCAGTAGGGTATATTAGAACCTGCTTACCTTCCATTATAAAAGTGATCACCCTATAACTCCACTGTGGCATTAGGTACACTGTATACATACATAAGTTTCAAATATAGATGTCATATGAGTTACGTATCTATGTGGTAATATTATGAATTCATGAGCTGAAATTACAATTATTTAGAGCTATGTATTTAATGAGACTGTTTGGTTACTTGTTTATGTACTTACATATAGATACTCCAACTACACCTCCTGTGCAAGCTCCAATTCGACTTCAAAGTGGTACAAACCAATATGAAGGGCGTGTTGAGATTTTTTATAATGATATGTGGGGAACAATTTGTGATGACAACTGGGGTATGGAAGATGCCAGGTATATTTAATACTCATTATACATCTAAGCCATTATGGCATCACTTCCAGTGTTGTTTGTCGTCAACTTGGATATGGTGCTGCTATCAGAACATACTCTGGTGGCTATTTCGGTGGAGTAGACACTACAATACCCATCTGGTTGGATGAGGTACAGTGCAGCACTGGAGATCACTATTTATCTGAGTGTCGTCACAATGGCTGGGGAAATAATGACTGCAGGCATACTGAAGATGCTGGCGTTGCCTGCACAGGATCAAGTAAGTTGCCCAAAAAACCTAAATTGGCATTTATAAATTATTATTATTATTATAGATGAGACTACTTGCATTGAGGGTGCAATCCGCCTTGTTGGAGGAGCTGATGATTATGAAGGTCGCATTGAAATCTGCCATAATGGAATATGGGGAACAATCTGTGATGACTTCTGGAGTGGAAATGATGGTGTAGTGGCTTGTGGACAGCTAGGACTTGACTATGTGGCAACAACAACACGTGCTTCCTATGGAGAAGGAACAGGAGAAATTTGGTTGGATAATGTAATGTGTACAGGATCAGAAACTGAATTACTTGACTGTACTCATAATGGATTTGGTGTGCATAACTGTATCCACAGAGAAGATGCTGGTCTGATCTGTGGCAGTAAGTTAACATATATGTTTTGTACACAAAGATGTGCACTTCCATCCTTTTACAGGACCACCAGAAGTTCGCCTTGTAGGTGGTAACAATGAATATGAAGGTCTGTTAGAAATACGGTGGAATGGTGTATGGGGTACAGTTTGCGATGACGGTTTTGGTAATGTGGATGCAGCTGTGGTCTGTAGACAGCTTGGCTATTCAGCTGACAATGCCATAGCCTTTGGCAACGGATACTTTGGACAGGGCAATGGCACCATTTGGCTGGACGATGTGCAGTGCGTAGGAACAGAGAGCTTTTTGTACCAATGCCCGGCTGCTGAGTTAGGTGATCATAACTGTGCTCATTTTGAAGATGTTGGTATCCGGTGTGGAGGTAAAAAGTTTAGTGGCTTACTTCTATATTTATGTAATGTCGATCAATTTCAGGTGGTGGAGCTATTGATCCTTTCACACTTAGACTGTTTCCAAATACAACTGCTTCCTCTGGTATCCTAGAAGTCTACCTATATGGAGCCTGGGGCACTGTTTGCCGAAATGGGTTTGACCAATCAGCTGCTAACGTTGCTTGTAGAGACCTGGGTTATCCCAATGGTGGTCGGGTATTAACTTCTTCCATCACTTTTGGAAGGGGAACTGGACCCATTTGGTTAGACAGCGTTGGCTGTCACGGAGATGAAACCAGTTTGTCAACTTGTACAGTAGAAATTGGAGGAGGAACAAGTTCATGTACCCACGCTGAGGATGTCACCATTGTTTGTGGTATGTAAGCATATTATACACCATTTAAACATCAATTTAAAAATCAATTATTTATTAGATGATGGCAATCAAAATGACTTTTCTTTGCGTCTTGTTAATGGAGACATCCCAAGTGAAGGTCGTGTAGAAGTGTATTATGGTGGACAGTGGGGAACAATTTGTGATGATCTTTTTGGTGCCAATGATGCTAGTGTTATATGTCGTCAGCTTGGCTACATGGGGGGTACCCCAGCATCTTTCCGTACATTTGGTGAAGGCTCCACAGCACAACCAATATGGTTGGACAACCTTGCTTGCACTGGCAATGAAGCAAACATTTCACTATGTCCAAACATTATGCAGTCCTTGGGCGAACACAACTGCGTCCACTTTGAAGATGTAGGAGTTCACTGTCAAGGTACAATATAGATCAACATACTACTGGTGTTACATAATCTGCTGTAGTGGAAACCTGTCCTGAAACTCGTGTAAGATTGGAAGGAAGTACAGTTCCATATGCAGGACGTCTTGAAGTTTGTTTTAATGGACTGTGGGGTTCTGTGTGTGATGATCTGTTTGACCAAACCGATGCTGATGTGGTTTGCAGAGAACTAGGTTATGGTGCAGCTCTGGCTCCATCTACATACTATGGGCCAGGTTCAGGTCCTGTATGGCTTGATAATCTACGTTGTACTGGTACTGAGGGTACTATTCTTAACTGCTCTCACAGCGGAGTAGGCACCCACAATTGTGGTCACTCTGAAGATGTAGGAATAATCTGTCAACGTAAGCACCAAACATCATTTTATTAAGGATTACATACACATGAATATCTGTATTTACCCATGTACAGCAAATGCAATGAATAATGTTACTCATCCATGTGGGACACACTGCATTCGATTGGTGGATGATATTGCTGGCACTGTTGGTGGCTCTCAAGGTCGTATTGAGATCCAATACAATGGAGCATGGGGAACTGTCTGTGATCCTTATTGGGGCATAAGGGATGCTGAAGTAGTATGCAGACAGCTAGGATATCAGTATGCTTTAAATGCCACAAGAGATGCATACTTTGGACAAGGAACAGGAGATATCTACCTTGCTTTAGTCGACTGTCGTGGAAATGAAACTGAGCTAGCATACTGTCCTAGTTTGGTTCTGGGAGACTTTTTCTATTGTGCTCATCCTGATGATGCTGGAGCTGTATGCTCTAGTAAGTTTATGATGGCTTCTATGTAAGTGTATACCTAAAACTTGTGTTCATTTGTAGACACTCCCCCACCTTCACTACCTGATGATGGTCTACTGCGGTTGGTGAATGGTACTGAGCCACGTAATGGAATACTCCAAGTAAACTACAATGGACGATGGGGATATATTTGCGATGCTAACAGATTCTTTGGCAACAATGAAGGAACCGTGGCATGTAGACAACTGGGTTATCAAAGTCTGGAGTCAAAAAGAACCAATTCAAACAATCCATTCACATGGATTACAGAATTGTTTTGCTCTGGCAGTGAAGAACGACTGGTAGACTGTGACTTCTATGGCTGGGATGTACCATGTACTTCAGGAGTAGTAGAGCTGACTTGTGCTGGTATTAGTTTTATATACACAGTATTATTTATTATGGCATATTCTTTTATTAGATCCTACCCCAGTACCATGTCAGGCAAGACTACTAGATGGAGATTATACCTGGCAAGGAAGAGTTGAAGTGCTTTTCAACAACACCTGGGGTTCTGTGTGTGATGATGCATGGGGTTTAGCTGATGCCAGAGTTGTATGCGCACAACTTGGTTTCATTGGAGCAGTATCCGCCCCACGATTTGCACCATTTGGTCAATCCTCAGGCCCTATTTGGCTTGATCAACTTGCTTGTACAGGCACAGAAGGTAGCTTGTGCGAATGCCCTGCTAACAATATAGGAGCACATGACTGTTCACACTTTGAAGATGCTGGTGTAATTTGCCAAGGTAAATTAAATTGTTTCTAAAAAGCTGTTCTTTAATATCATGTTATATTAGCTACTGACCCACTCTATGGTGGTGTGAGACTAATCAATGGGACTAGTGAGAATCAAGGTAGACTGGAAGTGCAAGTGAATGGAGTTTGGGGAACAGTGTGCGATGACTTCTGGGGACTTGATGAGGCTGACATTGTGTGTAGACAACTTGGTTACTCCGGTGCATTAGTTGCAGATGGTGTACCAGTTGCTGGAACTGGATTACCCATCTGGCTAGACAATGTGATGTGTGCTGGTACCGAGACATTTATCTGGGAGTGTGCCAATAATGGTCCAGGAAATCATAACTGTGCTCATTTTGAAGATGTTTACCTTGTGTGTCGACCAAACGCTACTACTCCTGAACGTATGTGTTAATGCTGATGTATACATATGTATGTATTTGTGTGTGGTCATTTTTTATGTATAACTTTTTGGCATCTACAGCATGTCCACCAATCAGATTAATTGCGGGTGCAAACAACTTTGAGGGTCGTATTGAAGTCTACTATCAAAATCAATGGGGAACTGTCTGTGATGATTTATGGGGTCTGAATGATGCTCACGTTGCCTGCAGGCAACTTGGCTTGGGAGCGGCCACAGCAGCTTTAAGTTTCTCAACGTTTGGACAAGGAAGCGGCAACATCTGGTTGGACAACTTGAGATGTAGTGGCACTGAAGACTGTCTAGGAAACTGCACACACAATGGTTGGGGTGTGCATAATTGTGCTCACTTTGAAGATGCTGGCGTGCGATGTACAGGTATGTTTGTTATGCTATTTGATCTATTTTACTTGTATATTTTGATATTTAGATCCTGGTCCTCACCAATTTGAAGTCCAGCTTGCTGGTGGTAGCCAACCAGGTCAAGGTCGAGTTGAAATTTTCTATAGTAATGCATGGGGAACCGTCTGTGATAGCCTTTGGGATATCAATGATGCTGAAGTTGTATGCCGAGAGCTTGGTTATGTTGGTGTGATTCAAGTCTACAGTTCAGCGGCATTTGGTCAAGGAACAGGATTTGTATGGATGTCCAATGTACGCTGCAACAGTCGTGAAGAGCACCTTTCTGATTGTACTTTCTCTGGATGGGGCGTAACACCCGACTGCTCTCATGCCATGGATGCTGGTGTCTGGTGTGGAAGTAAGTTTAAGCTAAAATATAAATGCTCAACAGCAAGTGTAAAATGACTTTACATGTGTATGTCATACACAGATACTACCAGCAATGGCACACTTCGTCTGGTTGGTGGTTCTTCTGATGATGAAGGGCGCGTTGAAATATTCTATGGTTCATGGGGCACAGTGTGTGATGATTTCTGGGGTCTAGAAGATGCTACTGTTGTGTGTCGACAGCTCGGTTTCCTGCGTGCAGTATTTGCTTTCCGTACATCACAGTTTGGGCAGGGAACTGGACCAATTTGGTTAGACAATATACACTGCACTGGAACTGAAACAAGACTTGACCAATGTCCTCACAATGGAATCGGAAGACACAACTGCATCCACTTTGAAGATGCTGGTGTTCAGTGCACAAGTAATTACATAAGTTATTCAACATACAGCATTATTATGCACAAAAAATATTTTAACAGATTCACCTGTTCATCAAGTTAGGCTGGTTAATGGTCCTAACCCACACACTGGTCGTGTTGAGGTATACACTAATAGCACCGGTGGACTAGATGGTGCCCAGTGGGGTACTGTTTGTGATGACTTCTGGGGCATTCTTGATGCCAGGGTAGTGTGTCGTCAACTGGGATACCCAGATGCCACAGCAGCTCCAAGATTTGCACGTTATGGTCAAGGAACAGGATCTATTTGGCTTGATAATGTAAATTGTCTTGGATACGAGCCAGATATCTTTGCATGTGGACACATTGGAATTGGCAGTCACAATTGCCGACACTTTGAAGATGCTTCAGCCGAATGCTTAGGTATGCCACATACGTAGTATATTGGGGAAATACTTTGTAATTCTATTTCTTTATTCACATTTCCAGTACCAACAACCTGCCCACCAGTACGACTTGTGGATGGAAATGTTATCAATGAAGGAAGAGTTGAAATATATTACAACAACACTTGGGGAACTGTGTGTGATGATCTTTGGGGCCAACCTGACTCCGATACCGTCTGTCGACAACTTGGATATTCTGGAGCAGCTGCATTCTACTACAATGCATTCTTTGGCCAAGGAACTGGTACTATTTGGATGGACAATGTTCAATGTACAGCTGATGATACTTGCCTTGGAAACTGTACATTTAATGGATTTGCTAATCACAATTGTCAACATGGAGAAGATGTTTCTGTAACTTGTATACCCCTAAACTATACTGGGCCACCACCAACAGAAGTTCGACTGATTGGTGGAAGCAGTAATTTTGAAGGAAGAGTTGAAGTTTTATACCTGGACACATGGGGAACTATCTGTGATGACTTATGGAGTATTGAAGATGCTCATGTTATTTGCAGACAGTTGGGATTTGGCCTTGCCTTACAAGCCACCAGTCGTGCCAGTTTTGGACAAGGAACTGGTACCATTTGGCTGGACAACGTACAGTGTGTAAGCAACGAGACAAGGATAGAAGATTGCTCCCATAATGGCTGGGGTACTCACAACTGCGCTCACTCTGAAGATGCTGGTGTTGTATGTTCAGGTTTGTGTCACCAAGTCCCATAACTCAACCTTAACATTATCACTAACCATGAGTATTAATATTAGTCGCTACTTTGAGAAGTAGCAAATGATAAAATACATGCAAATTGTTAATGAATTTAGCTATGCATGAAATTAGCTAAATTGTTACCTTCAAATATTGGAGTAAATATTTCATGTACATAAATATATGTATGTGTTAATATGTTTCCCTTATTTCACTTAGCACCTGGACCAGCAAATGGAGATATAAGGTTGAACAATTTCTTTGACAACACAAACATGAGTGGGAGACTTGAAGTTTTCTATGAAGGTCAATGGGGAACTGTGTGCGATGACCTCTTTGATAACGATGGAGCCATGGTTGCATGTAGACAGCTGGGTTTCAATCCAGTTGGTGCTGTTGCAGTGCTTAGAGCAGGATTTGGCCAAGGCGCAGACCCAATTTGGTTGGACAATGTTAACTGCCGTGGAACAGAAGAGAACATTGACTCCTGTCCACACAATGCCTGGGGAACACACAACTGTGGGCACTTTGAAGATGCTGGTGTTGTTTGCATTTGTAAGTTGTTGTTAGCCTGCAATAATATTTAGTATATCATTTATCTAAAGTTCTTTAATCACCTACCTGTACCTTTGATACTGAATTGAGCAAATTGTGTTTTGTATGTAGCTATACACTGTAATTGAATGTCCATACAACTAAGTTGATGTTATATACGTATGTACAATGTTACTAATAATTTATGTATGCATTATACACAGCCAATGGAACTCAGCCACCACTTCAACTCCGATTAGTTGGTGGAACAGGTGACCATGAGGGCAGAGTAGAAGTTTTGTATGCTGGATTATGGGGCACCGTCTGTGATGATTTCTTTGATTTAGCAGATGCAAATGTTATCTGCAGGCAACTTGGCTTTCCTGGTGCACTGCGGTCAGCTAACTTTTTGGAATTTGGCCGAGGCACTGGTGCAATTTGGCTTGATGATTTGCGTTGCACAGGGAACGAAACAGCATTAGATCAATGCCCTCATCGTGGATTTGGAAGCCACAACTGTTTCCACTTTGAGGATGCTGGTGTAGAATGCGTAGGTTTGTGCAAATAGATTTCAAGTGACAATACTCTATATAAATTTATCAATTTAGAAATCATTCCTCCAGCCCAGTATTCAGTAAGGTTGATTGGTGGTGCCACAGAGTATGAAGGAAGAGTAGAATTTTATTACAATGGCCAATGGGGTACCGTTTGTGATGACAACTGGGACATCAATGACGCTAATGTAGTGTGCCGCCAATTACACTTCACCGGTGCCACTGCAGCACTAAGGCTTTCAGCATTCGGACAAGGCACTGGTCCAATCTGGTTGGACAACGTTTTGTGTACCGGTAGTGAACAACAATTGAGTCAATGTCCTCATAATGGCTTTGGAACTCATAATTGTATTCACAGTGAAGATGCTAGTGTAAGATGTACAGGTATGTGTAGTATATTCATAATTCTTAATGATGTAACAACATTAATCACAATCACTGTAATAAGTATACATACGTAATCTAGTTTCTACACATGTACATATCACAATACTTACATACAGATATACGTACATAATTGACTTTTTGTCATTTCTTGTGAACTACAGCTCCTAAAGATTATGATGTACGGTTACGTAATGGATCTACACATTCAGAAGGACGTGTTGATGTTCACTATTCAGGACAATGGGGTGCCATCTGTGATAACAACTGGGACATCAATGATGCCATGGTGATTTGTCGACAGCTTGGCTACACATCTGCTTTGAGACCAACCATTGATTCCTACTATCCACCCTCAACTGACAATGCACTTTTGTGGTTAGACTTTGTGTCATGCCGTGGAAATGAAACAAGCATCCAGTTCTGTGCTCACTCTGGCTGGGGAGAGACTTTCTGCAACACAAACAACGAAGCTGGAGTTATTTGCACAAGTATGGATTGTATTGTATAATGCAATTTATTATACAAGCAAATTTGATAGATGCAACTTTTGAAAGCGGACAGATGATACAAGTTCGGTTAGTCAATAATGGAGTAGTCAGTACATCAACAGGAGTTGGAAGAGTTGAAGTAATGCATGATGGCCAATGGGGCACAGTGTGTGATGACAACTGGGACTTTTTGGATGCTCATGTTGTTTGTCGCCAGATAGGATTTAATTCTGTAGCCAACATCACAAGATTCTCCAGCTTAGTTTTTGGTAGTAGGGTGAACAATACGGTCCCAGTATGGTTGGATAATATCCATTGTACTGGAAATGAAACTAACCTTGGTTTGTGCCCTCACCCTGGCTTTGGGGTAGAAGACTGTTCACACTTTGAGGACTCCGGAGTATATTGTTCGAGTATGTTAACATAAAATGCATGACGATGTATTCATCTAATTATGTTTTTAGATGAAACATTCAATAGTAACACATCTATAAGACTGGTTGGAAGTGATAACAGAAATGAAGGGAGAGTTGAAGTTTTCTTCAATGGAGAATGGGGTACAGTATGCGATGACTTCTGGGGATTGACTGATGCTGACGTCGTCTGTGCTCAACTTGGATTTGGCCGTGCTATTGAGGCTCCTCTGTTTGCTCGCTTTGGACAAGGAACTGGTCGTATCTGGATGGATGATGTACAATGTTTAGGCATTGAGGACAACCTTTGGGACTGCAGCTTTGACGGATGGGGACAACATAACTGTCGCCACTTTGAAGATGCCTCAGTAGTATGCGATGATCCTAACTCACTGCCAGATACACCACTCGCAGTTAGACTTGTTGGTGGTGCCCTAGAGTATGAAGGAAGAGTGGAAATCTACAATGAGAACTACAATGGATGGGGCACAATCTGTAGTGAGAACTTTGATGGAGTTGATGCCGATACAGTATGTCGTGAGTTGGGCTACAATGGATCACTGTTAACTCAATCGTATGGTCCCGGATCTGGACCAGTATATTGGGCAAATGTACAGTGCACTGGCAATGAGCCCTCATTGTTTGACTGCATGAATGATGGTTGGAATGTTGTATCTGGTGCCTGCCTTGATCACAGCCTTGATGTTGGTGTTATATGCAACAGTAAGTGATAAATTTATAAAAACATACGTACGTACATACGTACATACTTAAAACCTTCTAATACTATCAGGTACTGATGTTGCTTGCAACAATGGTGATCTCAGATTGGTGAATGGTGCAAGTGATTATGATGGACGTCTTGAGGTATGCTATCTTGGCCAGTGGGGAACTGTATGTGACGATCTATTCGGAGACCTGGATGCCCAAGTGGCCTGCAGACAACTAGGCTTCAACAGCAGCCGAGCTTCTGCTCAACAATTTGCCTTTGGCTCCGGAACAGGGTTCATCTGGCTTGATGATGTCCAATGCAGAGGTGTAGAAAACAGGCTGGTAGACTGTGTACACAATGGGTTAGGAGTGCACAACTGTTTCCACTTTGAGGATGCTGGTGTTACCTGTCCACCAGGTTAGTAACTCAATTGCTATATATACATCTGTAGTATTGAACAATGAAGGCATATTTACTATCCATTTTACTATTATCAGAGGTTACGTTCTATCCTCCTGGTACTCTTCGTCTTGCTGATGGTGATGATGATTTCTCTGGACGCGTTGAAATTTACTGGGATGGAATATGGGGCACTGTTTGTGATGACTTCTGGGATTTGAATGATGCTCGAGTAGTCTGCCGTCAGTTGGGCTTCCGAGATGCCCGCCAAGCTACTAGATTTGCCACTCATGGACAAGGATCTGGTGTAATCTGGCTTGACAACCTAATGTGTGTTGGAAATGAAACAAGAATACAAGATTGTCTATCCAATGGTTTTGGAGTTCACAACTGTCGTCACTTTGAAGATGCCGGAGTTGTCTGTACAAGTAAGAAATTTAAACTTTTTAAGATGTGTTATTTTATCCCTACATTACATGTAGACACCTCACGGCCTGTAACAGTGTCAGTTAGGGTACAAGGAGGAAATCAGCCTTACAATGGTCGTGTGGAAGTGCTATACAATGGAGAATGGGGAACCATCTGCAACAGTGGATGGGACATCAATGATGCAAGAGCATTCTGTAGACAACTTGGCTTTGTGGATGTGATATCCACTGGTCTTGTCTCAACCTATCTGTACCCTAGTGGCACCGGCCGTATCTGGCAGACAAATGTGGACTGCACTGGTCAAGAGAGAAGATTTGGAGAGTGCTTCTTTAATGAAACTTGGGGAGATACTGCTTCATGTACCCACAGCATGGATGTTGCTGTGCAATGCTCACGTTAGTTAGTCTACTAGAATATACGGCATATAAGTGAGTAATTGTATAAAATTTATAGCAACAAGAAGAGAGCTGTTCCCAATTGAGCTGGTGGATGGTGATACACCCAATGAAGGTCGTCTCCTTGTGCTAATTAATGGAACATATGGTGCTGTTTGTGATGATTTCTTTGGTTTTGAAGAAGCCCAAGTTGCTTGTAGACAGTTAAATTACACAGGTGCTGTAAGAGCTGCTTACTTTGGAGAGTTTGGTAGAGGAGAAACTAGTGAACCAATTTATTTTGATAATGTTATTTGTACTGGAAACGAGGACTACTTGTATGAGTGTAGCTATACTACTAATCACAACTGCAATCACTTTGAAGATGTTGGCGTTGTCTGCATCAGTAAGTAGCATTTTGAAACCTGTTTAATAACTTATGTAGTATTTGTACATATACGCAAGGTGGCATAATCAACACTAGTATAGTTACAGTATATATACAATTGATGATAAGAGTACATACACATACTTACAATACATTATGCTTACATAGATACTGGACCTACTCAGTGTGAGGATGGAGCATTACGTCTGGTAAATGGTGACCAGATGGAAGGACGTGTTGAGATTTGCTTTAACAATGCATGGGGCACGGTCTGTGATGATTTCTGGGATGTCCGTGATGCGAGGGTAGCCTGTCGCCAGCTAGGATTTACTGATGCAGTGCGTCCCACAAGTTTTGCTTCATTTGGTCAAGGCACTGGTGCCATCTTTTTGGATAATCTCATGTGTACGGGTAACGAAACTAGACTGCAAGATTGTCCTCACAATGGTGTCGGTAGTCACAATTGCTTCCACTTTGAAGATGCTGGAGTAGTGTGCACCAGTATGTTACATGCACTAACAAGTTACACATATGTAAAATTTTATTTGTTATATTGCAGATGATAATATTGGCCCATACCCAGTAAGACTTGTCGGAGGTGTAGATGCAACTGAGGGCCGTGTTGAAATATTCTATGGTGGAGAGTGGGGCACAGTTTGCGATGACCTGTGGGGACTCCCAGATGCTAATGTTGTGTGCAGAGAAATTGGTTGCCCTAATGGCGCTACTCAAGCAACATTACGAGCCTCCTTTGGTCAGGGAACCGGCACTATCTGGATTGACAATGTTCAATGCACTGGCACTGAATTGTACCTGAGTGACTGTCCACACATTGGCTGGGGTGTTCATAACTGTCAACATTCTGAAGATGCTGGTGTTCGTTGCAACAGATTAGGTACACTACACCATATAATATACCTGTATATTCATATTATTTGCATTGCTTACATGTAGATTGTGATATCCCTGGAAGAAACAGATCAGATATTAGACTTGCTGGTAGCAATGAACCAGCAAGTGGTCGTGTTGAGATTCTGGTTGGTGACCAATGGGGTACCATCTGTGATGTATTCTGGGGTCTTGGAGACGCTGAAGTTGTCTGTCGTGATTTGGGTTATACCGGTGCTTTACAAGCAACTGGAGGAGCATGTTAGTCCAGTGTGCAATATTTATTAACAGTTTTCACCATTCTGCTTTTTGTATGCAATTTTTAGACTTTGGTCAGGGTGTTGGTCCAATTCATCGTACACAAGTGCTATGTCAAGGATTTGAACCAAATCTGTTCACATGTCCGTCACAACAAGAAACCAGTAGCTGTGACCATTCTATGGATGCTGGCGTTATCTGTATCAGTGAGTTGTTACAATATATTCTACATGTACATAAGCTTAGTAATTGATTGATGTAAATATTTTCTATAGCGACTTTCTGTGAATCGGGAGAAATCAGGCTTAAAAATGGATCTAACATAAATCAAATGGCTGGTCGCATTGAAATCTGCATTAACAACCAATGGAGTGGCATCTGTAGTAATGGTTGGAGTGACATTGATGCTGCTGTAGCATGCAGACAACTGGGACAGTCAACCATCACACCAAGAGCAATCCGCCAAGCAGTCGCTGCTTTTGGTCCAGGAGATGAACCAGTGTTGATCAGTGATGTTGGTTGTCTAGGTCAAGAGGGAGCTCTGGCTGAATGTTCATTTAACTTCCAACACAACTGCCTTGCAGACCAAGTTGCTGGAGTGCAGTGTATAAGTTAGTACAATGTGTAACTGGGTTTACAAAACATCATGCGTATCTAATAAAACAGATATCACTGCACCTCCACAACTGCCAACAAGACTTGTAGGTGGGAATACTGATGGAGAAGGTCGTATTGAAGTGTATTATAATGATCAATGGGGCACAGTATGTGATGATGACTGGGACTTGATCGATGCCACCGTGGTGTGCCGTCAGCTGGGATACACTGGTGCTATTGGAGCCACATCAAATTCATTCTTCCAAAGAGGTGACTGACCATCCTGTTGTCACATTTCCTTTTACTTCTTATTGCAGCTGAATCAACTGTGCCAATACAATTTGATGAGGTTGAATGTACTGGTGCAGAAGGAAGTCTGGGTGAATGTATGTTTATTACTGATCATGACTGTGACCATAGTGAAGAAGCTGGTGTCATTTGTATCGGTAAGCTAAATTTTGCCAGACATGTTTGTAGTTGTATACAACCACCATTTTTGAATCTTTGATTTTCTTTAGCTGCTGGAGTGTCTAGCGTAAGGATAATTGGAGAGGCCCCAGGAGCTGGTCGCTTGGAGGTTAACATCAGTGGTTCATGGAGTACTGTGTGCGATGATGGCTGGTCACTCACTGAAGCTGATGTTGTGTGCAGACAACTTGGCTATACTGGAGCAACTGGCTTCACTACTGCATTAACAACAAACGACATGTTTGGTATTGCAGATTTGGAACAATCTATTATCACAGGCAATGTTGGATGTACTGGACATGAGAGTACACTGTTTAATTGTCCTGGTTTTGATCCCAATGCTGTGACTCGATGTTCCTCTGATCACACAGAGGATGTTGGAGTGATCTGCTTCTGTATGTTACTATCTCCATAAATATTGTATTATATTAGTTTTCTATTATACACAGCAATTTATCCGGTTCGATTAAGCAATGGTACCGATGCCGCCTCTGGCCGTGTTGAACTGTTCTTTAACAACAGATGGGGCACAGTGTGTGATGATAATTTTGATAAGCTTGATGGACAAGTGGTGTGCCGCCAACTAAACCAGGGTTCCATTTCCAGGATAGCCAATCCTGGAGAATATCCAGCTGGCACAGATGATCAGTCTATTTGGTTAGATGAAGTAGAATGTACTGGAGATGAAAGATGGCTTAGTGCATGTCCTCATCCTGGATATGGTGCAAATGACTGCCTGCATAATGAAGATGTTGCAATAGTGTGTACCGGTGGGTAGTTTCTAGCAATCATAATCAAAACTGATATTTCATAAATGTCTTCTTTTCACAGGAGAACAGATGGATCTACCAATTCAAGGAATTAGAGTAGTAGGTGGTGTAAGTGTAGGATCAGGACGAGTAGAAATCAGAATTAACGATACATGGGCTCAAATTTGTGCAGACCTATGGAATTCTAATGATGCATTAGTTGTGTGTCGCTACCTTGGGTTTAATACCACCCAACAAGTACCAATCGGTGACAGATTTGGCATTGGAACTAGTGGTTACTGGCTAACAGAGATGCGATGCGGTGGACAAGAAAGTGATCTCAACCAATGTCATTACTCACGTTACAACATCAATGGCCCATCAACAACCTGTGCTGTAAACTATCCAGCCAATGTACAATGCCTAGGTAAAATTTAACAGTTACATACATACATTTGATTCAATTGAGCTGATGCATTTGTTGCAGACCTTAGCAGCTGTGGTCCACTATCTGAAGTAACAGGAGGCTACATCATTTATGATGCTTCAACTGGTACCAAGACAACTGCTACACTGAATTGTTACTACGGATACCTGCCATCTAATGGTAACAACAAACGAGAATGTCGCGCAGAATCAACAAGTTGGACTGGTGATAGATTTGTTTGCATCCGTAAGTCACAAAAGAGTGAATAATGAAATTATGATTTTACAATTCGTGTTATCTGTGTAGCTCAAATTTGTGGTGCTCCACCAAAGGTAGAGGGATCTACTACACAGGTGATAGTCAGTAGTTCAGGGAATAGCACTCTGACAGTCAACACCACAATCACCTACACCTGTCCTGACAACTCCACACAAAGATCAACATGTACATACTCGCCTAGCACAGGTCCCCAGTGGGTAGGAGACTTAGATGACTGCCCCATCAGTAAGACCATTTGATGTACGTAGTAACAATAATTATCATCATGTGTGCCCAATTGCAGTTGCCCGACCTACTTCTACTGGTGCTAATACTGGCACAAACAATAATGATAATAACAGAAATGTTTTGATTGGTGTGCTTGTTCCTGTGATATTGATACTACTAGTTGTAGTGATCATTCTGACAATTGGAATAGTTATTGTAGTAAAAAGGTAAACAACTATCGACAACCAACACAGTTGTTATTATTAATCATTGTTGTATAGACGTCCTAAATCTGATGATAGAGTGCACTTCCAGTCACCGGATGATGCAGTCACATTTGATGGCTTTGAGAACCCCATGAGCAAAGATCCAACCAGTGAGTTCACATTACATAACCACAGTATGATTATACTTGTACTGTATAGCTTTCGCTAATCCTCTGTATCTGAACCCCGAAGAGATGGATAACTTTGATCAGAGTGAGGCACAACCACCAGATGACGATGGAACTTTCTAAACTTGTAGTTAAATAATTTGTAAAATGTTTTGCTAGATTTTTATGTGTACGTAGTTAACCCTTTTTATTGTTCTGCTATCGTTAATGACTTAAGTTTCTTTAATCGAGTCTTGTAGTAAGAATATTTTTATTTATATTATGCTATTACAAAGTAACTATACAATATACTACATACCTATAGGTGCCTTATAAGTATGTAGATAGATTATTATAAAATAAAGCCTTCAATTGTGATGTGCAAAACATTGATGAGTTGATAACTTAAGAGTACAGATAACAACAATCAAAATTTCCTTATCAACATTTCACCACCATCACTAGCTATTTTGTTTTAAAAACTTCCACTGTGTACTATCAAGACTCATGGTAGTGAGTTGCAAGGCCAAGCCGGAAGAAGCAGCATACACGACCACTGAGTGAGTTATTTACACGTAGCACCGGTCAAAAATTTACAGACGCTGTAGCTGAGCCGCCATAGAAGTTATTACAAACCTAGTACATTCTTACTATATAGAATCAATAAACCGATGATGAAGGAAATCAGTCCCACCATTCCTGAGTACCAGCCATTGCGAGTTTTATGGCGCTCGTTTGTGCGCCATGCCTGATGAATCATCATTAATTTTTCAGCCTGATTCGCTTGTTACTAGAGAACTAATATCTTCATTGTTCGTAGAATCAATAACCCGAAGTTCATCGAAATCGGTTCAACCAGTCCGCTTCTGATAGAGCCTTATAAAGTCCTTCCTTTCATGACAAAATTTTTATGTGACAGTCATGTTTTTCTTTCATTTTCGTAGCACATTTTTTGCGGGCTTGTGCAGAACAAACTCTCATTTTGTACATTCACTTCACTAATTTGTCTATTAACTCACTCATTCCTTCATGGATTTCAGCCAAATTTGTATCAGCATGTATGCTCTACCTGTCATACTATTTTCAGCTTGAAGTAAACACTTGAGAAAGGCTATTACACTGCAGGTTGATAGTTTCCATAACTTGGACCCCCTTCAAATGATTTGCATATATTTATTGAAGTATCAATCTTTAGTAAAAGTTGGGGCTGAGTTTTTCAAAATTAAGCTTCAACGTTTATTTATTGTGTGCCATATACATATATGTAACTACATAAACCCATGTGATGCCCATGTGATGCCCATGCAATACTTCTCTGCTGCTTGCTTGTAATAACATCTGTTTATACATACTTCCAAAAAGTAGTGATATGCTAAACAAAAACACCCTGGGTGTAATAAAGTGCAAGGCCAATCAGAAGCAGCATTGCAAATACGTAGGTGTGTGTGACCAAAAACTTTGATATCAGCTGAAGCCAAGAAGTTATTTATCAAAAATCTTTGCAACTACTTGAATGACATACAATAAGTTTACAGGGTATTTTCACAACTATGATTGGCTTTGTCACTTGGCCACCTTTTGTACCACATATTTGTGAAAATACCCTGTAAACTATTGTATGTCATTCAAGTAGTTACATTGATAAATACCTTCTTGGCCTCAGCTACACCCAGGGTGTTTTGTTTTTGTATAGTAAATTTAATACTAACAGTGTAGCTACACACACATACATAGTTTATAGCTAGCTATTATTCTGATAATTGTATATAATAAAACATAATATGCATGAATGTGAATCAAACAGCACACGCAGCTATACAATCCTTTGCATTTGGGGTCCTATCCCATAAACTTGATAATAAAATAATTTGATTAATAGATTTGTCTACTATAAGGTCTGGCAATGCCAAACTACATGTTATATGTTAGTGAGATGAAGAGCAGAAACTCAACCCCAGAAACAACCAGATACCACGTTTCCGTAGGAATGCGGAGTTATACTACGCATGCCTCCTGAAATTTTTCTCTTATGTTATAGTGATGCTACGCATATCTAGGTTACCTGGTACTAGTCTATTACCACACTGCTTTTAGCTTCCTCCTCATCCTGTTACCATGCCTAAACATCGTATTTAGCTCAAAATTTGTAAATATTTTTAAACTTTAATTACGAAATATGGTGAGTATTGAATAGAGTTCATTTTGTGTGATATACGATTATGGCAACTACTCAGAAAAGAAGAAAGTACAGCAAAAAACGAAAAGCCAACCTCAGAAAATACACCAACATTCGTGACGTAGAAGAATATGTTGAAGATTTATCAAGACAACAGAGAACTGGGTGAGTGATTAACCAATACCCATATTGCTTTACGGTACACACAACAATTATATCTATTAAGGATTAAACGTGAATATTGCTACCAATACTGTGTATTGTAAAATTTAGTCATCAAAGTTTCCCAGCTGCAGTAAAGGTTGAGAGTAGATATCGAGGCGTTTTTACACCTAATTTAGTGGAATTATGCTAAGAGTAGTTGACATTTTCCAAATACGCTCTGGCAGACCAACTTACTTAAAATAACACTGATGGCAACATTTTAAAATTGGCGATCTGGCCTGTATCAAACAGCCATACTACACTATATTACTTATACACTAGGACCCATAGCATATGTGACCCAGTATAGAAAAACCAGGCTTGTGTACACAGAATACACCTCACATTATAGCAGGTACGTATACATATATAGAAACAGCTTGCATGTGCCATTGTACGTACGTATGTTCTTAGAGGGGTTGTGGCTGATAAAGCTGATGCAGAATTATTTACTATTGAAACTTCTGGAGTTGATGTTACTGAAGGATCACGATCATATAAAAGAGTATGGAAACCACTCAAATGTGAAGCAAATTTAGCAAATCAATCTAAAACTAAACCAGTGGTTGGTAGAAAACCAAAATCGTTAAAGAACAGAATAAAGGGAAATACAAGGATACTTTCAAAGAAAAGAGGTAGTGGCATGAAGCAACATGGTGACTCTGCTAAAGATGCTACTGCTAGTTGCAACACTCAACAACAATCACAACAGCTGTATAACCTGTGGAGTACAGGTGAGCTAGGTATTGCTATCTACACTTTAGTGATGGGCATATTGATAATATTTTGGTATACGATTATTGTAAAGTGATTATTACTGTATCTGTATTGAAAACGGTCTACAAATGTGTCTCTGATAGTTTTCCTGATGTAACTGTACGTTTGGCATAACATGGCACCAAATGATATTGCAAACTTATTGTGGTGGTTAGATCATGGCGTAGACTTTTAAGAAGTCAATTACATGGTTATACATTAAGGCATTAAGTCTTTTTGATTTGTCCACTGTACCGTATTTGTGTAGATGCTGTGTTGTATAAACGACTCAAGTTGCATTAGTTATAAAGTATTTTATGATCCTAGAGGGTCAACGCCCCAACCTCCTAATGGAGCCCTGGAAATGGTATACAGTATATGTATACACGTAGCCTTGACAGGCAATAATATTGAAAGCTACATAATCGCTTTATTAGAGTATTTAGTATTACATGTACATCTCATGATGCAACCCATCGACTTTATTGTGTTGTTTTGCTACTCAACAGCTGGCGATGATGGTAGTAAAGAATTAGATGATGATTATTACAATAAAGTTACCGGCAAGAACCGTGTGAAGGTCACTGATTTTAATGACTGTGTTGTACATACTTTAGTAACATGATGTTGCAGAAACCATCAAGTATGGATGTACACAAGAAGGCCTCCTTGTTGCCAGCCATAGAGGTAGCCCATCCAGGAGCATCGTATAATCCATCATTTGTTGATCATCAGGTTAATGTTACATATATGCAGTCAGTAGACACGTATGTGAATATTTTAGAGACAATTATAATTTTTAAGTGTTCTGACATGATGTCAGACCATGCTAACTTTTGATCTGAAACGGGGGAAGACAAAATGACTTGCTAGGTTAGGATCGTCTGGGGGTAGTACTGCTTTACAAGGGCTTTTCTTTATCTGTTAAACCAGTACTGGTGTGTTTATACAAGTTTAAATTAAGGACTTGAATGGACAATTTGATTGACCAAACGGCTTTTGGGTTGTCAAACAGCCTTGACATTTTAGATGATCAACTGTTGTGATTTTCATACTGTCCATGTGTGATTTTAGAATAATGGTCAGAAATGGAAGTAACTTGCCTGTACGTATATGCGCAACTGGCAGGTCATTTACTGCATAACAGTAAAAATAATGCATGCATTTTGTCATTTACATTTTGGTTGTCACTAGGGATGCAACAATATGGGTCATTGCCATATTGCGTATTGCCTTTGAGTGTATTGCAATATACGTATTGCCGTATTGCAATATATGATTAAATTTGAAAAAAGAACACATCATGTCTTTAAAACTTGTTTTTAGCAGTAAAGGCTAAGTAGAAACATGTAAAATAGCAAGAAATTGTACTGTATATTTATGGTTACAAGAGGTCCAGTCATTTTTGTAGTGTAATAATTGGATACTTAAACTTTGAAAGCAATAAATGTTGCAATATATTGCAATATATTGCAATAAGCAATATATCCGTTATCGATATTTTTATCAGGCATATTGTATTGTATTGCAGCAATAGATATTGCAATATATCGATATATTGTAATATTGTTGCATCCCTAGTTGTCACGTTATAATGCAATTGCGTGGTGTGTGTTGTATTGTATTTATGTTTGTGATAGGGCTGGGCAATGGTATGATAGTATCGAACTATCGTAATAGTTGGTCAACTATCGTGATAATGATAGTACTATTTACTATCTAATTTAAACTGATGCATTGGAGGTGGCCAGAAAGCCGGAAACACTAAGGCTCCCTACCTATGGTGTCAATAAGTAAAATTTAGCTTGTGGGATTATTGGAACCTTGCACTTTAAAGTAAAATTTCTAGTACATAAAGTGAATCTGTTGTACGTATAATTACACCTTATAATCTACAATACTTGCAGAACTATTACGATAGTATTCACTATCATGATATATTTCTGTACTATCATGATAGTAGGTCACATTCACTATTGCCCAGCCCTAGTGTATAAGTGAGAGAATGTGTTACTGCTACCAGTATTACCGTATAGCCAGAAATTTTTGAGAGAAAATCTCTCATCAAAAGATAAATTTTGAGGATCTACTAGACTACCATTTGAGGCAAGAGTAAAATACACAAAAACAGTGAAATTTATTGCCTCGAAAATTTCCCACTACCTGGCCATGGTACTATCAGGCATATACCTCGTTCACACAAGTGCATTTACCCGGTTTGGCCCAGTTCAGCTCAACTTAGCTCGATAAAAATTCACGTGTGAACGGCCAAAAAACCAAACTTCCAAACCGAGCTGGCTGGTAAAAATAACCAGGCTACTCGGTTGCACACGGTTCGGTTCGCTTAATGCTGTATGAACGGAAAACTATGCCACAAGTAGGAGCAGGACGACAGCTGTTTCACACTTGCACGCATTTCTACTTAATACTGAGCTTAATAACACTCTACGTGAATCTGCTATTTGTTAGGGCAACCCAGTACCATCGTTCCACTGGTGGAGAAGACTGCAGGTGATAGTGAATGCTGACAATGTAATACGTTTCTTTTGGCCAACTTCCGAAGTCCGTTGATTCCTCTTCGTGCTTCTTGCAAGCGACAATGCCTTGTTTTTACTGCTTGTGATCTTGCAGACAAAGATGTTAACTACGGAAACAAATAACAGCACAAGAAAGGGTCCATTTCATCATTTAGTAAAGCGGCACTCAATATTTTAAATTAATGTTTCGTATGAGGCGCCTAGATTTCCAGGCCAAATCAAGCTACCGTAACTCGTGTGAATCGTGTGCCTTTTCAAACCGATCCGAGCCAAACCAAGTAAGCGTGCTTGTGTGAACATTGTAATAGGGTCAAAGTACTTAAGTGAAATACAAGCACTTGTATAAGTACATGAGCTTTTCTATGAGAGATTTAAGTAGTCTCAAAGTGCTTAAATATGAGTTTAAGTACAATTTTACTTAAATCAAGTATGGAAATAATTTAATTTTTTTATTTACAACTTAAGTACATTCAAGAACATATACTACTAATGTGCACAAGCACTGGTTGATTACTATTAACAGGATTTATTGTACAAAGCAGTTACAGTAGAGGCTGAGAAGCAGAAGAAGATGGAGTCATTACATCGAACATTTTCATTACCCAGTATGAGTCACAAAGAAAAAGAGGTAAGCAATAACAATGACTGAAGTAGTGCTGCCGCGTACAGGCTAGGGGTGGAGGAAGTAAATACGCAGTTTTAGGAAATAATTATACAACTTTCAAACATTTAAAATGATTTTGTTCTTGTGATTATTGGTCAGCAGAGGTCTGTCTGGCTTGGTCCTCCCTCCACCCCTGACATTATCCATTTCAATAACATCCAATTATTTTGTCATGTGACAAAGTAATTATTTAGTTCAGAATAAATATAAACTTTAAACTTAGTGGTTAAAGTAGTCTAGCATGTGGTTGTTATTTGTGATAACAATGTGTTTCAGGAAACATGGCATAATGAGATGACTAAGGGACTGTTTGATGATGAATCTAGTAGCGATGAAGGCATTGGTAGTGATGAAGAGGGAGTAGAAGTCAAGGCACCGGTGTTGGCTGACCGAAAGAAAACCAAAAAAACCAGAAGAAAAGAGGCAGAAAGGAAAAATGAGGTAGAATGTGTACACTTTAATGTCATGAAACTGTAGCTAGAAAATTATCATTACTGTATTGTCTACGTACACTGTGTAATGCTGTAATGCTAGGGAAACTTATGATACGCTTGGTATACATTTTGGAAAAGGTTTTTCTTGCTTAGCTAATATATACATTGAAATCACCCCAAGACTAAATGTAACAATCATGATTTTTATAGTGAAAAGGCTTAGCATCTCTCCATCGTCTGCATTCTTGTTTAGAATCAACAGAGGTAGCCTGTGTGATGATTTCCTTTTATAGGAATTGAAGAAAATGGAGAAAAAGAAGGAGTCTGTACAAATGAATGAAGTATACAGGTTAGGAAACTTAACTCCACGTATACACATTTTGTTATCTGCTGTGAAATCACCAACATCAGGTCAAAGTCCATAGTAAAGGAGCTACAACACAAGGAGTCATCCATGGAAGCTAAGAGAAAAACAAAACAAGCAAAAGAACACAGTGCTAGATTTCAAGCAAGAAGATTAGGAAAACTACAGTATCTTTTGTTCACTATACACTGAATTATTGATGTACTCAAAGTATATGTTAATATATTTGTGTACGTATATTTAACTGCCTCAATACAATGTATTGTATGTACATTATTCCTGACTAAGATTAGATATGTGGAACCTGATATTGACGTACAGTTGAGTGAAGAGATAACTGGATCATTAAGGACATTGAAGGTACATATTAAAAACCTCATTCTGTTTGTTTAATGAATGGTTACAGCCTGAAGGTAACATTATTCGAGAAAGACTAAAAAGTTTACAAAGAAGAAATAGGATTGAGCCTAGAAAGATGGTCATGTGAGTTGATAACTTTTTATAATGTTGCTTAAAATTGTTGCAATTTAGGCCTTACCGTCGGTACAAGCTAAAAGAGAAGGAAAAATGGTCTTGTAAATAGGCAATTGAACAATAATGCATTCTATATTCTATTCAAAACAAAAAAAACCTTGAGGTCATTCTGCTTGTTTAAACATTATTTAAGAAAGATAAACACTTACAGAAAAAGCATTGGGCCTAGAAAGAGAGATACACCGCAATCTAGGTGTAGGAAAAATGATACCGTATCGTTTAAAAAGATCTTTAAAACGAATAAAAAGTGGTCGACGAGGATGGGATTCGAACCCACGCGTGCAGAGCACAATGGATTAGCAGTCCATCGCCTTAACCACTCGGCCACCTCGTCACCTGAAAGGAATCGTTTAAATAAGGTTTATATAAATAATACACTAGTGTAAACTTAATAGAGCTTGTTCGGGTTCAATGAAATCTATTCTGGTTGTTGACTTTGGCGTTTCTGAAAGAAAAGGATCAAGCGATTGCTTAACATTAACGTATATATTTACCGCCAGAATGATCCAAACGAAAGAAAGAAGTACTGTGAATTGGTTTATATCTCCTTGATTCTTGCTCTGCTACCAACTGCTGCATACTAGTCATTCTAAAGAGAAGGTATATTGTGAATGCTATGTTTAATATTATACCTCACTTTTGAATAGAAGGGTGTTTATAATCTTCCCTGAAAACTGTGTTAATTGTTGTGCTATCAGTATTTGGGAGGCCCTTTTTTGAAAGGTACATTGAAAATTCATGATAATCTATCATTCCATCTTGATTCCTATCACATCTGCAATATATGAATATAATATTTTCTATTGGTGTATTGTTTGAAGTTTACTTTTGAATTAAATCCTGAAGAGTGCTTTCATCGACATCAATGTTCATCTCTTTACACACTTTTCTTAATTCATCAACAGTTACAGTTCCTGATAGATTTTTATCATACTCCAGAAAGCACTTTCGTAGGTTCAAATTTAATGGGTCTCTTGGATTTATATGTCTGTGCACAATTGAAATGCATTAAGCTACGTAACTATGTGCTTAATGTATGTATAATACTTTAAGTAATTTCTTTGTCGTAAGACATTCTGTAAAGCTCTGCCACCTTCTTGTTCATCTTGGTCTGACTCTTGAAGGCAATCTTCTTCCCTGTTATAAACATAAACCACTAAATGTATATTCCAAATACTTACTCAGGAATTATAGAGTATCCCTCAGGAATGCCTTGTTTTTTCCCAGCTACTGGAACACTGATGTCCTCCAGCTTTGGCTGAAATTGTTCATCATGCTCTGATATGCTAATGGTAGGATCAGACCCTAACACAAAGTGTGTTATTTTATTGTCCCTTGTTCGAGAAGTACGTTCCTCTAGTGTATCAGCTTGGACATCGTCAGTATCAGAGGTAGGTTGTTGATACGACCTCTGAGCAGTGAGGTTATTAACTTAAATAACTAGCTACATACATGCATACTTGGAATTCTGTTTTGTCAAAGTCTTTTGGAGGATTCAGTAAAGCTCTGTTACTCTCCAAGTGCTTTTTGTCTTCCTGTTCAAAATGCAAAGATTTTGCTGGCTCAGCAGGAACACCTTTATACGACGATCTCATTACTAAATTGTAATCACTACTGATGTCACATGATACACTGGAATGCTCAAAAGTACCTGACGCAAGTCGTGATTCTTTGTCCTTTTCTTCATCACAGCTTATTGCTATAGATACCTTAGCATGCCGGTCCTGTTATAATATTATGCTGCTCAGTGCTTGAGTATGATAAGTAACAGCAGCGTACACTATTAAGTTGGATATTCCCAAGTCTCTCTTCAATTACACTGTGTGGCACGTAGTCTGTCTGCTTTGTACTTTTACCACTTCCCACTTTCATATATCTAGGTTGTTGAGCTATGACCTGTACATGTATAGTTTAGACATACTTGTATATTCATCAAATGGTCAACTACCTTTCCACTCCGTGGCTGAGGGGCACGTGGTGTTTTTTGGAACTGAGAATCTTTAGCATAATCTGTTGAATAACTTTATGACTGCTGTATAAGGGTATATCTATATCACACCTTTATGATACACTGATGCTGATTCTTCTGTAGAGTTTCCCAGCTGTAGTAGTACGTAAAATACGTAAAAGGTAGCTACACACAGATCAAAAATAGAAATAACCTGAAAATGTGCAGTCGTGTGATATCCAGCTCCCAGGCATTCACCTGAAGAGAATAGTCATGCAGTGCACATAAGTAGAATAGTTATGTCTCATACCATCAATGCTGTGTTGTTGTGATCCAGCACCTCTATAACTGTCCATATGAATGCTTGTGTAGTTTTCTTCATCAACAGGCTCTAAATGAGCTGTGTGTGTATATATATGTATATGATGAAGCTATAAGTCTGTAGGTAAATTTCTACGAAAAGTTTCACAATAGCATTTTTTTATATTCACAATCAAGTAGATTTCACTGGATGCTGTAAATTTTGGCTACAGCATTCATGATTATATTTTCACAGAGAAAACTTTTCATGTAAAATTTGTAAACATTACATGCCATGGACTACATGGTACATAATTAGTACAGAAACATACCTGTTAGATATTTGGCAAACTCAATGTAATTGATTTTACCATCACCAGTCTTGTCACACCTATAACAAAAATAATTGTAGAATATATACATACACTGTATACGTAGACCCTTTTACAGGGTTCTCCCCGGAGTGGTGGTCAACAAAGATTGTACCGTATATACTGTATTGATACACTGTTAACACAGATCTAGACAAAATTTTAGTGGTCAAAATACCATGCTGACTGTTGTGGGTAGAACCCTGCTAACACAGATTTAGACTATAGACTAAATTTTTATAGAAATTTTACTGGTCAAAATACCTGACCGTTGTGGGTAGAACCCTCCTTTTAGCAGTGTCCAATTATACAATTCCTAAGCTAACTTACTCTTTTAACAATGCATCTGCTTCATCCCATGTTGCACCAACAGATTGGCATGCGCTCACCAGCTGATTAGCAGAAATATATCCAGCCCTGCACACATGGAATACTCAACTATTCTGTAATTTATGTAAACACTAATACCTGTCAACGTCAAATTTGACAAAAGCTTTTGTTAAGTTGATGGATGTAGGATCTCTGGGATTTTGGAATTCACTTTGATTTTGTTTTACCAGTAGTTGTCTCAGAGCACTTAAAGTTTCACCAGAAACAGCCATCTTCCTATCATGATAGTACAACTGATTACACACTCATGTAAAGTAATATATTTCTACCAACTTTACCTCTCTGTGATGTGTGATTTAGGATTTTTAGTTTTCGTTGATATTCCTGCACCAAACATACTAGGCAGTTCTCTCTCGGACGGTAAAGTATAATCCTTCTTTTGCACAGAGATGTATTCGTCAGGACCAGTAACAACATCATAATCTCCTGGTCTAAACACACTGGAGTGTGCCATTCCTTCTGTTGAGGTTGATGGAGTTTTACTCGAACCAACAGTGCTTGCAAGTGGCTCGCTGAAGCAGCTACCAGTCTCAGTAACAGCCCTGCACACCATGGAAAAATGTATAATAAAATGTACGTATACAATATTTGATCATACATACACATTTCTACAAGTATGCATATACAATGGCTTCAAAAAGAAAACAATAGTATATGTTGATATACATACCTCTCTTGAGAAGAGCCCAGATTGAAATGGGTGGCTTTCTGATACAGAGTAGTCTTGTGCCTTCTCTGTGTAGGTGGACCCTCTTTTTCAACTTGTTTCAACCAATGCCTGAAGCTCTAATATAACATTCAGGTTATCAAGATCAGATGTTCAAAGGAATACTCTTTTTATGTTTCTTACGTACATCCTTTCCTTGATAGCTACCATTGTATAGAGAATTTCCTGTCGACTTATCGTCCATGTACCAAGGTGCCAAGTCAGCCACATGAATATCATGAATCCCTTCAGGAACCAGTGGAGTTACCTTAAAAGAGGGACAGATTTTACCTCAACTGTTATAATCTCCCCTGATATATAAACCACATAGCAATAATGCCAGAAGATGTATCATAAGTATATATAACACATATATACAGAACATGAAACAACAGCTTGACATCTGACATTTGCTGAGCACTTTTGGTGTCATCTGGGCCAAAATATATTATTACATCAATAGCTATTTCTATGTGTTGTGCTGACATGGTCTGAGCACCTCCTCACTTCATGCTCTGACATTTTGACTACATAGCTACGAAGTTTATAATATGTAACCCGGCTGACCTTATAATCACAATTCATTTTAATGCACTTTCTTAACACAGGTACAAACATTATAGTAGATGATCGGGTCTCTGCTGGCATTGTAAAATGTGCAGAACTCATGGATCATAGGCATTTCTTTTGACTTCTAGTGTGATCTACAGTGCATGTGGGTACTACTCCGGCACGCAGCTAGCCCAAGCCATACGTCTGACTGGAAACCTTTGCTCACCTCCCCACCTCACTCACTACCCGCCTATTGGCCCTCTTAGCTATATGGCACGTGATTCGTAATCCTTCCTGACTGCAAAGTGCTCAGTGGAAGCAAGGTAAGCTACAATTTCATTGTTACAGTGAACATACTTTAGGCACTGTCTCTCCAGTAAAATCTGCTTGAGTTGCTGACTTCATTGGAATGTCGTTGTGTCCGAGTGAAAGATTTGTATCTTGTTGCGTTGCTGCAGTCCATTTGGTGGTGGCTGCTTCAGAGTTCGGTGGTGGTCGCTACAAGTACATTTAACATGGCCAGCCACGCTATTAACGAATTGGCGGAACGTACTCGAAATGATAACGCAGTGATGCTTTCCAAATCCCCGTCATTATCATATGGTTCACCTTTCTTGATCAGACTACTTGTCTGCATACGCTGTGCTGCTCTAGTTGTGTTGAGCAATCTTCCAGGACCATAAAGCTTTTCTCTAGCACTTAACACACTATTTGAAGTAGTCTGCGCCTCGGCCTGCGCCATGTTTTTGAGACCTGTTGCTATAGAAACTGAAATAAATTTTCAAAAAATGATGACGACGAGCTCGAGGATGGGATTCGAACCCACGCGCGCAGAGCACAATGGATTAGCAGTCCATCACCTTAACCACTCGGCCACCTCGTCGCACGAGGAGAAGTCGCTATAACCAGGTCATTGAATCAGAGCTCACATTTGGCTATAAAATCAGTACTGAATTTCAGTATGATTTGATCTTGTCGTTAAGTACATTTTCATCTGCATGCATTAGCTAGTAAACAAGTGTACCACCATAGGTATATATTATCTATGGTACCACCCACAGCACCTCGCATAACATTATAATAAATTCTGAACAATAAAATATCCTAGCAAAGCAGTCAGTTGTTACAATTTGCCAGTAGTAGCTAAAGCATAATTATTATCATTACATGATTGAAAAGACATAGCTATACAATATTTATAGCTACTATATAGCTTTATAAGCATAAGGTAGTGTACAGTATAACAAAGTAAGTGAAGCTGGCAAACACAGCAATATATGTAATTAAACAAATATACATGCAGTTCACTCAAAAGCATGGATGCAACGTTCATTGAAGTCCATATCCAAAAGTGTACTAGAAACAAAATGAAACTATGAATCAACCTTCATATAGTTATTTCTATGTAGATGAACATATAATTATACAGTGACACCATATAGAAATCCTAATAATTAGCTATAAGTGTTTTAGTTTGATGAATCACCCATGACTCACCAGATCCCCAGCCAAACTTTCTCACATGCATTATCGAAACATGCTAGTTTTGTAAATGACCAAATAGCTACTTGTTATATACAGTTATTTGGCCAGTCCTTCAAATACTTTCCATGTTTTTTAAACTCTGTTAAATCTAGCTAGCTATAGTGTTAATAATAATGTGGACTCGTGCAGTCACATGCAGTTTATAAGCTAATGTTTGCATCAATTTATCCTTTGACTCTTACCTGATTGTTAACTGAGTAAACTGAGTTGGACCACACACACAGATCAACTGATTATTATAAGGTAGTGGCATATGATTCTGTAGCACCTGTCTGCTAAGTCTACCTCTTGATCCAGTCCAGCTGCTGCCAGGTTGGGAAAGGATGTGTACCACTGTGAAACTGCATGAACATGTTTGCAACAATTGCATGTCATTGTTTTTAAGTATAGCATGTTATTTACTTTGAATCTTTCTCAGAGAGTGACTGTAATTCATCCAACCATAAAATATCTCTCACAGTACGATTAAAGAAAAGCAACTTTATTGTGGTTTTTTCTATTTCACTTTCACAGTTTTTCATGCACACCTTTCTGATTACTTTTACCATGGGTGTAAATCCTACAGTGATATCACAAGGTCAGTTACAGCTTAGTATAGTTATATATTAGCTAGTCAATTAAAACTGACCACTTCCAGCAGCTATGAGAATCACATGATCAGCTTTATCCTTATCCAATAGAGAATTAGTAAACTGGCCGACTGGGAGGCTAATATCCATCACATCTCCTGCCAAAATAGCAATGTACGTAACTAGCACATGCATAAATATATATGTATGCTTATATATTCACACATGTTTCCTGTATAAAATGTACAATTATTTTTTATACATAGCTTTAGGACATGCAGTGATGATTTTCACACAGAAGTATGTATAACTAGGAGGAGTAGGGTTATTTACTGCTCTACCAAATTTCATTACCAAGCTTAATACTATAAATAGCCATGCATGCAGTGGGACACTCAGTAGCTTGCAAATCTACATGTTTCATTGACTGTATGATTATGTGAACGATACTGCATGACGATATCGATCCTGCATGTGCATGAATTTCCTCATCTGTATATATACCCAACAACTTGATAACTTTGTTATTATATCCAGTGCACACAATGGAGGTAGGGTGTATATTTAATGATTGACCATGCAGTTAATTGTATAAGAACATTAGCTACTATACACTGCACATTATAGCTATGTAGCTCATTTTTTATAAATTTTGTATCAGGCTAAATGAGTGTTTTCTTTGTGCTCTCCGTGTATTGACTATAAGGGCTAGCTACATCCTTAGCTGCCTTCACAATCTGATGCCAAAATATGTAACAAGATGACAAAGACCATGCAATTAACGTACCAATATTAAGTGATGAAAGTATTGAGGACATTGCTCCATTGTTATATAACTTCACCATGAGTTTCACTTCAGATCCTTCATTGTGGTAATTACCAACCAGTGGCAACACTGGAGTATAACTGCGCTGTATCCATTCACCTGTTAAACAACAATAATACATGCATTACTGCATATATATAGAGACAAGTAGAAGCATGTTATCCATACTTTGTGCAGCAAAATTATGGTGTAATCTTGAGGGTTTGTTGCACTGAATTCCAAAGGCTCTATAGCTAGGAATCTGTTAAAATTTAGCATTTCTGCATGTGGCCATATCTTACAAGTTACATGATCACTAAGCTTTTATTTTGTAGACAGGAATTGCTGGAATCAAATGAGGAATTTAGAATCAGATTTTTAGGATTAGGAAAGCTATTACATTTTTGCAAGCGGATATCACTTTAATTAAATAGGATAACGGCACAAGAACATGAATGTTTATTTACAAAATCCTGTACTAAATACTTTTTGGAAACTTTTTGTCAGAACAATGCACAACATATAATATGCCATATAACGGGTAATTTTTGAATGACTTAATTTATGAAAGTTACAAAAACTATGGGCTATTTTTGAAAATAAATTTTCGTACATGCATGGTGTACTTTCAATAAGATTGATTCTTCCCAATTTTCATAAATATTTTGACAAGGGTTTGTTTTCATAAATTCAATAAATTACCAGTTATACAGCAATACATATAGCTACCTTCCTGATTTTTGGCTTTTATGCTGATGTGATGTCCAGTTGGCACTGCCATATATGAAGCTCCTGGTAGCTTAAAAGTAAACATTTTAGTGTTGTAATTGACACTATGCACTGTCTCCAATGAGCAACTCATGTACATGTACTGCTTATCTGTATACAAACATACATAATACATAATATTACAATATGTACCACTTTCACACCTCAGATCAAAGGAAACAACAGGGCAATATATCTCATATTCCCTCTTCACCAGGGCATTATAATGATATTGCCCTCTCCACAGGGCATTATAATGATATTGCCCGGGAAAGTTGTTCCTTTGAACTCTTTGATCTACTCTCTGATATACAAACCGAAGTGGAACTACACTCTTTATATAGGCGCATCAATTCGATATCGATTGTGGGTTTTAGTTTTAAAGTTTAGGCAGGTTTCTAGTCGTCATTTCTAGGCCTAAAATCGTTCTAATTTATTGTCTACTAAGTTTAGAAGTATATTTACCAAAGGGATCTCAGTTTGAGGTGAGTTACTTGCACGACAAAAACAATCTGTTACCATGTGCTCATTATTCTATTTAAATGACACCACTAACCTTAATTTATCCATCGAAGCAATTTAAAGCAAATTTTCAACCGAAAGAAGTCTTTTAGTCTTGCTTGTAGCTTGTAAACTTGTTTATAAACCCACAATCGTTGCGACTATGTGTGCAAGAACGTCATGAAAACATCATATCTAAAACTCACAATCGAACTCACAAGCCACACTATAAATACAATCACCGCAAATTGATGTAACTCTTAGCTTGAGCTGTTGAGTTAGCTCGCTAAGGAAGTGGTACATAATAGTTGTAACACAGGCACTCGTGGCCTGCCTGATATGTACACCCTCAGCCCTCGGGCCTGCGGCCCTCGTGCTTCGGGTGTACATATCAGGCAGACCACTCGTGCCTGTGTTACAACTATTAAATATATACCACTTTGACACCTCAGATCAAAGGGAAAAGCCAGTGTATAAATCTCATATCACACTGACTTTGGAATGTTAACGAGTTTAAGTGTGCAATATAAAATATATCACACACCTAAGTGAGTGATATATTTTATATCGCACACTTAGCGTTAGTGCATTCCAAAAAACTGTTACAATGCTTTGATGCAGGAAATGAAACTACGTAGCTACCACTCTTTTATATATATAGGTGCACAAATGCTTCTACTTCTGCCAGGGATACATCTAAATGTATCCTGGGAAGAATGTACCCACTATACTGTACTAGAATAAATAAAAATTTAAAATTTAAATAGTGAGTAGGGATCGACCTCAGTGCTCCAAAAAGTAAGGAAACAAGTGATTTGGCATGAGAGAACACCAAAGATTCTGGCATGAGATCGATCAGTAATTTATAAAAGTTTAATCCCTACTTTTGGCAAACCTACTTGTCAATGAATGAGTCAAAAGTAGGGATTAAACTATAAATTACTGATTGATCTCATGCCAGAATCTTTGGTGCTCTCTCATGCCAAAATCAGTCTTAATCCTTGTTTCCTTACTTTTTGGAGCACTGAGTGCTTTTTATATTTCATAGCATGCTTGCAGCATATAAGCACAAAATGGCTTCGAGTTTTCGCTTCATTTAACAGAGGTACAGCGTATTACAGCAGTAGCAATGCATTTAAGTTGTTTTTCGGCTACAGCCTGTTGTAAGGCGGTTTTTAGAAGTGCAAAAAATATGGAAGCCATACATTTTCATAGGGATCCCTACTATTAAAATTATATTATATTATATATAAGTACTGCCGTACTTAATGACAAGCTCATGTATCCCTCTTCTACTTCTGCCAGGGATACATCTAAATGTATCCTGGGAAGAATGTATCCACTATAGCTATATACTATATAATTATACCATTCAAACTTACCAACTATATCGCTACACGTTGGTGTCATTTCAGCATTTCCTGGTAATAGTACACCCAGACTGCTCCACAATTTTCCACTAGTAACCTTCTCAAGCCATATTTGTAATTCAGATTCCACTAGAAGCACTGTTACAGTATATAAAACATGTATGTGATATCTTCCATATCTATTTAGGGAATTGTTAGTTACTTATGCCTTCTTAAAGGTCCCTAGTAGTGATAGTACTTATGTTTTATAGCTACAGTCAGAGGTGTAGGAAGCATGGTGCCAAGGTGCTAGGGCACCCATAAAAACAAAGCAGTTCAGTAGCAGTGGCTGTAGCTAGATCAATATACTCTAATAGAACAGTCACTTTAATAAAATATAATTGTCACAACGTAAAAGGTTTTGCAGTGTGTTGTAGTACTACTTATGTAGATAGTTCAGTTTGACAAACTACATGTAGTCTTCAATTTTACATTCAGTAGGGCACCCCCTAAATAAAATATCTTCTTACACCCCTGGAACTTCCAGCTGTGCCACACAGAGAGGAGTTATTGAGGGGTGGTCTACTGTTCGCCATCTTTTGCAGAGGCATTTTTATTAATGAACTGATGTATTAATGTATAGCCATGCATGTTAGTTATGTGTTACACACTGTAATGAAAACGTAAAAAAACAATGATATGCATTGTTAGAACTTCTGCTGGCATATAGTAATGATACTAGAGAATATATGCTTAGTAATTTGGCTTATTTATGTATGTGTATTTGGAATTATAGTGTATTTGGAATTATAATGGATTTGTTAGTATTAATGTTATAAAGCTTCTTATTATTTGTTCATGATAAATAAACAGTGATACACCGTAACATGATTTATTGCATGAATGTACTTTTGAGTCTCATTAGTCATAGCTACATAGCTACATACACAAACAATAATCAAAAATTATTAATAGACCATTACGTATGTATGTATGTTATATTATTTCCCAGTGAAGCCATACATCAAAGAAATTTGTAGGGTGATGAATCTGATATCACCCTGTAGTTAAAATGATATTTGGATATCACCTGAGAAAAAGCCATGAACTTCAAAATGAAGGCTATACTCAGCCTACATATATACGTAGCAACCAGCTGTTTATTCTACAAAGAAAGCTTTGATAGGTGACACAACCAGTAGAAGCCATTGTGTTCATTGTACAAAGAAGCAATGATTGGTGTAGACCTTTGGGAAATAAGCAAGTTATAGTCCAGGCACATTCATATGATATCACTTATCCTTGGCTTTGTCATCCTGGATTATATGTTATATACGTATATCACAGTAGGAGTAGGAGTCCAGGCGAAGCTGAGGATGAGTATTAATAACAAAGATCTCCTACGACTACTGTGATATAACTGGCTTCTTTCCCACCACCAAAGATTTCAAGAAAGCTAAAAAATTGCTGATGTGTTATGGTGTTAAACACCTCTCGCACCTATAATAACATAATTATTGCCCAGGAATTAACTAAGTTATTGTACAGTAAATCCTTTGATGTATGGCTTCAGTGGGAAAGAAATAACTATTACATACAGTGTAGCTACAAGTATACAAACATAAATTTATCCATAACATGTCATAGCTAGCTAGTGCTGGTACCTTTTGATTTGCTCACAGAATTTTCCAAAGCTACAAATACGTAAGCAAACAATTAGCTAAAAATGGTATGGCATTACTTTTACCTACCAATGCTCATGTTGTAACACCAGCTACCAAGGACTATTTTAGCTTCAAACATGTGATCATTTATTATCAGAGTAACATCTTCAACACTAAATGTCTTTGAAGTACATATATACATAATGAATGTACACAATAATGTACAGCCACATTGTTGCTTTAATAATAACTAGCTATTGCATTAGAGACTAACCAAGGATTGTACAGTCAATATAAGAATTACATCTGTTTCTGTTTGTTTCCAGATGTATCTACGTGTACACATATAATTTATAATGTTAACATGACTATCACTGTTTAGATAAGTATTGCTACATATGTAACTAGCTGCTTGTTGAACTTCAGACTTTATTGAAAACTTTTTGCTAGTATACTCGGAGTCAATAACAATAGGTCGGAAGTTGGTTGGGGGTAGACATTTCATCTTTATTATTAACAAGGAGTCATATATAATAGCAAGTTCTTGTCCATTAGCTAGTATGTATGTTTAAATTCATACAAGACCTAAAACATAATCATAAGGGAAGTTTTATTATGTGGGCACATAGCTCACATTGCTTGTTACAGTAACATAAACCAAAAGGCTATGAAGTGATCATTAACAATTTAATTTGCTGTTTATTTAGTAGAGTTATTCACATGTCCAATTAATGTTTTTACAAGTTTACTAGATACGTAGCTATAAACAGTCAGACAAGACCCTTAGTATGACAGTTAGCTATATGTTACAAAGACCATCTGTTTGAACATATAGAAAATTATATCTATTATATTCTTACTTAATATTTGGCTGATCTCTTTGCTCGCGTAAGCATCTTCTAGAACGTGTTTCAGGAATAGCATTGGCATTAGAATTTTTTTGTTCTAATATACAAAAATAATTCACTACATCTGCAAATGGATTTAACATGCTATAACATGTACAAGTATATGCGGCTATGCATGACTGGGTTTTACTTGCCATTGATAAATGATGGTACTGTGAGAGTACTGGTAGGAGTAGGAGGACCTTTATTCACCTCAATGCTTACTGGACTAGTACTACTCATGTTGACACCATCTGCAACATCTGCAACAAATAAAGCCAATAACATTATTATATATTATGTTAACTCTGTGAATAATATTGTATACGACAAAACATTTGAGGGGGAAAACTTTCGTGGTTTTTGCATTTTTTATTCAACCGCGAATGTTTTCCGTTGAATCGTTTACTAGATTAGACATTCATTATTAAAAGAAGCTGCTACCACGAAAATTTTCCCCATGAATGTTCATTTTGCGTGAAAATTTTTCCCCTTGAATGTTTTGCCATATACCTTCATCATTATCTACTATCATTTTCACTGTATTCATTTCTTTCCTTGTAGCCTGGAGGGGTCCTAAATATATATTTTATCAGTAGCTATATCGGTGATTACATTAGCAACATTTATAATAATTCAGTGGAGATTATAACTGTTGATGAGTGATCTGACAAATGTCAGACAAGTGTGGAGGTTGAGTTAACATTGTTGTGTTTTGATCAGACATAATACCTGGAAGTAATAACAAACAGTAAAATAAACCACATTCCAATGGGAAAGAGACTCCTCCTTGGGTTGGTACCATGTAGTATCTCCTAGCAACCAGGTGTAATGTATAGGATACATAAACACTGTAGGTGACATGTATAAACACTGTAGGTGACATGTATAAACAATGGCTTATACACCTGCCTATATCTTTTGACCAGTCTTTGATGTCAGATGCAAACATGTTTTGGTCAGACAAACAGGCTAATTGATCCTCAAATGACCGACCATTATAATCTCCACTGATAATTTCATGGTAGCTAGCTACATATAATCCACAAAATTTTTAATTCACAAAAATTTTCAGTTCAATGAAATAATATTTCTGCCCATGTGCAAATTAACACTTTAAAAGGCTATCTTAGCCTACATGCTAAGGGTAATTGCTGAAGGGAGACTAGCTACCTCTACTAATTCAAATATAAACATATATTCTATATAAAAACAATACACAATCACACAGCTATACTATGTATATGCCTACCGGTATTTAACAGGAATGGCTCCAATGGAGACGGAACTGATGATAAAGGATTGAATGTAGCTAAAGTGCCCACTTTAAAAGTAATCAGTATGGATGGTAGATTGACATGGGAATGAATCTGCACATTGGTCATACAAAATCACACTAAAATTAATATGATCCTGTATGGCTACGTACATAACACATATTATCATGCAGTGTTGGGGGATATTATCAGCTGGTTACTATCATCAAAAATATGTAATGTGCCAAAATACAATAGCATGAAAACAATCTGATCAAATTAACTAGTCATATAACATACGTACTAAAGACAATTGTGTAACTAGCCAGTTATTTAAAGTTACGTACCTAGTTTGTAGAATTTTACAGTTCTAATGTATTAATGACTATATACATTCACGTGACTTCTATTGTGATACCATATAGCGCGAAACGTTGGCGGTGGAAAACATTGGCGAATTTGAATTGATCTTAATTCGCCAAACTTTTACCTACCAAAGTTTTACCGGCTATAGATTCCGTAATTGTTGGCGTCCGGTGATAATGTCGATTTTAAAATATTGTAAACCGACCTCATCATTGCCCAATTCGAGTGGTCCTCTTAGCGACAAGATACCTTCTAAGACAATTGAACTGGCGAATGCTGAAGTTGAAAAAGTTTCACACCTCAGCCAGGAGCAAGCGGGCAAGAAAGCATGTGGCTCAAGATCGACTCCATATTTGATATTGTCTCCTTCTCAATGTTTTGAAGTGGGAAAGAGGGCCACCGAACATGGAGTGACATCAGCTCTCAAGTATTTTTCAAAGAAGTATCCACAACAATCATGTTAGTCGAGGGATGTTAGTGTACGGAGTTATGCTAAATCTATGCATCACAAACATCCACCAATGTTTTTTTCGCCAATAATGTTGTGAAGGATGCCAAATCGCCAATGTTTTTTTCGCCAAGGTAGTGTTCAGTGTAATTCGCCAATGTTTTCCACCGTCAATGTTTTGCGCTATACGGTAACATGGCTGATAAAATATTACATAATCTTGCTATGTTTTACACATGTTCTGAATGGTAGCTATATTTACACAAATAATGTGCCAAAAACACAATAGCATGCATGAAAACAAACTAACTAGTTAACCATATATGTACGTAGCAGACGTATGTATATGTTAGGGCTACCAAACTATAAGTATATAGGGAGCCAGAAGCTCCGTAAGAATCAGATGCCCATAGCTATCAGTGCTTTGCATTAGCTATCCCATATTTTTTAACCTAAGGCAAAACGCTCTATCTGTCTGCTTGTAACCAAGAAGATAAAGGACCAAGTGAATATTAATAGAAATGATACATGTTATAAAAATATGATATAGTAAAATAAATTACTGACAAGCAAACTACTAGGTTCATTAAAGGCTAAATTAGTCAGTTAATCAGATATTCAGGCACTTGCAACATACACGTACACTATATTGATGCGTATGTATAGCTATGTATATACAATATAGCTATGTAGCTACTGTAATACTAGCTAGTTATATGTGTCTCTCTGCATGCCACAATGCGATGTTAGGAGCCAGTATAGATAGAGTGGAATCTTATTGTTGACTTAACATACACCTTGGCAGACCTTTCAAAGATAAATTACTGTATTAGCAGGGACTTCAAAGTTTTTGCTTAACAGGGAGCAATTGTATCTTTAATTCAGAATCTTCTGGCTTTAAGAGAGGTGTTTATTTAGTATGATATTATAGCCTTCAGAACTAATAGGATTTGGTGAGAGAAGATAACCATAGCTATATGGTTATAGCATGGGGGGATCTAAGACCTACTAAGAGGGGGGCAACAGGGTGTCTGGGGGCACAACCCCCTTAACGTTATAGGGTAATTTATGTTACGAAGCATAAAATAGTTAAAGTTTCTGTAAAGGATATTTCTGCACCTTTATAGTAGGGTGTTTTTAATTATAATACTCCTATAGCTAACTGGAATGATACTTACGTATTTACTATATGTTGTACCTTTGCAGTTGTATGTACGTACGTATATGGTAGTTTAGTCACATGCCGACAGTTAGATTTGGAGGGCAATGCCTCCTACACTCTTTTTGCACCATACATACCGTAGCTATATGCATAGCTACCCTACTTATACACTCAGGGTTTTCCCTAACAAATGATACAGCAGTGCAAAAGACTACTTTTCTCAAAATGTCTTTGATACATGATAAATATATGCTTTGATGTTGTAGCAAAGAGACTGCTTTGTTTTCATATTGGGGAAAACCCTGACACGTGTAAATTTAACAATAGTATGTTATTCATTGATGGCTACCTGATTGAACAATAAAGTACAATCAATTCCGGCTGCTTTCATTAGCTCATTGCGTCCACCAGGATGAAATGAAAGGTATTGAGTAATGTCATAAACATCTCCTATAAGTAAAAGGTTTAAGATGATGATTACTGACTCATGTAGCTACTAGCTACAACAATATACTACATGGACTGTCATAGCTGGGTTTCTAATGTAGCTCCATAGATGTAGCTATAGGTCAGTTATAATGTTTTTAGTATTTTTGTCACTAATTGACAACTCTTTGTTGTTAATTAATCAGGACCCAATCAACAATTTCCAGGAGTGCTGATCTCTACGCAGAAGCATTAATTACATCAGAACTTTCCACATGCACAAGAAAAGAATCTGGCTTGCATACAGCTAGTGTAAATGATCGGTAAATGTCAGTCAATACCACAGGCCTAAGTGGCATTAATAGGACTGCATGGGATGCCTAGTTGCTGCCAGCCCTCCATCTTGGCCGGACCTATGGTCTGGGCCCACTGCAGCTGGTTTTGTCACCTACTGAATGTACCTAGGCTGCCTGTGTACTACTGGGTGGTATGGACCACCCGCCCCCACCACCCTCCCCACTTCCTGCCCACTCACCCCATCGCCCTCCCCATCTTCTGCCCACTCGCCCCCACCACCCTCCCCATCTCCTGCCCACCCACCCACCCCCTTATACACGACACTCATGATCTCACAGAGCTTTATAAAAAAGTCTCTCAAAATCCAGTATTATTAACTATAGCTAACAACTTTGTTCATAAATTGCTAGCTACGTATAAGACTACTCCATTTCTAGAGTGAATCTGGCATGGCTACAGTCTAAAACAAGAGAGCTATGGTATTTCTCGAAATACAAAATGTGACAATACAGTCGGTTTTTGTAAATCCGATCACATATACACATGCTGGTTTGTGACCATAATTGTCCCTCCAAAGTAAAACTCTGCTGATAATTTATAAAACCTGTAAATATGACATGACCATCACAATTTTGAAACCAAAATCAGCATAACATGGAGTAGTAGGGTTTGTACATGCATGTATGGATGCGCTGCTATACTGCATGGGAAACCATGTAGCTATATATGCTACATGTGATTGCTTTGTGGCTATTAGCACTTACCCATACATAGTTATCTTGCATGGTTTAATTGTTTTTAAAAGTTTTGATACTGACAATTAAAGTTTATTACACTATATGGTATAAAAAGGATGTTTTTTTCTGATGTAATAATGTGGTTTCCCTTATAATTACAATGAAAACATACCAGTATCAGCTTATGGGTATATAGCCTCAATAAAATGTCCCACTATATGCATGGTTGCCAGACCTACTCTTTCTTCTGTTATGAATATAATGAACCACCTAATCTATAACTTTTTTGTTTAGGGGACTCAGTTTTGGAGACAAACGACCATATATATATGTAATTGATTTAGTATAACAAAGAGCAGCTATAATATCGGAAAATTGTAAAATTTTTGTCAATCAACAACCCTCCAAAATCAGATACTATATATTGGCATAAATAAGTGCTAAAGAAAATTTACAAGTACATTATATAGAACAATTATCAATTATTACGGGTATGATTGCATAATTAACTGTTTTTTCAATGAACAATTATTAGCTATTTCTACGTAACTAGCTAGCTACACAGATTTTCTTTTTTCTTTTCACTGAATCTCATATCTTTGTTTGTATTCTATGATACTTCCCCATTATGGGGAGCTCTCCTTTATGGAGGTACTATATAAATATTCAATTGATTATTGAGTTTAAAAGTTTAGGAAAGCTGGCAGGATGCAAGAAGTATGACAGGAGCTCAGTACTATGGTAAATGGATTCCGTGGTAACTGCACTGATTGGTTATTTTTCAATTAGCCATAGCTTAGTAAACAGAAAATGTTTTCAAGTGATTATGACAAATCAAGTATGTACCACATATACTTATGGAAAATCTACCGATTCTCGTGCCAAACGTGACGATGATCGATAGATATTTATTTTCAAATGTCTAGCAAGAGTACGATCATGTGATGATGGCCTATGGCACAGGTAAAAAATGACACTATCATTAAATATTTGTATACCAGATACAAATGCAGAGTTATGTGTGCATGCCCAAATAAATTGGGCATTTTGAGCCTTCATGAAGATGGGCTCAGGGTCTAAGATACTCGGTTGCATGGGGAATAAAACAGTTGTGCCCTGGCACCAGGCTTTGGCTGGCTAAGCCACTGCGATCAACAAGTCAAGTATTTATCAGCAGCAATTTATTAGGGTATTTAAAGGTGATGAGCCAATTCCGGGTTTGCATGCATGCATGAAGATCGAACTATCCGCATGATATTGGCCCGGGCGTGCTCCCGAAATACTGGAATTGGCTGTGGCGTACCATTACCAGTCTATAGAGAACAAATACACACCAGTGACACCACCTATACTAGACCTACGTATACGTTTTGGCGACTCGCGGCGAGGGGACTGAGTATCTATGCCCCAGCCGGCGTAACCTACTCATGCAGGTTATAATGAGGAACGAGGCTCAGTGAGGATCATCATCGGCAGTTTTCCGCAAGCCGTCATCAATTCGGTTAAGCGACTAAACTGACTACTTATTAGTCTACTATGGTGACTTATGCAGGAGGCGTGTTACCTCGAAATGCTGTCCAACAATCATCTTCCTTATTGTGCCTCTGAAGTTCTTCAAGAGTCACGACGATCAGGTGCTCAGACGCTGCACATTTCTGTTGCTTGAAACGTCTGCAAAGTTTGATCCACTCTAGTAATCCTTTTCCAGGGCCAAGTTTAGTACGAAGACGTTGCCTATGCTCAGTTATAGTAATACTGGTATAACTATCCATTCAAAGCGACTGATTCAAAGCTTTCATCTTACGCCGGGATACATGAGGTCACTAAATTTATAATACTAATTTGATCACGTGCAAATTCATGCATGTGTGCATGAATCATATATTAGTATAACAGTATGCATGAATGAAGATACGTATATAATTTATTTCTTGGTAATTAGCTATATTTTGAGTAACTGCTGATTTTATAGTAATAATGAATTTAATGAATTAATGAATTTAGAGGGAAACTACACTATCAGTTGAAGAACTGTTTTTCAGCTGTGTCCTATACAATTATAGCATACAGAAATAGCTAGCTATAAAAATATTACAAGACAGAACATAATACAATAACCTGGGGGTCCGCAACGCAGCAAAATTGCGTACGAGATTATGTAATCTTTGCAATTTTACCAAGATTACACCAGGATTAGCTACACCGGGATTACACATATTTGTAATTCAAGAATTGGCTGTAATTTTTTGTAATATTTGTAATTCAAGAATTGCAATTCCTATTAATTGAATTGTAATTCATAATTCATATTTATAGAATTGTAATTCATACCGTACAGCGGGTATAATTTGCGAGGCGCAATTTCTGCGAACCATCAAATTTCCCATCTAGAAGTAATATTTGCTATTATTAAATTTGCGAACTGCGTGACAGCTACATAGAAAAGTCTATTGTTATTTGTACTTATATCAGTATAAAATTTGCTAGCTCGTGATTCCTCGCAAAATTCGCAAAAATTAGGACCTCGCAATTAAAACCCGCTATATGGTATTTGTAATTCAAGAATTGGCTGCGATTACGCGATAGATTACTGAATTGTATTAACAAAATCAAGATTAAAGATTACGAAAGATTACACCGGGATTACAGGCCAAGCGTACGAGATTACAGCCACGTTACGGACCCCTCGACAATAACAGAACAATAACTAACTAGCTTAATAATTCTTTAAATAGACATTTAAAACTTGATAACTGAGCAATCAGTACTATACAAAACAGGGGATAAACTGTTCCAGATTACAGCTCCATGATAAAAAAAAACTATTTTTCCCTATAGCTAGATGTGCTAATTTGTGGTACAAACAAATGGTACTACTTATTTTGACCACTATGCCCTGCCGTATGAGTCTCAGTATAAATACTGTGGACAAAGGTCATGAATATAACTTTAAATATCTGTACAGCAGTATGAAAACGATGTTACTCCACTAATGTCAATTTAACAAAAGTATTACAAACAGAAACACCTTGTAAAAATTGAGAATGTAAACATTCCAAGGGTTTTGACAGTGATCAGTACAGTTGTGGGTGCCCAAACAGCATCACAATAATCAATTATAGGTAGCCGGGACAAAAGTCTGGTGACTCTGGTATAACTGAAATAACAAATGAACCGTGGCTGGCAATGGTTTCAAACAGTACAAAGTATGCAGCTTGCACCTAATCCTCTTCAGAATATAATTAACATGTAATTTCCAAGTCAAATGCTGATCAATTATGACACCAAGATACCGAGTACTGGTTACACAGGTAACACTGATACACTATGATTCCATAACTTCTGCCAGGATCCAATTAACATTAATGCAGATTTTGAAATATTCAGTTGCAATCTATTAGCCTGCAGCCAGTCTTGTACCCGATAAAGATCAGACTGAAGATCATTCTGAACACATTATAAATCCTCACCACAATAGTGTAGCTCAGTGTTGTCAGCATACATATTGATTTGTACATGGTCCACAACAGTCAGTAAGTCATTCACAAATATAGAAAACAATAAGGGCCCTAACATTGAGCCCTGTGGATCACCAACTCCAACGGAACCCCACGTAGATAAGGAACCATTAAACCTGACCGATTGTTGGCGACCCGGCACACAAATAGCTCTCAAACCAAGCACAAGCATCGCCCACAACACTATCGTGAGCCAACTTATCCAACAGAATACTATGATTGACACAGTCAAAGGCCTTCGCCAAGTCTAGAAAGCCATCTACAACAAACTTACGAGCATCACTTGCTTTACGCCAGGAATCAATGACATATAAAAGCACATCCTGGGTAGAATGACATGGATGAAAGCCAGATTGATATGGCGAGAACAAATTATACTGTAAGGAAATATGAAACCAGTTGATCATGTATTACATGTCCCAAAGTCTTGTAGCTGTGTATAGGGCACTGCCGTAAAGCAGTAGCTGTTTTATTGGCCCATGATTAATTAGAAGGGAAGACTGCCTCACAAACTTCTTTATAATTATGGCATTACACTGGGAAGAAGTTAGTTTGTGTCTTGTCTTTGCATGCTGGTGTAATTGTTTTGTTGTACGTATATAGATAATTGACCTCAGTGTAGCTAAACAGATAATGTGTTATATTATATTTTATAAGGAAACATTGCTAGCTACAGTATAGACAACCGCAAAATTGTCTCTATCAACATATAGCTAGCTACGTAGCTACGTACGTAGCTACGTATAGCTAGGGACTGACTTTAATGTACGTAATTCTTCACTTTGAAACATGACTTGAGGCAATTTTTACCATGCATTAATTCTATCATCATCATCATCATCAAATACTATCATCATCATCATCATCATCATCATCATCATCATCATCATCATCATCATCATCATCATCATCATCATCATCAGATCATCATAATTATCATCATCATCATCATCATCATCATCATCATCAATCACCATCATCATCATAATCATCATCATCATCATCATCATCATCATCATCATCATCATCATCATCATCATCATCATCATCATCATCATCATCATCATGCATCATCATCATGCATCATCATCATCATCATCATCATGCATCATCATCATCACCATCATCAAACACCATAATTACCTATCATGTAGTGTGACATGTATCAATTCAATAATATAGCTTAGACAGGGGTGGCTCAGGTGCCTTTCCTTGAAGGGGCAAACTTCAGATAATAGAGACTACATACATAGGCAACTCTACATGTACATAGTATGATTTTTGAAGGGGCGATTGTCCCCTCTGCCCCCCCCCCCTGCTCAACCTCCCCTGAGCTATAGCTATACATAGCTAGCTAAATAGCTATTTGTCAAAATTGCTTTTGAAATTGCCTCTTTTGAGAAAATGGTCCAGAATTTTACCTATTAGCTACTTAGCTATAGCTATGCTCACAATTATGCTTCATGAATATAGAGTATTAAACTACAAATTTTAAACTTAGCTATCAGTTCTCAACAGCTCAAAATCATTATTAATAGTATTGAATAATTTTAGCGGTAAAAGTTGTTGAAGTAAACCTAGCAGTTGTATAAAATGGAGCTCATGTGTATAATGGTAACAAGCTAAGCTATAGCTATTTGGACCTTGTATGCATAATTTGAGTATGCAGCCCATATGGTAGCACTGCTTACTAGCTAGAAATGCAGCATTATATATGCTCAATGCTTTTTAATGCCTATTATGCCTCACATAATTGGGACGTACCTACTCTATTCCAATAATTGATCACATAGCTAGTTACACAGTTAGCAAAGAAATTTGATCTTACATTTGTTGTTTGCAGAGGCCACTGAGGGGGGTTAGTGAGTGTAATATTTACAAGTTAAGGCATGCGCAAATGGTTAAGTAGCTATACGCATATAGAAGTAGCTATGTTTTGGCAGACAGCATCAGTTTATTTTGTATATACATGCTGGTTTTCTGGCCGGATTGTATGTGACTGTATATATAGCTAGCTAGCTAATACAATTCAGAAAACATGCAGCATGCACAGATGCACATTTATATAATATTTTACATACATATTAAAATACTATAATGTTGTTGGAAATATGAATTAGCTACAAAAGTAGCAATACATTTTATTAGCCATATAGCTGTATAGACTCTACTGTATACGCATGTATATAACATATAGCTATGTAGCTGGCTACAATGAAAATACCCCTCATTTTCCTCAAGTTTCACACAAAACACAATTTACTATAGCTATTAATAATAACTACGTAGCTATATATTCTTTAGCCTATTTAAGGATAAAAATGTAACTTGTAACTCTAACCCACAAGCCAACCAAAATTATTTCTACAATTATTCTGGTAGCTAATTCAATGTATTCTAATGCACTGCTGCCCATTAAAAGCACACATTGACAATGATGAACCTATACAATACGTATGTAGCTATGTAACTATAGAGTCTCATTGTGTCTTTCATGCATATATATATATATATAGCTATTAGGCTGTCTAGCCAAGCATATATTTCAAACTAGGCAAGTTACTTAGAATTAGTTTAGCTAGCTATGTGTCTCTTATGTATAGAAGGTTTTCCAAAATCCGGTCACATATATATAGCTACATATATATACATAATTACATAGGTATAGCTATAGTCCATGTATCATGCAACAGTAAAAATGAAATATGAAAACATCATACCATGGTCAAGTGGTGACGTATGTGGTAAGTTGTGGTGAACATTAACACATGTGGACACTGCGTGTACTTACACATCACGCCACTAAATTTGTGTGGCTTACAGGATGTGGTTTGTTTATGTTGATAACCTCTTATGCATTGCAGAGCAGCCCATATGGTAGTTATAGCAACTGTAGACCTTTAGCTAATGCTTAAGTAAAGCTAATAACCATATAGTTAACTCTAATAATTAGCTATTATGCATCAGTGTGAATTCTAATTTGAAAATGAGAGCTTAGATATAGCTACAGCTAGTAGCTAATATGTGGCTGGATTTGTGAGTCACATTATAGGGCCGCAAAGTTAGATATTCTAATTATTTCATTTGTGTGTAAAAATGGTAGGTTTCCAAAATCGATCACATAATTATTATGTATATTATGCGGAGGAAGCTACTGAAAGTTAGGGGGACCACTAAGCTAAACTCAAGTGATTTTCTATTGCAAAAATTGAATTCTTATGGAGAGTCGTAAAATTTAAGAGAGGCCATGCCCCCCTACTTCTGCCATCTATAAATTATTATTTATGTTTATGTACATAGCTAAATGGCTTTTAGATGAACACCATAGTTACATACGTAAACGTACTAAGAGAATTATGTATGTAGTTAAAATAAAAATATAGACATGTATAGCTAGCTAACTATATATGGGCATACATGATAATTATAGTATATACTAGAGATCATGAATATTATTATTATTAAATTTAAAGAAAGGAGGCAATTAGCCTGTATATCTAAAATACATTATACTATAATTTAATTACTATATATATTCTTGAAAATAGATAGAGAAGATATAGCTAGCTAGCTATATTAACTAAATCATATAGTAAGTTCAGTATTCCAAGAATTAATTGATCTTACTCCAAAGAAGTCTGAATGAGCTTTACATCGGGTGTGAGGTTTGAAAAGTTTATAATTACAGAGCCGTAGCAAGCAGTCTTGAAGTGGTACGGCCAGGATTAAAGTGATAATCTGGGAACGCGCGTAGCGCCGAAATTTTTAAGAATTTCGCGAATTTAATTTTTGCGAAGTCAATATGAAGCTTAAATTTGAAGCTTACAGGTTGAAAAGGATGCTCAGGCATATCTTTAATATCTGAATACAAAGTTGACTGAGCCATTCTTACACCATAGATAGTACGTAGCTATATTCTCCACCAGTTTGCGTCACGTGCACGCGTGCGAAATAAAATATTCGAGAATGAAAATAAATTTTCCTATGCGCACAATCCAGGGCGCTTAGCTACTATCATCTATGAAGATAGGCCAGTTTGCACCAGTGCTTTTAAACAGGTATTTTAAGTGTTTCGTAATGGCTATATCTATGTTCGTATACGACACATGCTACGAGATAAGTCCAATAAAAGGGATAGAATCCGCTCGAATTTATTAGCTACTTTGTCAAAAAGTGGTACGGCCATGGCCGTACCAGCCGTACCGGTTGCTACGGCTCTGAATTATGTCCCCTAAAGATGAAGAAAATAATGGTGGAAAATTCGGTACATAAAGATCATAGCTAGCTATCCCCCTCAAACTGAGTCAAACGCCTGTATTCGAGGGATGGAAGGTTTAAATGTGACAGGGGTTCTTGATACGTAAGATGCCGTAATGATTAGGCCTGAGCCTCATAATTTTGAGAATAATAGGTTGCAATTTTAATGTTGGAATTATAGAACATTCATGAGCATAATACAAGCATAATTGGAAGTTACAATGGGTAAATGTAATGAAATAATCTCAAAGATTGTTTAAAATGATGATGATGATGATGATAATGGTCACTGTGTGTATTGTGAACATTATTATCACCAATACAATAAAAATTACAAGAATAAGTAGGAATAATAGGTGATGATGTAAGAATAATGAGTCAAAATTTTGGGAAGTTCAGGAAGGAATAGCAGCGGCATATTAGGCTCAACCCTAGTGGCATGGCTTTGTACTTTTTCAATGGCTATCTGGTCGAGTTTGAAATGAGGGTCCCAAATCAAATTACTATATTCAAGAATTGGGCAGACCATGCATATAGTTATCATGAATATTCATATGAATCAAGTTAACAATGTATCTCAGTGTATAACTAATTAGCTATTATTGGGATGTTCTAGCCATGCTTATGGAATGCTGTTGTGGACAAAAATCAGAATTTTGTATATAATATTATTACCTATTTGCAATGCTGCTTCTGATTGGCCTCGCACTTTTTTTACACCCAGGGTGTTTTTGTTTAGTCTATTTGTACATACGTAAGTTATTATATGAAGTTTAATGTAATTAAACTAAGTTAATGTTGGAACGATGTTGCTCATGTTATTGTCTACCATCAGGCAAAGTGTTGATCACAGAAACGCATTCACGTGACAATGGGCCATTATTGGAATATTGGCGCGCACAGTAACACGTGTACATATGTGTGAATTTGAGTGCTGTGTGTACAGTGGATTCGACTGCCACAATAGCAAGAATTCTTATTCGTTCTCATCAAGAAAAAGAAACTACTCTACAGCACAGCCGGGAGCAGCATACACGGAGATAAACCATCTCAGCCAAACCGACATGTGCACTGAAATACCAAGTTTTAGCCGATCATCGGGTGTCATCAACAGGTTAATGATAGAGGTTTGCTAAGTTTGTTTAGTTTAATAGTAAGTATGTACCTATTTGGCGGGAACCGCGAAAATTTTCGCGGTTTGTGGTCGGTAAGCCACTGTGTCCATAGATAATATTAGTCTGGCGTTGCCGACCCTTTTACGCCGCTCGCTTTTTTGATTACTTGGCGGCACTCGCTGTAAAAGGGTCTGGTCACATCCGTAAACTGAACTTGTGTGAGCTGCAACAATAGTTGCAGCACCAATCAGATCGCAGTATTTCATTTAATTGCATTTTGGCGCGTGACGTATATAAAAATGGCTGTTCGTTGTGCAAGGATTGATGAAGAGATGGCAGAAAAGGCGATTACACGCATTATTCAGAAACTGGGTTACTCACAGTTGAAGCCAGAGCAATTAAAAGTTATTATGGAGTTCGTATGTGGTAAAGATGTATTTGCCGTTTTGCCTACTGGCTTTGGGAAAACACTTTGTTATGTTTGCCTACCTTTGGTTTTTGATGAGTTAACCCACAGGAGAGCTTCTATCGCTGGCATTATTGATAAAAACTCCGCAACCCAAACAAAGAACAATTCCTCTGCTTGACGCCATGCATAATGACCTGCGAGATTCTAATAAATTCAGTATTTAATTACATTCCAGCTACACAAGTTCAGTTTACGGATGTGACCAGACCCTTTTACAGCGAACGCCGCCAAGTAATCAAAAAAAGCGAGCGGCGTAAAAGGGTCGGCAACGCCAGACTAAGATAATATATATTATCTGTGCTGTGTCACACTCAATCTTTTGTAGATAGTAGTAGAATATATTATCTATGTTTCTAGCAACAACCCAAGTACGGAACATCAGGCTTGTGCGCGATTCCAGTGGTATTTTGATTAATCAGGGCCGGCGCGTACATGGCCGTACCAGCTTCTGGTATGTGAAACTTATGAAAGCACTGTACCTCACCAACCTGTAGGCTGCCTGTTTGATAACACTACAGTAGGACCTAAGATGATTTTGGGTGAGCGTTCTATTAGAGTTAGGCATTTGTGTAAATAACTCACGGGGTCGCACGTCCTACTTTACTTGGCCGCACGACTCACTACCATGAGTCTTGATTTATAGTAGAAACTAATCTATATGATTTAATGGATTATAGCATCCAATCCTAAAGTTTAATTCTACAAATTTCAAATCATCAAAATAAATACGTATATAGCAACCTAATAGCACTGAAAATGAACATTGCAGCTAACAATCAAAATTAAGCTATAAAAATGATCATATCAATCCTCAAATAGTGGCTAGCTAGCTAGCTAGCTATATATGACTGGGAGCTTCAAGGATAATCAGGTATATACTCAGCTTGTATGCTTATGCATGGCAACAGTAATCTATAGCCATGATCTCCTCATTGTGTGATACAGCTTCTTAACCTAATACCTTGGAATGTTTTGATAAACTAGCCAGTCGAATAGTTTAAACAGGATGTTGCAGACACTAAAGTGTGCATAGTTGTACATTGGTTACTGCATGTGAGGGTAGAACTCATAAGGGATGATAGGATAGAAGACATTGCTCCTTTGTTGTATAACTTTATCGTTAGTTTCACTTCAGATCCTTCACTTCCTTCGCTATGACAACTATCAATCAGTGGTAACACTGGAGTGTAACTGCGCTCAATCCACTCATCTGTGAAATCATTACAAAGTATAAACAATTACATGCAACAACTATTAAATACATGACTATAACAACTATGTATTATGAGATAACTTGTTCATAAATACTTTGTGTGTGCCTATATAGCAAGCATAAAAACTTTCCCTTAGATATAACTGTACCTTCTTGGTTCTTTGCTTTTATACTTATGTGATGTCCAGTTGGTATAATCATGTGTGAAGCACTTGGTAGCTTAAAAGTGAATATCTTAGTATTGTAATTGATCTCCTCAACAGTCTCCAATGAGCAGTTCATATCCTACATACCTGCACATGTAACATTGCTGCATGGTAACCATGAGAAAATCAATAAATTAAGTATTCACGAAATAGCTGGGATTCGGTTAAGTATAGTCATACAAATTCTTTAGTGAACTTTCTGCATGCTCATGCAATTTACACAGTTAGGTATCTCTGAGATGTACTGATTCTTACTAAGCGTATCATTGCACCTGGGTTAGCAGTCCATCGCCTTAACCACTTGGCCACCTCGTCACCTGAAAGGAATCATTTAAATAAGGTTTATATAAATAATACACTAGTGTAAACTTAATAGAGCTTGTTCGGGTTCAATGAAATCTATTCTGGTTGTTGACTTTGGCATTTCTGAAAGAAAAGGATCAAGCGATTGCTTAACATTAACATATATATTTACCGCCAGAATGATCCAAACAAAAGAAAGAAGTACTGTGAATGGGTTTATACCTCCTTGATTCTTGCTCTGCTACCAACTGCTGCATACTGGTCATTCTAAAGAGAAGGTATATTGTGAATGCTATGTTTAATATTATGCCTCACTTTTGAATAGAAGGGTGTTTATAATCTTCCCTGAAAACTGTGTTAATTGTTGTGCTATCAGTATTTGGGAGGCCCTTTTTTGAAAGGTACATTGAAAATTCATGATAATCTATCATTCCATCTTGATTCCTATCACATCTGCAATATATGAATATACAATATTTAATATCTTCTATTGGTGTATTGTTTGAAGTTTACTTTTGAATTAAATCCTGAGGAGTGCTTTCATCGACATCAATGTTCATCTCTTTACACACTTTTCTTAATTCATCAACAGTTACAGTTCCTGATAGATTTTTGTCATACTCCAGAAAGCACTTTCGTAGGTTCAAATTTAATGGGTCTCTTGGATTTATATGTCTGTACACAATTGAAATGCATTAAGCTACGTAACTATGTGCTTAATGTATGTATAATACTTTAAGTAATTTCTTTGTCGTAAGACATTCTGTAAAGCTCTGCCACCTTCTTGTTCATCTTGGTCTGACTCTTGAAGGCAATCTTCTTCCCTATTATAAACATAAACCACTAAGTATATATTCCAAATACTTACTCAGGAATTATAGAATATCCCTGAGGAATGCCTTGTTTTTTCCCGGCTACTGGAACACTGATGTCCTCAAGCTTTGGCTGAAATTGTTCATCATGCTCTGATATGCTAATGGTAGGATCAGACCCTAACACAAAGGGTGTTATTTTATTGTCCCTTGTTCGAGAAGTACGTTCCTCTAGTGTATCAGCTTGCACATCGTCAGTATCAGAGGTAGGTTGTTGATACGACCTCTGAGCAATAAGGTTATTAACTTAAATAACTAGCTACGCACGTACGTACGTACTTGGAATTCTGTTTTGTCAAAGTCTTTTGGAGGATTCAGTAAAGCTCTGTTACTCTCCAAGTGCTTTTTGTCTTCCTGTTCAAAATGCAAAGATTTTGCTGGCTCAGCAGGAACACCTCTATACGATGATCTCATTACTAAATTGTAATCACCACTGATGTCACATGATACACTGGAATGCTCAAAAGTACCTGACGCAAGTCGTGATTCTTTGTCCTTTTCTTTATCACAGCTTATTGCTATAGATATCTTAGCATGCCGATCCTATTATAACATTATGCTATTCAGTGCTTGAGTATAAGTAACAACAGCGTACACTATTAAGTTGGATATTCCCAAGTCTCTCTTCAATTACACTGTGTGGCACGTAGTCTGCCTGCTTTGTACTTTTACCACTTCCCACTTTCATATATCTAGGTTGTTGAGCTATGACCTGTACATGTATAGTTTAATTGACATACTTGTATGTTCATCAAATGGTCAACTACCTTTCCACTCCGTGGCTGAGTGGCACGTGGTGTTTTTTGGAACTGAGAATCTTTAGCGTAATCTGTTGAATAACTTTATGACTGCTGTATAAGGGTATATCTATATCACACCTTTATGATACACTGATGCTGATTCTTCTGTAGAGTTTCCCAGCTGTAGTAGTAGTACGTAAAAGGTAGCTACACACACAGATCAAAAATAGAAATAACCTGAAAATGTGCAGTTGTGTGATATCCAGCTCCCAGGCATCCATCTGAAGAGAATAGTTATGCAGTACACATATAGAATAGTTATGTTTCATACCATCAATGCTGTGTTGTTGTGATCCAGCACCTCTGTAACTGTCCATATGAATGCTTGTGTAGTTTTCTTCATCAACAGGCTCTAAATGAGCTGTGTGTATATATATATATATGTTAATAATGAAGCTACAGCCACCACACCATACTGTATAGTCTGAAATTTTTTGTTGGGCTTAATTGATGATTTGACAAGGGCCAGAAAGGCCTGAAGTTAAATTGTAATTATATGAGTGAGATGAGCAAATATAACACTGGTATTTTCTGTAATTTTGGGTGTTTGCTTTTTTCAGTTTGCTTTTTTTGTTTGCTTTTTTCAGTTTGCTTTTTTTGTTTGCTTTTTTCAGTTTGCTTTTTTTGTTTGCTTTTTTCAGTTTGCTTTTTTCTGTAATTTGCATGTAGAAAGAGAAAATACCAGTGTTATATGCAGCGAATCTCACGAAATATAATTTCCATGAAATAGAATTTTAGCATTTTCATATTCACAATCAAGTAGATTTTACTGGATGCTGTAAATTTTGGCTACAGCATTCATGATTATATTTTCACAGAGAAAACGTGAAATTTGTAAAAATTTGATACCATGAAAATTCTGGACTACACAGTACATAATTAGTACATATCGAGGCATACCTGTTAGATATTTGGCAAACTCAATGTAATTGATTTTACCATCATTAGTCTTGTCACACCTATAAACAATTGTGGAATTACAGTATAATGTGTATATACGTAAGTACATCTCCTGTATACGTAGACCCTTTTACAGGGTTCTCCCCAGAGTGGCGGTCAACAAAGATTGTACTGTGTATACTGTATTGATATACTATTTAACACTAAATTTTACTGGTCAAAATACCATGCTAGAACCCTGCTAACACAGATTTAGACTATAGACTAAATTTTTATAGAAATTTTACTGGTCAAAATACTTGACTGTTGTGGGTAGAATCCTCCTTTTAGCAGTGTCTAATTATACAATTCCTAAGCTAACTTACTCTTTTAACAATGCATCTGCTTCATCCCATGTTGCACCAACAGATTGGCATGCACTCACCAGCTCACTAGTAGAAATATATCCAGCCCCACATGAAATACTCAACTACTCTGTAATTTATGTAAACACTAATACCTGTCAATGTCAAATTTGACAAAAGCTTTTGTTAAGTTGATGGATGTAGGATCTCTGGGATTTTGGAATTCACTTTGATTTTGTTTTACCAGTAGTTGTCTCAGAGCACTTAAAGTTTCACCAGAAACGGCCATCTTCCTATCATGATAGTACAACTGATTACACACTCATGTAAAGTAATATATTTCTACCAACTTTACCTCTCTGTGATGTGAGATTTAGGATTTTTAGTTTTCGTTGATATTCCTGCACCAAAAATGCTAGGCAGTTCTCTCTCAGATGGTAAAGTATAATCTTTCTTTTGCACAGAGATGTATTCGTCAGGACCAGTAACAACATCATAATCTCCTGGTCTGAACACACTCGAGTGTGCCATCCCTTCCGTTGAGGTTGATGGAGTTTTACTTGAATCAGTAGTGCTTGCAAGTGGCTCACTGAAGCAACTACCAGTCTCAGTAACAGCCCTGCACACCATAGAAAAATGCAGTATGCGTATATATAATACAATAATAATAATATACGTACTTTGATCAACTATTTTTTATACATACATGTACATATTTCTATATGTAAGTACAGGCACAGGCAATGGCTGTTGAAGTTTCATTGATATACATACCTCTCTTGAGAAGAGCCCAAATTGAAATGGGTGGCTTTCTGATACAGAGTAGTCTTATGCCTTCTTTGTGTGGGTGGACCCTCTTTTTCGACTTGTTTCAACCAATGTCTAAAGCTCTAATATAACATTCAGGTTATCAAGATATGCAAGGGAAGCAACTTTTAAGTTTCTTACATCCTTTCCTTGATAGCTACCATTGTATAGAGAATTTCCTGTCGACTTATCATCCATGTACCGAGGTGCCAAGTCAGCCACATGAATATCATGAATCCCTTCAGGAACCAGTGGAGTTACCTTAAAAGAGGGGACAGGTTTTACCTTACACACAGTTACATTATAACAGGGGTGGTTAAAACCTCCCAGACATTTGTTAGCTAGGCAGAGGTAAAAATGATTGGTACTGAAGATGACATTGAAATATCAGTTTTATAAATTCCTCCCAGTCCTTGCATTCATCTGAGAACTTTAATTTGATATCATCTGTACATGTACCAAATATAATACTACAGATCAGTGACGGTAACTATTTCTATGTGTGGTGACATGCTGACATGTGTCTGATCATGAGCACCTCAGTCGGCCTACTTCATGCTCTGACATTTTGAAAATTTATAATATGTAACTCGGCCTGAGAAATTCGACCTTGATCACAATTCATTTTAATGCCCTTCCTTAACACAGGTACGAAACATTAATAGATGATCAGGTCTCGGTTGGCATTTGTAAAATGTGCAGGACCAAGCACTGAGGCTCCTATGCAACTGCTGGGGGTTAGCTAATGTGTAACTCCTCATGGATCATAGACATTTCCTTTAACTTCTAGTGTGATCTGTGGTGCATGTGGGTTACTACTCTGGCATGCAGCTAGCCCAAGCCATACATCTGACTGGAAACCTTTGCTCACCTCCTCACCTCACTCACTACCTGCCGGGCCTATTAACCCCCATAGCTATTTGGCACGTGATTTGTGATCCTTCTTGACTGCAAAACCCTCAGTGCTCAGTGGAAGCAAGTTACGTTACAATTTTATATATATTGTTACAGTGAACATACTTTAGGCACTGTCTCTCCAGTAAAATCTGCTTGAGTTGCTGACTTCATTGGAATGTCGTTGTGTCCGAGAGAAAGGTTTGTATCTTGTTGTGTTGCTGCAGTCCATTTGGCAGTGGCTAATTCAGAATTCGGCGGTGGTCGCTAAAAATACAAGTACATTTAGCATGGCCAGCCACGCTGTAAACGAATCGGCGGAACGTAGCTACTCGAAATGATAACGCAGTGATGCTTTCCAAATCCCCATCATTTATCATATGGTTCACCTTTCTTGATCAGACTACTTGTCTGCATACGCTGTGCTGCTCTAGTTGTGTTAAGTAATCTGCCAGGACCATAAAGCTTTTCTCTGGCACTTAAAATGCTGCTTGAAGCATTCTGCGCCATGTTTTTAAACTGTTGCTATAGAAACTAATTGAATTTGCAATAAAATTCAAAAATATAACAAAAAGGACGAGGATGGGATTCGAACCCACGCGTGCAGAGTACAATGGATTAGCAGTCCATCGCCCTATTCGGCTACCTCGCACAAGGAGCAATCGATATAAGCAGGTCATTAAATCAGAGCTCACATTTTGGCTATTAAAAATTTTTGGCTATGATAAATCGTTATTGTAATTGGGGCGAGTCCCACCATATGGGATCAACAGTGAAATCTGTCTTCTTGCTTGCTTGCATGCTTGATACATCAAAATCACTTTATATGGCTGAAAGCCGTTTAAGTGCAAACCAACATTACATCAAACATTACAAGCATTACATACAACACATGGAGTGCTAACCATAGCACGCGAACCATTAAATGCTAACCATAGGCATGTATATATCATTCAAGTGCTAACCATAATTTATTAACCACAATGTGTGAATACAACTTTCTCATCAAAGCCTAATGTTTCTCTGATCATTTGATGTTAGGATTGCATATAGCACTGAATGGCTAGATAGATACATTGAAGTATAGTATCAGCTGCCTTGCCACTCTATAGCCAGCTACATGATTTTCTACAATATATAAGATAGATGACTATTAGATGTTGTTTATAAAAGATATAAGATCTTCCTTTACACTTTGTCACTGAAAAGCCATGGGGCCTCACTACGTATTTACTTTTCTTTATAATAGCCGATACCACCCGTGACTTGCTTATTATGCATGCTTGTGATACCTTTTGCGATCAATTGATATTATTACATATGTTATTTCAATCCGCTGTAATTACTTTACTTTAATTAATATCCTAGTTTTCATGAAATACGTACCGGTACAAATTTTTATGACCATCATGTAGATAGCTGCACTGAGACTGAACTGTACATGTTTTGTTCCCTGTGCTTATAATTATTACAATGTCAAATTGCATGTGAAGGTCACCAGTGGTAGCTAAGTGTATAGCTACATGCATCTATCAAAGCACCAGGCTCGCCCCTCAATGCCGTGCATTTCCCCTAGTTATATTGCCATCTGCATGCACTAGTAATGAGTGTACCACTACAGATTATAAGGCTACTGAGCTATGGTACCACCCACAGCACCTCGCATAACAATTTTGACAAGCATAATTAACAAATTTGACAAGCATTATCAATAAATTATCCTAATAAAGCAGTCATCGTGTGCAGTTGTTCAGTACAATTTGCCAGTAGTAGTTAAAGCATAATAATTATTATTGTCATGACATTTAATGATTGAAAAAACATAATATTATTATTATTATACTATATATAGTAGCTTTATAAGCATAAGCTAGTGTAAAGTACATAAATGAAAGTCGGTACTGAAGCATCGGCAGCAGAGTGGTAGCTAGCAATATAATTAAACAAACACAGGTCACTCAAAAGCATGGATGCAATGTTCATTGAAATCCATATCCAAAAGTGTACTAGAAACAAAATGAAACTATGAAAATCAATCTTCATGTTATTTCTATGATAACGTACAATTATACAGTGACACCAGAAATCCTAATAATTATAAGTATTTTAGTTTGATGAGTCACCCATGACTCACCAGATCCCCAGCCAAACTTTCTCACAGTAGCTACAAGTTTCTACACAGCCACATTATCGAAACATGCCAGTTTTGTAAATGACCAAATATAGATATAGCTATTATAGTTATTTGGCCGGTTGTTAGCTACTTTACATGTTTTTAACCTCTGTTAAATTTGTAGTGTAAATTCTCACAGGTCCCTAGTGGGATAATATTTGTGATGAAATAATACGGACTTATGGAGTCACATGCAGTGTATAATATTATATTATAAACTAATGTTTACATCAACCAAATTTATCTTTGACTTTTTACCTGATTGTTAACTGAGTAAACTGAGTTGGACCACACACACAGATCAACTGATTATTATTAGGTAGTGGCATGTCATTCTGTAGCACCTGTCTGCCAAGTTTGCCTCTTGACCCAGTCCAACCGCTGCCAGCTTGGGAAAGGATGTGAACCACTGTGAAACTGCAATTGCACACCATTATTTTTAACTGAGACATAGCTGTTTATTTACTTTGGATCTCTCTCAGAGAGTGACTGTAATTCATCCAACCATAAAATATCTTTCACGGTACAATTAAAGAAAAGCAACTTTATTGTGGTTTTTTCTATTTCACTTTCACAGTTTTTCATGCACACCTTTCTGATTACTTTTACCATGGGTGTAAATCCTACAGTGATATCACAAGGTCAGTTTTACAGCTTAGTAGATATAGAATACATTAGCTTGTCAAAACTGACCACTTCCAGCAGCTATGAGAATCACATGATCAGCTGTATCCAATAGAGAATTAGTAAACTGGCCCACCGGGAGGCTAATATCCATCACATCTCCTGCCAAAATAGCAGTGTACGTTACTAGCACATGCATACATGCGAGCTACGTATGATGTATCCCAAGCTGACGATAAATACCAAGTGCAATAACAAAGCTAGCTATATAATACGGCTACTCTTACCAATATTAAGTGATGAAAGTATTGAGGACATTGCTCCATTGTTGTATAATTTCACCATTAGCTTCACTTCAGATCCTTCATTGTGACAATTACCAACCAGTGGCAACACTGGAGTATAACTACGCTGTATCCATTCACCTGTTAAACAACAATAATACATGCATTACTGCATACAATATAAAAAGCTAATTAGCAAGTGCACATACTATGTACGTATATACGTAAGTAGGATCAACACTAAAGATGTTTTAAACATGCTTTGCATGTGTTCTCTACTTCAGCATAATGGTCAAAATTGTGTGACATTCAGTCGGCTGTTGTACTGAATTCCATCATACTGATAACTAGGGATTGTGGAATCACTGTTAAAATTTCTATAATTATCTTGATAGCTAAGAATTTAAGTCTTTCTTTTGTAGGAATTGCTAGAATCAAATGTGAAATTAAGCCCAGTGTCCAAATCTAGGTGTTTTAGTAGAGATTAATAGGATAATGGCACAAGAACATGAATGTTCATTTATTTACAAAATGCTGTACGTGTGTTAAATACTTTTTGCCTACAGAACCATGCACACATATAACTACGTACATAACTAGCCATGCATATTCTTTATAGCTATACCTTGCTGATTCTTGGCTTTCACGTTGATGTGATGTCCAGTTAGCACTTTCATATATGAAGCTCCCGGGAGCTTAAAAGTAAACATTTTAGTGTTGTAATTGACACTCTGTACTGTCTTCAATGAGCAACTCATGTACTGCTTATCTGTACATAGACATACATACATACGTACGTAACTATGTGTAATATTGAATGTACCCATTATTGTGTAATTTACCAACTATATCAATGCACATTGGTGTCACTTCAGCATTTCCTGGTAATAGTACACCAAGATTGCTCCACATGTTTCCACTAGCAACCTTCTCAAGCCATATTTGTAGTTCAGATTCCACTAGAAGCACTGTATATAAAACATGTATGTGATATTCTATACCTCAAAATAAGGGAATTGATCACTTATGTCTTATGTGGCTACCACAGTGGTGTAGGAAGCACTAGGATACCCATAAGAGGTGCTGGGGCAACCATAAAAATAACTTATGTTACTGTAAGTAGCAGTGGCTATTGCTAGATCAATATACTCTAATAAAACAGTCATTTGTGTAGAATTGACAGACTTACAGTAAATTTCAAAAAATGGTCGTGCAGTGTTGTAGTACTACTTATGTAGCTAGTTCAGTTTGGCAATTGCATGTAGTCTTGCTTGCCATTGCATTCAGTTGGGCACCCCTAAATATCTACACCTCTGGTTCCAGTTATGCTATAGTTACCCCGATGTTATATTAGTGTGAAAGAACTTCACATCAAACTGCAAACAATAGCACACATCATTACAACTTTAACTGGCATGTAGTGGTCTCATGTAGCCAGATCTTTCTCCGCCCTGCAGGGTCTTTAGTTATCGCTTGCAGTATACTCACGTGCAGGCCTTATCGCTTGCAGTATACTGCAAGCTATAAGGCCCTGTGTGGTCGAGACTAGGTGTACAGTAATGATACTATACATATGCTTAGCAATTTAGTTTATTCATGTATGTGCACTTTGAATAATGCATAAATCTTATTGTGTGCCCATGATATTAATAATAAACAGAGATACACTGTAACATGATTTGTTGAATGTACCTTACTACATAGCTACGTACAACATACACAAACAAGTTACGTACACACACGTATATTACGTATATTATATTATAAAGTGTACAGGTGCAAACACAAATTTATCTTCTGTAGGCATAACATGACATAGCTAGCTAGTGCTGGTACCTTTTGATTTGCTCACGGAATTTTCCAAAGCTATACATATACGTACGTAATAAGCAAAAATTAAAAATAGCATGCATGACATTACTTTTACCCTACCAATGCTCATGTTGTAACACCAGTTACCAAGGACTATTTTAGCTTCAAACACATGATCATTTATTATCAGAGTAACATCTTCAACAGTAAGTTCCTTTAAAGTATAAACATAATGATAGCAATAATGTATAGCCACATAATTGCTTTAATAACTAGGCTTGAGCCAAGTATGCTTTTAAAACTGCCTATTATGCATATGCTTTTGAGCAGTGCTCCAAAATCAAGCCTATTATGTTCAAAATTAAGCTCAATAATTTAATTAAGCTCAGTGGTAATGTGAAATTTACAGGTTCAAGTTAAGATTCTTGCTGATCTTTGCACTCATTATCACATACATTTACAATATGACTCCTATTTTGTCAAATTCATCACTTTCATCATTGCATTCATCATATTATGATTTGATAAAATATCACTGTAGATTCACTAAAAATTTCACTAGTAGCTATTTCCAAGTGAAAAGTGTGCTTTGCACAAAACTTTACCTATTATGCTGGCATTATGCGTGATGCTTTTGGCATCCTATTATGCTCAAAATTATGCTGGCATAATTGGCTCAAGCCTGTTAATAATTATTGTTGTGTAGCTACTAGCTATTACAACTAACTGGGTATTGTACAGTCAATATAAGGATTACATCTGTTTCTGTTTGATTCCAGATGTACCTGTACATAATTAATATAATGTTAACATGACTATCATGCGTAAGTAGCTATTGCTATGTAAACAACTGTTTGTTGAACTTTAGACCTTATTTAACACTTTTTGCTAGTAGATATACTCGGAGTGAATGCAATAGGTGGGAAGTTGGTTGGGATAGGCAATTCATCTTACACAAAATACAAAAATAAGATTATTATCAAGAAGTAGTATACTAGCCATGTAAAAACTCGTCTTGTGACTATGACTGAAAACTCATGGATGATAATTTATAAGTTCTTGTCCATTAGTATGTACTATATATATATGTATGTTTAAACAGTTCATACAAGACTTTGGGTGTAAGCATACCACAAAGAATAGTTTGCTATATACGTATGTGAGCCTCACATACGTATATTGTGAGCACATGGCTTTTACAATGTTTACAGTAACATAAACCAAAAGGCTAGGATGTGACCATTAAAAATTAATTTGCTGTTTATTTAGTATAGGTATTCACATGTACACTGTTTACAAGTTTACTAGATAATTAAACAGTTATAGAAGACCCTTAGTATGACAGTTACTTACGTAGCTTTATATGTTACAAAGACCATCTGTTTGAACACATGGAAAAATACATCTATATTCTTACTTAATACTTGGCTGATCTCTTTGCTCGTGTGAGCATCTTCTAGAACGTGTTTCAGGAATGGCACTGGCATTAGAATCTTTTTGTTCTAAAAATACAAAAACAATTCACCACATCTGCAAACAGATTTAGTTACGTAGCTATGTGTAAAAGTATATGTATATGCATGATCAGGTTTACTTGCCATTGGTAAATGAAGGTACTGTGAAAGTACTGGTAGGAGTAGGAGGACCTTTATTCACCTCAACGTTTACTGGACTAGTACTAATCATATTGACACCATCTGCAACATCTGCAACAAATAAAGCTAATAATATTCATCATTATTGTATTAGCTCTGCATGTGAATAATATCACCTTCATCATTCATTTTCACTGTACTCATTTCTTTGATTGCAGTTTGGAGGGATCCTGAATATATTTTATCAGATAATATAGCATATCAGTGATTACATCAGCAACATGCATGTGTAGTTTAATATTGTGGGTTTCATGGTAGCTATACAATCCATAAAACTTTTAATCCACAAAACTTTTTCAGTCAAATGAACATTTCTGCCCATTAGCCCGCATGACCTCTATTAATTTAGTATACAATACACAATCACACAGCTACATAGCTAGCTACTATATAATGCCTACCGGTACTTAACAGGAATGGCTCTGATGGAGACAGAACTGATGATAAAGGACTGAATGTAGCTAAAGTACCCACTTTAAAAGTGATCAGTATGGATGGTAGATTGACGTGGGAATGAATCTGTACATTAGTCATACAAAATCACACTAAAACATGATCCTGTGATATAGCTACATACATATAGTTACTATACAGAAATAGCGCACGCTAACAGGATAATTATATTACAAATTAAATATTGGGTTGGATTATGGTTCAGCTGGTTACTATAACAAAACTCAGTGGTTATGAACTATGTATGTCAGTATTATGTAGCTACCAGTTAGCTAGGGGTCCTATAATTTAATAGCATTATTTCTCCACTTTAGAGAATAAAAATGTTGATAGAATTTTTCATAATCTTACACATGTTCTGAATGCATGGTCTCTGTGTTATAGCTATGGTTAGCTAACTAGTTAATTTGTTTCATGTGTTTTTGGCTTGCTTGTGATGGTACAATTTCTAAACAGTCATAATATATGTGTTTCTCATTAGGGCTAATCCCCATCAGATCTAGGAGCTGAGTATTATTTTAACATTGGGCTGTTTTGTCATTATTAATATAGTAGTTTGGTCACATGCTGACAGCTATATTTGGGCAATACCCTCTATAAACTCTTTTTGCAAAGGCACAGTATAAAATTACATAGTTCATTAGTTCAGCATCTATTTATGGCAACAGCTAATAGTTCTATGTATTATGTAGTCATGGCTTTACAAAGTATAGAAGTTACCACTCTAGAGTACTCTGAAAACTAAGGCTGGGATGCTATTATTACGTAGCCAGCTATATATAGGTCTTCAGCATAGCGCATTAAATTGATGAAGCAACTTTAGCTACTTTTTGAATACATACGTACCCTACTTAATAGCTATATACTGGGTTTTCCCTAATGAGTAGTACAGCAGTGCAAAACTGCACTATAATTATACTTCTCTCAAAATGTCTTTGAAAACAATAAATATGCTACTGATGTTGGTGGCAAAGAGACCGTTTTTTTTCATCTTGGGGGAACACTGGCACATGTAAAATTCAGACAGCTAGCCACTATACCTGATTGAACAGTGAAGTACAATCAATTCCAGCTGCTTTCATCAGCTCATTCCGTCCACCAGGATGAAATGAAAGGTATTGAGTAATGTCATACACATCCCCTATAAGTAAAAGTCTAAGATAATATTAATGATACACTAGTAAGCTTGAGCCTATTATGCTTTAAAATTTACCTATGTATATTGTTGTAGCTACGTAATAGCTAGCTTGCATCACGTAGGCCTGGGCCTATTAATTTTAAAGTAATGGGTAATTTGTAATTGTTTTGTTGAAATTATTCTATAGAATAATTGGGATTAACATGAGAATATAATTGGATATTGATAAATTCAACGGCATGTTTGGGTAGTGGTTACAAATGAAAAGGAATTTGATAAAAGATAATTATTACTTGAGATTATGCTATACTTGTGCATGATGTTCTCTCCTGTTTGTGGCAGAAATATAGTGATTATGCACTGGCATGCATGCAGTTATCTTTACATAAAAGTTATAAAAAGTAAGAGTAATAGGATGAGTATTTGAGAATAGCTAATGGGTGAAATTTTGAGGAAATCTGGAAAGAATAATTGGTTGTTAAATTAATATTATAGACTTTACTCTGGTGCTAGCTACATAGCTAAATCTGTGAATGCAAACTGACCACACTATTGGATGACCTATATATAGCATACTGATGATGTCTGATCATATAATATTAGCTATCTGTAGTGCTGTGGATAATCGAAAATATGTGATAATCGCAGTGATGAATATTATTATTATCGTGATAATGATTTTTTCAGTACTGTGATAGGGGTGAAATATATTGATTAATTCACTGTAAAGATGTTGTCTTTAGTAGAGATGACTAATTATAACTGCGTATCTACTAGGCACTGTAATGAACAACACAATGAAGAGTACTTAATAGTGGTTTGGTGAATTTCATGCATACATGGAACTATCGTGACAATAATAACTTAATAGTGACACAATGAAGAGTACTTAATAGTGGTTTGGTGAATTTCATGCATACATGGAACTATCGTGATAATAAGCAGCATTATTGTGATAGGAGAATTTCTATGATCGCACAGCCCTAACCTAATTATCTGATCGCATAATATTTTCTGCTCTGCATGCATAGCTACACGAATTCACATATACTGTGACTCAATGCATGCATGGAAAATTCGCACACAGATATAGTTACGTAGGTGAATGAATAAATTATCATGAACCACGATAACCAGATTAACTATAATAGGTGCATAATATGTGACCGGGTCTGCGAAAATCAACCATCTAGTTGCACAAAAATTGCCTAGTTTTTTCAAATATATCTTACCATAACTTATGCTCTATTTATACTAACAAGCTAAATACTTTACCACAAATGCAGAATTTAATGGAGGATCTTTTAAAGCTTACAGGATAAAAATATTTCTTATAGAACTGAAGATATTCATGAATATCTAACTAGGTGTAATTTGCACTCACATGGTTGATTTTCTCAGGCCCTGTCACATATTATTTAGGTGTTAACACATTAACAGATTCCATCTCTGGATGTGTCAGCAGTATTTGGGTTCCCTTCAAGAAGACTAATGTGTGTGACAGCCTTAATCCAGCCCTTTGAAGACTGGTACAGCTGCTACATACCTTTTAACTCTGTCTATCAGCAATGATTATCCTCAAGTCAGTTGCTTTGCATAGCTAGTCAGCTTTTTACATCTTAATACGTAATTTTGTCACTTCAGATAAGCGTCCCAGTCAAATCTGATATGACAGACGATGCTGGAAATGTCTTTAGCTACTTGTTTGGAAATATTGTATAAGATATAGTCAAGCCAGTCTTTGACTATGTTACTGATGTGTGTATATAGTTATTACTTTACATGTGTGCAATTTGAATTGAGTGAATTTGAAGTGCGATTAAACCTTGTGATTATTATTGTAACAAGTTGATGTTCTACCATCTAAAAACCAGGCGATGTGTAAGTTAAACCACTGTTAATCAACTACTATTCAGTGTATTGTAATAGTAATTAATGACGTCACGAGTAAGTCATGTGCGCAAAGACTCATCACTAAGGAGCACATAGCAACGCATACAAATTTAATTCTTTTGTTTAAACAGGCTGTATACTCCAGTACTTTAGTGATAAAACTTTTTAAAAGTAGTACAAAGTTGTTTTAAGCCCAAATTCTTACTGTAACACTATAGGCTAGTCTTGTATTATAAGCTCCGCAACCCGCACGGCACGCCCACTTTCAAAACTGTCTGATTAGTAATGTACAGCTGTTCAAACGGCTTTTACTATGGAATGAATGGCCTACACTGCATTACCTTGCTCTTATTCGGCACTTACTCACGACGCGCTTCGTTACTAAGGCCCCGCCCATCAGTAATATCGATAGCAAGTGTCATAGAAAAGCAGTAGGACTAATTTGATTGGTTATTCAGGCTTCATTTCACGTGAATAGTTTTTAATAGCCTGGGGGGCGGACACACACACACACACACACACACACACACACACACACACACACACACACACACACACACACACACACACACACACACACACACACACACACACACACACACACACACACACACACACACACACACACACACACACACACACACACACACACACACACACACACACACACACACACACACACACACACACACACACACACACACACACACACACACACACACACACACACACACACACACACACACACACACACACACACACACACGCAAACACACACACACGCATACCGACGTTTTCACGAAAACGATTTCAAGAAACCAGGCGCGCGCCTGGTTTAAAACTTTCAAAGGAAAAGTACATAGCCATCACAGTTTTGAAATGTTTTCTTTACAATTTGTTTAAAACACTAGCTACATGATAAAACAGTGCCACCTCACCTTATAAACAAAGAAAATTTTCCCTATAGCTATCTAATAAACCAAAAACTTGTCTTTGCAGATTGCAATTCTGTTAGGGTAGCTATGTGCATTCAAGTGAATTGAGAAGGAATTGAAACCATTAACACATTGATTTTCTCTCGTGCATGTGCACATAATTATAATTATGCAAAGCTGTCTAGGTCACGTGACCAAATAGAATTATGGTGATGCGCAAGGCGTTAGTTTGAAATGGTGAAACACTCACAAACAATGTTATTTGTACGCCTAAAAAAGCAAAGAGTGAAAAGGATAATTATTATTATATCCACTAATTTTGTTCATTTATAGTCACTGGATATACATAGCTAATAGTAAGTTTTGCATGTGGCTCCACTGAAAATCAATGCTACTTACTGATTGAACTCCCTGATTGAATATTATAATTACAATTACGATCACAATAATGTTTATCATCACTGTTCATGATTGGGGAATGTTAACCGTGAACTCAACAGTTTTCACAAGAGGTGACAAATAAGTAGCTATAAGTTATAAACAGGCAAGAGTGCTTTGCCTGATATATATGCACAATGCCTAAGGGCAAGTGTATACTATACGTATATAACAGGCAAAGCACGAGTGCCTGTGTTATAAGTATTAGTTAAACCCCACTATGAGTAGGATATCCTTGATATTATGGGAGGCCGAGGCGAAGCTGAGGCCAAGTGTTAATATCAAGGATATCCTACGAATGCTAGTGGGGTTTAACTGGCTTCTATCCCACACTGAAAGGAACTGTGCTTTCGATGTGACCACTGCTTTAACTGGCTTCAACAGTCTACTTTTGATGCATATCAACACTGTATGGCTTGAGGTACATGTTAGCAATAATACTTTTGAAATACATTAACACTCTATGGCTTGGGGTATATGTTAGATACACCCCAGTAAAATGCTTTGAAGTATGGCTTCAGTGGGATAGAACTAATCTAAAAATCTGTCCAAACTTAATGGAAAGATTTCTCCCTCTTTATAATATAGTAGCAGGTGCTCGTTGTGATTGTGGGACTCTATTTTGGCTTTAATCAGCTTATAAACTTCCATAGACAACAAATACAAACATTTTAAAACGAGTAACAAAAGTTATTTTTCAACTATAATAAAGATAATACCTACATTCGTGCACCTAGCTATATAAAAGAGTGGTAGTTTCATTTCCTGCATCAAAGCATTGTCACAATGATTTGGAATATACTAACGAGACTAAATGTGCGATATATTTTACATTGCACACTTAGGTGTGCGATATTTTTTATATCGCACACTTAATCTTGTTAACATTCCAAAGCCAGTGCGATATGAGATTTATACATTGGCTTTTCCCTTTGGTGTCAAAGTGTTACATTAACATGTTATCATGTCAATGGTGTCATGAATGTATACAAACCATTTCATCAGTTATTGGGGGTCACACACATTGTCTTGTTCACCACGGAGCAAGAGATTTTTTAGAGTGTAATAGTCAGGTTACTGGTATACACCATATTAGTCAGGATTATAGCAGGCTGCATGGTATAAATACACTGTTTTCACTATGTACATAAAATCAAAATCCTATAACAGACTCTTGATAAAATAACAGTTTATTCTGTTACTATGTACATTAGCTATGTACCTAGTAATGTGTGAGGATGTATCAGCTTACCTTAGGACAACTGAAATTAAAACGAATATCATAGGCGTAGGAGCCCACCATGGCCTGACCACTTTTCAGTAGGCTAAAAATTTTTAAAACTATACACTGAAAACCTATCTACAAATAGCTAGTACAGAAAACAAACTCTTACTACGTAATTATGTGAACCACAAAACAATGCATTTACCGAAATAAATATCCCTAATTTCCATATTAATCTCTTGGTAGTGCTGTGTGTATGTACGTACGTACGTATGTATGTTGTGTGTATGTGTGTGTTATGTGTTTATGTGTGTGTACAGTTGTGTGTGTGTGTGTGTGTGGTGTGTGTGTGTGTGTATGTGTGTGTGTTTGCATGTGTGTGCATTTGCATGCGTGTGCATGCGTGTCTCTGTGTGTATACAAATGTGTGTGACTGTGCATGTACATGTGTGCACATTGTTATGGTCAGAGAAATTTAGCCTATAACCAGCAAGCCACACACTACACTGGCTACTCATGATCAGTGGTCACTGTTGATGGCTTATCATATGCATAGTATGAAATATTCAGGAGCATTAGCCTAATGATGTAACACACAGTACAGACACAGGGTAGCCTGTACAGGAAGTATGGTCACAATGGTGGCTGAATGGCCTCCATTATACACTATACAATAAATTATTTACTGGGGAGGCATTGAGGTGAAGTACTAATTGAGCCACTTCAGAAGCCCTAGGTAGAACAACAGCTTAAAATGTTGAGCTACATTAACTACCATCAGTACCCACAATATTAATAGTAATTTGGCAATGTGGGGTGAGTTCTCTTTGTTTATCATATATCATCATATATGTACACTATCCTACTAGGGACCCGTAAGAAGGCTATAAGCCTGTGGACGTGATGCCTGGGGTTCAAGTCACCACTGGTCTGGGATTTTTTCTTCATTCAACCGTTAAAGTTTAATAGTTCTGACTCCCTGTCCACAGGCTTATAGCCTCAGGCCTTTTTATGGGTCTCTAGTGGGATAGTGTATATGATTGTTCCAGCATTCCAATTCATCTAGTCCCATATCACCAGGCTGCTTGTAGCCCGGCTGGGAATTTAAACTGCAAAGTGTGAAATCATAAGCTTAGGTTATCTATGTATCACTATTCAATTCACAATCCCTCTCACACGACTTACTGTAAAATCTAATAAATTGTTTTGTTAATTTCTCATAATCCTAACAATCGTATACTGTATATGGCAAAACATTCGAGGGAAAAACTTTTGCGGTTAGAATAGAAAACAAACATTGATGGGAACACTTTCATTGTAGCAGCTTCTTAAATGCCTAAAATTATCTAGTAAACCATTCAATGAAAAACATTCACAGTATTTCTCTTTAATTGTTTTGCCACACACGGTATTATGAAGATTTAAGATCCCAGTAGCCATATAAGGATGTTTAATAAGCCAACAACTGTTTATCAGATTTCATCTTTGGTCACATGGTGATCCCAAAGTTTTGCTAGCGTGGGGTTCACCCCTAATCATGCAGACAGCTTAGTGACAAAATCAAAGCTGGGCTGAGAAACATGCAATCATCATATTTCAAATTTTCAACTGAGCCCCTCTAGATCTGCATACGTATGTGCATGTTTGTGCATGTGTAGTTATCTGTGAATATTGTGTTGTTTATTATTGATTTCCCAAGCCTGTAACACTTACCTAGTTGGGTTTCTACTGTAGCTAGCTCTGGAAGTAAGAAACATGATTAAGTAACATAATAATCATAGGGAATGAATAATATTTAATTTTTGTAGCTATATGTATATCAAAACTATGCATTACAACCAGTAGCTACATACGTAGCTAGCCAGCTAATTTGTGAAATTAAATTGTATAATATTATTAAAAACACATTGGCAACATGCATGGGAATTGTTCATGGTAATGTAATTAGCTACATGAAGAGCTACTACGAACTCATATTATCGTAGCACTAAAAACTATAGTTAGGTATACCATAACCCTATATATAGATACAGTAGCTACGTATACGTACATACTCTACTGTTATATTTCAGAAGAGGACTGATAGTGATGTATTATGTAATACATAATCTATACAGCTACAATATGACCTTTATTGATATGTTTTTAAAAGACAGCATAGGCAGCGGAAGTAGGGAGGCCAGGGGGGCCATGGCCCCTTATAATTTTTTAAGACTTTCCATAAAAAGTTCTGATGTAATACTTTTGTAGAGATCAGTACTCTTGGAAATTGTTGATTGGGTTCTGATTAGCAACAAAGAGTTGTCAATTAGTGACAAAAATACTGAAAACATTACAACTGACCATGCAATTATGGCATACCCAAAACCTACATTTCAGCTGGATACTCTGTTTCATAAAATTGGCATAATTACAGGGCAAAACAACCATAATGACATCACGATAAACAGTAAAGATAAAATGTATAAAATGTCCACACAGCTATGTGGATCCCACTTGCTCAGCTAATAACATAATAGCTATAGTTACATATAATAACATTGATTGTTGTGGTAATTAGTACTAGAGCAGTGTTTATGTAATAGTTGTAACATGGGCACGAGGGATTTGCCTGATATGTATGCCTGAAGCCCGAGGGCTGCATGGGGGCATACATATCAGGTAATGCAGCCCTCGGGCTTCAGGCATACATATCAGGTAAATCACAAGTGCACATGTTACAAGTAATATGTAACACTTCTAGCACTCTAAAAATTTGCCCAAACTTGACATTAATGTTTCCGCCTCTTTATATAGTAATGGGTACTCGTTGTGATTGTGGGACTCTATTTCATCGTTGTCATGACGTTCTTGCATGGTAGTGCTGGTAATTGTGGGTTTACCACAACTTTTTATAAAGCTGCAGGACTTATAAATGGGCAAAAATCGCGTTTAATCACTGATAAACTAATGGTGAGTGTGTTACAAATAGAGTAGATTAATGTAGATACATTAAGTCACACAGTAAATAGATTATTTTTATCACGTGAGAAACTCACCTCAAATGGGGTTTTTGGGCTTATATCGGCTTCTAAACTTCCATGGATACGAAAAACAAACATTTTAAGACTAGTAACAAAGTATATATTTCAACTACAAATAAAGATTAATTTAGAAAACTAAAAGCCACAATCGATATTACATTTATGCGCCTATATAAAGAGCTCTAGTGATGCACCAACTTATCGATCAAAGAGTAGATCAAAGAGTCCAAAGGAAAGATTTTCCCGGGATACATCTAGATGTACACCAGTGTACATCTAGATGTATCCCAGGGAAATCTTTCCTTTGAATTCTTTGATCTGCCTTTTGATCATGTACACTGGTGTACACTAGATGTGAAGGAGAATAGGGATACATGGCTTATGTATCCCTGTAGATTCCTTTGATCTGAGGTGTGAAAGTGTTACATTATAAATTGTGCAAAAACAATACTGGCGGTATATATAGTGCTTTACATACATAGCTACGTATTAGCTTTGCATATGTACACATATCACACATGTTGATTCGTGACCATAAATGCCTCTCCAAAGTAAAACTCAAACTCAACCGATAATTTATAAAACCCATAAATGTGACTATAATTTTGAAATCAAAATCAGCATGATGGCATTATTATTATACAGCTAGTAGTAGCATTTGTGCATGTGTGGATGAATGTGCTATACCATAGCTGCATGGAAAGCCATGTATAATTATACACGATTGTTTTGTGGCTATCAGCACTTAGCTCCCTATGTAGTTATGCAGTATGCATGTTGTTGTTGAAAAGCTTTGATAATAGTTTATTACACTATAGAGTAGAAAGGATGTTTATTGTGTAATGTGGTTTCTACCCTTAGCTATGTCCTTGCTAATTATAATGAAACCATACCAGTATCACTGAGCTTATGGGTAGCCTCAATAAAATTTTGGACTATGGTTGCCATGCAGACCTAGGCCTTTTCTTTCTTTTGTTGTGAGTATAGCTACTAATATAATGAACCGTCTAGCTAATCCATATGACTTCTTGTTTAGGGACAGTCAGTTTTAGAGGCAAACGACCATACATACACATTATGTAATTGATTCAGTATGACAAAGAGCAGCTATAATACCAGAGAATTGTAAGGAAATTTTGTCCAGCTGGGCCAATCAACAACCCTCCAAATTTAGATACTATAATAGGCATCACTAGCTATATACGTAGGCTGTAATATATCAGTATAGCCATATATAGGTTGTTAACTTATATTTATAGCCTTTTTCTGGTAAAAAGGTATTGAGTGCTGTAACACAATAATTGTGACTGTCCGAGCGAAAACCAGCCTAGTTCACACTTCCAAATGTGCCACTTTAGTGCATCAAATCTTTTGTTGGGTAAGGCACATGGACTTCAAATTTACAGGATTAGTAGAACAAACATCACTTTATCATTGCTAAAAAATTGAGCTTTGTGTAGCATTCTAACAAGATTTTATGAACCATTAACTTGGCAAAACCAGAGGTGTGAACTATAGGCTAGTTTGCTCGGACAGTCACAATTATTTGTAATCATGTCAACAACCAGAAATCAGCCATCTTTGTGGTCAACTGCACAAGGATAGTATAGCATTAATATATGTAATTATATGGAATTGTGACAATCTTTGTATAGAATTGCCCCATATCTTTGGCCTTCAAAATGGCAGAATAAACAAGGGTTAGCCGGCTAGGGTGTCTTAAAATAGTTGGTGAAATATGAAGTCATTGAGTTGAATTGGTAGCTACCAGTAGATCATAAAGGAAATTTTAAATATTTAATTTGGTGGGGACCAACAGTCAGCTATATTATTCAGCACAAAATTTATAGCTATAGTTAGCTAGCGTAATTCTTCAACTGTTGCCCACCATTCATTTACCTGCCAAGGTGATCATGGTACTTGGATTAAAGTGATGCTGTACTGATTTTACTGGTGGTGGATAAATGTATTTTTATATTCACGCACAAAAACTACCTGCAACAAAGTAGGAAGGAGTGAAGATCCCTTTTATCTGCTTCCGGATATCACAATTGTCAACCGCGTGTATTTAAAGTCGCCCGCTAATACATTTCCCATTATCAAATTGTTGACCACCTCCAGATATTTCACTCCATCATCTTTATTATGTATATATATTATACAGAGTTATCAAATGACATATACCATTGGATTCTACATTACATAAGGTGTATATCCATGTGTTTGATTTATAATTCATTGTAGTCTTCTTCTCGAGTTTCTTCTTATGCGCCATCTTTCAAGTTTGTAATTTTTGGATAATCGCGGTTATTAAGTTGTCGACTTTGAATATACCCATGGTCGACAAAAAGTGCTGGTCGAAATAGGTCACTTACGCTAAGCCAAAAACATTGACTTTTTACTACACATCTGTTAAAACATTTAGTTATGCTATAGCTAACTATAACTGGCTAGCTACAGTGTCTAAAGCAAAAATTCTTTTAAAACTTTTGTTCCTACACAAATTGAAAATAAAGAGTGGTCTGACGTGTACAGTCAAGATTAATGCATCAATAAGTTTCCAAGGAAGTATATTGTATAGCCACTGGCATGGATGATGCCGAAATAGCTAATTATCTGCTTATCAGAATCATGTTTAATATATACATAACTTTCCCACATGTAGCTATGAATGCTGGGATAAAATTATATCCTATACTTTTTGTAGCACTGAGAACCATCTGAGAGATAAAGAGTCTTTACCCTATTGACTCTCTTTTTAAAAATATTTATTTAATATGCATACGTCTAGTTTAGGACTAAATTACTTATTCAGGAGGCCTCAGCTGTAGCTATGTCTTACCTCGAAATGCTATCCAACAATCGTCTTCTTTATTGTGCCTCTGAAGTTCTTCAAAAGTCACGACGATGTGTTCTGCACGTTTTTGCTCAGACTGCGGCTTGAAACGTCTGCAGAGCTTGATCCAGTCCAGTAGTCCTTTTCCAGGGCCACGTTTAGTACGAAGATGTTGCCTATGCTCAGTAACAGTATCCCTCGAACTATCCATCTCGATCCACAAGGATGCATGGAAGTCAACCCGACGACGGCGAGGCCGGCACCGTAATTTATAGTCTAATAATCACGTGCGACTGCGTACAAGCATGAATGAAGAGCTATATAGTCTAAGGTATTTTTAATTAGCTATGCTAGCTATATAATTATATAAAACTAGGTAGCTATAATCATGGATTAATAGAGATTTTCGGAAACCATAGCGACGAAAAATGCGTCCGTGATTTTCCGTTTATTATGCCGTATTTTCGCCATATTGATACGCATGATATAATAAACATTTAAAAGCTGTGCTTTTGTAAACTTGGGCGAAATTAGCGTTTTAACACTTTCTATAACAGTACGCGCGTTAAAACTGTGACCTGAGAGAACCCGTTCAACAATATGGCCAACTTGAAACTGTAACCATGATTTCCGAAAATGTAAAAACACAGCTATATTAAAAAGCCAATCAGTCCCACAAGTGATAACTATAGCTATAGCTACTGATAGCTACAATTGTGGGAACTGATTTTTTCCTTTTGCATTCATTCTAACATCATCATCATCAAACACTATATGTGACCCCGCATGAGAAAAATGGGCTCAGTTATGTACACAAAATACACCTACTCATATTACACTATGTATCTCCTATACTACCGTATAGCGTGAAACGTTGGCGGCGTAAAACTTTGGCGAATCAGCAAAATATTACATTGGCGAAGAAAACTTTGGCGAATAGCCTACTTGTAGAAATGAGTGGTGGTCGTCGGGAAACGTTGGCGGCGTAAAACTTTGGCGAATCAGCGAGAATAACGAAAAAATAAACCTGCATTATAGACTACCTAGCGCAAATAACACGTCAGAGTTCGCGTCAGTTTACGACAATAGACCCAACCAGTCCCCAGCTCGACCAGTACAATACACTAGGCTACCCGTACACTCGCTCGTAAACGTACAGTATACGGTAACGTTACCTACTCGATAGCTTTTGCTGGAACCTTTTCACTCAGTGGACCATCGGGGTCAGGAAGGGCTGGAGAAGTCGACGACACGACAGGTGTTAACCCGCAGCCGTGTTGAACGAAGGAACCATGCGTTAAATCAACCGGATCATGTGAGATCAAATTTACGGATTTGAAAACATTGGAAGGGAAAATTTTGGCGAATCGAAGTTCAATTCGCCAAATTCGCCAATGTTTTCCACCGCCAACGTTTCGCGCTATACGATATTTAAGATTTTAGAAATCTACAAACTGCGTCAGATTACCTATGAAAAGCTGCATAAATGATGTAAATTTTATTAGACTCCTATGTTTACTTATAAGTTTGAAATCCAAAAATGTGGTCAAGTTTTATGTGCACATAAGCCCTATTTTCTCATGCTGGGTCACATATCATCATCACCACATCATCATCATCAACATCCGGCATCATCATCAATATCATCAAAAATCATCATCATCATTGTCATCAATATCACTATCTTATTATCATCAACATCATCAAACTCCATTGTCGTCATCGTCATTGTCAACATCACCAGCTCAGCATACTCAAATTATGCGTTTAAGGCTGGTCCAAATATAGGTACCATATTATACACACAAATTCCACTGTCATACAACTGCTATAATTATAGGCTTAGCTACGTATACTTCAACAACTTTTACCACTAATAATTTATGAATGCATGGCTCAGGGCACAAATTAAAGTGCCTGCAAGCTATTACTTGCATTGAGGAAGGTGAAGTTGAAATATCAACATGTAATTGACTAATTACATTGGCGGGTATATGTCCTGTAAGAGCTCTACAGACATACGAGGAAAGGATAATGTTAGCTAACATGCATCCTTTAGGGAAAACAATTCCCGGCCTATAAGTCTGCCTTATTCCTGCCCTGGATTGGCAAATAAGACCCAGTTTCCAGTAGCACAATTGCAAGATGGCTGCGACTATATTATAGCAAATTAAAAGGTTCAAGTATAGAAGTTACTGTAGCTATGTTTTGGTAGCTAGACAGTATCAGTTTATAGCTGTATTATACGTAATATTATGCCTATACAATAAGGTTATATGCAATAAGAGTTAGCCAACTGATATATACATAGCTACTGATTTTTATAGGCTTTAAATGTCATGGCTGAGCTACAGTTGCTAGAACTACCATATGGGGTGCTCTACTATGCATAAGAGGTTGTCCCATAACCAAAATAAACAAACCGCATCATGTATAGGCCACACAAATTTAGTGGTGTGATGACATGCAATGTCCACAAGTGTTAATGTTCACCACAACCATAGATAGTATATTCTCCGTACCCGGAATTGGTGTCCCGCCCTATCAACACCAATTAACAGATTCACTCCGTGTTGCACTCAATAAACGGAATTCCGTTGCATCTTTCCGGAAAATATAATACAAGATGGCGTGATTATGAAAGAAATCGTTCAGCAGTACAAGTTGCAGCGAAATAAGGTAAAAGAAGGTAATACCATATGGACTATATATTACCATATAGGTTATATAGCTCGAAACTATATTTTCTATACGGTATTACCTTCAAGGCAATTGTAATTAATTAATACGCTTCGATACAATGGAGGATTTCTAACACTTTCCAACTGATGATGACTCGGCAGTATTCACTCCTTTGGTAATCAGAGACCAAATTACCCGGAAAAGCTTGGAATTACATGGATTAAAAGTCAGAGAGTGGAGTTATCGTCCCATTAATGTAAGTGTTAATTTTACCTTTGCGACTTGATTTCACTATCAAGCGCTTCGCTTACTCACTCAAAAACTATACACCTTTATGCGCTGATCCATTGGCTACCAAATGGTAAAGTCCATTCCACATAATTCCAATCACAGGCATTTTTGAGAACCCAGCAGTAAAGGCGTAACAGCGAAATGGAATGTGGAGAGAAAATATTCCTTTAAAAAGCAACTATCGGCTTTTCATCAACGTTAAAAGCGTTTACCAAACATTCTCCGCCATCCTAGAAGCTTAGCGCTGAAAAGACACCAACGTTCTGCTTCCTTTCCATCTCTTTCTCTGTTCGGCAGTACTGCGGCACATCAAAGGCGAAGGTGTTAATAATGCAATACGGACGGCTCGGAGCACATCAAAGGGCTTTGTGCTGGTTGCCAATCCCGGGTACGGAGAATATACTATCTATGCCACAACTTACCACACTTTGGCCATGCATGGTATGATGTTCACAATTCATTTTTATTTTTGCTGTTACATGATGAACTAGTTAGCTATATGTAAATGTTTATGATATGTAGCTAAATGGTAATATTTTTAATAATAATTAGCTTTACTGTATAGTATACATGCATAGCTATATACTAAGAGAATCACATAACTAAAATTGTGCAAATTCATGCACAATTTTAGTTATTTTAGCTATAGCTATAAGACCATGAAAATAAGACCATGAATTTTAGTCAAATTCATGCACAATTTGTGCAAATTCATGCATGTGTACGTGTGCATAGATAGTGTCAGTTTATTTCATATGTATAACGTAGCTAGCATTACAATATTAATACAACAGTTAGCTACGTATAGGTAGCTATATATTAATCTAGAAAACCTGCAGCATGCACAGATGTACATTTATATAAAAATACCATAATGTTGTTGGAATTATAAATTATCTACATAGCTAATGCATGAGGTTAACTACAAAAAGTGCATACAATGTCTGCTTCATGTTGCATATGCATGCATGACTGTTTGGCAGTATAGCTAGCGATATATACGTAATATGAAGAATTTCTGATGTTATATACTTGAATTAATTAAAAGCTTTGACGATTAGCCACACATGCTGTAAATCTATAACTATGCTATTAGCCATAATATTATATATAGCTACAGTTAAAGTAGCTGTAGACTGTGCTGTATATGTGCATGTATATAGCATATAACTAGCTGTATGGCTACAATGAAAAGACCCCTCATTTTCCTCAAGTTTCACATTTATAATTCACAATTTACAATAGCTATAGCTAGATAACCATTAAACCCAGACAAATGTACGTATGTTTATTGTTGTTGCTGTTAATATTAACTATGTATGTATATACGTATATATTCTTAACAAATGTGGCAAAATGTAACTCTAACCCACAAGCCAACCAAACATATTTCTCTGGCAATTCAATATATTCTTATAACTAGCTATTGGGTTGTCTAGCCAAGCATATAATTTATATATTTTTCAAACTATATGTTAACCATGGCCTGGCATATATAGCTGTATAGCTATATATAACTAGAGATCATGGATATTCAATTAAACAACGTATCTCAGTGTATAACTATAATTAGCTATTGTTGGGATGTTTTGGGTAGCTATAGCTAGCTAGCTGCATGGCCATATGCTTATGGAATGCTGTTATGAATTTTTTATTAGTTGTAGCTACTATACTGAGCTAGCTAGCTATATATACGTAGTACTATAGCTAGCAGAATATATATACGTATCTATTCACTTCACCCTGCCACTCCACCATTCACTTCATCATTTGACGTTCAATTTTCAATTTACTTTGCTAATTTAGCATTCTCTATAATTACATTTCACTTGTTCAATTTCCACTTCACTTTGCCTAACATTCACTATTCCATTTCCAGCATGTTCTATTTTCATGCTACTTTCATGTTCAATTTTCACTTTACTCTGTTACTTCAGCATTTATTCACTGCAAAATACTGAGAGTAATGGGTGTGACTCACAAAATAGCCGGCTACATGCATGCATTTAGTTATTTCAGCCAAATATAAAAGTTTGTTACTGAAATGCGTAACTCAAAAATGGGGAGCTATGTACCTGTACTTGCTATACCAAACCACTGTAAAAAATAATTATTGTACAGCAAGCCTCCTCAGAATCCCTCTTATTTAACAAAATTATAATAGTATAAAATACCCTAACATAGTGGTCACTGGCTTGGATATCAATGACTGTGACCATGAGGGTCTTTGTTTTGTTCTGGAGACTTAAAAAATTGTTCACAATTTGAGAGTAGCTACACTTATATTGATGAGTCCAGCTTCTCTTCCATCATTTCACAGAATACGTAATTGGCTACATAAATTAATATGTGCTTTAACACATCCATGAGATACAAGGTGGAGTCTTGGGCTTCAACATATTGGACCTTAAATTTATTTCTTTGTATATATTTGAGGAGTAATTGCGCATGCAGCAGAAGCTTGTATTCACAAGAAAAAAACACACTAGCTAGCTGATTATTATTCAAATCACACGCAGCAATTAACTATGTATATATACAAGTTTGTATTTAGTTGAATAACAGAAATATGCTTGAACTCCAAGGTACCTGTCAAGGCTGGTATCAACAAGACATGGCTCTGACTATGAATCCTTTAAGGGAGCTCTACAGAGGATTTGGAATTCTTTGACTTTTATTTAGCTATTATTAATAGCGCTAGCTATATAACATAGTTATATATAGCTATATAGCTAATTTTGTTTTCCATGCTAGCTATAATTTATACTCAATGGAAAACAAAATTACTGTCAGTGATTTTGCTATTTATAGCTGGATATATAGCTACATAATAGGTACACCTACATGCATTCTGAAATCAGTAGCATATATTATTATTAATCAAATTTACCAGTTAGCTAGGCGCTGTGTGTTCTGATGCATGCAGGGGCTAAAATAAGCAGCTAGTTGTAATGTATATATGCATTCTAATACTTTCATGCAATTGTTTTTTAAAAGTTGGTATTGATGGCCTCAAATTCTACCATACAGTTTGTAACTGTAAGAATTGGTTATGTTTTTTGCCCCGGCCTGTCTGACACTAACATAAATCTCTGTAGCTAGCTACGTAGCTATTTGTTAAATGGTTAGCAAACTCTATAAAGCAGAAAGCTGTGATACTTACGTAGCTACTTGAGAAAGGACCATACAAACAGATCAGCTGGTCATCAGCAGGGCTGGTGGTGTATGATTACAGATGAATGGAATTAGCACAGTTAAATTTCAGTGTTACCGCAGTTACCATATGTACAGTGAAGAATCTGAGGAGTAATATCCTCTGTAATGTCATCACTTTAGTTATAACTGCCTTACCAGTGGGTACTTTCAATGCTTCAGTATTTAGCTAACTCAAGTAATTCTCTAGCTAGACTTTCCTGCATAGAATTTTGAAGTGGTTAGTTTGTTGTAATTTGAGCTGCTATCCAAAATTACACATTGAATTGTTTAGTTATAAATACTCTGTAGCTACCACAAAAGGAATAAAAATGTTTTTGTAATTTTGGTTGCTGCGGCTTACAATCATGGGATACTTAGCTAGCTATATAGTTTATACATGTTATAACAAGCTAATCACATAGATTTTACATCCATAGCGTATGTATTGTGATAGTTTTATACTAAATGTTTATGAGGTTTAACAATAATGCCAGTTTCATTGTTTAAAACAATATTAATGATGTAGCTAATAGAAACCATTACATTTGTTGGTTTTATGAAACATTGCAATACTCCATGAATCAATTCATATACACATTATTGATCACATACAGTGTTGTAGCTATACATTGCAATTGCATGCATGGCCATGAGCATACATAGATAGCTAGCTATTGAATTGGGATGACACTATATATTACCATCATACTCACCCAGTGGCTAGTTACATAGCATGTAGCTATGTATACGTATATAGCCGGGAAAGTCTGACAGTATATAGAAAAGTTGGTAAATTTGGTGATTATGAGTCATTGACAAGTGTTTTTGCCAAATTAAATTATTATTACTTTCTGGCTATCCACTAAACTGTTCCCTGCCAAACTTTGTGAGAATAAATTTGCCAATGTTCCCACTTTACAGTGACATACGTATGTAGGTAGTATATGGCGGGCCAAATAATTACACTATTGTGGACGTGTATAGCTGTATATGTGACCCGGCATGAGAAAATGGGTCTTATGTGTACATAAAATTTGCCCACATTAATTTTTTGAATTTCAAAATGAAATAACTTTTTTGTAAATACTACGTATGTAGTAGTCCAACAAATTTGTCACTGTTTATGTAGCCATTAATAAGGAATCTCATACTACAGATTGTGAATATATCTTATACAGTAAGGGAGAAATATATACTATAATATGAATAGGTGTATTTTGTGTACATAAGCCCGGTTTTCTCATGCCAGTTCACATATGGTGCTTGCATAGTTTCAACAGTATGATGTAGCTATCAACTGCACTTATTTAAGTTGTAATATCCCGTCAGTCAACAACTAATGCAAAAATTACATATAAAAAGCATGTATGGCCAGCTATAGCTATGTATATAGAATCTTATCATTTTCAACAACAAAAGGTGATAGCCATCAGAATGCGGCCAAGGCTTATGTACATAGTATAATAAGTATTCTTCAAACTACATGCACTTATGATTCATAATTCAACTGTAGCTACTAGTACTGTTGCTAAATGATTGATTAACAGCTTAAGAGAACATATGGAAGTCAGATTTAGCTGCGTATTTGTCATATATTTACAAAAGGCAGCCAAATGACAAAATAAATCTGACTTCCATATTCTCTTGTTTAATCAGAGAAATTGTGATTTCCAATTGGTACAGTCAAAGTCAAAAGAATAATGATGTGTTCGTATAATTATGCACTATGTAACAAGTTAGCTATATGTTAACATTAATCCTTGGTTGTGCTCTGATGTCACCTCTTGTTGTTGACAATCCCAGGCCCTTTTGTCTGATTCTTATAATTAGCTAGCCAGCTAGCTAGCTACTTGGCTGTTGGATGCACTTTTTACAGTCAAGATGTATTTGCATGAGAGCTAGTTTAGTTACATTTTAAAATCACTGATGATAAGGATGTGTAGCTATGGTTATGATTAGCTACATGACCACTAGGCCATATATAGCTACGTACATACAAATTACATATATAGCTGTACTATAGCTAGCTAACTATTGATATAACCTAATGTACAGTCTGAGCAAAAACTAGCCTAGTTCACACATCCAAATTTGCCACTAATTTAATGCTATATAACTTAGACTTAACATCATTTTATTGTTGTTGAAAATTTGAATTTTGTCCAACATTTCAATAAGGAATTATAGGCCATTAACCTGACAGGATTGGAGGTGTGAACTAGGCTGGTTTTCCCTCAGACAGTCACAAATGTTTTAGCTACCAGCCTTAATAGTTTGTATGTACACATGCTGCAATAATATTATTATGCAGGACTATACACTAAAGCCAGTTTTTGTGTTTTCACATATCATTTATTCATTCAGTACTCCATTGTCAAATATGAATAATTCCTGTCACGTACACGAATGGTTCCTGTCATGTACACGAATGGTTCCTGTCACGTACACCTTTTGAATCTAAATGTTTTAATTGGCCAAAGGATGTGGTTTGTGTATGTTTCTGTGGGACAATACCTCCTCTGGTTAGCTAATCCAATTGTCAGTGATCAACCCAGACGATTTCCTGTGCTTAGTTACGCCAAAACAAATTCATAAGCTATAATACAGTGAAGGATCTGATGAAGAGTGCATGATTTCATGATTTTAAACTCTTTATCACTTTATGATCGGCAAAAGTACTGTCTTTTAGGTCATATACATTACTCTAATTTTTTCATGCAGACATAACCGTTGCTCTTGGCAGCCTGAATGTTACATCATCAGTAGGTATGGAGGTCTATACAGCTTCCAAATTTCAAAATTTCAAAAGACATTACACTCCTAAGTCATGAAATATGACATTTAAAAATCGTTTTCCTATATCTTAGCAGAAATTTAAATGCATGGGAAAACCATAACAAAATCTCATGATCATGACTTACAAGTGCAATACAAAAATACAAAATGGACTAATAAGTTATTGATACAAAACATTACTACTCCTAGACTAGCTCATAATCTGTAACTATGGTAGAGCTTATAAATGATATTGTAGTCTATAATAACAATGAAATAGACCATTAAAATGATGAAACCATCTAGAGCTATTTCATCTTCTATAATTATGTGTAACTTGATAAAACTGTGTTTTAGCTAAAAGTTAAATTCGTATAGCCAGCCACAGAGCTGGTAACAAAGGATGTGGTTTGTATATTTTTGCTATAGAACATGGCTGCAATTAGACTCATGTATGGTAATGAAACAAAAACAAAGTAACATGACGCTACTCATTCAAATGGTCATCTCATAGTTTCATCAATTCAATGATGTACTAAATGTTAACAAAGTTATAGTTTCATCGACATGTGAAATGTACATAAACATATACATAGCTACATAGCCGGGGATATACAGCTACATATGTGGTTATATATGTAACTCCTGGCGGTATACTACCATACTTCTATTGTATGTATGTAGCTATGCATGGATACCTATATATACACCATCTGGCCAGGGTGTGTTACAAGAATGCATAGACAATGTTAGATAGATAATATGTAACTATACGTATATGATACTACTGATCGAATGGTATAGAACCACAATAATAGTAGGTATGGCATTGCTATACTGTAGCTATACATACTTTAGCCAGGTGGCTGCTTATTAATACTTTCACTAAATTTTATACATAGGCATACATTTTGTACATTAGCAGAAATATAGTCTAGCTTAATAGTTGCATGTTAAAAAGTTAGCTAGTCAGCGACAGCGATAATGTTAAGAATGTTATGGTAGTTAGCTTACTGTGTCACTCAAAAGCATGGATACTGCTTTCTTTGTAATCCATATCCAAAAGGTTGCTAGAAAATAAGAGTAACTCATAACTAAATTACAGCAAATTGAATTATAGCTAAAGTTTTCAGCTCAGCTATAATTAGATGTACAGTAGTAATATAATTATTTACCTGATGGTCAGTTGGGTAAACTGAGTTGGACCACATACACAGATCAGCTGATTGTCAGCAGCTGGTGGCATGTGTTTCTCTAGTACATATCTACTCACTCTGCCCCTTGAACCAGTCCAACCACTACCAGCATGTGACAGGATGTGCTCCACAGTAAAACTACAAGATCACAATAATCTATTGACCATTATTACATACAATTGATATGCATAAATATAATTATATACTAAATATAATTAGTTACATCAGTATCACTAGAAATGATCTAGCTACGTATTCACTTTGGATCTTCCTCAGAGAGTGATTGCAATTTATCCCACCACAAAATATCTCTTAGAGCTCGATTAAAGAAAAGTAACTTCACTGTCATCTTTTTTGCGCTACATTCACGATTTCTCATGCATACTTTTCTGATCACCTTTACCATCGGTGTAAAACCTACAAATACAATTTCGTTTAATATTAGCTCAGTAACTCTTTTATTGTTAATGCAAACTAACCAGTTCCTGCAGCTAAGAGAATCACTTGATCAGCTGAATTAAGCATTGAAGCATTGAAAGTGCCCACTGGTAAGCTAAGTTGCATTTCACCTCCTGCCAATATATAAAATCGTACAGATATAGTAGTGGCTAAAAACATACACACATGTGACTATAGGATGTACATTCCACATAGACAGCAACTAGGTGACAATATGTTATGTTACTACATATAGCTACTTATCAAATTTAACTACGTAAGTGTTACGTACATACGTAGATACGTAGCTATGTATGGTTATAGCTACTGTAACAAGTTTTATATATAACACTGCATGATATTTATAGTAGAAACTAATCTATATGATTTAATGGATTATAGCATCCAATCCTAAAGTTTAATTCTACAAATTTCAAATCATCAAATAAATATGTACGTATATAGCAACCTAATAGCACTGAAAATGGACATTGCAGCTAACAATCAAAATTAAGCTATAAAAATGATTGTATCAATCCTCAAATAGTGGTATGACTATGGGAGCTTCAAGGATAATTAGGTATATACTCAGCTTGTAGGCTATACAGTAATCTGATAGTAGAGATGGAACGATACATGATTTACACGTATCGATATATTGCCTCCTAAGTATCACGATACGGCGATATATTGTGATACATACAGTTTGTATTAGTTGGTTTTAGTCCATGAATATAGCCCTTATCTGCTCTCTTAAAACTGTTTAGAAAAATTTTAATACAAAAAACTTCATTCAGAATAGAGCGTCAGTCACTAAATAGTAATTATGTATGCACGATATTAACTCAATTTAAAACGATACACCGATATATCACGATACTCGATATATTGATCCAACTTGAATTTGCATCGATACTTATCACAGTCTTAAAGTATCACGATACAGCGATGCATTGATATATCGTTCCATCTCTATCTGATAGCCATGATCTACTCATTGTGTGATACAGCTTCTTAACCTAATACCTTGGGATGTTTTGATATATCTCTATATGGTTAATTATAAACTAGCCAGTCAAATAGTTTAAACAGGATGTTGCAGACACTAAAGTGTGCATAGTTGTACATTGGTTACTGTGAGGGTAGAACTCATACCAATATTAAGAGATGATAGGATAGAAGACATTGCTCCTTTGTTGTATAATTTTATCATTAGTTTCACTTCAGATCCTTCACTTCCTTCACTATGACAACTATCAACCAGTGGTAACACTGGAGTGTAACTGCGCTCAATCCACTCATCTGTGAAATCATTACAAAGTATAAACAATTACAACAACTATTAAATACATGACTAACAACTATGTATTATGAGATAACTTGTTCACAAATACTTTGTGTGCCTATATAGCAAGCATAAAAACTTTCCCTTAGATATAACTGTACCTTCTTGGTTCTTTGCTTTTATACTTATGTGATGTCCAGTTGGTATAATCATGTGTGAAGCACTTGGTAGCTTAAAAGTGAATATCTTAGTATTGTAATTGATCTCCTCAACAGTCTCCAATGAGCAGTTCATATCCTGCATACCTGCACATGTAACATTGCTGCATGGTAACCATGAGAAAATCAATAAATTAGGTATTCACAAGCAAACAAGAAATAGCTGGGATTCGGTTAAGTATAGTCAAACGAATTCTTTAGTGAACTTTCTGCATGCTCATGCAATTTACACAGTTAGGTATCTCTGAGATGTACTGATTCTTACCAAGCGTATCATTGCACCTGGGTGTTGTTTCTGCATTTCCTGGCAACAGCACACCCAGGTCACTCCACATCATTTCTCTACTGGTTTTCTCCAACTTTATTTGTAATTCAGACTCAACTATTTGCACTGTGTACAAAATACAGTATACATGCTATAATTATGTGTTATTCCAACAAGACTATATATATGTATGTATAGCTACACACACACACACACACACACACACACACACACACACACACACACACACACACCTAGCTGAACACCTCCACATACGTATATAGCTGCGTATATGTGACCAGGCCTGAGAAAACTTCTCAGTTATCTGCATGTAGACTTTCAAATGTATAACTTTTTCTTTTCATCGTAACTAGCTAGCTATGCAGGAATTTCATAAAACTTACAGAATTTGAATACCACATACAGCCGGAATAAGAGATAGCTAGCTAGATGGTATATGATGTATGAATAGGTGTATTCTGTGTGGTTTTCTCAGACCCGTCACATATGTATACTGTGATGTATAGCTTTGTATGATTAGCTATACCTTTTGAATTCTTCACTGGATTTTCAAGAGCTACAAGAAAACAACACGTTGAATTCATATGTATAATTTTATATAGAATTAACTAACCTATATTCATGTTGTAACACCAGCTACCAAGGAGTATCTTGGCTTCAAATATATGATCAACAATCTTCAAAATGACACCTTCAGAACTGAATGCCTTGTTAAAATCAGAATGGTAAATGGACAATTACTATACATAGCTACATGAAACCAACCAGGTTTTGTCCAGTCAATGTGATAATAACATCTGCTTCTGTTTGATCCCAAGTATACCTGCATATAATATTAATGGTATAGCTGGCTAGCTAGTTGGCATGTAGTAAAAGAAATTAGGGTGGATAACATGCAGCTTCTATAATACTTACTTTACATTTGGACGGTCTCGTTGTTCACGAGAGCTTCTTCTAGAACGTGCTTGAGGAATGGCCATATTATTAGAAGCGTTACGTTCTAAGGTTAAAAACAACTTAATAACAACACTCATTTAGATAGTATAGCAACAACACAGCTATAAGGTTTACAAGCCTACATAACTTGTGCACATGCATGCATAATTATCAATTTCTAGCTGAATGTCCAGGAATACTATAGGCTAGGAAAATCAGAATACATATAACTACAGCTAACACAGAACTATTTTAAGCTATTGCAAAAAGCAACATCATAGCTAGTCCCAATGGATGGACCTGCACTTAGCCACCTACATCATAAGCTATTATATAGTACATCTTAATTATGAACTCATCTATATGTGTGGGCTCATCTTTACATTATTACATACCATTTGTAAGAGTTTGGAATAAAGGTGTTGCAACTGTCTTAGTTGGGGTAGGAGGAATTTTATTGAAATCGATGCTTCTCACTGGACTAGGAGTGTTGACACCATCAGCAACATCTGCATCAAATGATATGCTTACGTACATACTGGATGGCAAGCTTTACGTAATATATTACTTGTACTGTTCTATCGCACATGCACTTACTCTTAACACATTGTAACTTTGGTGTGAGTTATTTGTGCGTTAATTGTTTTAATCCTTATATATGGACTAATTATATATACATTACCACAGTATAGCTATTGCTACAATAGTCAGCAATGCATAATTATTTACAGTACATATAACTATTTACAGTTTTTATGCATTTACCTTCATAATTAGCATTATCTACTGTCATCTTCATTGTGAGCATCTGTAAACTCAACTTTCTAGTAGACTTTGGGGATCCTGAAAGTGAAAAATGTAGCTATAGCTACTGTATCAACTACCCAACCAGTACACAAGAAATTACACCCATACACAAACACAATGCCATACACACCTGTACATACCACATAGCTATATACACACATACACATACACATACGTATGAGTATGTAAAAACTTAAATAATCAGAACTTGCATCACTTATCATTACCTGGTACACAATTATTATTAGTGATATAGTTATATATTCTGTGTACTCACTAATCAGTTATTATAATGTAAACCACTCACCAGTGCTTAAAAATGGTTGAGATGATGTCAGGGCTGATGACAATGGACCAAAAGTAGCCAAAGTGCCCACTTTAAAGGTAATCAAGATGGATGACAGGTTGACATGGGAGTGAACCTGTTGGTCACAACAGAAGCAAGCCATGTTAGCACATCATATTTTCTATAAAACCAACAGGATGTGGTTTGGCAAGGCATGCTGCTACAAGTATTCTGTATATGGTACTAAGTGTGATTTGCTTATATAAGAGCACATGATTATAAGGTAGTCAAACATGGCAATATCAAATTAATATCTATGATAGCTAAAATCTTATTAGCCTTTTCCTGTGTATTTAAAAATGCTATATATACCTGTAAGCATGTATATGGCATATGTATATGTAAATACATACGTATGTATGTATGTATGTATGTATGTATGTATGTATGTATGTATGTATGTATGTATGTATGTATGTATGTATGTATGTATGTATGTATGTATGTATGTATGTATGTATGTATGTATGTATGTATGTATGTATGTATGTATGTATGTACGTATGTATGTATGTACATCACATATGTACATATAACTATATGTATGTATGTATGTATGTAATAGCTACTGTAATAGCTACATAAATAAAATGCAACAGTAAAATAATACATACATGTAGCTACATAAAGTTTAGTAGAAAGCTAATATTATAAGTATAGAATTATACAATGGGTTACTTGATTAAACAGTGAAGTACAATCAATTCCGGCTGCTTTTATCAGCTCATTCTGTCCACCAGGATGAAAAGAAAGGTAATGAGTAATGTTGTAAACATCTCCTATAAGTAAAGGTACTGTCCTCAAACAGTTGCTAATGCACATAGATTATTCATAGAGCAATATATAGTCAAATTAATGTATATCATTTAATGCAACCATCTGCCCACTCAATTTACTTATTTACTTCATATGCTACTATTATAGAACTAAATAACTGCATTAAAATAACTACATTAAAATAATTTGTACTCAGCACTTGATGGGATGAATGGCTTTTTCTATATTGTTGTGGCATAAATGCATGAATGAGCTAACACTTCTGCTTGAGTCATAACAATGTCATTGAAGAAAATGTGAAACTGTAAACATTGCATAGTATTATATGCAAAAGCTGCATGACAAACTTCTGATTTGTTTCACAAGAGTTTGAAAAATTCGAATTTGCATATAATTACTATAATTATTATGGCTTCTTTATAATTATTTGTATTATAGCTGAATGGCATAAGCATTTGTTTGATCCACAATAGCTATACAATAGCAGATACATGTATAACTAACTTAATATATTGCATAGCTTCAGCACTGATGCTACATAGCTATATGTGTAGTCATGCATGCAAACTTCACAATTTCAGTATTATGAATGCATGCCTACGTATCAATATACTAAAGTTTACTGTTATAAGTGCGTATACATTATGCATACTTATGTTCTTGAAAACATGGTCAGCCTAACTGACTGATTACTTCTTGTAGTCAGATGATTACATGGCCACAGGCCAGTGTGGTTTAGACGTGAATATCATTAATCTTATAGCTGCTATACTCTCACTGAGAGGTGTATACACGTCACGGTGTAAACTGGTTAGCCAGTTAAATATCAATTGTGCAAAATCTGCAACCATACCGTTAACTTAGTCAACGCTGCACGTAATAATGTGATATGACAAAGGAAATAGTGGTAGGGTTACATTTTAATACCTAGCAACGTATATTTATACCAATCGCTTCTGCCTAGATATCAACGATCGTAAAGATTAATCGTGCAGGTTGGCTAATTCACCTCGAAATGCTGTCCAGCAATCATCCTCGGTGTTGTGCTTCCTCAATTCCTCAAAGGTGATCATTTGATTAGGGTCAGTTTTCCGGTTAAAACTTCTGCAGAGCTTGATCCAGTCCAGTAAACCTTTCCCCGGACCGCGCTTGCTACGAACCCGCTGTCTCTGTTGTATCACGGAGACCTGATCTGCCATTTTCGATTTGATGGTGGCATAAACTCGCTAAAGGTCGTAGCTTCGCTTTTTTATACTACGTGCGTATATATACACATACTCACGTGACCTTTCAGTGAATCCGGCATGCGCATCACAGTATAGTCAGTAAACTGGCAGTGATGACAGCATGACTGCAGTAGAGATAGCAGCATGATGACACCGTTTCTAAATACATGTGACTTTTTACAACTGCATGCATGAATGCCTCGAGCTCGTAGCCAGCTTTTGAAACTGACTCTGAATCCATACAATCAGCTAATCATGACTCTCACAGACAGCGGAAAAACTTGGGTTCATGTATGGTCTTATCTCATACATGATGAACGTCTCTTCTATTGTGATGTAACAGTGGACAACCAGGTAACCCTACGAGTTAGACCCAGTGGTGATATCAGTCTTTAACCTATAACTGGTATAGCTATATATGGCTGGTGCTATATCATATACACAGATGCATAGAATTCTAGCTTATAACCAGCTATCTATGTACATGCATTACTTTACATGATACATAGTTTAACAGAATTCATTCTATCCACGAACTATAAGAGAATGGAACAAGCTACCAACACATATAATCGAATCTACCAACTTACAATCATTTTCATCACTTTTAATTGAATTTATTGTAGTTATATAGCTGATTTGTATTGTTATTATTTTTCTGGGGGTGTTGACCATGCACTCCTGGGCCCATCAGCGTATGCTGCCTGCCCAGTATTAATGATGATGATGATGGTTAACAGTTCCATGTGGTATAGCTACGTATATAGCTATAGCTGGAAAAACTTTCTCTATAGCTATATAGTTGTTTTTTATTAATTTGGACATAGTGTATAGTTATAGCTAATATGTAGCTATATATAGTATATATGTATATAGTTACGACTAGCCATACCTAAAATGGAATAGCTATACAGCTATACCTATAGCTACATTAATTGATTTTAAATCATGAATTCACATGTGACACCGCATTTGTCACATGCTATCATCAGAGTCCAGCGGTCCAATTATAGTCATATAGCTAGCCATAAAACTAAATCGCTGATGTGATATCCTTTCAATGTATAAACTGAAAAGAAACACAAACTAGTTCAATGTTTATTTCATCTTCAGACCTGAAAAAACACTGCACTTGTAGCTATTAGCTATGTTGTTTAGTTAACAATAATTATCCATAGATATAGTTATAATCACATGATTTAGCTAGCTAGCTGATTAGTTGGAATCATTACATAATTCAATTTCTAACTAATTATAACTAAAGTCATTAGCACATATTAGTTGCCTCTAACCTCATAATATTACTGTACATAAGTTAGCTATAGTAACTATGGATACTGGGAAAGGTCTATTTCAACAAAAGTATATACAGGGTAGCTATATGCTAGGCCTACAGTGTGCAGTATAATAAAGCTAAAGTGGGCAGTGATAAAAGCATCATGAAAACACCATAGCTTGCTAAGCACATCATACACACACATGCGTGCATGCATGGAGACACACATTCACACCCACAGACACACACAAATGTATGCAAACATCCACACACCCGCACACATAACACACACATGCATGCAAACACACGCACACGCATACACGCACACGCATACACACACACACACAGAGGCCATATACATGTAGCAGCATGCATGTAGGTAAATGGGAGTTGTTAATGCAGGTTATCTAGGACCAAATGAAACTACCATACAAAAATTTTCATGGTACATCCATCCAATGAGTAAGGAGTAAAGCATGGTTGTAGCTAGCATTGATTCTCATGGCTTCAGTTCTTGAGAAGTCTGCATTGCTGTTGTACAGTGTTACAAAACTAACTACTTATTTTAGAAAACACCTTATAATGACATTGAAACGAATATAGGAAAACATGTAACATTCTGAAACCAAAGGTTTTATAAATAAATTAATGTGACTAGAACTACATAGCTAGCTAGCTAATTAGACTAACTTCTTCAACTTCATATAGTTTTTTTTGTGAAATTTCAAAACAATTTATCAATTATTAAAACCAAAACCAGATCTTAAACCAATATCAAGGTTATAATTACTTACAATGCCAACAATTTTTATATGTATATATGCATAGCTATTATAGGCTAGCTATATGCTGCTATAGTTAGCTCTAGTAGAAGTAGCTAGCTATAGCTGTATAGCTACCAGATATGTTTTCAAGATGCCAAATTAGGGTAAATTATCAAGGAGATAAAATTTGAGTTTGAAGTTTTTAGCGGAAACACTTTAAGGTTCATTGTTTATGATGGTATCTAATACAGGGATGTAGGAAGGGGGGCCACAGGCGTCAGGCTCCCTAGTTTACAGCAGGGCTGAATACAATATTTCCATTCAGCTAAGCTTGGACTACAATTTTGGTCCCCTACAAGTTTTCATCTTCCTACCCATATAAGCTACGTATGTGACTTAATAGACTTAGCTAACATGTACATAGCTACATGCATAGTTCAAATAGTTATAACTTTAATCCATTTATTGCTTGATGATTGATTTAAACCAGTTATCCGATATATTAAATTACTATATGGTTGCATTAGCAGACATGCAATTGGTTATAGTACCAATAACAAATCTGGAACTGATAAACAGGTGGCCTTGCATATAGCTAGCTACTCACCATGCGTACGACAATTGTAGTTGCAAAGTTGCAAATGACATCTTATCATCAACAGGTTAGTCATCACTAGAGCGTCCTTCTAGTATACGTACCAGGCAGACATCTTCACTTGGTAGCTATATAACTAGCTACATGGCAAATTGTTTAATAGAGAAATTTTGGCAGTCAAATGACATCTTAACAAATTCACTGAAATAACTGCATGTGTGGAAAACTAATAGCTAGCTATAGATATATGGAAAACTTGTAAGGAATAAGGGAGTAAAACAAGAGAGTCTAAGATAGCAATACTCTGATAATAAAATTCAGCCCCCTAGCTAGCTGCTAGCTTCCAGTTGAAAGAGAAACTGTTTTTATAATGTGGTGATTCTATAGATGCTATAAAATAGATTTTAAGCTTTAGTATATGTAGCTATGGTTAACCACCCTATTACATACTATAAGAAATCATGGTTTAGCATTTAATTTGTTTGATCACACATACCCTTATATGGTTAATTATGCCATACAGGATGGGTGGGTATCAAGTGTATAAATTAATCTTGTTAGTTTATCTTATGATGGCTGCTGTATGAGCCACATGCAGAGACAGTATGAGCCATAGAGACAGTATTCTCATTGTATTATTGTACTATGCAGGAGGGAAGCCATTCAAAAGTGTATTGAGAGGCATATGTGCCCCCACTGACCTCCACGCTATTATAGTCACCTAAATTGTGAGACAGCGTCAATTCAGCATGGGATTGGGCTGGCGTAGTGTAATTGCATTAGTCCAGCAATACCGGAGACATATTTATAATTATGTATATTTCTATGTCAGAACAGTGTTTCTATCACTTGATAATTCAGCAATTTAGGAAATGGTATGCCATCATGGGATTGGGCTGACTTAGTGTGATTGTATTAATGTAGCAGTGTAGGGGAGGCACATAGTCTGATAATGTCCCATAGAAACATAAACAAACCACATCCTTTTCAGCTAACCAACACAGTGAATACTGATATGGAATGAGTCATGAATTTCATCTGGTAATACTAATTGTGTGGTTGCCTGTATTGACTATGCACATGTACAGCCATACATACTTTAATTGACTACACACATGCACATGCATCCATGTTAAAAGTAGTTGTATATTTACAAAACAGTTCGGTTTACAATTAAGGTACGTATTTCCACTCAAGAACATGACAATATTCAATAGATAACCTGTAAAGAATCCTTGTTACAATGTCTATATACAGCTACGTAATACAAATAATTGTAGCTACCTATAATGTGCTGAACACAGGTGTAGAAAGCTTAATTGGGGTGCTATCAGACCTATAGGGATTCTATAATGATTATTTGGATGAGGAAAATCACATTCCAATGGAGTGACAGTAAAAACAAGGGGGGTTCTAGTACCCGAAGAGCACCCCAAGCTTCCTACACCTATGCTAAAACATTACAGGCATGTACATATATTGAAAATGTTACACACATATTTTTGTATCTATTCTGGCAAGTGAATAAATTTAACCATACAGAAAAATCATTGCAGCAATTAACTATTAAGTGTCTAGCCACAAGTTTACTTGCAACAATTTGAACAGCTTCTTGGAACACAGGAAATATAATCTAAGCTTTAGTGGTAGCCATGGCAGTTTTATAGATACCATACAAAAATATAATCTAGACATAATAGTAATATTATTATCTCCTAGATGCATTGTAAGACTTTGTGATATTAGCCATACAGATAACCAAAATCCATAAATAGAACTTCATGCAAGTAGCCACGTACCTACAAAAGTGGTAGGATTCTGGCCCCACTTCTCAGCTGCTCTTGAATATTAACATTATGTTTACGATTCTATAATTATCTTCAGTGGCTTAGACATGTAAGTACGTATAATTATGTACATATTGATAAGACACAGAGCTAATTATCAATTATAACTTTACCGCTGAGCAGACCTCATCCAGTGTATCAGGAATGAGTAGTAGCTACAGGTAAACTGCCAGGTTTCAGATTTGCCAGTGTATGGTCATTGGAACCATCATAACTGGCCTGACTACACCAATGATTATCTTATGAGAGTATATAACCGCATATAGCCATAGCTACACAAATGAAGTGATGTTATATATGTAGGCAATTACAATTATATGATTTACAGTTTACGTAGCTACCTTTAAAATGTTACACTCGGTTTCCTTGTTCTTCTAGGAGACATGGCTTACATATTTTATGTACGTATGAATACATTTATGTATATATGATAGATTCCATGACTTTCCCCTTTCCTTGTAATCATATTCCTTTTCCATTAAGTCATTCACTTGGTTTCCATAACACAGATTCCTGCAGTCCCTAAATAGGAAGTATACACAGAGATGCATGGAGTATAGTTAATAACCCATGAAATTGAAAAAGCAACAAAGAATTTGAACTGTATAGTTCTCATGAGTGCCTATGAGGACAAAAGAGAATAAAATATTATGTTGAGAACCTTAATAGATATTAAGAGGTTAATTTTCTCAGAAACAAATCTTTTGCCACACAGGTCTCTCTTATACAAACAATTTATTTTAATATTTTATCCTACCAGAAAATATTGTAAAGTGTATTGTCTAGCCAACTAAACACTACAAAACCCTCTCTTAAAAATATTGAAACCAAATGAGTCATTATGCCATTTGTGGGTGTTCAGGGAAATTCATATGTATTTATAACCCAGCATGTTTGATAGACAACCTTGAAATGTGTATAAAATATACTGTAAAGTGTGCTTCAACTGTTCACATCGGCCAAAAGTACAAGACGTTGCTACTAGCTACATTGCATGACTATTTTTATAAAAAGGTACTGTTATGTAACATCACTGTTTCAAAATTTATCATGTTAAACATATATGGTAGCACAGTGACGCTCACTGATATTTTCAATTTTCAATGAACACCACTAGTCTAAGAGATATTTACTGCTTCCAGTAATGTTGAAAATATTATAATAACCATATACTGTGCTGCATAGTTTTCACTAAAATAGTTTTTACAATGCAATATAATATTAATTTGGGGGATAGCACAGCCATATAGCATAATTTTTTGATGGGGGAAAGTATTGAGGGTTTTGATGTTCAGCTAGCAATGCGTCAAAACTTTCCCTTTCAATAATCTCCAGGAGTATACGTATAGCTATATAGGCCTAGCTGGCCTAAGATGCTGTCCATCAATATTTTCCCATCAAATTGCTCGATGAAGTCCCTCCGTTAATATTTCCCCTGTCAAAAATTGAGCTATGCAGTATTTATACTTAAACGATACACTGTATGCAATCACTGGACTGGACGACTGGACTCCCTCTAAAATTGAAAGAGTTATAATTACCAGCAGTTTGTGGCTTATTTGTGCAATTACGTGAGACATGTTAATGCTGGTACGTTCCTTACTAGTGAGTCGTAGTGACATGTTTAAGCCATGCAGTAATCCATCCTTTGTAGCTACATACATATATATTAATATTATGTGCTATGTAGTATAATATGCTGGCATACATACTGAGTGTTTCAGCTTAGGCAAAAGACCATGGCCAGTTAACAGTAATGCCAATATCAGTTATTATAACTGTTTACATTTCTATGCTTAAACTGAACATTGCATATAAATAATATAAATTTAAAGGGTAGAAATCACAGGTTTACTCGAGTAACCATGTACGTAGCTCACTGAGTTTGTGGCAGTTGAAACATTCTTTCCTCTTACGCAAAAACTATATAGCTCTTCAGCTCAATCTTATGAACAATTACAATGGTGCCCATACAAATTAGCTAGCTTTAAATCACAGAGGGCTCAAGTTTATAATATTGGTATATTTACAATCAGGGAATGATGATAAGCAGAGATGGAAAGCAACAGAAAATCGATGTGATCTGGTTTTACCATAAAGTAATCATTGAACTTAAGACATCTGCAATAATTTTTTGTCGACAAACTGATAAGGGTTTATAAATTTGTGCAAGCTACTTGTACATTTTTGTATAGCATAGATATTAGATAGCGTTATCTTGTCCTTTGTGCTTGTATTTTTAGAGTCTTTTGCGTGTGTTAATATTACTTATTTTGTAGTTACAAACAATACAAAGCCCTTTCTCTCCGACGGGCGCTTATCGATTAGATTACAAGACACTTATAACAAATAAGCGCCTCGTGGACCCGAGCGCGGACCATTTTGCAGTATCTATTATTATTATTCGTATACAGTATAGTCTAAGTTAACATACGATTATAGTCATGGTTAGATTTCTATCCATTCCAGATTCTTTCTGCTGATCTGTGGTTTATACACCTCGTTGTACACGTGCAGCAAATACTCGATCGATTATACGCGCAGGTGCTTCTTAAGATAAGTGCACATACCCTTGGATTACGCGAGTGCGTGATGCTAGGCAGACCAGACCCTTGTATTTTTTAAAAAGGGTCGGCTACGCCAGACTAAAGTGCACAATGGAAAAGTTGGTGATTGGCGTGGATGTCGGAGGTACCAACACTGATGCAGTAATACTGAAGGGTAATGAAGTTGTTGCTAGCGTTAAACATCCAACTACACCAGATCGGACCACTGGGGTGCGAAATGCCATTGAGAATGTAATAGTGAATCTTGTACAATCCCAATCTGAACGCACAAGTAGAGCTGATGTTGTAAAACGTATAAAAAGGGTCAACATTGGAACAACCCATTTTGTCAATGCGTTGATTGAACGAAAGAATTTGCAAACAGTGGGCGTAATACGTCTTTGTGGATCGGCCTCCCGAGCCCTACCCCCATTTACTGATTTTCCAGAAAATTTGAGGAGAGTGTTGGATGGGGGATGTGCCCTAGTCCAAGGAGGATATGAATGTACCCATAAAGAGATAGCCGGTATTGACCAACAAGAGATCATTCAGAATGTCCAACAGTTGTGGAATAATGGGGTCCGCAATTTTGTCATCTCCGGCGTATTCTCACCACTAGTCCATCATCATGAGACCCAAGCATCAGACATGATAACACAGGCATTTCCAGATGTTTCTGTTACACTCTCCCATTCTGTGAGTTTTTAATATTATTATTAACTCAATTATTAATTAAATTAGCTATGAGTAATGCATTGAAATATTCAGGGTTTTATCATATACCTACATACTGTATAGCCTAATTATTTCAAGGGTGCTGATTTCACGGATTTTTAACCTTGAAATTTCTCCATTACAATTCAATACTGTACTTCAATTATCCATTCAGCAAGCTACAAAATTCATAAATTATGCCATAAAGTGTCGGGAGGTAGTTATAGAATGATAGAATGGTAGCTCATTGACACTTTCATCAAAGAAAACCATTCGTTTGTGTTTTATTCATACATCAGTAGGTATAAAATACAATAAAACGCCAGTTTGTATGAAATATACAGCTCGAGGTGAGAGTCGAGTGGCAAATATATATGTCATACAAATGAAGCAGCAGTGCTTTAAGTGTTTTATTGTATTTTACACTACTGATGTGTGAATAAAACACAAATGAATGGTTTTCTTTGATGAAAAGTATTAATGAGCTACCATTCTATAACTACTCTGTCGTTCTATAACTACCCAACCACAGTGCTATAACTACCCAACCACAGTTCTATAACTACCTGCTGACACTTTATGGCATATATAGCACTGTTAAACCCTTTGATCCTCCCATGCAAAATACAATAAGTAATACTAAAGCCTTGCAATATTGCCAAACTGCATTCAGGCAGAAGGCAAAGTGTGGAGACAAAAGTAATGTAGCAAGAGTTGTAAACAACTAATTTAATTCCTATAAAAAATTATACTGGGGGCATTTGCCTCTTGCTGCCACCATACTGCCTTCCTATTCCAGTGTTTATGCAGAATGGAGGAAAGGTGTTTATCTTCTAGAAATCTTTCCATCCCCACACAAAGGAAAAAACCAGTTTCAAATTGGCATCAGTGACTTTGCTCCATGTACATACAAGGAAATCCATTTTATTGCCAAGATTATAGCTACACTCATGAACTACATCTCTACTGATTGTTGCATAACTGGTCTGCTTTCCTAGAGGGTACATACTTTGCTGACGGACGGTCTAGAACTGCTTCATTACAAGCTATATTGTACACCCCTTGGACTTGTAGTGTGGTATACGTAGGTAACTACAGAACATGAAATAACAGTTGGACACCTGACATTTTCCGACCACTTTTTATCTTGACCTGTACAATTCCCATTTTGATCTGGTATGTGTCCGAGCCAAAATTTAATGCTATAGCATAAGTTTCTGCTAATGTCAGATCATTTTTGGTAACTATCAGAACAAATTTTATGTTGTACTGACATGTGTCCGAGCACTTTTCAGTCCTTATTTCAAGCTCTGTAACTATGAACTAAAAGTAGCTACGCATGATTTTAATGACATATGAAGCATTGTTGTGCCCTTTCATGTGCCCACACAGAAAGATGTAATGTGTGTAGCATAGCTGACTAGTATAAACCTAGCTAGCTTATTGGTTATTGCGTTTAGTGCTACATACGTACGTACGTAACTAGCTTTAAAGTTTCAGCTGCAAAGTAAACATAAAGCTGATTAAGATGCATGAATTGTGCAGAACAACAATAAATACATTAAAACATTCCCTCAGGTTGGGAGAATATACGTTGGTTTGGCCTTCCATACAATCCTATGAGCCATAAAAGTAATAGATATTGTAAACAAGGCAACCAGTATTGTTGTATTTTTGTGTAGTATATAGTCCATATTGGATAAGCAATACCACTGCCTTGTTTAATTTCTATAATATAAATAACTTACTATGTATTGTACAACGCTACATCCTGATTCCATAATTCTGCTGGTCAGCCCATCCGATCTGTTGCATGATGTGTCAGTGAATCCTGATGCTAAGCTAGGGTATAAAAAGTACTGCCAAGTAACATATTGGGATCAAGTATATATGCTTCTATCCCACTGCGTGGGCAGATCAAAGCGCTGCGCTGTGGTATATCTAAGATATACCCTGGGTGTAACAAATTGTCATAGTAACTGCCGGGATATAACTAAACCAGATGCAAAAACGATTATAGCCTGTTCTTAGCTTGGTAAAAAGCAGACTGATGTGATGTATATAAAAGTAAGTGTATATTACACAAGTTTTAGTGCCAATAATTCATTTGTGGAATACTTTTGTATGCTTTTTATCGCATGAATTGTTTGGAATACAAGAACGTTTTTCAGTCAGCAACAAGGCTACCAGTGGTTTGTTGGGTGAGATAGAAGCCAGTTATACCCCAGTACACTCGTACAATATCTTAGTTATTACCCGCGTCCTTGGCTTTGCCTCGGACTTGGGTGATAACTAAGATATTGTACTCGTACTGGGATATATAAAAGTGATTGTTGAAAGCATATCAGAGTGCAGTTAAGGCTTGCAGAGCATAATGCATTTACATATATTTTGGGTTCAACTGTACTACATTGATTACCATATATTCTCTTGTTAAAAGAGAAAGTTGGTTACAAAATTAATTGATATTTGTGTTTTTTATATAATAATCGCAAGGATGAATAACTTAGGTATTTCTCCCCCACTATACAGGGTGGCTAACTTTGGTTACATAATGCAAATGTAAAATACGCAGAATTTACAGTTTGATAATAGCAGCAAACTACGTATTTCTAAAGTGAGTATTTTATTGATTGGATAGTGGTAGTAGTGATTTTGTTGGCTATTTTTTCACAATGTATACATAGTTCCAAGTGAATTTATAGGAAAACAAGGTTGATGAATTCACTGGGATACAAGTCAGTTATATTCCAGTACACTCATTGGCTAATAATCCTTATCCTTGGCTTCACCTCAGACTATAGCCACTCGTACTAATATGTAATACGTCATGCAAAGCCTTGGCCGCACTCTGATATCAGCTCTTAATCTTGACAACCATTTTATCTATGTCCTGATATGCCTTTTAATGTGTTATAGTGTCAGGATATCCTTTCCCAGAAACCTTGCAGTTAACAGTCTTTTGTGTATGTAACATCAATTACTATGTGTTGACTATATGCTTTTCTATATTCACAATTGTCGCTTTATCACATACTGCTGCCAATAATAGAGGCATAGTTATATCACAACTTTGTGACCTTCTTACTTAATCTCAGTCTTTTCCTTATAACAAGGAAATTCTAAGGATATCCTACTTATGCAACAATAATCAGCGATCAACAGGTATTTGCGTATAGTGGCATGGACTTGATAAACAGGTTTTGACGAAACCACCAAATTTAATTTCTATCTATGTAGTGCTGTGCAATAATCGAAAATATGTGATAATCACAGTGATAAATATTATCGTTATCGTGATAATGATTTTTTCAGTACTGTGATAGGTGTGAAATAAATTATATTGATTCACTGTAAAGATGTTGCATTTAGTAGAGAATGCTGCCTTTAGTAGAATTAACATACATATGGCTAACTGCATATCTAGGCACTGTAATGAACAACACAATGAAGAGTACTTAATAGTGTTTTGGTGAATTTCATGCATACATGAACTATCGTGATAATTGTGATAGTAAGCAACATTATCATGATAGGAGAATTTCTATTATCGCACAGCCCTATATCAATGGTATTTGTACATGGAAATTGATGGAATAATGGCTTTGTTTTAAGCCTCCACCAAATTAAAATTTGCCAAATAGTCAGTTCACCAAGAAAACACTGCCGTATTTTCCCATAATATAATATATGATTATGTGTACTTGTTGAAGCTGTATAAAACCACCATTTTATCTAAAATTTATATCATTTTCTCTACTGTGTACATATTAAAATTACAAAGTTGATGATAACTGTTTTTGTAGTTTAACCAGCTTGGATTGTTGGAACGAGAGAACGCTGCTGTACTGAATGAGTCACTGAAAACACTATGCTGTAATACTATCAGTGCATTTCGCAAAGCTCTAGATGATATTGGCTTTACACAGAGCTGTCCATTCTTTTTATCACAGAATGATGGAACCCTTATCAGGTACGTACGTGGCAGATACGCATGTGTTCATAGAAATCTGTGCAATAACATGTGTAACTCTAGTGAAACAAAGGCTAAGGAGTTGCCAGTACTCACTATATCATCCGGCCCCACTAACAGTATGAGAGGTGCTGCATTCTTGACTGGAGTGGAGGATGCTGTGGTGATAGATATTGGAGGGACCACCACTGATGTTGGCATCATAAAATCTGGCTTCCCTCGTGAAGCTTCTGGCTATTCCAAGGTGATAGATTTATTTTAAAATGTACATAGAAGGTATTGAAGTACGTACGTATTATAGAGGGGTATTAAGATAAATTACTGTAGTGACTTCCTAAAACTTTAGGGGCAAGAGGTAGCCTATAATGTCCCCTCACACTCTTTTTGCATCAGTCCTGTGATTGTATCATGTGCATATTTATTAATACCACTGATGTGTTGTAAGCTTTATGGATGTGTGTGTTATATTAAGTGTTATGTGTGTAAAATGGTATATGATATTGTTTAGTTACCTGGTGTTGATGTGCGCACTAAGTTTCGTCATCCAGATGTGATAAGCATTGGTCTGGGAGGAGGGTCTATTATCAGAAGTGACTCTGTGAGTTTATGCTGTACATTATATTAAAATGTTGACAGAGCAAGTACATGCATTTATTGTTTGCAACCCAGCATGTTCCTCATGCAAGTTCTCTCTCACACACACACGCACACGCACACACACACACACACACACACACACACACACACACACACACACACACACACACACACACACACACACACACACACACACACACATGCACGCACACATACACGCATGCACACATACACGCATGCATACATACACGCATGCACGCACACATACATGCACACACACAATTCCAATACTTTTCAAGCGTTCAAGCTATCTTAATAATTATACCAATTGTTATGAAAATTCTGGTTAAGGACAAAAAACATAAAATTAATTTACATTCGTTACAATAAAAATATTTTTGTGCAGAAACATGATGTACAAGTGGGACCTGAGAGTGTTGGACATCAACTTCAACAGGAAGCGCTTGCTTTTGGTGGCAATGTTGTCACCGCCACAGACATTGCCATGGTTACTGGACTGTTAGCCCCATTTAGCGGTGCATCAGTGCCTGAAACTATTAGATGTCAAACGGTGTACGCTGCCAGCATGCAGATTTACAGGATGATCAGTGATACTATTGATGCTATCAAGGTAAGTACGTATATGCATATTCAGACTATGCAAAATGATTTTAAGTTAAGCCTTCTAAGCCTGTACATTGGTAGTATGTATATACTGTACATACGTGTGTGAGTCCCTTTATAAGAAAGCAAGTGACCCAGGATACAAAACACAGAATCAAGGTATGTATGCTAACAGAAGGTGCACTAAACAATTTAACACTACAAACTAATCATGAAGCTGTTAGATAAGTGGTATCTCAGGTGAATAGCTGTCAAAACAAAATTGTGAATAGTTGATGCTAATGATGTTGACATTATGCTAAAGGTCTATAACATATTAAATGTTAATATACACACACTGTATGATGAATTTTCTAGACAACAGCCAAGGATGTTCCTGTGTTGCTGGTAGGCGGTGGCAGTGTCCTAGTGGACACTAAGAACTGGGTGTTCAAAGGAGTGTCATCTCTAAAACAGACTCCACACTTTGATGTACGTATGTCAATAGCACAATGTAGGTAGCATCACTTACTATGTACATGAACTAAGCCTAATAGGCACATCACATTTTCCTAAAAATAAGAGGACAATTATGTGCGTGCTTGTGCGTAGATAAAAATATAGCTACGTATGTAGCTATTACATTTTCAAATCTATATAAATGTGATGTATGTATAAAACTGCAGTTTCTGTTATTATCCACACTTAATGATGATAGCTATGTATGTTATACACACATAGGTACGTAGCTACGTACATATGTACTGTATCTCTCACTGTTTAGGTGGCTAATGCAGTGGGTGCTGCTATTGGTCAGATCAGCGGGGAATACAGGGAAATGGTCACATTGTCAGCAGATTTGACTAGAGATCAACTGATCGAGAGATCCATAACACAAGCCACTGACATTGCAATAGCCAATGGAGCTGACCCGAGCTCTGTTAGAGTGATAGAGAAGTCTGTGGATCCAGTTCCCTATGTTGGAGAGGGAGGGAATGTGGTAGTCATTTACATCAAAGTTGTAGGAAATCTACAGCAAGATTATGAGAAAAAACCAGTTGATTCTAAACCTGACAGCTCTGCCACAACAAGTTCTGAAGTGCCTGATCCAATGGTAGAAAGGAAGGACAACCCACACTGGCCGTATGAAAATGAAGAAGTACTAAAACTTGATAAACAATATGGATTACCAGATCCAACAATAAGTTAGTATGGGAAATATGTTGCTGTGCCTTCGAGTTATACCTAATTTGAATATCTTAAGTTCTAAAGGGAATCTTTCATATTTTAAAAGATACTCCATTAAAGCATTTGTGTAGTTTTTAGCAAAGTTTTTGTGTGTTGATTTTTGCAGGCCACATAGCTATGTGTTAGCTATGCATGTTATGACAAAAGCAACACTTGATAATGATAAATGCCATTAAAACATCATTCAAACATGCTAGCTTTTCAAATCACTATTACTCCTACTGCATGTCTACCTGTAAAATATGACAGCTGGCAGACTAAAACAGATTATGTATTGTAAGTTGCATTGCTTGCATATTGTAGATTCTTCAGGAGAATGGGTGTTGACTGTTCATGATGTAGAGTGTTTATGTACTGGGGCTGGAATTCTTGGCTGTGGTGGAGGGGGCAGTCCTTATCTTGGAGAATTGTTAGCCAAGAAGGAAATTCGTGAGGGAAAAGAGATCAAAGTTGTGAATCCTTTCAGGTATGTAGCTATACACGTACGTACACACATGTGTATAATAGGTTTACTGTAAGTGAATTACATGTCAAATCCATACGTATGTATGTGTTTCCAATAATTCATAAATACTTAGCTCAGACAATGAAGTCGTTTAGAAAGGGTGAAGTTGAACATATCAATAGCGTTTAGCCAGTTTTCCTTCTTGAACAGCTATTTTTGCAGCTCCAGATCTTACACAGTGCATAAAAGAAACCCACAATCCATCACACCTCGACCTTTGAGTAGCTTTAACACATAGGTCAAATTATAGGAAATGGGAGGGTGGGACCATTGATATGCTCGACTTCACCCTCTTCATACAATTCCAAATAGCATGCAACCAGTGCGTGATCTGAACCATTTATGGAACTAGACGAGAGCACTGCTCTGGGTCCTTGGAAGTCTGTAATAAAACCTCTGGAATAGCTACTGACTCTTGAGGACCAGTTGGCTGCCTTTAGGATGTTGTTTGTTTTGGTTCTCCATGAGCTAAGCAAGAGTGTTGTAGCATCATCTGAAAGTTGTTGGCTTCTGTATCTCTTCCTTATATACGTAGATGGGGCATGATTAGGATTTGATTCGTGATGGATGTAAGGTTTGCTAGTGCACAATAACTCTGAACTCCGTAAACTATTGAAATTCTACGTATGTCGAGCGCTCAAGAGTAAAATATTAAACTGCTTATCCAGCGCAAGACCTTTATTGAATGTGAAATGAGAACCCCCCAGCTGGATTTCCTTGCTACGTACTACCATAATATACCAGTATAAGTGAGATGAGCATCTACAATAAATGCCATACACAATCATGTAGTCTACAGTCCTTTTTAATATCTGAAGATGCTTTGCTTATTGCATCACAGTGATTTATAAACATACCATTCTACATAATTATTCATCTTTGTTGGTCTACAGCAAAACTAACTATATTACACATACGTAGAACCCTTGATGTATTGCCCCTTGTAGGGAAGTATTGCTCTCCAGATCATAGGGTGGTTTAAATTACCACCTCCTGTCTTAGGCTACATGATAGAGTGTTTTTATTAGCAAAAATATTACTTGTGCAAATCATCCCTATGAAAGCACATGTACAGTGTGACATACGTAGCATCAGTAGCCTGGAGTTCCTTAACATCGTAACACCAGCATAAGTGCATTGACCATCTGCGATCCTGCAATTTTTAGGTACAAGTTTTATTTTGTATTCTTATCTGCAAATTTTGCAGTAGCTATGAACTTGTGCATGCTAGGAGGGATGAAATGAATGTAACTACAGATATATAGCTTGCCACTGTGTTACCTGTATTATTTGCTACATATATTATTGTGTGTGTATGTGTATGACTGTATGTAAGTGTGTGTTGTGAGTGTATGTGTGTATGTATGTGCATTTGCTTGTGTGTGTGTGTGTGTGTGTGTGTGTGTGTGTGTGTGTGCGCGCGTGTGCGTGCGTATGTGTGTGTGTGTGTACAGTGTGTTGTGTGTGAGAGTGTGTGTGTGCATGCATGTGTGTGGTTACGTTTGAAGTGCAAACACTCGCATGAAAATATAATGAATCCAATTGTGCATAAAAAACTTTGACTCACATGATTAACTATGTATTTGTATGCAGACAAGCAACCTGAAAACCACAGCATTATCTTATAAAGTATATGCTTCCCAGTGGAGTCACCTACGTAAGCTGCCTCCGTCATAAATTAACTGGTTACATCACATTTAATTTTCCTGTGAAAACCTTTAGTTGAAAACCTTTAGTAGAAGACTGTACACATGCAAGTATAAAAAGTAATGAATTATTTAGAGATGTATGCATACCACACACAGAATACACACATACGTACCATGCAGCTTATTATATAACTTTACATAGATTTTTCACTACTTGTAGACTTGATTCACCACAGGATGCATTATGCACAGCTATAGCATTCATGGGTGCTCCTACAATTATCATAGAGAAGCTTATTTCAGGTACAGAGACACTTGGTGCTCTGGAGGGGATCAAGAAATTATTGGCATCTGGAGTGTGTGAAAAGGCAAATGATTTTGGAAGGAAGTCTGCAGGTGGTTTAGAAGTCAAGCAATCTTCCAAGTATCCAGGGGTCTATGAAGCTTTTGGATTGGATAAAATCAGTTTACCACAAGCAGATGATAATAAACTACCACCGGTATGACATATGTATTAAGTGTAGTGGAAAACAGAACTGACGTAAATAATGAATCTATATTATATTGTCACTATCCATTTCTTTAAAACACGTAAATTGCTCTAAGTGATTATGATAATATGTCTCTGGTTGACTTCTAGGAAAGAAAGATTACTTCTCTACTTTGTTCCGAGATTGGTGGGATTAATTCTGTTGTACCTCTGTTACTAGGAGCAAAGTGTGGTATGTCCGTATGTGCGTGTATTAGATTTCAGTTTGATGTCGTACACTAACATACTCATGACTAGTGCAGCATGACATAAGAGTTAGACATATGTATACGTATAACTATTGTGACAAAAATTTTGATATGATAAATAAATTACGTATAAGCAATTTATAAAAACGCTTTGTTGTATTTTAGCTATACTCTTGGTTGTGTTTATGAAGGGAAATGCTGAGCATGGCTAACTAACTGTATGAGTACGTATATCACTATCATCATAGTAGTCAATAAAGCATATTGAAGGTTAATTTTGAGGGGGAAATTTTCAAGGATACGTAGGTGTTTTTGCTGATAAATTTTCAAAGATTATCCATTAATGCTTGCAGAGTGTAAAGGTACTTGCCAGGTTATATAAGGCTACTATCCGATTAATGTTCTGTGTGACAAGGCTAGCATGGCCAGATCTATTTTTAGCATGGTATGCACCTGCACAAATGTCTGCACAAAATGGTGAACTGTAACAATATGTTCAGCTGCATATGTAATTTTGCTGCTTTTTCTGAAATCTTGGAATACGCTGCTGTTTTGCCACACTGGTGACTTTAGCTACATCATCTCCACTACATTCAAATCCCAATTCTTTGTTTGTAGCTAAGATCAGTGATGATGGAATAGCAATACACCATCAAATTATAAAGCACCACCACTCTAATAATTCTGAGTCAAATGAAGTTTATGTGTAATAAATTTAAAATTTCCTGCTTTAAATATTGAGGATGGAGCAAAATCCATGACAACCTTGAAATTTCCCCCTTCCTCGAAATTAATCCGCTATTCAGTAAATATTGTTCCACACACATAACTATACATACATTATAGTGTGTTACAATATATGATGGCACAAATACTGCTTCATATAATATTAGCGAACGCTGTGACATTTTCATATTGTAACCTGAAGTTTGTATGGCATAGAACATGAAAAACCTCATTTCGTGCAGCACTTACACACAACACACTCATACACATACATCATGTATGTACATAAGCATATGCACACACACACACACACACACACACACACACACACACACACACACACACACACACACACACACACACACACACACACACACACACACACACACACACACACACACACACACACGTGCGTGCACACATTATACACAAATTTGTATTCAGTGATTACTTTACTTTCCAGGCTTACCTGTTCTTGATGCTGATGGGATGGGACGAGCATTTCCCGAACTACAGATGTACATTCCTTTCATTTATGGCTATGCTCCATATCCTTGTTGTTTTGCTGATAATAAGGGTAGAGTGAATGCTGTCAGTTATAGTGATACTCCAAAATTACTGGAGAATGCAATGAGAGATTCTTGCATTGAAATGGGGTAAGAATTAAGACTGATAGATTCAAATGGAAATCTACCTGTTTTGAATGCAGAGTATGACTAAGATTTGAACACCCTTTGATTTTTTCATTTTCGAATGTTCAAATGTTTTAATGCCCACACAATGGATACTTAATGCACCAATTGACATGCTTATATTATAGTGACAATTTTCAGCAGAAAAGTAGCTGATCATGCAAAAGTTAAAGATTTACTCACATCATTTTTGCTTTATTTGGATATTAAATAGAAATTTTATTTCGAATGCTAAAATTTACTACTTAATTTTACTTAAATGAATGAACATTTGAATGTTACAACATTAATTTATTTGAAAGATTATACATATGGTAGAATATGCTATGCATCTTGTGAGACAATTTAGCAACATTTTTGTTTGCTGTTTCTTAATTTAGGCTTATGTGTGCCATTAGCCTGGGGAATTTGACACTGAGTGATGTAAAGAAGGTGTATGTATTACACACCATTAGCAAAGCCTGGTGTTTAGGACGAGCTGTACATCGAGCACAGTTACGTAAAACTGATCCAGTGATGGCCATCACCAGCAGTATGAATGGTAAACTGATCATCAGTGGTAAGGTGCGTATGTTGGAGTATATATGTATGTACATGCAATTGTATTAGAGTTCCTCTTTGTATATATATTTCATGAAATATTTATATATTAAAATAAATACAATTTATGTGTTAAATGTCATTATTGTCTGTGTGTTTAATAGCATATCCGTACACATCAGGTTATATTGTGTGTTTCTCTGTAGATAGTTGATGTTCACAGAGCTACTGAGGGAGGGTTTAGTCGGGGCTACCTGGTGGTGCAAGGGTTGGGGAACTTCTCTGGCACAGCCATCAAAGTTTTGTTCCAGAATGAGAACTTGGTAGTACATTGCCATGACGATGACAGTACTAGTATAGGAGAAATACTAGTCACCACACCTGATCTAATAACAGGCATGTATATGAGCTGCTATAAAATCATACAGTCTCAAAACCATTTATGTACTTGATCTGGCTATCACACCAGTGTGGCATCTTTAATGATGTAGTACATATTTGAATACTAAAACACATGTGTAGCTACGTGGCCAAGATTTTACTTTCTCAGTACATGCTGGAAATAAAAAATGTTGAACTTGAAATTATACTGTAACTTAGCTAAAAGTTTTGAGGGGGAAGTTTTTAGACTGATAGTGTTTTAAAAGCTATCAATTTATTATGTAGTGTTTATTTAAAACATTATGTATAATTTGTATGAACAAGTTTTGCAGATCACATAAAATCCTAGTCTCGCGTAGCCAGACCGCTTTTTTTCTTTTATATTGGGGAGGGGAAAAAGGGTCTGGTCCATCGAACAGTAAATTTCTGTGCAGACCTCCACCCTGAACTGGGTGGGTGATGATTGGTGACAAAGAAACTTCTGAAGAGCACGGGCACCGTTTTATTAAACACCTCTTGGAAGTTGCCGTTGCCTTTAAGAAGTTGCGAATATCACCAATCATCACCCACCCAGTTCAGGGTGGAGGTCTGCACAGAAATTTACTGTTCGATGGACCAGACCCTTTTTCCCTCCCCAATATAAAAGAAAAAAAGCGGTCTGGCTACACGAGACTAATAAAATCCATGAAACCCGAAATTTTCTACCTCAAAGCTTTTGTATTTAGTTTACAATACTCTATGTATGTACAGGGGCAGATCCAGGATTTTCTGAGAGGGGGTCTGAACACAGAAGTGTATCTCTGATGCAGAAGCTATAGGGTTTTTTGTTATTATAACACCAAAATCATGCTTATTGTAAGATTTAGAGCATATTTGAGTAAATACAAGGAGCTATTTAACCAAATATGGAGTAGGGGGTGTGGTGGGTGCAACCCCTTGGAACATATAGGTTGTTTTATTACATAAAGTGTTGAAATGATACTTATTTCTAGAAATAATGCATTTTAGTGTTTTATACCAATACATCATTCTTTTGGCTTCTTTGATATATTTCTGGAGGGGGAGGGTCTCGAGACCCCAAAGACCCCCCTTGGATCCGCCCCTGATGTACGTATGTAATACTATGTATATGATAATTGTTCCTTTAGTTTGATGATGTAGAATTTCTATTACATTTTATAGTGATTGATACAGAGAGAGGTGAACCTGTTACTACTGAAGAGGTGAAGTATGGGATCAGGGTTGCAGTGGTTGCCATGACAGCCGATCCTCAGCTGAAGACCGAGAGAGCACTAAAAGTGGTTGGACCCAGGGCATTTGGCTATGATTTTGATTATATTTCATTCACCAAAAACTATTAGTTACAGCACTAAACAATAAGTATTATTAGTATTGCTGTAATTTTAACATTTCAACACACCATATCTAGTGTATACCGGTATCTTTGAAACAAAATTCCATAGCATATGCACACGCATGTATATGTACGTGGCCACACAAACACAAAGCTGATCATGAGTTTCATATTTCTTATAAAGAATAATAAACTTTAAAGAAGTTATGGCTTAGATTCCTGCATAGTGCACTGGAAACCATTGGAATAACCTTTAGACAGAGATATCAATATATCTTAGATCTCTTAGATACAAAAGGAGTCCCTTTATCCTCAATAGAAACCGTAAAGCTCTATCTATAGCTAGGTCCCTTTGTCCTCAGATCTTTAGGAAACTGTAAAGTTTTGGTTTCAAATCAACTACAGTATGTACGTATACACCTGCAGCATCAAAGCTGAACTCATAGGAACAAAGGAAGATGTAGGGACAATGAACAATGAATTATTATTTCCACATGTTTTACAAAAGAAGCATATGCACGTAACAATATAATATGATGTACTGTACACTCATATGATAGTAAACTACTGGTAAAACAGAATGAAGTAATAAAATCATTGTGTCTCTTTGTGTGGTACAATTATTACAGTATTGGATTATGTAGACGCACAGGAGGTTATCAGCAACTACAGTCACTTTGTTTCTGTGCTCGACGGTCGGTGGTGTTTTTCCTCAACGATCTGTCTCCAAATTGAATACCTGACCCCATCCTCTCTGGATCCAACTCTCCTGTGATATAAAACATCTATGGTTATGCATATGCAAATACCATTAGTACAAAACTTATACCTTCTTCAATTTTAGCAAGTATTGATCGAGCTGTCTTAAGAAATACCTCTTCCACATTTTCACCTGTTAAAGCACTGGTCTCTAAGAAGGTCATTTCTGAAATACACAAATAATTAAATCCTCTTTACTATTATTTAATGCTAACCATTTTCTTGGGCAAATCTAGTGGCCTCCATAAAGGTTACTTCCCTTTCAGAATCAAGATCTTTCTTGTTGCCAACCAGGATTACAATGATATTGGGACTGGCTAGGGTTCTAGCGTCACTAAGCCAACTGGATATCGCATTATATGAGTCTCTACTGGATATGTCATATACTAGCAATGCCCCAGCTGCCCCTCTGTAGTAGCTCCTCGTCACAGCCCTAACCACAACAATACTCTCTAATAGAACACACACTTAAAATGGGTGTTAGCGCTTCGATGTTTTTATTAACAATAGTGTTCACCCATCAGTACAGTTAGATAACCAATACCCAATACATTAATTATAATAATTATGATTATTATGCTGTTCTCCTGACTCAATCCATTAAATGACAAGATAGACTGCACAACCAGTAGATAATGGATATGGCAACAACACAATTTTGTTATCTCAGCCAGGGGAAAAATACAAATGCACTTTAGTGGTGCTTATCAACATGCTATTAAAATCTGAAGTGCATAATTTTGGCAAAATTTGTATCCAGTATTTCCATACAACTGAAACATTTGATTTAGTACTGTCTCATTTATAACAAGCACTGTAACCAAGCAACTATGTACACCTAAATCACAATTGAAATTTAATATTCTAATTTGCATAGTGTAAACAATAAATGTGTGATAAGGAAACTAGGAAATCTATCTAGATCTCTATCTTGAGGGGGTCACCCAAATCAATGTTGAATGCATAAAACAGGTATAGAATTTCTAATATTGTTCCTTCTCCTCCTACAAAATAAATGCAATCTATATATAGAATGGCACTATTTAGACAATCTTTAACCTCTGTAGAGATCGAGCTAAAACTAACCATAAATCTTCACACATGCTCATAGGAATTGTCATTAGACTGATGATACATAACGATCATCGGAAAACATCCCTTGTTGGGATACATGTACACAGACTTACCGAAATCTCTCCTGTCCTGCAGTATCCCAGATTTGAACCTTGACTGATTTCCCTCCAACATTCACTATCTTTGATCCAAACTCAACCCCAATGGTGTGGTTCGAATCTGATTTGACTATAAAACGAAATGTATTAATACAAGTACACGTCAGTTTCTCACCACTCACATTTTTGCTCCATGAACTGATGAAGAATGCAAGATTTCCCGACCCCGGCATTTCCGATGATCAGAAACTTAAAGAGATAATCTAAAGAAATCGTTACAATTACAATACATTAAGAATAGTAGTACTCTACCAACCATACGTCTCCGCCATTCGTTACACCTCTAATGTATCCGGTAGTGCTCTTTAATTGGAATCGTATTCGTAACTGGTATCCAATGTGACCTCTAGGGTACGTTTTCAAAAGAAATAATATAACAGATATGAGCGTACAAGACTTAGGGAGTTCTGATGATACCAGCGACAGTAAGGAAGTTTATATATCATGCTTATTCCCTCAAAGGTGTATATTATTCGCAGATGAGGCGGTTGGTAATGCCAGGCCTATTCAGATAGTGCACGCGAAGAGCGACCACACATTCGAATTGGACATCGATTCGCTGGAAAACGTTTTGCTTAGTGATGAAGTTCGAGACAAAAAGGTTGTGGTTCTATCCGTGGCCGGAGCGTTTCGCAAAGGAAAGTCATTTCTGTTGGATTTTTTTATAAGATATCTAAACGCAGCGGAGGCCAATGTTCAGGTGAAACTTTTGTGTTGAAAAATGTATTCAAAACTGTCTTGAGAATGGTTTTGATAAAAAATGTAAAAGGAAGAAGTACTGACAGTATAACATTTAATAGTTTCATGTTCATTACCTATCCGGCAAGACCTAGCACAGGATCTTGTACATGTAATGTATGATAATTTCTTTACAGAATTAAGGATACTTTACCATTTGTAACCCTTCCTATAATGCAGTTGATATACATGTTACAAGTCAATTCTCGAGCAGCCATAATCGTTAGATTACTACTCGTAATTTCATGCATGCTTCTAGGAGTGGTTGGGTGAAAATGATGAGCCCTTAGGTGGCTTCTCATGGAGGGGAGGAGCTGAAAGAGAGACTAATGGAATATTGATGTGGAGCAAGCCATTCATGGTCACTCAGCCCTTCACTGGTGAAGAGGTCAGTTTATACATGTGGTAATTGATGTAATAGTACTATGTTGTTTGCAGGTGGCTGTGTTATTGATGGACACACAGGGGGCATTTGATAATCAGTCTACTGTGAAAGATTGTGCTACGATATTTGCTCTCAGTACAATGATCACGTCGGTGCAAGTGTACAACTTGTCTCAGATGATACAAGAAAATGATTTGCAGCATCTGCAGGTAATCATTTATCAAGTTGTGATAGATGGTACAGTGTTTTAGATGTATCGGCTAATTTCAGTTTTTGCGAATAATTGCCGCATATGCATCCTGAAGTGCTGTGTTCCTTGTATATTATATATGTATGTATCTTGTGTGTGTGTTGTGTGTGTTTACATCATCACTATACAAGTACATTTTTATATCCACATATATGCTATTGCCTATACCCGTAGTTATCCTGGTTTTGTTATGCTAAATCAGATCTTGTGAATTTAATCATGCATGAACACTTAAAAGTTTGATAGTTGTAGAAGGATCAAGAGTTATGATGGAATTTCAGGTTGTACTTATGTATAAACATACTTACAAAGCCTCATAACATAATTGTATTTGTAGTATTACAAATGTGTGGTTTGTTTAATATGTTCTAAATAGGTATGTACTTCAATACTTCAATACTTCAATACTTCATGTTGCAATTGTAACAGTTCTCTATTATTATGTCATTATGTGTGCCTCACTGTACCACTGTGCGTATCCTTGTGATACTGAAGTTATTATATTTCTCTTGTACTTGTAGTTGTTCACTGAGTATGGACGATTAGCCATGGAGGAGAGTGATTATAAACCATTTCAAGTGAGTAGTAGTAAATTATTAACAGTTTATATGGTTTGTACAATTTATTAAGTAAACACATGTTACTGATACTGGGGCATGTGCCTGTTTAATATACATATGTATAGTATTTATTGTATTTGCACTGGAATATTTTATTGTTGTGTGTATTACCTAGTCTCTAGTGTTTCTGGTCAGAGACTGGAGTTATCCTTATGAGCATTCGTACGGTCATGAGGGAGGTCAGGAATATCTCGATAAGATATTGAAAGTTAGTTCCTATACATTGCTGTAGTGTAGTGGATGTATCATGATATGTATCCTGCTTGTGCATGGGTGTGCATTATAACTTTTGAAGTACAGGGCATTGGCACACTGTCAGGACAGGAGATAGTGGAAATTATATTATGCTTTTTGTTCCAATATAGTTTACTACCAGATATATTTTATACAAGTAATGAAAATAATGCAACTTCTTAGGAAAACATTTAAGTTGTTGTTTGCATCATGTTGATTTAATAAGTTATTTTATAAGTTATTTGAGGTTGACAATGTGCATATTATAATTATTTTGGTCACATTAGGTAACCGATATTCAACATGAACAACTGCAGTTGGTCCGTAAGCACATCCACTCTTGTTTTGACAGAGTGTCTTGTTTCTTGATGCCTCATCCCGGCCTCAAAGTAGCCACCGATAGACATTTTGATGGGCGACTAGCAGGTACTTGCACCGTGCATGCTTGAATAAGTTAGGATACAGACCTGGCTGTATTATACGTGAACATCGTTTGCAGATATTGATGGTGATTTTAAAATACAACTGGAAGATCTTGCCCCTCTGTTGTTAGCTACAGATAAACTGGTTGTGAAGACTATCAATGGAAATTCAGTGACAGGAAAAGATTTACTGGAATATTTTAAGGTGCAAAAAGTATAGATTCTAATAGGTCTATAAATCTGGCAATACGTACATACATATAATTTATCTTGTGAATAAAGTATAGCTCTGCAAAGTTGATGCAAAATGCTATGGAAGACATATTTGGTCAGAGTGGTGTAACTGAATTTGTATGCAAGCACAGTTTTCTCATACTCATTCACGTGTTATCTTCCAAAGAAACTATCAAGCTACAACATATAACTGTATGACTATACAGAGCACTTGACAAGTCGACTTTGTATTCTTATTTATTAACACATTTTGTATTGCCACCTTAATTGCCACTTTACTGAATGTTCCTTGTGTTTAATATCTACAGCAGATACACAAAGGTGCTTTTTTTAAACCAGGCACTCACCTGGTTTATAGAGATTACTGTCCCTAAAAGCATTTGTTTGTTCGTTCGTTTGTGTGTGTGTGTCCTCCCCTGAGGGCATGAATAGCTAGTGGCGTGATACCGTATAGATCCAAATTTTCGTGGTTGAAAATTTTCATGATCTTAGCTGATTTTCGTGATTCATCATTACTTCGTGATTTTGAAGCTTGAAGCCCTGTACTTAAGGGTGGTGTAAGGAAATTTTCGTGATTTCTGTGTAATTCACGAAAATCACGAAAATATTCGACCATGAAAATTTGGAGCTATACGGTATGTACCCTGTGTGATTGCTCAAACAAGTCCTACTGTTTATCAGTTTCTTTATATGACACTTGCTGTCAAATAACTAATGGGTATGGCCTTAGTAACGAAGTGCATCGTAGGTTACTGCCAAAGAAGAGCAATGGTTAGTCGTTCATTTCACAGTATAAGGCATTTAACCAGTTGAACATTACTATCAAGATGGAGCGCTTCAGTTTTTAAAGTGGGCATGCCATGCGGGTTGCGAGGCTTATAAAAGAAGACTGGCCGATAGTGTTACAGTAAAAATTTCAGCTCAAAACACTTATTACTATAGTGCTGGAGTATAAAGTAAACAGAAGAATTAAATTTGTATGCGTTGCTATGTGTTTCTTAGTGATGAGTCTTTGCTCATGTGATTTTCTCGTGACATCATCATTGAATAACTGTGGTAACTTACACAGTGCCTGGTTTTTAGAAACATCAACTTGTTATTACTAATGTACAACTGGTTAACATCTTTACTACTGAATGAACGTACCGTAGTCTTCTTGCTATCAGACTCACGATAGTGAGTCGTGAGACCAAGAAGAAATGCAGCAACGCGACCACTGAGTGAGATATTTACATGTAGCACCGCCCTCAAATTTGCAAACGCTCTAGCTAAGCCGCCATGAAAGCTATCGCTTAGTTATTATAGGCTCACAACGTTGTTACTATATAGAATCAATAAACCGAGAATGGAGGAAATCGGTGCCACCATTCTTAAGTACTAGCCATTGCGAGTTTTATGGTGCTTGTTGTGCAACTATGCACGACAAACCATCTATTCCCGCCCAATTCGCCTGTTACTAGAGAATTAGTACCTTCATTTTCTTTCATTTTCATTGCACACTTTTCGTGGGCTTGCGGGAGTCGTGACCCCCGGAACAAACTCTCATTTTATACATTCACTTGTTTAATAACTTACTCAGTTCTTAATGGATTCCAGCCAAATTTGTATCAACACTTCTCCCATGTATGCTCTACCTGTCACATCCTTATCTTCTACTATATAAAGCTGTCTGTCTGTCTGTCTGTCTGTTTGTCTGCCTGTCCGCATTTTTTGATGGCACACTGCTAACTCAGTCATCTCTGCATGGATCGACTTGGGACTTGGTTTGTGTGATAGCTGTGGATCAGAATGGTTGTTAGTACAAACTGCTAAATTGTCTCAGCTGGGCACACAAGTGCTATAAAGATGCTGCTGTGCTCCATTTTGCGTTGTGTAAATTTTCAAAGCTCTGTAAGCTTTGCTCAAGCTTTTTCCACCGTGCCAGTTACAGCTTCGAGCAATCCGTAAGAGAATCAAATAATCTAAACTGGGAGCCATGGACAATATAGTTCCATAGTTATGGCCGCTTTTCTACAGGCATGCGTGACGAAAAATTCATTTGGCGTGTTTAGCTATAAATTGCTGGCAATGCCATTACCCAGCCTCAGCTTGCTCTAGCTGGAAATAGACAGAAGGTTGCTTACTTTGAAATCCCTAAGGTGAACCTCAGGCCTAACTGTACAGGGTAGCTAAACGTTGTTACTCGATAAGTGGGCATGTCCTTCGAAATTGCTGTATTGCATGTGGCATTAAACATAGATAATATAATTATATTATCTATATGATTAAACATCTCATTTCTGAATGAAGATGCACACCAGCAGTAATATAGTAGGTAGACAGGTTCGACTGCACCAGCGCTAAAGCACATAACTCAATTGGCTAACCAATAGACCAAGCTGTTATAAGCAGGTACAGCCTACTACAAGGTGTTAATTAAACAAAGGGACCTCAATGTAAACAGACAACCCTACAATTTTAAAAGTAGTGCATGGTTGAAGGCATAAGCCAATATGCATGAGAGACTACCTAGGTATAGGAGACTGAGACTGTAGTAGGCATAGGAGACTATACTGAGATAGCAAGGTTTATAGGTTTAGGAGACTAGGTTTATAGGTTTAGGTACGTTTGCTAGTCTATCTATCTAAGCTGAAAAGCCGTCCGTCCGCATTTTGCTGTCGGGTCGATATCTCGGTCATATCTGTGTGGATGAACATCAGACTTGCTCGAAATGAAAGCTGTGTCCTCTGGCATCAGCAAGTTTATTTCAAAAAGTTTGTAAGAGCTATTGTTTGTCCACATGAATGTGCGATAGATATCCAAGCCATGCGTGAATCATAGGTTTTTTCTATAGTTTTTGTGCTGATGGTAATGCAACGGACTTTCACACTTTAGATCAGTGGTCGGGGATTTAGTCATTGCAGAGTTTTTTACTTTTCATTTTTTATGGATTTTTGCATAGATGGTAATGCAATGGACTGGGCACATTGGATCAGTGGTCAGGGATTGAGTCACTTCGATTTTTTACTTAAATTTTTTTCAAATTTTTCAGGCATTCCAGCTATTTAGTTATGCTGTAAGATGCAGTTGGTAGATAGCAGAGTAAACACAATTAGTGGGCGTGTCCTTCGAGATTGCGTGTTAGATCTCACACTAAATTAGTGGGTGTGTCCTTTGTGGTCGTGTTAAATTTGTAGCAGCACTGTAGGGCATACTGTATAGCCTAATTATGCGGCGGGGGAAAATATTGGCGAATTTGGCGAATCGACTGCCATTCGCCAATATTTTACCTACCAGTATTTTCTTACCAACTTAGTATCTTTACTCTTAACTCCAAATTTTTCCCCACCAATCTCTAGATATAAGCCTATTCGCCAATATTTTCCTCTGCCACATAATTGCACTATACAGTAGTAAATGGCTAATGAATACAAGCTGGTACAGCCTACTACAAGGTGTTAAATAAACAATGAAACCTTAGTGTAAATAGACAAAGTGTTGTCAGTATACATTGCTATGATGATGGCTATAATGATGGCTATAATGATGGCTATAATATAATACTAGACAGATGTTTCAACATCGTGGGGCGAGCCTTCGTGAAGTTTGGCGACATGTATGCATAGTTAACATTATATACATGTCAAGGTCATGTTGTGTTAGTGAGATATTATTAATTGTTTTCTAAGGCGATGATATAGCCCGGCTATATATAGTTTAAAAGTAAGGTCACATGATTTCATGTAAAAATTAAGTGATGAAATTGGAATGACTCCTTCAATAATTACAAGTGACAAGATCAGTGACTGGTGATGCTGATAATTGTCTATAGTTTCTATGATGAAGCACACTCTATAGTTACATGACTCTTGCATAATTACATTAGCTATTGATGTATAGAACTTTGTATTAAATTAGTGCAATTAGTCTGCTTTGTTAATTAAGCATCTTGTCTCTATGCATAAGCCTATATGCATATAAGCACATATAACTGTTTATAAGCAAGCGCTTATATAATGGCGCTTAGATTGGAAACATTTTTGTCATAACTTTATTTCTTTGCCAGTCGTGAGTATAGCGATATATCTATAGACCTTGTGACAAGTGTCTAACTGAAGTAGCTACTATACATATTTGCGACAGCGTAAGCGCGTAGACGCTATAACTGTGGAGTAGCTTAGCTAGCTAGCATAACTTTGCCACAGCGACAGTCGTGAGTAGCGATAGAAAGAGACGGTGTCTAACTGAAGTACCACATTATATTTACGTAGGCACGTAGACTATATAATTTATAAATAGCTAAGTAAGCGTGTATAACTGCTTACCATAGCGCTTACAATTAGAGTAACGTACGTACGCCGTACCATCGGAATGCAGTGATTTCGGCTTGATACACCATTTATGTGGGGCTCGCTCAGGCTCCCCCCAATTATAGAGGTGGACAAAGTAAGACGTAGCTAGGAGAGGGTGTTTTTGTTTGTATAGGTAATCACACACATTTGAGTGCAATTTGAGAATAATTGTACCAGTAACAGTCAAGTAATTGCATGAGGTGAAGCCGAGTGCAATTTGACTGTTACGTGTACAATTATTCTCGAATTGCACGATAATATGTGTGATTGCCTACTAATTGTATTGCATGACCTACAATGCCCACTCTAACCGGAGGCGCTGCTTGTTTCAACCTGAGGCACGATCGAAAATCTTGTTCGTTCCACATCACTTGTTTTAGTAGCAGCGCGTTCAGAATCAAGTTGAGATTCATTCTAAAAGGTTAGGATCGAGAAATTCTTGTATGGATTATCGAGGACTACCCCACAGCCCGTAACCGTTACTTGGTTGCCATGTAAGTTGGTTACTATGAATCTCCAGTGCTACATGATTTCATTCGCTGCTTATTATGTCATTGTATGTTGCACTTAAACGGATTCTTGAATTGTGAATTTTCATTGGCTATTTTACTGTGCAATTACTGAATGTTGCCCTATTAAAACCGTGCAATTAGAGAATAATTGCACGGCTACTAACGGCACAATTTATATAGGCTATGCGATTAAGCATATAATTACTTGCTATCTCTGAGGTATTGAGCCAGGCCAGGGTGGCTACTAAGGTTCTTCAGATTGGGTGTGACCTTAAACTGGTCTATGACTGGTCACTGAGGCGTTGTTGTTTTGGTGATACACTGCATGGGGGTGTTAAAATTCCTTGCGTGCTTAGCATGCTACTGTACTAGAACGGGTAAGCAAAGACGCTTTCTCTTTTTTAGCAATACAAATATGATTATGCATGTAAATTGCTGTGCTACCCTTACTTTGCCTTTGCGGCGCACCAGCATTTGGTATCAACTACTTAGGGAGGGGGAGCGGGGGCGAGCCAGCCCGCTATGTGCACATTACTAAGTATGGACGACTCACCAACACTGCCTGGTGTCATCGTTACAGCTGTAGTGGTAATGAAACTCCATGCGTGGAGGCCAGAAGCGCTGTCTCTGAGCTGGAAATCTGGGAGTCGTTATTTGCCAATAGTTGTGTCAATATTAGTTGTTCTATCCACTGCTGGGGTGAATTCTGTTGCAGATGCAGACGAGAAAGGAGGTATTTCTTCATTATCCATCACAGCAAATTCGTTTAGAAATCACACACGGCCGGTCGCCTTAGGAAGTTTTGCCCAGCTATGCCAATTAAGTCATGTGTACGGCTGACTTGTATATGTTTGGCGCACGCCAGCGGGCCTCCCTCCATTAACTCCTGATCATTAAACTCCATAACAAAAGCTACACTTGTGTATACAAGCTTAACCATTGATGTCAACTGCAACGCACACATGGTTGCAAAATAACATAATCCATATATTGATGGATATGTATGTCTACCATGTACATTATTATGTAATGTATACTAAATGTCACTGTTGTTTATATACAGGTTTACATGAAAATATATCAGGGAGAGGAGTTGCCTGAACCTAAATCAATGTTAGAAGTGAGTTATTCATTCTTGAATATTGTTTACGTAATGATGTATTGTCCAATTGTGATAAACATTACAATCTTATCATCTGAACATGTAGCTAATGTGTACTGGTAGAGTACAATTACTCTACTTGTCCATTTGGAACAAAAGTTTTTGACCAATAGCATTACTTAATGAGCATTTGCATAATGTATTAAGTGTATGTTCTATTAGAGTATCTTGTCTTTTAAAAAATGTCACATATACATCACCTATTTAGTGGGTAAGAGTAAACAAAGAAATGTTTTAAGGTTACAGGATAGTCATTAACCCTTCGAAGCCCAAGAAATAAATATTTATGTGAATGTTATGAACCAAAAGCCACTAAGTGACTTTCACACACACATGTGTTTATAGCCACGTACCTCGTGTACGAAGTATCCTATGCAAAAATGGACTCGGCCACATTCAGTAGACAAGGGGCTTTGTTCTTGTATATAATTTTTTTAGTTTTGTTTCGCATGCTTTAGAGCAGATTATAGAAGACTTGGATTTTAGCTAATTAGTTTAGTAACAAATAACACCAAGGGTTATAATTTAGTAAATAACACCACCACATCAATACTCTCTAATAGGACAGTCACCTATCATTAGTGACTGCTTTATTAGAGAGTATTGATCAAATGTTTATTATTGCAAGTTTTAGTGATTTTGAAGCTACCATTAAAATTGCTAAAATTACTCCGGTTTAACTGAGTGACTGTTTCATTATGTGTTCCTTTCATGTGTAATCAAGGCTACTGCTGAGGGGAACAATCTCACTGCATTGGCAGCAGCTAAAGACTTCTATAAACGAGAAATGAATGAGGTGAAGTCATAATTATACTAATTATAGTTATCTACTGGTACTGTTCTGTATATAGATATGTGGAGGAAACACACCATATATGGCAGAATCTCAATTAGAAAGATACCACCAGGAAAACAAAGAAAATGCAATTGACAAGTTTCGCAGCACCAAGAAAATGGGCGGGCAAACTTTTAGTCAGACATACGAGGATCGGTTGTCTAAAGAAATAGAAGAAGAATATGAGGAATTTATTAGTCTGAATAACAGCAAGAACATATTTTATGCAGCAAGAACTCCGGCTGTACTGTTTGCATTAATAGTGACATTTTATTTGATATCCTACGTGGTTGGGTTCATAGGAGTGACTGTGATAGCATCACTGGCTAACTATGGCCTAGGTATCTCCATACTCTTGCTAATAGCATGGTCGTACATCCGCTACAGTGGAGAATACCGTGAGTTGGGCAGTAGGATTGACAGCATTGCAGAAATGATCTGGGATAAGGTTAGTAATTCAATATATCCCATGCTTGAATGTACTACTTGATGTGTACCATGGGATGCTCCCTGACAGTTATGTACTTGTATGTGTATTTACATAAATACTGTATAGCGGGTACATACATTGAGCCAAAATTTTTGTGTACTGGAACTGAAGACAGAAATATTTGCAGTGTTAGTGGAAAAATTTTTGAATCCTCAATTGCAAATTTTGCAAAAATTTGGACCTCATGCACAAAAAAACACAATACTATAATAAACATCAAACTGGAAGGTTTTGAAATTTAGAATTCTGAAGACCCTGATCACATGAGTTGTCACAGCATAAATCACTTTAATAGAAAGAGTAAAAGCACTTCCAAACAGCAGCAAAACGCTATATCACTGCATGCATGCTACTGCTACAGTAAACTGAGTGAGCTTATGCAGTCTCAAATGAATAGCTGTAAAATTTGGCTGTTCTACCCAAAACAAACACTCTTTGTACACATAGTAACTCTGTATGCAAGCATGAAACTAAATTAGTGATGTGCAATAATTATTATATGATAGTATATCGTGTATTGTGATAGAAAATTTCATATCGTGATATATGTTCTAGGTATGAGTATGATATCTTTGTTGTTACAGAGAATAATGTTAATAACAAAGATATCATATGAATGTACCTGGGTTATAACTTGCTTATTTCCCAAAGGTCTACAACAATCAATGCCTCTACTGGTAGTGTCACCTATCAAAGCTTTCTTTGTACAGTTGCTTAATATATAAGCTGGACATAGCTTTCATTTTCATGGCTTTTTTCTCTGGTGATAATCTGGATATCACCCTGACCACAGGGTGATCAGATTTATCACACTACAAATTTCTTTGATGTATGGCTTCAATGAGAAATATATCATGATAAACTAATTTCAGTATTTCCCTTCACAGTTCATTGTGTGAATAGTGCTCTAATGTTGTTGCTAAATAACAAATTTGTTGCTTATGAATATCTTCATATATAGTAATGCTTCATGGTAATTTTAGACCATAGGTACATGCCGTAATATATATTATATCGTGATAAAAATGGTTCCTATATCTTGATATGAAAATTTTGTACATCGCACACCTTCTAGAAGCTACGTATATGGAATTATTATGTGGAATTACATCTTGTATGTCTAGTAGTTTTGTGTAACATCAGTCTGGCTTGCGATACTGTACATACGCAGTTTCTCTGTATAGCTATAATAACGATAAAACAATAATTATTGATATCTAAATGTGACCGGATTTTGGAAAACAGACCATATTGTCACGCATGAAATAAATAGAATTTCCATGTCTAATGCTTATGTAATTTCAACAAGCACATACTTCCAAAATATTTCCCATGCTTAACTGTGATTGATTTAACCATTATTAAACCAGTAGTATGTGGAGTGTCTTAAATTAAAATGATGCCAAATGTGACAAAATGGTCTGTTTTCCAAAATCTGGTCACAAATAGTATCGCGATAATGATAATGGCTGATAACATATCGATACTATCACAATGTACATTATTGTGTTTACTGAGATTCTTTAATTAAATATTTTTGTCACTTAGAGGTGGCCAGGAAGCCATACCTTATGCAAACACTGAGGTTTAACACTTCAACAAGCACTAGCCTACCTCTAGCTATTCATAAAAAATGGATCTAGTAAGGGATTTTAACCTATTATGCTCTCATGTACAAGATTTGTGCTTGAAGGTACAAATTATAAACTACTGTTAACTACATAGAGTATACTCAGTTATCTCAGGTATGGTGACTATTAGCTAACTTGATGATGTCATGAAAGATTTGAAAATAAAAATAAAAAGATTGGCCATATATTGAGAAGTTTTTGTGGGAAAAATTTTGCTGCTTTACAACCTCACTATAGTAGCTACTAGAAAATTTTTGTAGAGCTAACAGTAGCCTGGTACTTTGTGGTGAAAATACCCTAATAAAGCAGTCTAACTTTTATAACAAAATATATTTAATGGTAATTATTCCTAAGCACAAGTCTTATACGTGGGCATAAGTATAATAGGTGAAGTTTATAAGCATTGTAGCAAGTTGAATATTCCAGGTGTACAAAGAGTATGTTAGGGGGAAGGGGTGAACTTACATGCACTCTAAAAATATTGATATTAGTGATCATGTGACATTGACATTTTCAGAGCACGGTAACGTCCATGTTAATCCTTGTATTTGATTTAAATATCGGTATTGGCATTGGTTTCAATTTACGTGTAGATAAGTAGCCATGAACAACGCAATAAAGAGTTCATGCATACATAGACCTATCGTGATAATCATGATAAGCTGCATTATCGTAATACAAGGGTTTCATCATTGCACAAGCCCAGTAAATAGCCATACATTATATATTTTATGCACAGTTATCTGTATATACATATATAAACACACATAACACACTTCCACACACAATTACTTGCGTGCTTGTATGTGGATGCATACATCCTGTACATGTACTATCATTACAGTGATTTTAACTGCAGGTCTTATCTCCTTTGTCCGGTCAAATTATGAACAGAGGTGTTCAACATGCTGCCAAGCTTGCATTGAAAAAGAATCAGTAAACTGACAGCTATAGCTTAGCTATGTATTGTAACGGAATTATTAGCTAGTGTTATTTATGGTGTAACTATGTTCACATTTACATTACATACAGTTGGCTACTGCATGTAGCTAGCTGTAATGGTAGATTAACTCTAAATTGCATACAAACTGAAATAATGTCTTTGACTGTTTGTTGTAGTTAATTAACTAGTATAATATGCACCTAGCTACTGTTTTGAACTTTTGAAACAATTTCCAGAAGTAGCTAGCTATGTTGTAGTCTTTCTTGTATTGCATCACCTCTTTTTGGAATGTAGCTATTGTAAACATAATGCAATTAGCTATATGTATGGTTAAAGCATTGCCGCAAGTGCTATATGAAGAATAAAGCACGAGGCAACGAGGCTGAGATGGCTAATATAGCACAAGGCGAAGCCAAGTGTTATATTAGCATCGAGGCTGAGTGCCGAGTGCTTTATTTTTCGTACAGCACGAGCAAGGCAATGCTTTAACTGATATAGAGAAACACCTCTACAAATCTGTGCGCCACTTTGAAACGTCCCACTTTTGCTAATCTTTCAGCAGAACGGCTTTTCCCACTGTTTACTGCCTTGTCCATCAGTATATATGGCGAAAACAAGAGGTAGTTAGTTATAAAGTCTTCCATTTTAAATGGTTGCGCGTTTCTGGCCTGTTCTATAACTAGCTACCTGATAATATTATAGCAGTGATAATTGCACTGTTCACACGTTTCCGGTTCTATAACTGCCTGATATAGCACTGTTTTCGGCTTCGATCCTCTCATGCAAAATACTTTATATATATATAGCTAGCTATAGCTCAAACAAAATAATCTATTATATAAACTGGGAGTGGTAGCCAGCAATATGGTTGCAGAGTTATCCTACATGCATGCGACGCTGTGCTGGACCACATACCTATATTCCTTCCTGGACTTCCCAAAATTTTTACTGATTATTCTCAGCACGCACCTAGCTTCTTGACATTGATCTTGTCAGGAAGTCGGTATGTGTGCATGTGCCATGCCTTTCAGTTTATTCAAATGATAATATTAATTAAATGATTATTTTCATCACCATAGCTATAATGTCTGCTAGCTACATGATGACTATTAGCTAGCTATATAGAGATTGTCAGTATTGGAAGCTCAAATCTGCAGCTGGTCATGTATTCTTAATCAACATTGATTATATGTATTAGTTATACCCCAGAACGAGGTCAAGTGTTAACAACAAGGATACCATACGAGTGAATGGGCTATAACTTGTTTATCTCCCACAAAGCTTGTTTGCTTGTACTGGATCGTTTGTAACAAAAGGTGTTTGCGTGTAGAAACTTTGTTATTAGCAGGCGATAAATAAAACTGATCTTAAAGGTTTCTGGGCAGGGAGATATTAGTTATCAACTGGTTGATAACATCTCCCTGGCAGCTTCTTTGATCCGCCCACGCACTGGGAGATAATCTATACCTATAATTATAAACAAGCTATAAAATTAATTATAGCTATATGTATTACATTATGCTATGCTGCAGTGCTCATAAATTTCACCTACCATACGCATACAGTGCAAAATTTTTGACGGGAAAATATTGACAAATGTGTAGCAATACTTTGTTTTACCATTCAAAGTTTTCTTCCAATATAGAGTAAGTACTGGTATTGTGGGATATGTAAGTATTAGCTATGCGATCTCTACGTTAACATCTTACTAAACAAAAACACCCTGGATGTAAAAAAAGTACGAGGCCAATCAGAAGCAGCATTGCAAATAGGTATGTATGTGTGACCAAAAATTTGATATCAGTCGAGGCCATGCAAGAAGTTACTTATCAAAAATCTTTTTAACTACTTGAATGACAAACAATAGTTTATAGCATATTTTCACAACTATTATTGGCTTTGTCACTTGGCCACCTTTATTATAATAATGATGGTGTGAAAAAGGTGGCCAAGTGACAAAGCCAATCATAGTTGTGAAAATCTGCTATAAACTATTGTATGTCATTCAAGTAGTTAAAAAGATTTTCTTATTGGCCTCAACTGATATCAAAGTTTTTGGTCGCACATACCTATTTGCAATGCTGCTTCTGATTGGCCTAGCACTTTTTTTATACCCAGGGCATTTTTGTTTAAGTATATCACTACTTTTTTGGAAGTATAAACAGATGTTATTACTAGCAAGTAGCAGAGAAGTACTGCATGTACTTGCCCAGCACACAATATTGTAAATTAAACTTTGAAGCTTAATTTTGAAAAACTCAGGCCCGAATTATTTTTTAATTTTCACTATGGAGTGATACATCAATATAGATTATGTATGAAGGTTTATGCAAATCATTCAAAGAGGGTCCAAATTATGGCAACTATCAATCTGCAGTGTAATAGCCTTTCTCAAATACATTTAAGTGGTTACTTCAGACTGATAATAGTATGACAGGTAGAGCATATATACATAGGAGAAGTGCTGATACAAATTTGGCTGAAATCCATGAAGAAATGAGTGAGGTATTAGACAAACAAGTGAATGTATAAAAGAGAGTTTGAAAAACCTTCTGGGGTTCACGAAAGCTCTCACAGGCCCATGAAAAAAGTGTGCGATGAAAATGAAAGAAAAAAATGACTGCCGCGTAAAAATTTTTGTGGTGACAGGAAGGACTTTATAATGCTGTATCAGATGAATGGCTGAACCGATTTGTATCAACTTCGGGATATCGATTCTTCAAACAATTAAGGTACTAATTCTCTAGTAAACAGGCGAATTGGGCAGGAAAAGATGGTTTGTCGTGCATAATTGCACAACAGGCGCCATAAAACTCACAATGGCTGGTACTTAGGAATGGCGTCGCTGATTTCCTCCATTCTCGGTTTGGTGATTCTATATAGTAAGAACGTTGTGGGTCAGTAATAACTAAGATAGCTTCAATGGCGGCTTAGATAGAGCGTTTGCGAGTTTGAGGGCGGTGCTACGTGTAAATAACTCACTCAGTGGTCGCGTTGCTACGCTTCTTCTTGGCCTCGCGACTCACTATTGTGAGTTTTGATCCAATCTCTACAGTAACATCTTATGCATTGACATCGATCTGAACTTTGTCATTACACCATCTGTGAATGTAATTTCAAGAATGCACATAATTATATTACTTTAGTGGAAGCCTCAAAAGCTTACTGCCTGATCATGCTGTACCAATCATGAGGCACATGAATACCACACTCTATTGAACACTATGAAGTAGCTACCTTGCTGTAATGGAGTTAAAACTCATACACATACCTGTATTTATGTAAGCAAATATGCAAAGCTACACTCTGATGTAAGAACACCAGGTGTATAGGTGTATATACATTTCTTGGGTTCATGTACCATATGTGACCGAATTTGCAAAAAGGGGTCTTATACACGCATCCAATTTTGTGACTTTATGGATGTGTAACTGAGCTCATGTTTGACCTACAACTTTGAAATTTGGTACCTGGCCTTTCCTATCATTGTGGTTATACGAGAGAAATTTTCAGCTTAATAGCTCACTCACAAATGAAGTTACGCCTCTTCAAAGTTGCAAAATCAGATGCATGTATAAGACCCCTTTTCGCAAATCCGGTCACATATTTGTAACATCATATGGTTTACAGTTGCAATAAATAGCCAGGGAATAGCACAGCATTACTTATGTACATTATTCACAATACCAGTACTTACTCTATAGCTAGCTGTTTGCATGCAAGGGTGATACATTTCGTCAAAGTTTTACACGTCAAATTTTTCCAGACCCCCCCCCAATTTATCAAAATTTTGTGCCATGCAGTATTTTATGCTCATGTGCATACATGTAAGATTTGTGCTTAGGAACCAACTACTGTTAACTGGTATTAAAATTATTGAATGTTCTATTGTAGCTACTGTATATGGATCTTTGGTATTTTCTGTTTATAAATACGCAGCTTAGCTATATAGCTAGCTAGTTGGCATTGTATTTATGTTTGGTGCTTTTATCTATCCATTAGCCATGCTTAAAATTATGCTGGCATAATTGGCAGGTGACTATTCAAATAATGTTTCATTATATAAGTAATATAATGTAATTATCTAGCTGTGTATACAGTCACATTGCATGGTAAATGAGTTTCAAAATCACATTCTAATATAGACTACTATAGGTAGGTACATATGTAGTGTGTTTGTAGCTAAATAGATAATCTGGTAGTAGCAATTGTTGATTGACAGTATTGCATTGAATCTGTAAAACCTGTATCATTCATGCTCTTCTCAAGCGTAGAATAGTTCAGCCATGATGTACCTTCACTCAGATGATGTACCTGTCTTGTGTACTTGGCTGGAAGAACTTCCCATAAAACAACAACACCAGAAGTGTCTACTGGTTCATCATTTTCATCTTTATGTGTATAGTCTGGTAATTCTTTAAAACTATCATCAGGTCGATACATCTTTCCACCACACAGCATCATACATTTTTCTTTCTGACACGGCCCAGGATATTTACAAGTAGAAAGAAAATGTACAAAACTACCGTAAGGTCTAAAATAAGTTAATAATTCACCTGGTGGGTTCATAGCAAAGACCATGATGTATCCACTGGATAGACCAATCCATACAGTGTCCAAGGCAGTACACATGGCTATAATAATACGATCTTGAAGGTCATCAATATGACACTGTTCTTCAGCACAGGCACCCACATCCACATCAGTTATGTGTGTACACTCATGAGCATTCCATGCTGACAATATAACACCTCCTAAGTGTGCAGACCACATCAGGTTTTCATTATCAGATATCATCATCTTTCCAATATATGCACTTATTTTCTGTTTTCGCTTCTTCACACCTTCAAATTTAAGAGTTTCTGGGTTTAGAAAGTGTACTTGATCACAAACAGATGCCCAAAGGCAGGTTTCACTTAGAGCCAATCCATCAACACAGTGCTCAGATATACACACACAGTGTGGCCTTGTGTTAGGTTGGATATCTGCTACATTGATAGGAAAAACAAAGCAGTTACCCTCCATTGTACCCAGGTATACCAGGTCATCAGAACTGGTAATACAAGACACAGTGTTTTCTCTCATCTTAAGGCTATGAACTAAGTCTTTAGTAGTCTTGTTAAAGATATTCACCACAGCATACTCTAAGTCAATCCTTGAAGGCACCCACACATATTGACCGCATTGTTTTATGGAGTGAATTTGATTTTCCCTCACAGAGTGTCTACGAACTTCTTCCATTGTATTTGCAGTAAAGATGCTCACTTCACCTCCTCCTGCTCCATCACAGCAAATCCACAACTCACTAGAAGTGGGGGTCGAACCAACTCCATTACTCATATCTGGAGTAACAATACATCCATTACGAATGGAGTATTTACTGTTAACTGGAATAACACTTATAATTAACTGCAATGCTGAAGCACTCAACCATTCAATAATCTGTTGGGTTGCTGGTCGTTCCTTAGGATTTCCAGCCCAACAAAGCTTCATGATACGAGTCATGTAGTACAAACCAATCTCTGCTATTGAAACATTTTCAAGTTGAGGTCGCTTACCTTCTTCTATAGCTACTTCAATATTAACTGGTTTTAAATTGTGAAAAGGATGATGACGAGCCAGTATCTGATAAAGAAACATACCAAATGAAAAGATATCAGCTCGGTGATCATACATAGACTGCTCCTTGGTATGATTAACATGAGACACTTCCGGAGCAACAAATCCTTTGCTACCATGAAGGTCCCTTATTCCTCCAGGTTTTGAGTGAGGAGCAATATTAAAGTCAGTTAACTTACAGTTGATAAGATGATCTGGTGACAGTGACCATAACAGTACATTGTCTGCCTTTAAGTCTCGGAATATGATATTGATGCTATGAAGGAAGCACAGTGCAGAAGCAACCTGAATGGCAATACGATACAATACAATTCTTGAAAATGCTATCTGTTCTTCTAGTAATGGAGATTGTAATGATCTTTTTGGGGCCTCTTCCAGTACCAGTAACATTGTAGGATTAACAGTGACACCAACCATACACACTAAGCATGGATGATACACTTGTTGCAAAACTTTGCTCTCTGAACGCAACTCCCTGAAACTCTTCACAACATTAATATTGGTGCCATCTTTAGCTTTGTAAAATTTTATAGCGACTGGCCGTTTTTTATACTTACCATGATACACCTCTCCAAATACTCCGATTCCCAATAAGCTCTGCTCTTCTTTTTTGTAAAGGAGTTCTTTAAAATCAAGAAGAAATGCTGGGTCAAGATCAGCTAACAGTAAATCAGGAACAATTGTACTTCATGATTAGCATCACACTTATGGGTCAACTTATGACCAGCAATAAGAGGTAACAATTGGTCTACTTTGAATTCATAAGGATTAGTGATATCACTTTTAAGACACTCTGGACAGGGAACTGTGTGCTCTAGTTCATCACTTAATCCAGGATACCATTCAGAAATTAACTTCTCCACTATATCAATTAGCTGGCATAACATGTTACGACCTTCAATACCTTGTGAAGTAAAAATCAAAATGCCATCTTTATTATGATATATTGCATTTTCTGCTAGAGATTCAATACTAAAAGTAAGCTCGTTCACACTGTAAACCAGTCCAGTGGACCAGTAAACTAAACTCCCATCTCCATCAACTGAAAGTACCCCACCATATGAAACTTTTTGTGATTCAATAGTAGTAGATAGAGATTTTGATGCTACACTCAGTGATAAAATTGTTGATTCTAATGGTCCTTCAAAGTTACTGGGAGAAATAGACATTGTTTCAGAAGCCACACTGTTCCCTGTATTTTGATCCGGCAAGTCTTCACAGAAACTGTTAAGAGCACTTGTTGTAGTGTCATCATTCTGAATGTTAGTAGGGATAGTTAAATCATTTTCTTTAACTTCAAGTTCACTCAGTATACTCTTAACTTCTTTGACAGTATTCATGATACGTGAAAGCAGACGATTCCAAAGCCCTGGAGGAGTTGGACAATGTAACATCTGACTTCTATGAAATGCAATGAAACGTTTATAGCAACTTCTGTAATCAGGTTGCAGCTTGACCACATCTTTAGGACATGTCTTAGGCAACATAGAAGGGATCAAATTCTTTTATAATCTTTGTCCAATGGCAAGGCTATCTCAAATCTATGTAACAATGTCAGGAATTGATTGAAGTATTTGTAAGGAAAATATTTATCTTTGAATAAAAATGGTAGATTTTTAGTGCTAATAATTCCTTTCACCAAAGGATTCCATTCTTTGACAGTAACGATTGTGGACATGAAATCACACAACCAATAAGGATCAATAAAGTACAAGTTATCAAGATTGCATTTATGATCATCATAGTGAAGGAGTGCACCAATATCATGCAAAAAGCAGGTAACCGTGTGCAGCTCATCATTATCCTGAATATCAACCAGATGAAGATCTGCCACTATCTTCATAAATTCTGCAGTATGCATGATTGGTTCGTGCTTTCCCTCTTTTACCAAACAATGAATAGTGGATAATCTGTTATCTAGTACATGATAACTAGATGGAATCTGTTGACCCATAATACAACGGTTATTTACTTTGTACTCAGCAGCAGCACTGTATATATCATCTTTTAATTTATTCACATTTTCCATGTGATCTTTCAATCCCACTGCAGTGACTTTGAACACAACAAGACGATGGTACTGCTCAGTAAGTTCTGCTACCTTACGTAAAAGATCATCAAGTTTTCCTGATCGTCTATCTTCATCAGACAACTTATCAAGAAATGTGCCAACAACAATAACGTAAGAGTCAGGTGCTCGTGCAGAAATATTGTTAAGCCAAGGCTTTAGATCAGCAATCCCAGCATCTCCTTCAGTAATATTCCACACTAGCAAATACAATGAATGCTTGGATAAAAAATGTTGATGAGTGGCATCATACTCTTCCTGACCTGCAAAATCCCATATGCTAAAGCAAAAACGTTTTTTATTGTAAGCTGGAGCATAATTATATCCACACACTAACATCAACACCAATCGTGGAATTTTTACCAATCTCTTTGTAATTGCTATGTAGTCGAGCCACAAGTGTGGTTTTTCCCACTGCTTGCTTGCCAACAAGCATCATCTTCATGTGATAATGTCCACAGGCACTACGTAACCGACTACTGAGGTATTGGATACAATCTTTTGTTGTAGCACGAACACTTTTAGGAGGATCATTCAGGTCATTAAGACCTTCCAAGTTGAGACTGAGAAGATTCTTAAGCTTACCAAGTTCAGATGGTAGTGCAACTATCTCAGAGTTGTTAGCAATATTGAGTGTAGTGAGGCTAATGAACGAGCACACACGCACAATGTGGAACACTGCGAAAATGGTTATTACTGATATTGAGATTCTTCAGAGTAGGGGCAACCGCAGAGTTTGACAAGTTAGATAGACGGTTGTAAGACAAATCAAGGACTACTAGGGAAGCAGACCATTCTGGAACATCAGGGATATTAACAAGATTATTATGTGATAAATTTAATTCATTCAGGCTGGGTAACTCCAAAAGACTTGGAGGGATTTCACGCAATTTATTCCACTGCAGATCAAGCTTGGCACATTGCTTTAAATAGTTACCCATCTCTGGTGGAAGAGAAGTAAATTCATTATGAGCTAACTTAAGTGTTTTGACCCAAAAGATCTTCCTTAGCCACGACATTTCCAATTCTATCAGATGTAAACCGAACCACAAAACTATACCATTGGTCTTGTCAACACCTGTTCTTAGTAATAATTCCTCTCTCACTGCCGAGGCATTACTTCTACGAGATATTTCAATGGGTATAACTGTCTTTATACCATTATTGCATACAACAGCCTGAAGTTCAGCAAGGTTATCTTCTCTTGTTAAAGGTATCTTGGTTTCTTGGCAATGTATATTTCCGTCATAAAGCTTCATGACAAGAATCCTATCATTTACCATAGCAGCTTTGATAATAAGCAGTGCAGCAGTAACTGCATGTTCTTTTAAATTACGGCTCTTTGTTAAAGCTTCATCAATGTTTGTTGCTCCACGAAGAATCAACTTCATAGGATTATTAGGGTTATCATTCTCCACAGCAGCTAACAAAGCAGAGTTGAGACAGTCATCTTCCAATTGGTTGAGTGGTGTCTTTAATAGCTCACCAAAATTAGGTCCATTAGTCCTTGCTTCTCTGATAATTTCTAAAAGACAATTCGTTGTAATTATCCTGCTATCATTATATATGGCAATACATAAAAATGGTATCCAAAAACGTGTAAGTACTACATACTATAATAACACTGCACCTTTACAAAAATTAAACTATTTGGTATCAATCAGCATGGTAGTATGTAATAGTAAGCATTAATTCAACTATGTAGCTAGATGGTGACCAAAACCAGGCACTTATAAAAATAAAAACCACCATACTACGTGAATTGGAAATACAAAATAACTACACAGTTACTCTGGTACACTGATCTATAACAATGCTACGTATATCTTCATTCAAAGTAACCATGCAGGTACTGCCAACTTGGTCCAACAAATTTGTAAAACAAGTACATATAAAGAGTTTCAAGCCTGACCGTCAACAGGAATCACTAGTAATAGGTTGTATAGAATAGGGGCATCCGAAGGCACTCAGTAGCTACTGGAGGGGGGGGGGGGGGGGGGGGGGGGTGAAGAGACCAGAACGCAATGGTCATATTGAATTTTAAATTTTGGGATAATTTTCATTCTGTTTATCATTAAGTATGGTAGTACTTAATAGTAGGGATCGCTATGAAAATTTATGGCTGCCAGATTTTTCGCACTTCTAAAAGCCACCTTACAGCAGGCTTTAGCTGAAAAAACCAACTTAAATGCATTGGTACTGCTGTAGTAATGCTGTACCTTTGTTAAACGAAGCGAAAACATTTCAATCTGTAGCAAATTTTAACATTTATCTGGATTTCGTCTGCCAGCCTGCCTGCCGTAAGACCCACTAGTGCTAGGTGTATAATTATTCTAGTTTATAGTAGGGATTGACATGAAAAACATGGCGTCCAACTTTCATATGCCTCCATAACACACCTCACAATTAATATACTTTACCTGAAAAAACTGACTGAATTGAATTGGTAACGCTATAATAATACTGTACCTTCATTAAGCTCTGTGAAAATCCTAACAATGCGATCTGTAGAGAATTTTAAAAATTTCAAAATCTACTAGTATTTGTCACCTGACCGCCAGCCTGCCACCTACTGTAAGACCCACTAGCACTAGAAGTATGGCTCCAGATTTTGCACACAACAAAGGTAACCATGTCCAATTCATGAAATTGTTGTTCCGATAAAGATTCATCCACTGCACTTTAGTGTTTCTTTTCATCCTTCAGTATCTTCCCTTTTCTTTCTGTATTCTCTTGAAAGCCAAGAAAACAACAAAAGAAGGTATCAATAAATTATTTAGGCTTGGACCAATATTTATGGACTTTCATATATTTTGAATAATTCAGCTGCTTAATCGTGAAGTATTGTTGTAAACAAGTGTATGTAAATATACATTTTAAGGCGGAGCATGCATGTCAAAATTCAAAAGCAAGATGGCATGGTACCAAAGAATTGATGGCAAGGACTAGATCCACAACCTGCCCAGTAGCCATGCTAGAAAAGTATGTATATTGCCATTGAGAACATTCAACTGGATAATCAGTTATTCCTGTAACTTACATCCAATCATGAATGGTAAGGCTGAGAAACTCAGGGACTTGGGAGATCTTGCATATAAGCAAGGTGAGGAACCTTTGAAGAAGTTAGTACCTGACCTATATACCTTGACACACACTACTGGTGGGTCCAGAATCAGGAGTTGGTGTAGTTAGCAAATCTGTCTAATGATATTGGGATCCCAGTACATCTCCTGAAGACCTCCAGGTGGAGGTAGGTGGATAGTTTTGGATACTGCAATCATCCACATGCATTTCTTCATTTGCTATTAAAGTTAGCTTCTTGATTTTTACTCCTTAGCAACAGTGGCCATATATTATAAATAAGAGACCAGTTACTGTTTATAAGATTGATAAAAAATTCAAAATTCAAAAGGTAAGTAGGGATTGAATTCAATAGTGCTACAAAAAGTAAGAAAACAAGGAATAAGATTTTGGGATGAGAGAACATTCTGGCATGAGAGAACATTCTGGCATGAGATAATTTATAAAAGTTTAATCCTTACTTTTGGCAAACCTACTGAAGTGAGCCAAAAGTAGGGATTAAACTTTTATAAATTATCTCATGCCAGAATGTTCTCTCGTCCCAAAATCTTATTCCTTGTTTCCTTACTTTTTGTAGCACTATTGAATTCAATCCCTACTTACCTTTTGAATTTTTAATTTTTTTATCAATCTAGTTTGTTTGCTTTTTATACATGCTAAGCATTCATAATAATCTTTCAGCAGGTGCACAAATGTTACAGGCACTTATGTAATAATTATGCTTGTTTACAGGCGCTTGTTAATAACGCGCTTACATGACAAAGCAGCTGTGTGATAGCAAATAACGCTTGACAAACAGCAAAAGCTATTTGTCCAAGGCTATAATCTCGAAGTTCATGATGTAATAAAGTACACGCGAAAACATCGTGCCATGGTGCCAATGTAACTAATTATATCACGTGCAAGCCAGGTTTTTGCGTGACGTATTAAGCAGAAGCCGTAACAGGCTATCGTCACCTTAGGTGAGATTCACACCTTGCTAAAGGAACAAGGAAGGGAATGAAGGATAAAAGGAATCGCCATGGCGCAGTGGGTAAATTGTCTTCGGAACAACATTTTCATAAATCCGCCGCCATTACCTTTATTTTGTGAAATTTCTGGAGCCCTACACCTAGCGCAACTGGGTCTTACGGCAGGCTGGCTGGCAGACGAAATACAGGTGAATTTCTAAATTTTCAAAGTTGGCTGTAGGTCGAAATATTCGACTTGTCGCTTCGTTTAACCAAGGTACAGCATCATTACAGCCTTACCAATGCATTCCAGTCGGTTTTTTCGGGTAAAGCCTATTGGAAGGTTGTTTTATGAAGTGCGAAAAATCGGGAAACCATACAATTTCTTACCAATCCCTACTATTAAGTACTACCGTACTTAATGATACTGGTAATAAAATATTTATGTAGATCAATCCATGCGGGTAAAGCTTAAGGATCCTGGGCAAAACCATTTTCAAGAAATTAGGTGTGTGTCAGTCAAATGGTTTAATTAGGGATGGGCGGTATTATGGTAATATAGTAATTATTGGGAGGTGATAACTGTATCGCAAAGATTTCAGTGAAACGGTAATACCATGATATTTTTTCCACAACACATTGCAATATACAGTAAAATTTTCAATACCGCTCAGCCCTAGTTTTAATACGTACGTACGTACGCCGACGTACGTACGTACGCATACGTACGTACGTACACACGTACGTACATAATCACACGTACGTACATAATCACACGTACGTACATACGCATACGTACGTACGTACTTACGCATACATACGTACGTACGTACTTATGCATATGTAGGTACGTATGTACGTACGCACGTACGCATACGTACGTACGTACGCATATGTACGGTAGTGTTGTTCCAGTTCTCAGTAGCTACTAGAACTAAAATAATTTCAGTACTAGCAATTTTTATTTGAGTTCCAGTGAAACTGGAACTGTAAAATTATTTTTCTCAGAACTAGAACTAGAACTGGAACTATAAAAATATTTTTCTCAGAACTAGAACCAAAACTGGAAACTATAAATATATAATAAGTAGCTACTGGCATTAATACTGAAACTACAAAGTGGCCAGATAGAAAATGGTTTTCTCAAGTGACTTCAGTATAATTGTGACCTTTACCTTTTGTAAAAGCAAAAGGAAAATTGTGCTAAATGGGTCATAACCTTTAGCACAATTTCTTTGAAGATATCATAATATATTCAGCTGCAATCACCGAGAAACACTTATAAGAAAGAATAAAAAATACTTAAAATAAGCATACCTCAGTTAGCTACTTACTTGCTATTTGCTAATTTTTGCTTATATTTATTAGTTATGTTAATTAATTCTGATTGATACAATTTCATACTTTAACATTAATCGTGCATGTGAATAACTGTGAAAATACTATGGAACTGTAATAAAAGTACAGGAACAGGTACCAGTACTAAAATTTATAACATTAAAGTTCCAGAACTGGAACTGGAACAGTAATTGAAAAAGTTATGCATGGTTCCAGAACTGGAAATAAAACAATAATTTTGGTTCCAGAACTGTAACTGGTACAGTAATTAAAAAGGTTATGAGTGTTTATCATTACACTATCCCACTAGGGACCTGTGAGAAGGCTATAAGCCTGTTAATACAGGGAGTCAGAATCATGTTTAGTACATGTACGTATCATAATGATAACTAAGAGTGGATAATAAAATGTCCTAGCACTGGCTAGCAGCATACAACGTCTCCATTGGCTAAACTGGGACTACTGGATTTGTTTTGGTTGTTACTATCAAATTGTTGATGCCTGAGTACACTAATGTGAAGTAATGACATAAGCACCAGCCAATACTTTTAATTTTTAAGCCCTGTTGAGCCTGTATCAGTACATTACTGGTGAGTGTTTTGCCTGTATCAATGAGTGTTTGCTACCATAACATATCCCATAGTAAGGACTGTGTGATAATTGATATTTATTGTGATAATAGTAAATTCCAGATACTATTGTAAATTACACAAAAATATGCAAGAATATTAGTATATTAGATAGCATATGTATATCCTGTTCATTATTTTTATCACTTATCAGGTTTCAGATGTTGTATGGTGACACTTATATGACTAGGGAGGAATTTCACAAAATGTTTGATCACAAATTGTACAGTGAAGTGAGGAAAAGTTTAGAATGTGAAAAAGTGTTCCCAGAGGTCTACGATAAAGTCTGTAAGGCTGCAAGAAAATGACCTTCTTATATTAGTGATGTTCGGTAGCTATGGTTTTATATACATTTTGCAACAATATTTGTGAATGTTTTATTAGAATATAATGGATAGTAGTGGTTACTATAGTAGCACGAGTAAAGTAAGCAACAAAACACATACACTGTATATACATAAAGTAACATGTAAAACAATTATTGTGCGTAACTAGTAGTAATATGATTACATTCTCCAAGGGAACCACTGTTGGCAGAACACAGGCGTTCCTCTGCTGAGCCACTTTTGCCAACTCTTGGAACCTACATCTTTCTGAGTTCATACCAGTCTCCGCAATGCCAATGGCACACAGGTCGCTAAAGACACATCCTCTTTGTACTATAACAACTTGAATTGTCGGTACTAACAGTCAAGCACTTCTCCTATCCTAGTGTCAACTCTTCCTGCAGGACTGCATTAGGGTACACAATACATGTAGACCATGGCTAGATACGTAACTAGACAATAATCACGCACACGTGCACATGGTTGTGTTCTGTAGTGTTACTATGCTGTTTGCAACTATAGGAAACGTCATAACTCAGACAGTCGGACGAGTAATCCAGTTATCTGCGATGGTTGGAATTAGAAGCAATCAATTGTGGGTTTGAGTTTAGTAAATCACTCGCTAAAATGTTATCGAATTTATTGCTACCAAGGATCTCCATAAACCCCGCGGCTGCCAGGGATCCATCAAAGTTTCTTCCAACTGATATTAAAGGTTAGTAACAATGTATATCTTAGAGCCACGCTGTATGATATATGGCGTGCTGTGGGAGATTAGTGAAGATTGCACGAGAGATTGCAAAGGTTGTTTAATGATTCACATTACCTATGAAGTCAGTTTATATCCTGTCACTGCTGCAGGAATTTAGTCTTCTCTTTGTGTAGTGTTATGCACGTGCCTCAGTTATTGTCTTAAACATTGTCATTTTATATTACCATGGTGACCATGCTATCTTCATACTGTACGTTAATTGTAATGGGAGTAGCCGCAATGTACAGGGCCATATTGCTGTGTGACTGCGTGGGCGGACCATATTGGTGGTAAATGTATTTTGTTGTAATACAGCATGTGCCCTTGAGCATGTATACGTAGCAGGCAGTTCCCTTCCTCACTGTGTTATAAGTGATAAGCCCTGAGGGTTTAATTATACAAGACTATATTTTAGGTGAATAAGGAACACTTGAAATAGCCAATGACTTTACTGTATGGTTGTTAGGTTACTGTGTGGTACCTGATTGGTTGGAAGAGAAGTTGCAACAATGGGAAGATCCAATTATTAAAGTCACACAAAAATGGTTTCTCAATATTGTCAGCTTACTCCTAAACCGCATTATAGCAGGTGAGCAAATATCTCATGTATACGTAGCATGTAAGGCTACCCTCAGGACAGTAATTAATACATTTCTTATTGAGGAGCTTTAGTAATAACATTACCGACTACAAGTTGATTTGACATAATTGCGTTACTAAGAGCTCACATGGATAGGGATCTAGTATTGTAGTAATAAAACTTTGCAAGAACAGTACATTGTTGTTGCAAGCCAAAACTACTTCTCTACAACTGAACCTGGTCTTCTTCTAAGTGCTTCACTACGTGTATGACACACCCACCTTTATAACTGAAGCACTCTACCTTACGATGTACCAATATACAGCTACATATTAAATGTCAGCTCTTACAATGGAATGAATACATTTCATTACTAACGAACACTGCATATAAACATTTCTATCAGAATAGTGAGATCAACGCAATAACAATTAAAGAATCACAAAATTTATTATTAAAGAAGTTCATGGAAAGTTTATCGCAAAACTTAATTTTCAAGGTAGAAACACGTGAACACATAATTTTAGACCACGGAAATTAGGAGGTGTATGGTACGTACTCATGTAGGTTTATCATTAGTAGATGTACTAGTGATGGTACCAATAATATTCCTTAGGAGGTATATTGTATTCCTGCAGGTTTATCATCAGTAGATGTACTAGTGATGGTACCAATAATATTCCTTAGGAGGTATATTGTATTCCTGCAGGTTTATCATCAGTAGATGTACTAGTGATGGTACCAATAATTTTCCTTACACTGGGGAGAGACTTCATTGCTCTCATCTGTTTATGCTACATTACATCATTATTGATCATCACTCAACTACCAAAGAGACTAATATGGAGGTACCGCCCTTATATGGTCAGTAGGGCTGTCATGGTGAGGCTAAATATAGTAACATATAACTTCTGTATGAAATCTGCTACCATGCTGTTACTCTGGTAACCGTAGTAATAGAGTGTTATTTTATAGGCATCACAAGATCAATCATCGTCATTTCCATCAGCTACTGTGTCTTGTGCTCTAGTATATCTCTACATGTTCTGTGAAGTCTGGGCTGCTATTAATGCTCACCAACTCTTAGACACTAGTTCAACTGCTCTATCATTGTTCATTTACTTACCAATGTTTATATTAGCAGTGGGTGTTATTGTAATTGTGAGTTGTGTGAAGGTGATTGCTTAATGTGTTTGTATGTGCCTGCGCGTGTGTGTGTACATGTGTGTATGCATGTGTACGCATGTACATGTGTGTGTATGTAGGTGTGCACGTGTATGTGTTATCAAATATCACTATACTCACTTATTGATCATAATATAATTATACTGTAGATTGCTACTGGAGCTAATTACCCATCAGATTGTGTGTTAGGATTAATACAGGTGAACTATGTAATGTGTGTGTGTGTGTGTGTGTGCGTGCGTGTGACTGTGTGCGTGTATATGTGTGTGCTTGGAATGTGCATAATTCCATTGTAATCCACAGGGTATGCTGGCCTGCTATACTGGCAATCTACTATATACTTACTTCAAAATCTTTAGTGTGCGTCAGGTGGACAACCATAGTGAGTTGTGCATATAGTTATGTAGTGTATACGCTTTTATGTACATACAGTACTTTCCTCACATGTACACAGACTACATTTAAACAGATACATACGTACATTACATACACCCATATACAGTAGATACACTGTATGTGCACATGTACGCATGTATTGCATGCTGTGCACACAGGCATACACTGCTACACACACAGACACATGTGCACACTATACTAATACAAATAATATTATTGTGAAGGTTTTTTGATTCCATACAAGTCACTGGATTGGTCAGCATTGTGGACATGGAGTATTGTAGGAATAATAATTGTCAGTGTTTGTGGCTTACCACAACTCTTAGTAATGAGAAATATGCATAAAGTTGGAGGGTAAGTAACTATTGTCTGTCTGTCTGTTTTTGACTGCCTGTATAGTAGTGGACATCTTAACTGTGTCCATAGCTGTAGGGGTGCTCAGATTATGTCTTATCTACTGTAGGGTGTTGTTACCTTGTTTCATAATAATATTGATGATATGTGGTAATCGTCAAGTGATCAAGAGTGAATACAAGTCATTTGATGCTCGTTCAATTGTCATAGCAACATTTATGTGGTCTGTTATCATGGTATGTTCATGTGACTGTACTATTAGAGTATTTTATGATGTAACCATACATTATTACTGGTTGTTTTATTAGGGGGCCAGCAACTACATGAGGCCTACAAGATGGTGGAGTAGAATATTGTCTTGTATCATTCTATATGTTGTAACATTGACTATATTGTTCCTATGGAAAATACCACACTAGTGAATACTAAACTGTATCATTGGAACTAGTGATCTTTTTAATTATAATAATATCTTTTAGTAAAAATGTATATGTGTAAGGCATACACTCAGTAATGCATACACTCAGTAATGCTTACACCTATATAATGCGTACACCTCAGGAATGCATACACCTTAATAATGTGCATCTAATGAGTATACAGTACAGTAATTGTCACCTATTTGATTAAACCACATACCATGCTTCCCTACAAGAATAGGGTGGCCATATTAAGTATGTATGATGTAAGCTAATTTCCCATGGATTTTCCCATTAGCACATAACTAGACAGATGCTACAGCATCGTGGGGCGAGCCTGAGTGTGTATTTTTGAAGTATTAACGTAAGAAATAATCTGATACTCCAGCGAAGCTTGTCATGATAGAAACGACGTTCAAGTCAATGAATGTGTAACGACGCACACGAGGTCTCAAGTTGACATCACATGCGCAGAAAGACTTAATTCTTATTGTTGCGCACTTAGTTTTGTACTTTGCACGTGGTAGCACGTTTTATCAGCTAATCTTACTTCTCTTTCCTGTGGTGTTTCTTCTGCTCGTCTAAGTCTATACAGTTCTCGTCTCCTACGCAGCCTCTCTTGTCTATCCATCACGTGCGAATATCACTGAGTAGACTAAACTCGACCAAATATGGAGCATCAGTAAACTCAACTCGCTATTGTCCGCGACACGAACGACCCTACCAACCAAATATGGAGCATCAGTAAATTCAACTCGTTATTGTTCGCAACACGAACGACCCTACCAACTAAATATGGAGCGTCAGTAAACTCAACTCATTGTTTGCGACACGAACGACCCTACCAACCAAATATGGAGCGTCAGTAAACTCAATTCGTTATTCTCCGCGACACGAACCAAATATGGCACGTAAGTAGAATCATCTATGGTAGAATGCACTCGTCATTCTTCGCAACACGAACGACTGTACCAATCAAATAAGGAGCGTTAATAAACTGTGTTAGTTATCTTTTGCGACATGAACAATCGTACCAACCAAATATGGAATTTGTCGCTTTTCGTCGGAGTTGTTTGTATACGTGAAACGACCGTACCAACCAAATATGGGGGTTATTGCAAAAAGCGGCCTTATGGCCTATGGCCTTGTGGCTTTATGGCCTTCAGAGTTTTTTTGTCTCTACTTTTGCTATAGTGCAGAATCATCACACTGGTCTGCTACTCGGGTAATTCTACAAAGCTGCTGATCGTTGGCTGAGATCCTCGATTAGATTATATGCCCGCCTGATAACTCCATGCATGCATCTATGTATAGGTGAGACTGATGACATTATTAGCTACAAATCATACTGGCCGGCATCTGATACAATGATGGAGGGAGTTTAGCTATAAATATTACTGGACATAAAAGATCGATATACTCCAAGTCCAATAGAACAGTCCGTGATTACCGAGGTGATTATATATCATAAATATTTTCTCACTAGGCTCTAAGGGAACTGTGAGAAGGCTTACTATATACTATCTATAAGCTTATTGGCTAAGTAGCTAGCTCAGTGTATATAGATGTAGTCATGAGAGAGATGATTTATAAGCACTGGACACCGAACTAGGCATAATGGGCCAGTCCTTTAATAACGCGGACTGTGAAGAACTGAAGGCACTATATTTCCCTCTATCAAACGTTATAACACCTTCCAGCCTTGTGGTAGATGAGTGAAAGCATAGACAATACCGGTAGACTTATCTTTGGCGGAAGCACAGAGAGGCGCTAGTACCAGACCATTTCAGCAGGCGCGTTATGATAGGCTAAGTAATCGATCAGCAGCTTTGTAGAATTGCCCGGGTAGCAGACCGGTGTAATGATTCTGCACTATAGCAAAAGTAGAGACAACAAAAACCTAAGGCCACAAGGCCATAAAGCCACTTTTTGCAATAACCCCAAATATGGAAATTGTTCGCTTTTTCTCGTAGTTGTTTGTATACGTGACGACCGTACCAAGCTTCTCGCTAGTGTGGGGCTCGCCCCAAATAATGTAGTACTAGACAGATGTTAAAAGCATCGTGGGGGCGAGCCTGATCGACGTAGCACGAATAAACATAACATGCGCAATAATAAGAATTGTTATATGTCACGTGTGCTTGTCCTAAAGTGTGAGGACGTGGCTGAGGCATAGAGTATCTATGGCTGAGGTGATGGAGGTTTCAGATCTTACAGTGCCAACCTGCAATATTTTCAATGGCAGTACTGCTGTAGTAGACTATTTGCGTTTTACAAACCTTGCTTCCCTTTCTTCGTTTGTTTCTCTTTCCCTTCTGATTCCATAACGCTCCTTCTTCTTCTCAACCTTTCTTCTCTCTCTTGCGCACTTTCAACTCTGCTAGCCATACTGCATGCCACGTGGCGGAGCCAATCCTTCCGTGCTACTAACGTAAACTTTCGGGAATGCGACGACCGTACCACGGTTGAATAGACTACTAACAGTGTGGGGCTTTCCGTGTTCGTTACGTAAACTTTCGGGAATACGACGACCGTACCATATATGGTTGAATAGTGTGGGGCTTTCCGTGTTCGTTACGTAAACTTTCGGGAATGCGACGACCGTACCATATATGGTTGGTTGAATAGACTAGACAGATGTTCAACATCAGGGGGCGAGCCTGAGGATGCATGCATGAAGTTATTATGAGTTCTTTTGCTGAAGCAGTGAAGGATTTACCACAACCAATGAGCTATTGGCATGAGAGAAAACACTTACTCTTGCATGGCATAATTAACACAAGCATCAATAGTAGACTTCACTTTCAGTCTTAACAGTGTGGAGGGTAAAACCGTGGACAACGAGTAGAATGCAGTAATATACGGAAACATTGGAATCGGCAAATCACGATTACGTGTACAAAAGGATGGAATTTCGAGAGGTTGGTTTTCTGCTATCGATTCAGTACGTTGTCAAGCTTCCCTTCTCCGCTGCAACAACGTTTGTCACTGCTCTGTAGACATCATGGCACGCCGACGTCTCTCACGTGCTCTCCTTGCTTCCAGCCTCTGCTCTCTCCTGCAGTTTCTGTTCCGTCTAACATGATGTTGTTCTCTTCTCCTTCTCAACCTCTCCTCTCTGTCCATCGTCATCCACGTCCCAAAATGAGTACAGAGTCAGTAATAGAGTCCACATGCCTAATTAATATAGTCAGTGATCTTCGCCGTTTCATCCCCACGATATCGTGACATGGTTGACCGTACCAGCCAAATATTGTTCTCTTCTTCTTCTCAGCCTCTCCTCTCTGTCCATCGTCGTCCACGTCCCAAAATGAGTGCAGTCAGTAATCGAGTCCACGTGCCAAATTAATGTAGTCAGTAATCTTCGCCGTTTCGTTCATCGTGGCATGGTTGACCGTACCAAATATGGAGTGGACGTAATCTTTGCCGTTTCATTGTTCGTGCATGGTTGACCGTACCAGCCTAATATGGAGTGGCCGTAATCTTTGCCGTTTCATTGTTCGTGCATGGTTGACCGTACCAGCCTAATATGGAGTGGCCGTAATCTTTGCCGTTTCATTGTTCGTGCATGGTTGACCGTACCAGCCTAATATGGAGTGGCCGTAATCTTTGCCGTTTCATTGTTCGTGCATGGTTGACCGTACCAGCCTAATATGGAGTGGCCGTAATCTTTGCCGTTTCATTGTTCGTGCATGGTTGACCGTACCAGCCTAATATGGAGTGGCCGTAATCTGTGCCGTTTTATTGTTCGTGCATGGTTGACCGTACCAGCCTAATATGGAACGTCAGGACATGAAGACGGATATTTTTGCAATGCCAAAGCACTTGTATGGAACTATCCGTAAGTTTATCGTGTTTGTTTGTACATGAACCACCGTACCAAACTACAGTAGTGTGTTGCAATCCCGTTTTTCGCCGCGGTTCTTCGCGCATGGACCACCGTACGTTTTCCACGTTAGAGTGGGGCTCGCTCAGGCTCGCCCCAACTACTAACTGGGGCTTTCCGTGTTCGTGCGTAAACTTTCGGGAACGCGACCACCGTACGACGGTCGAATCGACTACCGCCATTATGGGGCTCGCTCAGGCTCGCCCCAATAAAATGTGATACAGTGTATGTGATCACTATATTGAGCTAAGCCAGCTGAAATGATGAATGTCATTACTGTTCTTTTATTCTGTCTGTGCTACCTTCAATCCACTATTGCTGATTGTACTAAAGGTTAGTTTATTATTGTATAATAGAGTAGATTAAACATTTAGTTTACAGAAAATGTTACTGTCCATACACCAGATTGTACTAATCAATTAGAAGATGTGCTTGCAATAAATCACCAGTTAGGTGATGTTCTGACACTTACGTCCCCATGTTCATGTAGCCCTGGGCAACAACATGTTACAGATCACTTGGACCATCAAACAGGTCAATACAGAGTGATTGGCTCATACCGCACTGAAATAACTATTGCTAAGTTTGAAGATGGAGGGATCTATATACAGATATTATTGTAATGGTAGCACTTCATATTGCTACATTAGAGTAAATGGTATGTAGCCATTGTGGCCATGTGGTGGTTTAATAATTTATCCTACACAGTGTTACCGCAATCACTACAAGTGAACATTGATGAAGCTATTGTTAATCAGAGCTTTAATGCTACATGCTTGTCAACTGGTTACCCTGCTCCTAAAGTTTATATTACACTGGACTGTCAACCTGATACATTAACTAGCAACTCTTTCCAGATTGATCATTATACTATGAAGGAAGTTATCTCAGTGAACAAGTTTCCTGCAAGTTGTTCCACAATTTATTGTTACTCTTATCCTATCAATTGTACCGAGTCAATTAATCATACAATTGTCATTAATACAGGCATGGAGCCTACCACTAGCACTACTATTGTACCAACTAAGAGATCAACTGGAGCAACCATCAAGGCTACTAAAATGATAATGTTAATTATTCCAACTCTTCTTATTATAACGTACTAAGCTATACATGCATAGTAGCGAGTATATGTGTAGTAATCCACTGATGAAATTAAAGCTGTTCACTAAAATGAGCTCTAACACTACAACCACATGTGACACTAATATTACCCATAAATCACTATATTACTCATATATACCGTATAGTGGGTTATTTTCGAGGGGGAAATATTTCACGAATGCCCAGTGGTGCCATTATTCACGAGGAAAATTTTCACGAATGCATGGCTGTTACTAAGACTGCTACACTTACTTCAGCAATTTCACAGGGAAAATTTACACGAATTAAGCTCAATTCGCAAATTTTCCCCCTCGAAAATAACCCGCTATACGGTATGTATTTGTATGTATGTGGCTCAATACATTATTAAAGTATCAAGTGTCATAAACATCCTGTAATGGTGTAAGTTACATTGTGGGATTTCCCAGTAATTTCATTCATATTCTAAGTGTCTGGCCATGACACAAATGGTCACATGATATACTGCATATTGGAGTAGCTATGTTCAACCAATCTTGTGATCTTTGCATGCTGCTTACCTGTTTGTATATATATTATATATAATTTCTGTAGTTAGCCGGCTGCATGCATGATAGGCCTATGCACAAGTCTGAGCAGTCAGTTAAGTAACATGTAAATTCACATATATATGTATGGCAAATACCATAACCTGCACAATTTCATTACAGCAGATTCATTTAAATAACACTCAACTGTTCAACTTCCACAACTAGTGGTATAGGTATATACGTATAGCTGTTAATTGCAACTCATACTGGAACTTCTACAAATTATAGTCACAATGATCACAATTTAATGAGCTAATACTCTACATGACAGTTACTCAGTGAGTTAAGATTATAAACGTGCAACCGTTGCATCACTCACTATAGGGATGAAAGCATTTGTACTACTGCAATATACAGCTAGCTAGCTACAATACAATATGCAAAAGATATCAATATATATATATTGCACATTATAAGTGAACCTGCATAATTATAATATGGATGCCTTGAGACCAACTAAGAGTGTCCAGCTTTAGCTTATTATCAAGGCATCCTGATTGTGTATTTTAAAGGCAATTGTGGGGCCTCATGATCATCATTTTCAAGTGTCCACATTTGTGGTAATAGAGTGAAGCAACCTTCCAAGGCATTTATTGGAGATTTCTAAATGTGCCATAAATGGAATATGAAGATACCATGCAGTCTAAGACTCTATATGTATATGTAGCTATCAATCAAGCCACTTCAGAAAAATAGCCCGCGGAACTAAAGCACTAAAAATGCGGTAATGAGAATTAGAGGGCATAAGAAATAAGCTACCTCCATTTCCAACCTGTCTGGTATTTCTCTTGTATCAAAGTGGTATACAACCAGCCATGCCACTGAGGCAGCCGTTCATAGACTCACAGTAGTACTAGGCCGGGGGGATTTTGAGGTTTGAGGCAGCCCAATAAGACAATGCAGATGATCAATCTAGCTATATGATCTTTCCCATGATTCCACATTCCAGTCCAGAGTCTAATATAATTTATAGAGGCGCTACCTTTTTCAACTTTATTCATTGCCACTCCCCGTTGTTTACGCGCAGAGTCCAAGATGTCACCGGCACGTTACCTTCTCATCTTACTTACAATCCATTTAATAAATGGATTAACTGATATCAATCTTGTAGGTAAGTGACAGACAGTCTATACTGAGTATGGAGTATCGACTAGTCCGGCCACGTTGTTCAGGCGTGCATGGCGCTACAGCAGTGCGGCGTTGGGGGTTGGGCCGGGTGAGCCTATAATGTCAAGCCGTGGGTATAGCATAGTGTAGGGAAGGAAGATCGATGTGACATGGGAATTGACTAGCACTCTACCGCGGATCCAGATGATTGCCGCTATCGCTGGGTTTTTGGCGGCATCAGTTTCGCTAGTCTCCGTGATAATAATAATTATTTATAGTGCCTTATTAATTAAACAAGTTTAAAAAGCATGCAACTAACCGCAGCACAACCCAAGAAGTAGCTACTGATAACCATATTAAATTTTATGCAGTGTGTAACCATATGCAGCTCAGTCTTGAGCTACTTAGCTAGTTGTGTCTCAGTATATATCATAATGGCTAGCTAGTTAATTATATACCTACAGCTATTGCTGTATATAGCTATGCAGTGGATGCCTCTTCATTGTTAAACTGTTATTGTGTTAACTAATGTGTTAAAACTATTGATGTACGCCAGTGATGTACGTATGTTTGTCATTTGCAGGCTTTATACCAACTGATGTTAACTGTACAGTAATCAACTCCACCACTAATTCACCATCAAATGAACAGCAGAATTTAAATATATCATGGCATCTTGAACACAGTATGAGTACAGTGAGACGTTTTGATCTATCTTGTGACTGCATAATATCCGGTCATCACATCAATAAAAAGGTCAGTGTGCCTGCTTTGTATAGTATAGCTGTAATTATCAGTTTTTTTATAATCTTGCCCGTTTACGTTTGCACATGTGTATACTTAGCCACAGCTTTAAGCTGTACATGCAAATGGGCAAGATTATAAAACTGCTGTAGAACATGTTGAAATGCTGAGGATCCCGGTTAGGTTGAATACATGCACAGTTTACTAATATTGGTGCTGTCCACTAGCTATATATGATGTAACCATGCCACTTGGTTTACCTCATTTCCTTTCACTAGTCGTTTACATGCAGAACTAGAAAACTATATTAGCCTACAAATGAAATATACAGCAAATGAATTATATAAAATCTAACTTACTGCAATAGCAGCTGCATTACTATTATGAACACAGTGCTAAAAACAACCGAGAACACCTCAGAAAACAATGAAGTAAAACTAACTGAGGGCCCATCCACAGTCAAGCAGTATGCCGACTCACAAAGAGTTCATAATATAATTATTATGAACTCTTGATATAACAAATCACTGCTGTGACCCGACTGAAACAAGTTGCCACGTTTCATGATCATTGTTAAACAAGTAAACGGAAAAGTGACTTGGAAACTGCATGTTCTGATAACTGAACGTCTAGCTTCCAATAATTGAGTCATTCTGATAATTGGTAACTTACGCTATAGTGATACTGTTTTGTTTCTTTTATTTCTGTTAGTTATAACTGAGTTTTTGTTTCAGTATAAACAGAAAGATCTAGCTATACAGCTATTGAAAACAATTAAGTATAAATGTTCACTACCTAAATGTTTTATTAAGCAAACACTACTGTAGCTATAGCCATAGGGCCGACTAGTGTTATAATTTCTGATCATTGTAGGACTTACATTCAATACATTATTATACCTACAACTATAATATGATCATAAAACAATCACACTTTATCATGCACAGCTGAAACACTGCCAAACAACTATATAATATTATATATGTATACATAACATTTGTTTTTTGTCAGGTAACAGACTGCCATAATCCTCCTTGTTCCTATCAAATATCTCTTAACAATGCATCTTGTTATGATAAGTGTCAATGCAGGGTTCAATCAGTTTTAAGAGGCCTATTCCGTCCTACTGTAAACTGGTCCAATTTCAGCACTTGCCATATCAGACCTACAGGTAACTATGCAATATTTAATATTGATTGTATTGTTTCTGTGACAAATAAACATGATATCATATGATGTCATGGTGACTTCATACTTAGTTATACGTATATTTGTGCCTATTGATGTATTTAGACATACTGTATAGTGGGAAAGTTTGGCAAGGGAAAAGTTTGGTGATTTTGGCAAATCGTCCGTGATTCATCAAACTAAAACCATCCAAATTTTTACTTATAATTATTACCTTATGGCTGAATCTATCCATTCACCAAACTTTTCCTCGCCAAACGCTCATAACAGTGAATTTGCCAAACTTTCTCTCCGCCAAACTTTCCCGCTATACGGTAGCTACTTTTTTATGTAGCTAATTAGTCTTTGGATACCTTCTTAAGCTTGTCTCTGTTTGTTATAGTTTTGTAGCTCATTAAGGACCTCTGTTAGCTATGTACAATAAGCTTTGTAAAATACCCGGCTACATGTGTGTGCGTGCGTGCATGTGTGTGGGTCTGAGTTTTAGCTTGGCCTATCACATCTGTACCCTCAACTTGATGCCATTAGCAAGTAATGGCCTTATGAAACCGGAAACAAAAGTGTATACTGCAATTCCAAACCTATACAAGATACCCATTACAGCATCAGAGTTTGAGGAATGTGTCTTCAAGGACAATTGAGTTATTCCTGAAATGTTTTGTATTATGTACTTTTAGTAATTCCTAAGGCACCTCCACTGATCTTTTCTTATCCTACGAGAAAAGATGATGGAGACTCCATTGAAATTATATTCAAGGTACGCATATTAATTAGTCACCCTATATATGTAGATGGCGTGTAATGTTGCATCAGTTAGCTTGTATAGTTTAGCTTGCTATTCACCTGTAACTAACTACATCAGGGGAGCCAAGGGAAGGAGTAAAGGGAGCACTTTGCCCTTGGCCTTAGGCCATAAGTATATTATACAACTGCATCTGACTTATCTCGTAAGAGCAAATTTCAGTTTTTAAAGCTGTTCGAGTTTTTAATCCACAAAAGGTAGCCATGCTCAAGTCAGATGTTTCTCATGTAAATGCTCTGCAGATCATCCCGTTCTTAAAAGATGAGGAACTAGAGAAACTAAAGGCCGAGCTTCCTTCATACTTAGCAAAAGCAGATGATATCAGTGATGAGCTTGATCCACTGGAGTGGTGGAAGCTTAATGCAACTGCTTTGCCTTATTGGTCCAATGCTGTTAAGAAGGTTTTGGCCATTCAACCTTCCTCAGCTGCTGCAGAGAGAGTGTTTTCATTGTTGAACTCTGGATTTGGTGACCTGCAAGGAAATTCATTAAAAGATTACATTGAGGCCTCAATTATGTTGAGATATAATCATTAATTTGAATTTACTGTAATGTTAGCTATACATGTACAGGTATTGTATTTATGGTCACTATTATTCTTTGTACAAGCAAATTAAATTGTTGATGAACAAAATATAGAGCATAATAGGTAAGAAAAAAAAGAATTGCTGGAAAGAAAAATAGGAAGAAAAAAAAGCAAAATAGACTGGTCCCTAACCATACGTACGTACGTACGTATCATACGTACGTTCGTACCTACCATACGTACGTACGTACCATACGTACGTACGTACGTACGTATAATACGTACGTAAGTACGTACGTACCATATGTACGTACGTTCGTACCATATGTATGTACGTACGTACCATACGTACGTACGTACGTACGTACCACACGTACGTACGTACGTACGAACCATACATACGTACGTACGTACCATACGTACGTACGTACGTACCATACTTACGTACGTACGTATCATACGTACATACGTACCTACCATATGTATGTACGTACGTACGTACCAAACGTACGTACGTACGTACCAAACGTTCGTATGTGCGTACCATACGTACGTACGTACGTACGTACGTACCACACGTATGTACGTATGTACCATACGTACGTACGTACCACACGTATGTACGTATATACCATACGTACGTACGTACGTACCATACATACGTACGTATGTACCATACGTACGTACTTACGTACCATATGTACGTACGTACGTATGTATCATACGTACGTATGTACGTACCATACGTACGTACGTAAGTACGTACCATATGTACGTACGTACGTACCATATGTATGTACGTACGTACGTATGGTACGTACGTACGTATGGTACGTACATACGTACATATGGTACGTACGTACCACGTATGTATGTATGTATGTATGTACGTACGTATGTATATGTATGTACGTATATATATGTATATGTACGTATACGTATGTACGTATACGTATGTATGTATGTATACGTATGTACGTGTATACGTATGTACGTATGTACGTACGTATGTACGTACGTACGTATGTACGTATGTACGTATGTACGTATGTAATCTGTACACTAACCCTAAGGTTAGTGTACAGATTATATATTGGATAATATTAGGTGTCGAAGAAATTTTACAGCTATACATAGCTATAGCTATAGCTATAGCGTTTGTAAAACACCTGATAAAAATATAACTAAGTGATTTACCAATTGACATGCATACAAGCATATACACATGCCACACCAACACTGATCAAAGACATTTAAATTACAATTTCATGTGTCTGATTGTTTTGTTTAGTGGATATTTCTAATCTATGTGTAATTTGCGGATCTGCATGCTGGTTTGTATGAAAACTATGATGAGTAAGTTGATTTAGCTACTGGCCAACTGATTTTTTGTTCTTATCATTTTGTAGGTCAAGTGTGTACAATGTAAGCGCTGGCATCACACTGAGTGCATGTGTAGATCTAGACCTCCATGCAGTCATTAGCAGTAGCCAACTATCTCTGCTGTGGTTGCAGTGCCATGAAATAAAACCTTTAGCTATTTATTTACAATTGCATTGTTGATCAAATCATGCAGTTTAATTCATATAGTCAGCTATGCACTACTCCTTGCATGCAGGCTTGCATATATCCAGTATAAGTAAGCCCTTTCTGTGCTAGACCAGGATTGACAATGTTTATACCTACACTGTATATATGCATGACAAATGGAAGTTACGGTGGCTTTTAGTAGTCGATCAGTTCTGCATGCATGAGTACTTTAATGCTGAAAGGGCTAGAGATATAGCTATAGCTAGCTACAAGAATTCGCCCCCATGTATCATTTTTCAGAGTCACCCAAGCACGCGTGCATGCATGGGGACACTGCACAGGTTCTTCTTGGTAGATCGTTTGTTATAGCCCATGGCCACGTGCCATTGATTGTCTGGTCCACTGGTCCAGTCCGGTCCGCAAATTAGCGGCTACCTCAGATTCGAGACAACACTACGAACGTCACCCACAATCTCAATTAAACATTCCCGCGCCGCGCGGATGGGTACCATAGTATCCGATATTAATTTTGCACATTTCAACGACTGTCACTGTAGCTACCAGTCTCAGATATGCTTAGCAGCTACGCGAAAGATATAGTAGCATAAAGGGACTTTGTAGTAGTTATATTTTCACAACCAGACGCTACTATGGTACCACGCAATTTGTCGACTGACGTCACAATTTCAGTCTTGCGTGTATTGGCGGGTGTTCGTACACTTGAACGGCTTCATTTGGAACCAGACCCTGATTCAATGGGTCTGGGCCCTGCAGGGGACGAGCTCGAGACTAGCTGTCCGCACGATGCATATGGCGAAGGCACGTGTACATGTACTGCAGTCTTCTTCAACGTAAATGAGCCTTATCCGCAATTAGGTCACAATGAAAAAAGGCGGCTTTATACGGACTGTAACACAGAGAGCCATTGGAGGGATTAACGTTTCGCTATGTTCACCGTGAAGAATACAGGAGAAAACTCTGGCGAGACATACAAACTATCTTCTGATGTAGCTAGGGGCATACGTTTTCGTGCTTCTAAAAAGTGATAAGGCTGCGCTGGTTTACTTTAATGAGGCATTTTGCCGAGTCGGCAAGCGTAGCACAAACCAACTTTTTGTCGTTTCCACTCTACCGTACGACTGTTTTCTAGTGCGAAAGTGCAGGGTAGTGGATGTATGGGGTGTCAAGGCCATGTTTCTGACAAGCAGTCATGGTGCCGCATGGGCCGCATCTCATGGCCGAGTGGCGTGCATGCACTGTCATAGATCGTATCCATGGTACCGGTTATGCTGCATGCTGCATGTAACTACTGAGTGCCACTTTTTTTAAATGACTGGTGAACGTTTTGTATATAGATCGCTATATATTGTGAAAAGAATTTTCTAAGCCATGTCCCAAGCCTCAGTGAATGTCCAGCATATGCAACTAACTCCCAGGCACTTAGTTGCATTGTTTAGAGCTTTTTTGACATGCATAGCTATAGAGTGATGTATAATTATATTACAGTAGATGGTGAAGTCAATGTCTCTAGCCTAGTGTGTCGTGGTGGCCATATGTCAGTGGAGTGTAGTGGAACTTCGGGTATATAACAGAAATTTACGTAGTTTAATTTATTAATTGTCAAACCATTGTCCAGACAACAGTTATGGCTCTAGGGATTTTGATGGCTGTGAAGTCAGGATGAAGGTAGATGACAACCTTGGTAAGATTAATGAACATGTTTGATAAATTTATTTTTGAAACGTTTTTGTACATATAGATAAGTGTTACAAACAGATTGTTGTTGGTTTTTTTTGTGAAACGTATAATTTTATTGAGGCGTATTATGGAGGCACGTAAAAGTTGGATGCCTTGTCAATTCAGACTATTAAGTACTATTGTACTTAATGATTCAATGCAATCCCAAGAAATTCTTTTATTCACAAGACTGCTAAATTCACCATTCCACAAAAATTTTAATCCTCCAAAATTTTAGGCTACATACATACAGATGATGATACGGTATATATAATTATACTAGCTACCGTTTAAGCCTACAACCCATCCAGCTAAGTAGCTAGCTATGCCTCTGAAGAATAAGATAATGATAATTATTAATAACATTAAATTATGCAAAATAGCAGCAAGATGTATGTGGTTTAGGCCTGGGTCAATTATACTTGAAGATTTGCCTAAAATGCTTTTGGGAATTTCCCAAAAATTTCCCCTATTATGCTTGGACTTTTTCCTATTATGCTCGATTATGCTAACAGTAATTACAGCTGTGAGTTATGTATATACACATAATTAGCTCTATTAACTGTGTATACAGCTTTGAGTTAGTTGTATTAACTATGTATACAACTGTACTATGGCTTTAATAACAACTCACCATCTCAGTGACATGCACCACAATGTACTATACAGTATACGTACGTAGCTACCTTGGAAGGCTGTTGAAGCTATGTATATACTACTACTATATCATCATCACGAACTTTGCAACAGCTGTTGCTGTGTCTGCTGTCACATGGAGCACCATCTTGAGACAATTTACTAAGATTACGATTTATTCTAGCCCAAAATGCCAGCATTATGCCAGCGTAGCAGGTAAGCCTATTATGCTTTAAATTATGCCGGAATATTTGACGCAGGCCTAATGTGGTTTATAAAGTGAGTCACTAGTTGCTAATAAGGTAAAACTTCCAAAACAACTATGTAGAGAAAACTCAATAGAAGCCATACAAAACATACACATACAAAAGTAAACATACAATAAAGCTAATAGTACAGTCAGCACTGTGTATATTATCAACCAGCTATGTCATTACAAGATGATGCATCTATTCCGACGTGTGGTTCTTGCAGTAACCTCAGGTACAGCTAATTTCTGTGCTGTAATTACAAAAGCACAGAAATTATTAACTATTACAGCAATTAACAATAATTGTTTAGCTAATCACTTTATGTATGTTTGTAGGCTAGTAGTCCTTAATACCGTATAGTGGGTTTTATTTGCCAGGCGCAATGTTTGCAAATTGCTCATTTTTATGGTGTAGCAGCAATATTTGCTATTATTGAATTTGAGAACTACATGACAGCTAGCTACATAGAAAAGTCTAGATCTATTATTATTTGTATTCCTCTCAGTTTAAAATTTGCTAACTCGTGATTCCTCTCAACATTGCAAATTATAGGACCTCACAAATAAAACCCACTATACAGTAATTATGTCTGTGTGTGTTGTGCTTTATTGCAATCAAAGGGACTATATTTATGGAAACCGTCCTTAGTGGCACAAGAATTGAATTCATGTTATACAGAGTTATAGCTTAACACTCCAGATACACTGGCAATAATAGCCGCTAGCTATGTGTGCATTTACAGATGGTTTTTCCAGATCCTGTCAAGCCACCAAGGTTCACAACAGAGCCTGTGGGCCACTGAGATGTATTAATAAGACTGCATGGGGTGCCAAACTGATGATAACCATCCGTCTTGGGTGACCTATATGGTGTAAGTCCATGCACTGTAACATCTAGCTACTGAATGTACAACTCGGCTGCTTGTGTACTACTGAGTGGTGTAAACCTTATACATGACACTCGTGATCTTACAGAGCTTTTTAAAAAGTTCCTCAAAACCCAGCATTGTTAACTAGCTAACAACTTATTCATATATTGCTAGCTATAAGACTGCTCTACTTCTACTAGGCTAAGCATGGCTGCAGTCTACCATAAGAGAACTACAGTGGCTTCAATATTTCAAAAGGTTATTTCTTGAAATACAAAATGTGCTGTTAAGTACGCTTTATGCAAATCTATTCACATACGTTATTATGATCAGAGGGATAATATAGCATATTCTGTGCATTATGGAAACTTTTAAACTTTGAACTTAGATGGTTTCATACATTAAAAACTATTTTAATTGCATTTACTGAGCAAATAACTAGCTAGCTAGGTTGTGTCTGAAAATCAAGTTTGTTACATCCTATGAAACAATGTTATTGATGCAGTTAGCAGCAAATATGGCTACCTATACTACATGTATTTATAATAGCCAGCTAGCTATACAGCTATAGCTAGTATAATAGTTTGCACTATAGTAGTTTAGTGATAATAACATAAACATACCTTCCTTAGCAATTGTAGAAGGATTAGTGTCTACTATTAGCATTAGTTCAACTGGTGATGGTTGAGGTCCAAGTAGTGATGGTTGAGGTTTAACTGCAGCAGCTGGAGGTTCAACTCTCGGTGGCAATGGTTTAAGTGGTGGTTGAGGTTCAACTGACTGTACTGATGTAACTGCTCCTAATAATATTATTAAATACTAATGTGCAATGTACACCATAGCTATAATAGTTTACAGTGCTTTATAGTTAATAATTCCCAGACACTTAAACACAACTGCATATATACAGTACAGGGGCGGATCCATGATTTTCTGAGAGGGGGTCTGAACACAAAAGCGTATCTCTGATTCAGGGGTCTGGGGCACAGCCCCCCAGAAGCTATAGGGTTTTTTGTTATTATAACACCAAAATCATGCTTATTGTAAGATTTAGAGCATATTTAAGTAAACACAAGGACAACTATGGAGTGGGGTGTGTGGTGGGTGCAACCCCTTGGAAGATATAGATTGCTTTATTACACAAAGTGTTGAAATGACAATGCATTTAGTGTGTTTTATACCAATACATCATTCCTTTGGCTTCTTTGATATATTTCTGGAGGGGAGGTCTCAAGACCCCAAAGACCTCCCTTGGATCCACCCCTGCAGTAGCTACGTACATACAAAGTGTAATATTTATACACCCACAAATTTGCAAGACTTCACCAAAAATAGATATATAACTTTACAAACTCATTGATTGGGCATACGTACGTATATAGTCAGATGGAATCAAAATGATGCTTCATCAACAATAAACACTGGATAAAAGTACAGGCACTCATACTAATGATAAATCTACTTCCGCTGACGAAGGTATTACTATAGTATTTCTTTGCTCAAGGCTAATGGTTAGATGTAGCTATCATCTAAAAGTATAGTGCATTATTTAATGCACACTACAAGTAAGCTCGTAAGTATTTTTAATACATAGATATACATTTGCAAACAGCACCGTAATGAAATTCATGATTTTCTGTGATGAAAAATAATTTTAATAACAGAATTATCTATTCCGCTATGATCATTCCATATTCTGCGTTAAAAGGTTTGTAGTGTTCCAGCTACGTACCTACAAAATTAAATTTAGATTCTGGGCATAAATTTAAGCTGATACGTAGCTACATATTTCCAAATATATAGCTTTAGTAACTAGTTACGTAGCTAGCTATGTGCGTATACAATACAAGTAGCTAAATTTCTCACTAGCAATAGCACTATTCCCTAGTGCCCTTTGAATTTCCTCATTAATTGTTTGAGCTAACATTCCATAAGATTCCATTACTGATAATAGAATATTGAAAGATTCATTGTCTCCACACTGAGTGTCTACTGTAGGCTTAATCACATTGTCTAGGAAGTAAGTAGCTGCTTTTGCTTCTGTTATCTGTGAATCCACTTCCCCTTTACGATCACCAGGTAGTAGTTGACACAAATTTGAAACAAATATGGGATCTTTCATTGGCAATAATCGTACCAGTTGTGGGTAAAATTTACGATAAATTTCACTGAGATCTGTAACTGTACAATCACAACAATGTTATCATTAGCAGAAATAGCTAGTTTGTAGCTATAATGTTAAAAACTATCACATCTATATAGTCTTAATATTCATAAGTAGATGATTAATTCGGCTAGTAGTGCTTAATACCGTATAGCGGGCTTTATTTGCGAGGCACAATATTTTTGGATCATTGATTTTTAGTCTAGCAGTAATATTATTTGCTATTGCGAACTGCGTGACAGCTACATAGAAAAGTTCATTGGTATATTTGTACATATCTCAGTTTAAAGTTTTCTAGCTTGTGATTCCTCGCATAAACTGGAAAAATTAGGACCTTGCAAATAAACCTGTTATACAGAATGTCTGTGTGGGTTGTGCTTTATTGCAATCAGAGGGATAGCTAATATAGAACATTGCCTTATTATGATTGGAGGGATAATCTAGCACACTGTGCACATTATGAATAATATATATAGCACACATTTTAATGGTGGACTTAGATGGCTTCATGCAATAAATATAATTGAAATAATAGTTATACGCATACACTGTCAAGTCTACGAAATTTATAAACCTGAAGGCCCGAGGAAAGAGTGCACGAACGTAGCGAGGGCGCTACTAAAGGCCTGAGGGTTTATAAATTTCATAGACTCCGCAGTGGATGCATATGTATGATAGTTTTTTACTCTATTTACAATAGATAGTCTTGCTATGATTTGTCGTTTCGACCAACAGCCCTGAGAAGAGGTCGAGTAAAATCTAGGCCACGTAATACGTACTTAAGCGTCAGCATGTAAATTCATATATAAAGTAGTCATCACGACAAACAAATCAATATGTATGGTTCTCAGCGTGGCCGAACTAACAAAGTCTTTGTGAAAACCTATTGTTAAAGAGTAAGCCAATATTTTATTGGTTGTTCTTTTTAACTGTAAATAATGATACATGCTTATACTGCTACTATAGGTAATACTGTAGCTAATACTAGACAGATGTTTCAACATCGCGATGATATAGCCCGGCTATATATAGTTTAAAAGTAAGGTCACATGACTTTCGTGTAAAAATTAAGTGATGAAAATGGAATGACTCCTTCAATAATCACAAGTGACAAGATCAGTGACTGGTGATGCTGATAATTGTCTATAGTCTCTATGATTAAGCACACTCTATAGTTACATGACTCTTGCATAATTACATTAGCTATTGATGTATAGAACTTTGTATTAAATTAGTGCAATTAGTCTGCTTTGTTAATTAAGCGTCTTGTCTCTATGCATAAGCCTATATGCATATAAGCGCATATAACTGTTTATAACAAGTGCTTATATAATGGCGCTTAGATTGGAAATATTATCCCCAAAGCTTTATTTCTTTGCCAGTCGTGAGTAGCGATATATCTATAGACCTTGTGACAGGTGTGTAACTGAAGTAGCTACTATACATATTTGCAACAGCGTAAGCGTGTAGACGCTATAACTGTGGAGTAGCTTAGCTAGCTAGCATAACTGTTTGCCACAACGACAGTCATGAGTAGCAATAGAAAGAGACCGCATGACGGTGTCTAACTGAAGTACCACATCATATTTGTGTAGGCGCGTAGACTATATAATTTATTAATAGCTAAGTAAGCTTGTATAACTGCTTACCATATAGCGCTTACAATTAGAGTAACGTATGTACGTACCTACGCCGTACCATCGGAATGCAGTGATTTCGACTCGATACACCGTTTATGTGGGGCTCGCTCAGGCTTGCCCCAATTACCTTAAATGAGGGATTAACTAGTTAAATGTATGCTATGATAATCATTTAGGCAAGAAGTAGATAGCTAGATATATAGCTATAGCTATAGGTTATAAATAATTCAAGTTATTAATCTGGATTAACTTACATTAGCTAGCTAGATCCTATGAGATACATAACTATAGCTATGCTATGTAGTTACCACCGTTTTATTAGTTTGGTGCACGTCTAGAGTGCCACGCGTGTTAGATGGCAAAACGTGCGCACGTAGCGGGCATATTAGTTTAGTGCATGTCTAGAGTGCCACGCGTGTTAGATGGCAAAACGTGTGCACGTAGCGGGCATATTTGTGTCGTGCATGTCTAGTGTTCCGCGTGCATTTGTGCGCACGCCAAATTTGCGTGCAGCACTGACGATACATGCCAAATTATTCACTTTTGCACGTGTTAAACGTGTGCATGCACACGTGCACACACACGCGTGTGTCAAGTTTAAAGTGAGTGGTACTGTACCTGCAGCCTTAAATCCATTCTTAACTATTTCTGGTTTCCTTACTATACAATCATAAAACTCAATTAGCCACTTGGCTCCAAGTGGCTTCATGATATTCATTGGAAATACCACTGACTCATGGACTCCTGATTCTTTATCTTGTTTAACAACCTGTTCCGCATAGCACAGCTGAAACTTTTCTTTTAAGAAATGCTTAGCAGGCTTGTTAATACTTAAGGTCCATAGGTTGTAGCTTATCCGTACAGTTGGCTGAGACATAAACAATATCAATGTTGTTGCTCTCCAGTAACTCAACTATAGATGGTGTACGCTATCGACATTGCCAGGGCTCTATGATCTCCATTAAGATTCAGTTGTTTTCTCTTTGAATTCACAAATGTGACCTTCTGAGTGAAAACCGGACCAGTTCGTATTTGGTATTATTTTGAGAAATATCATTTTGAAATATTAAATTAATTAAAATAACCTGCTGCCTGTAGCTAGCCGTCATGTATTAGCAGCAATAAACAGAGTAATCCTTAGATTTTGCATAGTTAACCTTGTGAATGGCTGATGGCTGGATTTCAGGGCTTTTGAGACGTTTTTTCTGGTGTCCACTAATTTTAGTCCAGCGGAGCAAGGGGGTGGGTGGATGGGAGGAAGGGAAGGGGAGGGATGGATCGGTAGGGGCTCAGACTTCCATACAGCTACGTTTAGAGCAGGAGAAGCGGAGAAGCCACCAAAAGTAGCCACATTGAGCCCATACCACACCACAAGGTCAAGGAGGCATCTAGCTAATGATAGGAACAGTTCCAGGTCATGGCCGGCCCAATTGGTGCCCTCTGTAGGCGCTATTCTGTTAACCGTGACATCATAGGGTCGGCAAAATGCCCCCCAGAAAAGCAGACTCGCTCACATTGGAGAGTGGAGACACTGTGCATACATAGTTATTGAGTGGAGCTATACTCTTGTGCAATAAAAGTGATTTCAGTTTTGGTGCGAACATGGTCGATTTTTGCAGAGACAGTCACAAATGGTACAATGATTTTCTACATAGGATTTCATTGTAGTTACTAGCCCAATGATTGCTTGTGAAACTTAGAACCCAACCTCCAGGAAACTTGACTGATGAGAAATGCTTTTGTCTTGCGTTTATAGATTAACTGTGGTGGTAGAAATTCTCCTACATACGTATGTACCATGTTACCAGCAAAATAGCATATTTATCGTCAAGCCCAGCTACGTATGTATCTCAATTCTTTTTGTGCTTTCTTATTCGAGAGTCCAACTAGACACTGGTACATATTGTATTCCAGTGTGATCCCAACTGAGTACTACTAATTCAAATGGAATCTCTTCCAACTCAACAAAAGCTTGGATATCCAGCAGAAACTGTGCTTTTGTATCAGCAAAATCCTCCACCATCACTTTGGCTATTGTGCTAGCTATAAATTAAAACTCATTCTATTTAGTAAATACTGAGCCCATGCATCCTCATGTAAAAACTATTGGTACCCCATTTGCAGCTAGCAAGTTACTATCTTTTCTACGAACCAACCCAGTGGCAGCTCCAAGTGTGACTGCTGTTTTAACCAGACAACCAGCTTTGCAGATATTTGCAGATATGCTTATCATCTATCGTTTAATTACCACACCTTTACATTTGGAAATTAGAGCTAAAAGTAATTGAGAAAATTACGTATGTATATCCAAATACAGTATGTAGGTACGTAGCTACATGCTGGTAGGTACGCTACTTTTTTAATTTATTGTGTCTACTAATGACCCAATACAAGTACGTAGTATGTACTGCATATATGTACGTATGTATCTTTAATGCAATGAAATAAAATACTAGTATACTGGGAATTTTATTCCTACTAAATAGGATACACATTGCCCATCACTAATTCTAAATATACTGATCAGAGTGTAAAAGGTACGTATGTATGTATGTATTAACATACTTTGATGACTTTTCCTTACAGTTTCTTCATATATTGCTGATTGCTATTGAAATGCAAAGACTATTCAATTATATACATACGTAGTAAGCATACAATAATTATAGCAGTTACGTACATGAAACACTATGTATCTGTAGCTAAATATGCGTTAGTTAACAGAAATTTTTTGAAGTTGTCTTTATACTGACAATATTGACTGCTTAAGTTGTCTAATTTCCACTGTAATTGCTTCATGCTGACATTACTACAGCAATGTCAGCATGAGGGAATTACAGTGAAGAATTTAAACTAGGGTACGGTACTGCTCTAAGGTAGGTTTAGGTAATGTCGCACTCGCTTGCAAATTTTTGTCGAGTAAACATCGTTACTGGATTGACTTTTGTGTACTGAAGTGCTCGCAGCATGTGAAGTGACAAGTACTCGAAGTAAACTCGAGTGCATGGTTTAGCATAAAGCTACGTAAGTAGTGCATGTATGTGACAGGCCTTATAGTGACAAAGCGCAAGTAGATGACAAGTACTCAAGTGTGAAGAGTAATTTCACGAGTCAATTTTAGTTTCCTTTAGATATACTATGTAACGTGCGGTAAAAGCCTAACACGCATAAAATATTAATCTATCAAGCTCTATTGCCACATAGATAATAGTTTTATATTGCTCGAAAATATTAAGATACACCTACGTACATTGTTCTTTTGTTGTGTTGCCTTCTTTGCCAGTCACAAATAATAAAATGATGAAACTAATCCTATTTTAATCACTAACAAATTGAAGAACGAGCAAAATTGATGCACTGAAACAACATGCCCAAGTATTATTCTATTTAAAGCATAGAGTACGGTTCTAATAGTAAATCTCGAGCAAACATCCCAAGTGATTCGAGCTTTGTGTGAATGCGAGTATCTTCAAGTTAGTAACTCCTCGAGTGTTTTATCCCTCGACAGTCGCTTGAGAGTGATCAAGCTGAGCGTATTGAGTGGCGAGTGTGTAAGTTGCGAGCGAGTGCGACGTTACCTTAGAGCGGTACCGTATATATATATATGTATACATAGCTAATTAATTGTGAGATTATTTAGCTTCCACACATAATCATATAGCTATACATTAGAATTATGAGCTTTTGCCTTTTACCATTTCGTGTGTTGTATCTTGAGAGGGCATGTAATGCTTGGATACAAATCTATACTTATTCATAGCAAAACAACATACATAGCTATGTAGCTATAATTACCTTACATTCATCACAAATGATTACATACATACATGGGCATTGCCTAGTATCTAAACTAGAAGCATATCTACTAGGTGTCCATCGGGCACTCGTTCCAAGAAAGCATAGCTCTTAGAAACTTTTAGAAATAAACTTGCTGATGCCAGAGGATACAGCTTTCATTTCGAGCAAGTCTGATGTCCATTCATGCAGGCACGACTGAGTTATCGACGTGTCAGACAGACAGACGGACAGACGGCTTCTCAGTTTTATATGTGTCGACCATAACAGCCATTAGAACATGGTATGTGCGTTTTCCTTAGATGTGTGTAGGTCTATTACCTTCGAAGAAACCTGCTAACAGGTGTCTTATTAGTAAGACACCTGATTTCAGTAAGACACCTGTTTACAACCACAAAGTTATTTCACGCCTCCGGCTTCGCATGGGGTGACTGAGTCAGTGCGTAAACAAGTGATCGTTTATGGGTGCCTTAACAAAAATGCGAGGCACCTACGTTAATGTAAGTAGCTGTATTGTGTGTAACAACGATAGTTTTGATGTATGCGTTAACTTTTTATCGAGTTACGGTCCAAAAGGTGGGTATTTGTGTCTTTCAATGTATAAAAACCAGCCTGCACGTTTCTGACGAGGTTGACAATCCTAAACAGCAGTTTACAGCAAGGTTTCATGCATACACGTTGTGCAAACTTGAATAGAAGCTTATCACGTACGAGTACATCAGTAAAACTAAGCGATGATGGCCAATCGCTGTGCCTAAGATTACCTGCATAAACGAGAGACCTAACTCGAAACGGCCTGACAGTATCCTCCGCTGCTTACACATGCCATGTCCTAAAGCACTTAGACACCCGTACTAGGTGTCTTCGAGATTTTAAAAACCCTCGGTGACGTCAATAATTACCTTGGCTGCGCCTCGGTAATTATTATTGACGTCACCTCGGGTTTTTAAAATCTCGAAGACATCTATTACGGGTGTCTAACTATTACTAAATTACTGAAATTATTGCGTTGATGGTAACACAATCGGCTGTGACACCAGAGTCCAGTGGTCGGGGATTGAGTCACTTCACATTTTTTACACAACATTTACTTTTTATGTGATGACCATTTGTTCTGCCCAGCCTCTGCTTCAGCTGGAAATAGCTGGCAAGTCACTTACTTTGAAGTATCCAAAGCCTCAGTGGTAGTGGTAGTAGCAGTAGCAGCAGGCACTATACATGCATGGGTAAACGCTTTGACTCGATAAGTGGGCGTGTCCATCAAATTCGAACTTCATCTTTGCCACAAAAGGAAAGACAGTATAAGAACAGGAATGCAACAGGCAGTGCTAGACAAGTCCTTTTGCTGTAGCGCTAGCACTAGCACTAGCACTATTATACAGACTAATGAACACATTTTTATTACTGTATAGCACAAAACTTTGGCGGTGAAAAACTTTGATGGATCAGTGCCCAAAGTATTTTTGGCGGAGAAAACATTGGGAGATTGATCATTTTCAGTGCACTGGAGATCGATCTAGTGTATGTATTATTAGAGTGTTTCAGTAAAACTCCGTATTTGTTTTGATTTATATTTAAAAGTAACTGTTTAAATGTATCTTAGAACATGAAACTACTCACCAAGTACTTCATAAGGTTGTTTTTATACTGTAGTAGTGTTTTAGTATTGCTAGTAGTGTAATGGGGCACTACATAAGAAGCACTTTTTATTAATGCCCACTTTATTTCAATAGCTAGCTAGAGCAATCCACCAAAGTTCTCTCCCGCCAATGTTTTGTGCTATATGGTAGCTGGTACAGCCCACTACAAGCTTAAGGTGTTAAATAACTACAAGGTGTTAAATAAACAATGAAACCTTACTGTAAACAGACAAGCTGTTGTCAAAGGTGTAGGGATATACGTAGGAGTACAAGGAAAGAGACTAGATAGGTATGCATAAGAGAATAGGTAGGAATAAGAGACTATAGGTAGGCATAGGAGACTAGGTAGACTAGGTAGGCATAAGAGATTTGGTAGTTAAGCATACACAGGTTAGCAAGCTACGTAGGTAGTGCATTTAGCTCCACCTGCACGATAGGGCAGGTTCATTTGCTAGATATACATAAATTTGAATTGGACCTGCATAGATGCATATGTACATCTATATAATTATACACACACAAACACACAGCATTTCATATACGAATCTAGCTACATGGTTTTCAAAACACATTCAGGGTCTTAATACAAAAAATGCTGCTACAGGGAGAAAATTGAAAGTTTTCATAATAGAGGGACTTTGATGTAACCACGCAAACATAAATATTGCTGTAACTACATTGTTACCTTCCTTTTGCTTTTGCTTTCTAAACTTTTAGTTTTGTATCAGTGTCAACCAAGGATTGCAGTTCATTAAGTTTAACTTTGTTCTTTTCATTTTCTTCCTTTATTATCTGCAATAAAACATGCTATCTGTAGCTAGTAGCTACATGCTTGCTAGGTACGTAGCTATTACTGACAAAATCTAAAACTTGACTAGGGCTCTGTGGCATTGGCAAAATTAATATTTCGGTATATTTGTAAAACGATACCTCGGTATTACTAAATATTGATATCACAACATACGTATCCACATACAGGCGAAATAAAAATGTTGAAATAATCAAAATTATGTAACATTTGATTGATACTTAGCATTCAAGTAGCTAGTCACTAATGATTGGTGACTGCATTATTAGAGTGTATTGGTGTGCAATATCGATTGTTAAATTTATTGTAGCTAGTACATAAATTAATGTCAATTTTTAACGTTCAAAGGTTTGTCTACAACCTTTGAAACTTCGACGAGTGTTTCTTTTCCTTACTTTTATATATTCATTGTTAGTGATAACACATGTACTTAAGTTACCGGCAGGATATTTTCTTCTAGTGTTAAGCACGCATATAAATCTTATTCTCAACTTCATAATTTTTTACCTTAATTTTGTCTTGCAGCTGAAGATGTTGCTGAGCTAAATTTTGAGTATCAATATTGTCCAACTTATTTTGCAGTGAAGTACCGCTAACCTATTATAATATACACACATCACACTCAGATGATTACAAGGATAAATGGTCTGGGCCATTCATTCCCATTTCAATGCTAATTTTGACCATTTAGTTAAACATTTTACATTTCAATGGTAAATTCAAGCCATAAATTATCTTATGGTCCAAAGCTTCTCAGCATTGAGCTTAGCTACCATGTGCTAAACTTTGCAGCTGTAACATATTTATTATAACAATATTGGGTAGACATTAGTGATGCCACGATATGAAAATATTTGTATCACGATAATCACGATATCATAGAAATTATATCACGATAGTCATGATATGCTTAATACGCTAAACATGTTAATATTTTAACTGGATGCACCTCATTATTTACTTCAATAACTTTACCAAGTGAACTATACTTTTCTGACACTCTCAAAATATGTATAGATAATATGCTTATTTGCAATACCAAACAATCTTGCATTAAATAATTATGATCATGATATGTATATTTTTGCATATCACAATAATCATGAGATTATATATCATGATATATCGTATATCACGATTATCGTGGCATCGTAGTTACCCAAGGTAACTACTAAAGTTAAGAAGTTGATTAAATGCTACTATGTAATAATTTCCACGTATAAATAAGATATAATCATAGCTTTATGATTTTCATGTTAATAATATACAGTTAATCAGTTACGTATTACGTAGATATCTACCTCAGTGTCATCTTGCCAAAGAAAATTTAGTGAAGAAAATGGAACCTTAAGTTTTTCACTATCACTATCCTCAAGACTTTGAAAATTTGGAGGTAGCACAGCCATCATTATAATCCCAGACTTCCGATCATGGACCAAGTTGCTTTCAACCACTTCCACTAGACACTTTGGAATCATCCAATATAACAATTCAAACTTTGTATGTACTGCTACAAGCTGAATATCATGACTTCTGATTTCCCATTTACGTTTCAGTGTTAGTTTAATTTCCATAATATCTTGCAGGATTATCATACCTTGAGTACTGCCACCTCGAGAAGGAGGACGAAATTTCACAGATAAAATAGTATAATCACTGTTGTCTAGTGGAATCATCAGCTGACCGGGGCACGGTATAGGAAAAGACATAATCGGTTGACTGCAGTAAGAATATATTTTAGAGTCAAACAAATCAAGTAACTGTTGAGCATCCTTGTTGCCACTTGCTATGACTAAATCTTTTAAAATGGAATGATCAAGCCAAGTTATAAATGGTATTAAATACATTTTAAAAAGGCGCAATGATTTACAGCTACTTATCTTTCTTAGCCATTGTTCTGTAAATGATGAGTTGACGGTACATTTTCTGATCACATCAAAAGAAAATTTCTCTGTTGCAGACAGATGTAAACATAAATGATCAATAAGATCGTAAAATATCATGTGAACTTCTGACATCTTCATGTACTTAATTGATGAAACCTTAAGTTTGCAAAGCAAAAAAACATTATATGTACGTAATAATTATATACTATGATGAAGCCATACATCAAAAGAATTCCAAGGTGTATACTAGCATGGATCATAGTATATATCATATACCACGGCTAATACAGTGAATATAACAAGCATACAACCCTTGTCCTCAGTCATCGGAACTTTATCATGGCAAACTTCCTCTGATCTTGGACTCGGGTCGTATATTTGTTATATTCACCTACTAGCCATGGTTAAACATAAACCATGGCTACCACTGATAAACCCCTTGCCCGAAAGATACACCTTGTAGCCATGGTTCATATGATATATACTATGACAAAAACATTCACACAAAAGTAATGTTTTCAGTGACGAAATATAGTCACAAACTCGAGTGACAAAGCTGGCTCACATTTGAAAATAATGCATGGTTGAGCGAACCCATAAATCGGATTGTTCAGGTTGCGTGTGACATTATTTATACACTTTGCTATTCATATATGGTAAAGAGAAGCCTGCATGAGTATATATATACCAACCTGCTCCAAGATGAGTATATATGTACATACGTATATACCAAATCTGCCATGCACATGTATATGCAAAAATAAACACCAGGCGGCTCCTTTGAAATATGACATCATCATAGTATATATATTTATAAACTTGAAAGTTTAACATCCTATCCATGCAGTTACGAATACGTACGTAGCTCATTATAATAGGGCTTAGTTTGGGATAAATTGGGCATCCCAGGACATCACTGGAGATTGTATAAATATATAGTTACCTGATATTTTATATGGGCTGTTACTGTTTAAACTACGTAGGTAAATCAATACTAATTCAGACTAGTGCAGAGTCCCTGTTACTGATAATTTCAATCCAGTTTTTATTGCATCCCTCAGTCTTGGGACACCAAGCGTGATATAATAATACTGTAGGGTGGGAAAAGCTTTTTCACAGCAACTAATGGCTGGCAAGTGTGGTTGCAAACAGATGTCTTACTGATAGGAGCTGTACACATCAAAGGAAAATGCAAATACCATTTTCTAATTACTATATAAACACATTGTTAAATAATTTTTTGTTAAATAATTTTTTGGTAAATTAGTGGTGACCAGGAAGCCATAGCTTATGTAAACATTGAGGATAGCAGCTTGTGTACTTATACCAGTCAAAATACATGTATTGTTGGGCAAGCCTGACAGGACGACCTTGATATACATACGTAGATATGTATGCAGCATTTTGATAGTTTACCTATCTATAGTGGTTACAAAATATTAATGAATATAATAGTGTTGTGACGACATTTGTAGTAGTGTACGTATGTGCATGCTCTTCTATTGTTAATGTACGTACGTACGTATTATATAAATCATAAATGTTGCAAGGTAATTACACATTAAATATGTACTACGGGGATAGGACATAAAAATAACTAAGTAAATGACGAAAACAAATTTGTACATAAGAACTAGCTAGCCACATATAAAACTACATACCATTGATTGTTTGGAAACACTAACTCTCACATTAGTAGACAGTTTCAGTAGTACTGCTTGAAAAGATAAAACAAAATTAGTTAATACAAATATTGTGCAACTATATAGCTAACAGTTCACATAAAAATTAATTTGATACACATGAATGTATCTGCTGCACACATATGTATGTACTTACAAAACTTCATAACATGTAAACAATTATTTCGGCTAGAAAAACTCAAGCACTTACATGTTGATGAGTAGTCTCCAATAATCTTATGAGTTTCAATGCTTTTTAAAATCTCACAAAATCTAGACAACTGGCTCACATTCATGGATCTAACATATTGCAACAAAACAATGTTCATTTTGCTATCATTAGGAGCAGCAGTGATTGCCTCATAATCATCATTGGTTATAAGATGTTCACAGTGCATCATGTGACTGACTGAATCAGCATCCATGTAATTCTCAAGAGATGTATAGTAATGATCAACAACTTGGCTAGTGTCTGATGCTATAAATAAATTACATTTAGCTAGCCACATTAAATGATTATTTAATCTTACACAGCTGGTTATTGTATACTAGCTACCATGCCATTGTTTAATTCCATTAGTTTGAAGTGGCCATGGTACATATGTATATGCATAGGTACATATATACATACGTAGCTACTTGTCGATTTGTTGGATGTCAAACACATTGTAGCAATAAAATGAAGTATTTGAGTGTGATACATGCTGGATATCAAGCGTGTACCAGTAATATATGTATGTAGCTAGTAAGAAAACAGTTTAGTTTAGCTACTGTTTAATATATGCATGTAAACTGATTCCAGTAGTGAGCAATAGCACTACTCAAGTGAGATGATACTTGCAAGGAATCTTGCAAGTGGTTACACTTGTACTTGCGAGTAGTTACACTCCTAGGCCTACTTGCATGCAATTGCAACATTGCATTAAATCTGTACCACATATAGGTACGTAGCTACAGTACATATCTAGTACACAGTTATAGAACAATACATAGAGATGTAGCTACTGATAATCGATCAGTTATTGGAAATACCCTACATATATTGCAAATATTTTCATATGGGGTATCTAATATAATTGCTGGGCAGGTACCTGATTCTAGTGTTGGTCAGGAAGCCCTACCTTACACAAACACTGAGGTTATAAAGCACTTAAAATTAAATTGTAGCAGCCTAGTTATAACCTAAAACAGATAATGAAACTGGGATACCTCCAACCTGAGCAATCACTTATCAATGTCAGATCAGTTGTTTAATCGGTTTTAAAATTTTATTTACATCGGTTAAAAGTCATATCAATGCAACTCCACGTAAATACACACTTATGACTTTAAAATATACATAGCTAGAATACCTGATGTTAACTTATCCAAATTATTTTCTTTGGTAGAAAACCTTAATGCAAACACTTTAGGAAATGACTCAATTTCAATGTATTGGATGTGAAATTGCCGAAATTTTAAAAAATTAGTCTTTGCTGTTTCATATGCATGCAAAGCGCAATGCATTGAAATGACACAAGTGATCTGTAAACAACCAGGTTGACATTTGGCTGCTGTAACAGAGCCAGTACACACTCCCATATTATGCTCCAATTTCTGACAATATTCAATAATGTCTGCAACTGTCAAGCTTTCAAGCTTTGTATTAATTTTGGCAACAACCAAAGATACATGTAATTGATTAAAGCATCTTGAATCAAAGTGTGTCATGACATCTGAAACTTTTCTCGAATAAACACAGCTTTCATAAGCCTGTATTAATTGTTCTGCCTTTGGAATGTCAATTGTTTTAACTATTCGTTTTAAAAGACGTGTGTTTAACCAGTTACAATACATGGGGTTATCTAGAGCATCTAGCAGATCATCCAATTCATTAGCCGCCTTAATCTGTTGCTTGAAATCACTTGAAAGCAGAGTGCCTCTTTGAATACAAGCTCTTTTGAGTACAGGGAAGTCCACCTCACCAAACAAAATACCAAGCTTATTGAATAAATATGCAAATGCACAAGTAACATCATCATCTTCAAATTTTTTAGTATAAGTATCTGGGTGATCTGTAATTATATACATAACAATATAGCTAGCTATGTATAGCTATACATTTTAATATTAGCGGTCTTTACAATATTTTCAGTAAGTACACAATGTGTACTCTGTGTATTAACCCCCTCTCCCTACTACAAAGTGGTGTCAGAGCATGCACAAAGTGTGCTAGAGTCCTGTGAAGTGACATCGCATTGCCAGCCAGCTAGCACAAAATCTCCTCTATGGCTATATGTAATTAATTGTCAATGCATTTTCTCAAGCGCAAATTATGATATTCATGAATATCTTCAATTCTAAAATGGGTATATTCATTCTGTAAGCTTTAAAAGATTCCCTCAGCAAAACTCAGTATAATTATGTACAATTCATAGCTAGATGGCTTCATTGTTAGATAAATAACTACATATATGATATATGCTATTTGGTATTGTAGATATATGTACATATAGCAAAATAATTATGGCTATAACATTACCAAGAGTAATTTGTGATTGTGGTTTCGTAAGAATATCCAACTGCTGAGTGATATTAACTTTTGTACATTTACCTATGTACATAGAGAAATAGAATCAAGTATAAATGTTACAACTAACCAACTAAGAACTAATCATTCTAATTATAATATTTCTATGGTGGAAATATATTCGACAAGTTGATGTATTACCATTTAAAAACCAGGCGTTCTGTAAGTTAAATTACTGTTATCTTCTGCTATTCAATGTATTGTAATACAGTAGTAATTAATTACATTGCGAGTAAGTCACGTGAGTAAGGACTCATCACTAAGGGGCGCATAGCAATGCATACAAATTTGTGGAGGATTTAAGATTTCAACTGAATAATGTTACAAAGGACGACTCTATACAAGAACATACAAAACAAGTTGGTGTTCTACCATCTAAAAAAACCAGGCAATGTGTAAGTTAAAGTTGTTTTAAGCCGAAATTCTTACTGTAACACTATAGGCTGGTCTTGTATTATAAGCTCCGAAACCCGCACGGCACGCCCACTTTTAAAACTGAAGCGCTCCGTCTTGTTAGTAATGTACAGCTGTTCAAATGGTTTTTACTATGGAATGAGCAGCTAACACAGCATTACCTTGTTCTTATTTGGCAGTAACTCATGATGCGCTTCGTTACTAAGACCCTACCCATCAGTAATATCAATAATAAGTGTCGTAGAAAAGCAGTAGGACTTATTTAATTGGTTATTCAGACTTCATTTCACGTGAATGGTTTTTAATAGTCTGGGGGGCGGACACACACACACACACACACACACACACACACACACACACACACATACCAACGTCCGCACAAAAACGATTTCAAGAAACCAGGCGCGCCTGGTTTAACAATAGAACATCTGTTATACGTAGTTAATGTACATAGATAATCAAATTAACTAATGCATGATGTAAGTGTGTGCAGTAAGTGTGTGCAGTAAGTCCATGTGATGTTACAGTGATCACGTGTTCCACTACAAATTTAATGGCTTAATTTATACTTTAGTGATAAAGCTTTTTAAAAGCCAAAACTCTTACTGTAACACTATAAGCTAGTCTACTTTTACAAGCTCCACAACCCGCACGGCATGTCCACTTTTAAAACTGAAGCACTTCATCTTATTAGTAATGTACTACAGGTTAAACATCTTGTACGTAGCTACTGTGGCAAATACAGAATTATGTACCTTGCTCTTCTTTGGCAATAACGGACAAAGCACTTCATTACTAAGGCCCCACCCATCAGTAATATTGATAGCAAGTATATAAAGAAACAGAAAAGCAGTAGAATTTGTTGATTCAGGCCGGGTTCATTTCACGTGATTAATTTTTAATAGCATGGGGGCGGACATGTACACACGTACACACTAGAGCCTGAAATTAGCTGAAAAAATGCTAAGACATAGTGTCAGAAGTAAACTGATTTTGATCAGACATTAGAAATTTGTTTAGACAAAATAGTGTAAAATATGGGAAATACTTAAAAATCAACAAAAAACCAAAAATTTGTCCGGACAAAAAGTCCAACCAAATTTCAAAATGTCCAGACATCCGGTACTTTTGGTCGGAAAATGTCCAATGTCCAACCATTATTTCAGGCTCTGTACACACACACATACAGACTTCCTGGACAAAAGCAACTTCAGGCACGTGCCAGTGCATGCCTGATTTAAAAGTACGTTTTTATTAATAATTAACAAACAAAATACAAAGGGAACAGTATCAGCTATAGCTCTTACACTGATACGTAAATAATAAAGTCATCAGCCATTATGTCAAATATTTTAGGGATAGCTTAACCACCTCACCTGAAAGGAGTTTAGCAGCATGTACATATACGTACACTGTAGTATTCCTACTTAAGAGACTAGGTCTACACATTTACGTATGTATTTATACTAACTTTTAACTGCTTTTTCAACATAATCTGCTAATGAGAACAACTCCAAACCAGGCTCTCTTAGCACATGGATAAGATTATCCCAAGTAGCTTCTGGAGTAATTTGTAACCAATATTTTAGCATTTCAACACAACCTTGTCGATGATTACTGGAATAGGTAGCACGGATTTCATCTAGTTTTGGTAGTTGCGAGTTGTTAAACAACTGGATACCCACTTCATACCAATCATTAGCAATTTTAGGAATTAAAATGTTGTGCAAATCTTTCAAGACTGGCTTTGATGGATCTATTATTACAACAATGTAAATCATTAATAGAGCTGAAACAGGTACTTACTTAGTTACCGTATAGTAAAAAAGTTTGGCGAATTGCAGCCAATTCGCCAAAGTTTTTTCCACCAATATTCATGATGAAGCATGTGATCATACAATTTGTGTCACAGAACATAGACTATGCGTAGTGTTAAATACCTACGTAGCTACTAGGTACCCTATGAAATGAAGCGTCAGCTTTGAATGATGACTTATACAATTATTAATGCAACTCTGAGTGGTTGAATCCCATCAAACAATCACTAAGTAAACATATGCGCAAAACAATATTCTACTTTTACGCGCTTGCGTATGGCGTTAATTGTAGGTGCTTGTCTTGCTTGATAGTATAGGCTAGTAGCACTTGGTTAGGGAAATCTAGCTGGGGTAACTTCATTTCACAGTATTGCGCTGGTTCACCAATTAATAATTTACTCTTGAGCGCTCGCTACAGGCTCGATAAGAATTTCAATAGTTTACGGACTGCATGGCTATCGTGCACTAAAATATGCAAGTAACCCTTGGATTCGCCAATGTTTTGAAAGCACTATTTTGCTAAATTTTTTTACTGCCAAAGTTTTTTACTATACAGTACTTACGTAATTTGGTTATGCACTAGTATTAGAAAGTATAATTGTATGTATTAAATACAACACATACATAGGCTTACAATTTATATCAATAGCCAACTCATTTTCAATCTCTTTAGCCAATTCTTTAACATTATCGTGTTTATTACTTTTCATAATAGTAAGAAGACTAATAAATGATCTACTGTTACCAACTGCCAATTCAGGTTTTATTACATTGTCAAGAAAATATGATGATCTTTGATTTTGCACAGTAAACAATTCTAGTTTGATCTTTAAATCCCCAGTAAGTAAATCATGTTCAAGTAATTCATCCATGAAAGTGGCATCTTTCATAGGCAAAGAATATATCAACGCTTTATAGTACTGTTCAAACAATTCAGTTGCTGACTTCTTAGCCATCACAAAATATCACTGTTAAAACAATACAAAGAGTAGCCATAAATAGCTATATGATAAGATAACATACGTACAGAAGATGTAGCTTTAAATTTTAATATCGTAGCTCTTTACAAATCAACAAGTATGAATCAACACAAGCAAAAATCCAAAAAGTACAAGGAAACATATCAAAGATTGAGTATTCATATGTAATTACGTACATGTAGCTATATGTACAGATAAGAATAAAACAAAAAGAGTTTATTATTGTTAACCCAAGTTGACAGGCCCAGAAGGCGTTCACATTGTATCCCAGCACAGATCAACCCGAGCCAGCCCAGCTGTTGTTGCGGTGCTGGGCTGAACCTGACTTGACACAGCTTGATCAGTTCACACTGCAGTCAATCTATTCCAAGCTGTCCCGTGCTGTACCCTGGTTAGGTGAGTAGTGTGAACAGGGTGTTAGTTGAGTAACTTGAATAACAATGAAAATATCTGGTAGAGGAACTTTTAAAAAAGGGAGTTTTTGTGGTTACAGGTATTTCATTACTTCTTGCAACAGAAGGGCAAATTCTGTAAGGAGTAGAGCATCATAAGGCTTCTATAATTAACCACAAACATCATATCTTGCTTACTATAGTATTAGCAAAATACATTCTTGTAGCTAATTAAGAAGCCTCATGATGCTCTACGCCTCATAGAATTCCCCTTATAGTAGTTTGCAACTTGCAAATTCCTGTATGAAATGAAACCTTAATAAATGCATTAGTGGCTCATCCCAAGTATTATTTTTATGACACAACCTTAAAATTAAAGGTTCAAAGTGCATTTTGTGGTACCTCACCTAATGGTGCTCTCAAAGCACACTGCTAATCATTGCCCAACAGTTTTGATAAAGGCAATAGAATGACTTGAGCCTGTACCAGACCCTTTTATACCTTGTGCATAGCTAAAGGTCAAAAAAAAATAGTTAACACAACTAAACATCATAGCAGAAGGTCAAAAGCATTGCTTGACCCTCGTGTAGGCATATACACAGTAATGATAACATACACTTTTTAGGTGATACAAAATGCAACACGATCCATATCACAAACAATTTCAAATTACAAGTGCTTGTCTCATTGTGGGCCCAAAACACAAAGCTAATGCTATCAATACAATACTACAGGGCTCAAAATAAGGGCTGAAAGTTGGTTAGCCATTCAATCAAAATATAGGAACCTAATTATTAGCTTCCGAATCAGTAAGTTTGTCCTGGTTATATACTGAAGTGGATTGAACCATTATTTTGAGCTCTGAATACTGGGATCCATAAAGTATTTCACACACTATTTGCATAACATACAAAATCTTCCCAAAACAAATGTTATGCCCATAGGCAGTGAATTGCTCATAGGAATTCAGATTTTCATAATACAAATGTGTCTTGCTAGTTTATTGTGCCCCCGCAAGTTCAACCGCCCCTTTTTCCACTGATGCTTTTAACCATGTATTATATCACACTCAAAATCGAGGGGTCTAACATCATGATTTTCTTCTATCTTATCTGCAAATATATTTTGCAATTATTCCTGTTTTATATCATCAAATAACGCTGTTTATTTGTCTAAGTTGTATATTGGCAAATATTATGAAGTTCACGATCATAACAAGGCAATATACATCAAATGATTTATGAAATATAAAATTTAATTTTAAAGGGTATAAAATGTTGATTCCAGGATTGATGTACATAATTCGGAATCCTGTATCCAAAATGTACTAACAACTACTTCAACTAGTATCACATGAGCTAGCTATTGGAACAACCACCACCACCTAGCTTTGACCATGAGGAAGCAATCAAGACACATGATGAAGCCATAGCAGAACTTCAAGAACAGATTAAATGGGACAAGAAGATGCAGAGACGACATGAGAAGAAACTAGAGGGAAAAGGATCAATTGGATGGAAACTCATCAGATGTTGATTGACTGTAAACTGTTACAAGCCATCAACGTGATTCAGAATAGTTGCGGACCCCTTGTGAGGGCCAGACTGCTTTTTTATAAAAGAAAAAAGCCGTCTGGCTTGCGAGATGTGCTCTGTTTGATAAAATGTAGTCGTGTGCACTGGCGTGATCGAGTGTAAGAGCAATCTCTTTTTTGTTTTATCGCAGCGATTACAAAAAAATCTCTAGGAATCGCTGTTGGAATCAACGAATCACGTCGAGATTCTTGATTCAGGAATCATAACTGCTCCACAAATTTAGTAATTCTCCGTATATTATGAATCACGTGATATGAATACTCTTATTTGGTAAACAGGAATCGATTCTGGAATTTTGGAATCAAGCCAAGATTCCAAAGGATTCCGAATCACGTCGACGAAAATTCACAGTTGCGGACCCCTCGGGCCCTCGAGACTTGGCGCGTAAAGGGTAAATGATGCCAGGCTAATCAATCTCGATTTTCACTTTAATGTTGACAGACCGTACCTGGGGTGTATAAATCTATGGACATACCGACCTGCCGGGCTCGGCATGCCCTCATTCAAAACTACAGATAACGGGTTTAGGATGTACCAATACTAATTATGTAGTGCATGTAATGTATAAACTTACAATCGTGAAGCAAACGTCTAGCGAATCAATATCCACTGGTCACTCAGCAGTTCCTTTAAGAGAAATCACATGTGAGATCACGTGCCTAAAATATAAAAATGAAGTATATCGGTTGCAACTATGTTGCATGCATAATAGCACCCACGCAATCTAGCCTAGTACTTATCATAACTTTTTTGTGGCACGAATGGTCTCTCAACTGAGTAGCTATACGTAGCTATACAGCAATACCTTCGTTTTCATTTTTGCATAGATTTGTTACCGGCGTTCCAATATGAAAGAGTTTAAAACTACGCAGATTAGCTAAATACACAATAGCAATAATAACACTTATGTAAACAGTCTTAATTGTACAGTAGCTTCAAAAACATGTCATTGAAAATTTTCCCCTTTCTTCTCAGCAAATGTGAGGTGACTGAGGTCCTGGAAGTGTACTCCCTCACGGTCTTACCTGCTATTGAATCATTATCTTGATTATGATCCTGTAATGGTGATCTTGATATACCAAAAGAGAATGATAATGATTCAGCATTGTTCTTATCAGCAACTGGAGGTAGATGAGATTGTAGCAGGTAGAGCTCAAGCTTCATGACGTGAGTAGCTAGCTACATGATACTTGACCATTGATGTTTAGTAGTTGAGTGGAGAGTGACCAGGATACAGGAACTTGTTAGCTGCTATATAAACCTTCACTGTAGTCAGGGTAGCAATCACCACACATTATAGTGCTGGGTTGTCATAACAACCATCAGTAGAGAAGCCCATTAGTTCTTCAGGTGGGAGATCCACAAACTCATGCTCTTTGTGAACTGGAATTCCATGCCACCATTAGATTGTTGGATTTGATTTATAATTTATAGCTATCCAGTCAGCACTGCTGCTCTTTCCTGACTGAGAAAACATACGTACTATAGCTTACAACACACACACACACACACACACACACACACACACACACACACACACACACACACACACACACACACACACACACACACACACACACACACACACACACACACACACAATCTTTTCACCACAGTGTCGCCTTAGATTGAAGTAAAAGATTGATGACAGTGAACTGGCTTAGCAAAAAATCTCCTTACCGTGGTTTCTAGTCTGATGGGAATGTGCACAGCCAAATTTAATAGGTGGATCTAGAGTAGGGCTGATGTAATTGTACTCAAAACTCTTTGCATTATTTTATTCAGAATTTCCTTAGCTAATTAAATCTGTCTGCATTATGCTCCAATGTTTATCACACCATCCTCCCAATAACTGACTACGTACTAGTCTACATGCTCTATAGTATATATTTGAATTAGTACAAATACTACCTGACTGCTCTATTAGAGTATCCTAAGTAAACCTGAATGCTAATAGAGAGTTTGATTGTGCTATTAGAGTATATCGATCTGTTTTGTACTTGTTAATGTTATGTTAAAAACTATTCCAGCATAATTACCGCAGCTCTAATCCAGAGGTGTACATTGGGTATTTAAAATGGCATACAAAGAATGATATCGATGTTGGACCAAAGGCAGCCAATTGATAATGATGGCTGACATGGCATACTCTTACAAAGATGCATACTGTATGGACAGCCCAATTCTGCATACACTTTATTCATTGTAGTGAATAGTGGGAAAGTGACTGGTAAGTAGGCCTGAGCCTAATATGCCGGCATAATTTTGAGAATAATAGGTTGCAATTTTAATGAGAATAATTCTGGAATAATAGCTAGGACATTCACGAGCATAATACAAGAATAATTGGAAGTTACAATGGGTAAATGTAATGAAATAATCTCAAAGATTGTTTAAAATGATAATGACGGCGAAGATGTCCATGAAGGTAGCAATATTTCATGTAATTTCTGAAGAAAAGTCTGCACTGGCAATATCCTGTTCACCAGTATAATAGTCATTGTGTGTATTGTGGACATTATTATCACCGATAAAATAAAATTACAAGAATAAGTAGGAATAATAGGTGATGATGTGGGAATAAAATAAGAATAATGGGCCAAATTTTTGGGAAGTCGGGAAGGAATAATAGGTAGAATTTTGAGCATATTAGGCTCAGCCCTACTGGTAAGGAGTAAGTTAAGAAGTTGAGATTTCATTAGTAACATGTACTGGTACAACAGTGTACGTAGCTATGATCCTGCCATACCGTGTGATAGCTACTTCCTGAGTTTTTGCATGTTTATAATTTATGCTAGCAAGTAGCAAGGGCGGAGACACTTAAAAATGTCTATGCTAGTCATAACTTATAAACTCGTCTGGGTATAGTAGTTATAACTAGATAGCTATTACGTAGTTCTTAAATACTATTATAGCTGATTGCCTTAATAGATACGATGAATGTTCTATTAGAGTATATTGATAAATTTGTTATGACATTAGCCTTTGGTGTATTAAACATTTCTAGGGGCAGATCTAGGACTTCCTGAGAGGGCAACTAATATTAATGCTATGATATAGCTACAACATAAATAGTAGCTTGTTTAGGTCTGTATATACATATTATTATGTTACTTCTTTGATGTAACATTGGTGTAAATGTTTCCTTTAGAAATAAAGACAAGGCTTGTGTAAGGGCAATGTACTCCTTAAATATGCCAATGCATGTACATACGCTTGGGAATAAGCACAATAGTGGATCTGTCTGAGCAGTGCATACATAGCTACATGTATAAGGTGTTATATTTTGTAAAGTATAGCTACAGAAATGAGGATTTATATAGTGTAATTAATTATAGATTCTAGGAAGGAGCTAATAGAAGTAGTAGCATGCATGGGTGTAGTGCACGTGGGTGCAACCTAGCTTTTAGCACGAAATGTGCGTTATTTTTGCAAGAATTAGTAACACACCCCCAATTAACCTTGTGCTACTGTAATAGAAGAGCAGTCAGGTGCTTGTAGTAAACAAAGTGATGGCGTATTTTTAGAATAATAATTGTTATGAGCTTTGGAGCATTATATAATTATATACAAGGCACGACTCTCCTTTGCTGTCATCAGGGCTACTGATTTGTGTTTGAGGGGATCACGTGTCCGCTGGAGATCTGGCACAGGTATTGATGATGGAGCTGGACTTCCCACTGTTATGCCTGTGCTCCATTAGTTAATGATTACACTTTTGATTATTTATTGGCGGGGTTGCAAATGATGATAATCAATAAAATTTAACAAATCTGATGTGACCCCATTAAAAAAAATAATAATTATATAGAATAATGCAAAGAAATTACATTTAAATAAACTGAAATGTCACTACATATATACCATGAATATACTCTAATAAAGCACACTTATTCCTAAGCACAAATTTATAACTCATTTGTACAATGTAGCTACACATAATTATTTACTTGTCATTGTTTATGATGATATCATCACAAAATTGCACAAATGCATCAAGAAACACAACACTAAAAAAAGCTGGGTAACTACATAAGTTATGTAACCATGCAGTTTCAAGAAGTAATGTTCTAGTTATTCGAGTTACAAAATATTATTCTTGAAAGACTAAAGGTACATAGCTAGCTGCTATTTTATATAGTGTTATTGTATCATCTCATATTAGTAGTTGTTGATTGATAGTATTGCATTGAATCTATGAAACCTGTATCATTCATGCTCTTCTCAAGCGTAGAATAGTTCAGCCATGATGTACCTTCACTCAGATAATGTACTTGTCTTGTGTACTTTGCTGGAAGAACTTCCCATAAAACAACAACACCAGAAGTGTCTACTGGTTCACCATTTTCATCTTTACGTGTATAGTCTGGTAATTCTTTAAAACTATCATCAGGTCGATACATCTTTCCGCCAGACAACATCATACATTCCTCTTTCTGACATGGCCCAGGATATTTACAAGCAGAAAGAAAACGTACAAAACTACTGTAAGGTCTAAAATAAGTTAATATTTCACCTGGTGGGTTCATAGCAAAGACCATGATGTATCCACTGGATAGACCAATCCATATAGTGTCCAAGGCAGTACACATGGCTGTGATAATCCTGTCTTGAGGGTCACCAACAATGTGACACTTTTCTTCAGCACAGGCACCCACATCCACATCAGTCATGTGTGTACACTCACGAGCATTCCATGCTGACAATATAACACCTCCTAAGTGTGCAGACCACATCACATTTCTATTATCAGATAACATCATCTTTCCAACATATGCATCTATATTCTGTTTTCGCTTCTCCACACTTTCAAGTACAAGGGTTTTAGGATTGAGTAAAATTATATGATTGTGAATGGATGCCCACAGGGAGGTTTGACTTAGAGCTAGTCCATCAACACAACGTTCAGATATATAAACATAATGTGGTTTTGTGACAGTCTGAATATCTGCAACATCAATAGGAAAAACAAAGCAGCTACCCTCCATTGTACCCAGGTATACCAGGTGATCAGAACTGGTGATACAAGACACAGTATTTTCTTTCATCTCAAGCGTATGAACTAAGTCTTTAGTACCTTTGTCAAAAATATGCACCACACTATTCTCTAAGTCAGTTCTTGAAGGCACCCACACATATTGACCGCATTGTTTTATGCAATGTATTTGATTTTCCCTCACAGAGTGTCTGCGAACTTCTACCATTGTATTTGTAGTAAAGATGTTCACCTCACCTCCTAATACTCCATCACAGCAAATCCACAACTCACTTAAAGTAGAGGGCAGGCCAACTTCATTGCTCATATCTGGAGTAACAATACATCCATTGCGAATGGAACATTTACTATTAACTGGAATAACACTAATAATCAGTTGTAGTGCAGAAGCACTCAACCATTCAATAATCTGTTGGGTTGCTGGTCGTTCCTTAGGATTTCCAGCCCAACAAAGCTTCATGACACGTGTCATGTAGTACAAACCAATTTCTGCCATTGAAACATCTTCAAGTTGAGGTCGTATACCTACTGCTATGGCTGCTTCAATTTTAAATGGCTGTAAATCATGAAAAGGATGACGAGGAGCCAGTAGCTGATAAAGAAACATACCAAATGAAAAGATATCTGCTCGGTGATCATACACAGAATATCCTTTGGCATAGTTAATATGTGAAACTTCTGCAGCAATAAATCCTTTGGTACCATGAAAGACACTCACACTTTCAGGGTCTGAGTGAGTAGCAATATTATTAAAGTCAGTACTAGTTACTTTACAATTGATAAGATGATCTGGTGAGAGCGACCACAACATTACATTGTCTGCTTTCAAGTTTCGTAATATGATATTGATGCTATGAAGAAAGCGCAGTGCAGAAGCAACCTGAATGGCAATACGATAAAGTACGATTCTTGAAAATGCTATCTGTTCCTTTAGTAATGGAGAGTGTAATGATCCTTCTGGGGCCTCTTCTAGTACTAATGCAATTGTAGGTATAACAGTGATACCAACCATACACATTAAGCAAGGATGATACACTTGTTGCAAAACTTTACTTTCTGAACGCAACTCCCTGAAACTCATGTCAACATTGGTGCTATCTTTAGCTTTGTAAAATTTTATAGCAACTGGCTGGTTTTTATATTTACCCCGATACACCTCTCCAAATGCTCCAGTTCCTAATAAGCTCTTTTCTTCTTTATTGTAAAAGAGTTCTTTAAAATCAAGGAGAAATGCTGAGTCAAGATCAGCTAACAGTAAATCAGGAACAATTTCTATTAATTGTACTTCATGATTAGCACTGCACTTATGGGTTAATTTGTGATCAGCAATAAGAGGTAACAATTGGTCTACTTTGAATTCATAAGGATTAGGGTTGTCATTTTTAGGCACTCTGGACAGGGAACTCTCTGTTCAAGTCTACTGCTTAATCCAGGGTACCATTCAGATATTAATTGCTCCACTATATCAGTTAGTTGTCCTAATATCTTACGACCTTCACTTCCTTGTGAAGCTAAAATCAAAACACCATCTTTATCATGATACTTGATGTTCTCTGCTAGAGGCTGAATACTAAAAGTAAACTCATTCACACTATAAACCAGTCCAGTTGACCAGTAAACCAAACTCCCACCTCCTATAATAGACAACACTTCCACCGGTCCATCATGTGACTCATTTAGTAATGATTGAGGTTCATCGGTAGGAAGAGATTCAAATTCTGATGCTGCTAGCGATGGCACTGTTGATTCCAAAGGTCCTTCAAAGTTATTGGAATAAGTTGAAGATATTTTAGATTCACTGCTGTTCTCTAAAGGTCTTTCAAAGGCATCAGAATAAATAGATATTATTGAAGATGTCTCGGATGCCATACCACTCTCTAAAGGTCCTTCAAAGACATCGGAATAAGTAGATACTATTGAAGATTTTTCAGATGCAACACTACTCTCTGCAGTTTGATCCAGTGTATCTTTTGATGAACCATGCATGCCAATGCTTTGAATAAAATGAATATCAGTGGACAAATTGTCTTCAACAGGGACTTGTTCACTAAGGATATTCCTAACTTCCTTGATAGTATTCATGATACGTGTAAGTAGACGACTCCAAAGCCCTGGAGGAGTCAAACAACGCAAGCTCTGTGCTTCACAAGTAGAAGGACGAAATAGAATTAAGCGTGAATAGCAATCAGGCTGTTGCTGGATCACATCAGGATGTTTCTTAGGCAACATGGAAGGAATCAGAACTCTTTTATAATCCCTATCTAATGGCAAAGCAATCTCAAATCTGTTTAACAGTGTGAGGTACTGATTGAAGTACTCATGAGGAAATAGTTTATCATTAAATAGAAGCGGTATATTTCTACTTTCAAGAATTCCTTGTTTCACATAAGGATTTCGGTGAATGAATTTGGACACAAGATCACACAACCAACGAGGATCAACAAAATACAAGTCATCAAGATTGTGCTTACGATCATCATAGTGAAGCAATGAACCAACTTCATGTAAAAAGTGGGTAACTAGGCGTAGGTCATCATCATTCTGAATATCAACAAGATGAAGATCCCGTACCATTTTCTTAAATTCTGCAGTATGCATGATTGGCTTGCGTTTTCCCTCTTTTACTAAATGATGAATTCTGAATAGTATGGCATCTAGTGCATGATAACTAGAAGGAATCATCTGACCCATGACGTACTGATTATTGATTTTGTACTCAGCAGCAGTATTATAAATACACTCCCTTAACTTGTCTACATTTTCTAAGCGACCTTTCAATCCCACAACAGTGACATTGGCCACAATGAGATGACAATACTGCCTGGTAAGGTCCTCTACCTTCAGTAAAAGGTCACTGATCTTTCCTGATTGTCGATCTTCTTCAGACACACTATCAAGAAATGTGCCAACAACAATGACACAAGAACCTGGAGTTCGCAAAGATATATTATTAAGCCAAGGATTTAAATTAGCAACTCCAGCATCTCCTTCAGTGACATTCCATACTAGTAAGTATAATGAATGCTGAGACAAAAAACATTGATGAGTAGCATAGTATTCCTCCCGACCAGAAAAATCCCATATGCTAAAGTGAAAGGTTTTTTTATCACTAGCTGGAGCATACCTCCATTCACTGATATCAACACCAATTGTGGATTCATTGCCAATCTCCTTGTTATGTAATCGAGCCACAAGTGCAGACTTCCCCATTGCTTTCTTGCCAACAACCATCATTTTCATGTGATAATAGCCACGGGCACTATGTAACCTGCTTTTAAGGTATCGGATGCAATCAGCTGTTGTACCACAAACACTTTTAGGGGGATTGTTTAGGTCTTTAAGACCATCCAAATTGAGGTTGAGAAGGTTTTTCAGCTTACCAAGCTTAAATGGTAATGCAACTATCTTAGAGTTGTTAGCAATATTGAGTGTAGTGAGACCAATGAAACAACACACACAGTGTGGAACAGTACAAAACTGATTATTGCTGATATTAAGATTCTTCAGAGTAGGGGCAACTGCAGAGTTTGGCAAGTCAGATAGACGGTTGTAAGACAAATCAAGGACTGACAGGGAAGCAGACCATTCCGGAATGTCAGGGATGCTAACAAGATCATTGTGTGATAAATTTAACTTGTTGATGCTGGGTAACTCTAAAAGACTTGGGGGAATTTCGTGTAATTTATTCCACTGCAGATCAAGCTTGGCACATTGCTTTAAATAATTACCCATTTCTGATGGAAGAGAAGTAAATCCATTGCGAGCTAATCGTAAATTTTTAACCCAATAAATCCTTCTTAGCCAAGAAATTTCTAACTGTGTTAGGCGTAAACCAAACCACAAGACTACACTACTGTTTTTGTCTACATCTGTTCTTAGCAAAAGTTCCTCTCTCACTGCTGAGGCATTATTTCTTCGAGATATTTCAATGGGTACCACTGTCCTGATGTTGTTAGTAGCCATAGTATCCACAGCAGCTTGAAGCTCAGCAAGATCATCATCTTCTGTTAAAGGTATCTTAGTTTCTCCCTGTACATTTTCACCAAAGAGCTTCAAGACAAGAATCCTATCATTTACCATAGCAGCTTTGATAATAAGCAGTGCAGCAGTAACTGCATGTTGTTTTAAATCACGGCTCTTTGCTAAAGCTTCATCAATGTTTGCTGCTCCACGAAGGATCAACTTCATAGGATTACTAGGGCTACCATTCTCCACAGCAGCTAACAAAGCAGAATTGAGACAGTCTTCTTCCAATTGATCGAGTGGTGTTTTTAATAGCTCACCAAGATTAGGTCCATTAATCCTTGCTTCTCTGATAATTTCTATAAGACAATTCATTGTAATTATCGCACTATCATTACATACGGCAGCACTTAATAATAGATCCAAAAAGTACAAGTATTACTACATGTATAAAGTCTATAATAACATTTAATATCATCATTTATATGAAGTATAACACCAGTCAAACAGATTTAACTAGTAGGCTTTATCAGCTTGTAACAGCTTAATCTATTGGTTAGCCAATTTGAGTTAATATACGTAGCTAGGTACTGTATAATGCTACGTAGGGCTGGTGCAGACGAACTTAATAGCCTGTATTGCTCCTGTGCTGTCATCAACGTGATTTCGAAGGATATGCCCACTTATCGAGTAACAATGTTTAGCTACCCTGTACATGCCTGAAAAGAACAATATATTATGAATTATGTAATGCACCAATTACGGTAAATTACCACATACCCACTATCACGTGCATGTGTGGCACATTCGTCAAGGAATGCGGCAAAATGTGCAACTTACAATTTGAGTTGTGTGGAAGCAAATGATGACAAGTAGCAATGAGTGCCAGCAATAATGTTGTTAACAAAGGAGTCTCAACAAAAGGCATTGGAATATTGCAGGAGCTACAGGATTCCGGGTGTGACAAAAGGTCTAACACTAAACTGAGTTGGCTGGAACATCGGGTATTACCGGTGACCCAACTGGATCAGTTCTGCTTAGCGATAATTTCGGCGTATTTACCAAGATAATGTGTTTTATTCCTCGTCAGGTGGCCATGGAAGGATCATCACTCAAGCCGGCTACGTCACATGAGAGAATCAGGCACAGTAGTCGGCATGGTCATTATGTATATAATAGTAAGGATTAATACAACTAGCTAGCTTAGCTACTGCCAACTTGGTGGTCCACCAGTAAATTTCAAAAATTTTTTTATCTGCCAGTCTACCTTTCCAGCCTAACTGTCAACAGGAATCACTAGTAATGGGTGGTATAAGTAGAATAGGGGCATCAGAAGGCACTCAGTATAGCTACTGGGGGAGGGAGAGGGGGAGGGACTGAAGAGACGTTGTGTGTGCAAAACTTTGAAGCAATAGTTACCAAAAGCAGCTCATGCTAGGGTGTCTGGAGGCATGCTCCCTACAAAATTTTCAAGTTTACATATTCAATCTGTTTATTATTAAGTAGGGAGGGCCTACATACTTTTAATGAAACATATATTCAGTTTTCTTAGTGGAAGGGCACAGCAAACATTTGGCAGGCCTACCCATATAGAAATTACAAAGGTGTAACAACCTTGTGACAAGATTGTGACAAGATTACAAAGGAGTAACAAGGTTTTAGCAACCTTCTGACATCTTAACAAGATTGTACAATGTAGTAACAAGTTTGTGACAAGTTTATTTAGCATGGTTGTAACGCCCTTCTGACATAGTAACAACCTTGTACAATGGTACCAAAATAAATTCCCACAGTGAAAGAAACAAATCACGTGAGAATTTGGTCTCGTATCTGGTGTGTAACAAGTATAATTGTATCTATTTTATACTACTAGTATATAAGTGCAGTTTTGAACACTGGTAATTCGAACAGCGGCAAGCTACATCAAGATACTGACTTGCTATACTTCAAAATATACATACTGACTTTGAAAGTTAAACTGCCAAAATTGATGTTGAGGTACTTGTGCGAAATTTTTTGATTCCAATGTTACCTGCTATATGGTATAATATCATTACTTATGGTAGTACTTAATAGTAGGGATCGACACAAAAAACAAGGCGTCCAACTCCATAACATGCCTCACAATTTACCTTAACCGAAAAAACCAACTGAAATGCATTGGTAACACTATAACTAGGTGAAATGCACGGCACTAAGGGGCGAGCCTGATGCCATGATAGATGCATGTATGCACTTAACTACCATTGCCGGATGACCTTCACATGCAATTTGACATTGTAATAAGCACAAAGAACAAAACATGTACAGTTCAGTCTCAGTATACAAGCAATAATGCAGCTATCTACATGATGGTCTTAAAAATTTGTACCAGCATATATTTCATGAAAACTGGGATATTAACAGTAAAGTAATTACAGTGGATTGAAATAACATAATATTATGTAATAATATTGATTTATCACAAAAGGTATCACAAGCATGCATAATAAGCAAGTCATGGGTGGTATCGGCTAAAAGTAGCTAAATAGTGAGGCCCTGTGCTTTTCAGTTACAAAGCGTAAAGGAAGATTTGTTTCTTATATCTTTTATAAACAACATCTAATAGTCATCTATCTTTATATTGTAGAAAATTATGTAGCCGGCTATAGGGCGGCAAGGCAGCTGATACTTCAATGCATGATGAAACACCGACACGGCAGCAATACATTCATATACAGGTGTAGCTACAACGTAAAACACACATTGCATTCCACACATAGCAAATAATACTGTATAGCGCACGCCTCAACGACTGGCTATAGTTTTTGTAGACTATCCCTGACTAGTGATGCACCGATTATCGGTAAAACATCGGAAATCGGCTTATCGGCAACATTTTTAATACATTGGTAATCGGTATTTATTAGCAGATATTTAATATATTTGACAGATTATTAATTTGTGCTATTTTAATTATCTGACAACATTATATTTGCAAAATCAAGATAGAATTTGGCTGAATTTGGGGAATATATTACAATATTGCATGAAACATGTAGAAATTGGGTAAAATATAAACATCGGATCGGTTATCGGTATCGGCCAATGTTTGAATTAAAATATCGGATAATCGGATAATCGGCAAAATCTCTTATCGGTGCATCACTATCCCTGACTACCGTAAATCTGGACATGAATATGTGGGATTTAATTTTTACATTGTTACTACATTGTACAACATTGTTACAAGGCTGTTGCTACATATGTCAGAAGGTTGTTACAATCTTGTTACCGTACTCGTGGAAATTTTTTAACAGCATGTAAATTTCATGGATTTTATCTACAGCAAAAATTTAATCCATGAAAATTTGACAGTTTGCAACGGTATTACATTTTCCACGAAGACAGTAACAATGACCTGCATGCAGCTGCATCCCTGCATGGTTTTCAGATCTATGTCTGGAAGACTAGAACCCCTGTTGAGGGCTTAAATTGTAAAGGCGAAACTACTGAAGATCCCTTATGACGTAGACGCACAGTTGCTCTGCAGCTGTTGGCCGTGTACGGCTAATATAGGTGTATTCGAAGTTTGTGCAGACAAACTGATTACAACTGAATAGCCACAGCATCATTCTTTGCTGCATATTCCCTGATGATATAAGCTCGCTATTTAGCACTCATGTACCTTGATGTATTCACTGCGACTGTTGTTGTTGCAGCCATCTTTGCATGGCCATAGATTGTATAACGCACTCTTGCTTTGGCTAGCAGTTGTATTGCTGAATCAATAGTTGACTACATACGTATTTGCATAGTTAATATACGTGTAACCAACTGCAAAACGCTGCTACTGCTACTGCTCATACAGACTTACACAAAGCATTGGCCTGTCACACTAAAAATGTGTTACGTATATCTTATCTTTCGCGGCCATGTGCTTGGAACGCTAACGAGTGAAAAGCATGGAAAACTTTGAATGTGTGATCCGCGAAAACATAATCATGAAAACCACTGTGCAGTGAAAATTTCATACCACCATGCATACAGTGTAATTATGTTTATATTGTAGCTAGTCCATAGGAGTATTCCCCGGGGAGGCCAGGGGGGCAGCCCCCCACTTTTAAAGACAACATTGTGTTACTTCAACTTACTTGTGTAGCTAAACTTACAAAGTGTACTTACTTTTAACATGCTTTTTAAGTGATAAATCATAGCAAAAATAATCTGCAAATATTTGTTGCTCTTTAATTAGAATAGATCACGTGATTCACTGTGTGTTTTCTTTTAATATGCATCTGATTTATGGCATGCAGGTAGATGGAGGTGTGAAAGTATTTTGTTATGGGGGTACATACGTAGCTACCGTACGTAGTCAACATGCATGAGTTATGGACGATTGTTATCATAATATCACAAAGTCTGGCATGGTATATAGGAATAGGAACTTTTCTCACTTCATCTAGAATACACTGAGGTGGGCACTAATAAAAATTCAATTATTTGGATGGGCAACTCAAGGTTACAGATGGAAAAAGGATAAACGGGCAATGTACAAACGTCGTATGAATGATGACTAGTTTACCCAAACTGAATCTCTGGAATATTGGATTGGTGATTTGAATAATTAACCAATGGCAAGTCTCACGTTCATGTGGTAGATAAATAATAAAAGTAGTGATTCTACTGTGAAACTGAGATTATGCGATGAGCTTGATGTGGAATATCCAATATATTTGCTGCACAGGGTATAAGTAATTAACCATGCACACGTAAAATATCTAGTCAGTTTAGTGTAGCTAGCCTAGTTACACTATAGCCACAAGCTGCAGGAACAGCAACATTGTTAGTTCCATGCACTTAGCAATTCACTAGGTTACAATACACTTGATGCTTTTTACAATATAATGTGAATAATTATATGCTGCAAGCTGCGTGAAATCTTGCTTGGCAATGTATCTTTACTGGGCAGGTATCCTGCTGAATCAATCCTGGCTATGCTCCTGAGTTGCATTATAGCTACAGCTCCATTATTCCCCCCCCCCCCCCCCCACTCTAGAGCACCTTCTCACGCCTCTGGTGGCTACAATGTTTTGTTAATGTTTATTGTACTGGCAATGTTTTTACTTTGTATTTTTGGTTTGTGCTTCGTTACATTCCCCTTGATTTCAAAACACATTATATTACAGTAACTATTGCATGTGATGGCTATACATGAATTTATACACTCACTCACCCGCACTTTTAAGTACTTTCACTACATCATGTTTTGAACTCAACGCTGCTGTATGTATCGGCGTTTTGCCAGCATCACCATCATCATAAATGTCTGCATTATTCGCCAGTAGCACTCTAACACAATCGACGTGTCCGCGTGATGCCGCCAAATGTAATGGTGTATATCCACTGTTGGCGCGACAATTTGGATCACCATCGTACTCTAATAAAAGCTGTAACACTTGTGAGTGGCCATTCGCGACTGCTTCGTGTATAGGAGTGTACCCATACGGTCCTCGACGGTCAACCAATAAAATGGTAAGATCGGTTTTACAAGTTCGAATAAACTCTTCGATTTCCTTGTATTTTCCTTCTTTACATAGCGCGTGTAGATAATCGGTGACTGCATCTTTGATGATGAATTCTTGTGCCGCGATTCGAGGATTGTCGTGTCCTGGTTGCAAATGCTCTTCGTCTTGTCCTTGTGCCATACTTTAACCGACTGATTGATTAGTCAGTGCATGCATGGTGAGCGAGGTCTCTAGACATATTTGAAGTGCAGTCTCGCGTGCCAGACTGATATTTCCGCGCAGGGCGTTTATCGCTCCAAGTATAAGGAAACGCCCTGCGCGGAAATAACGTTATGCCGCGGCCGAATGCTCAGAGTATAGCCGGACTCTATCAATCTATCTGTCAATGTAAACGGAAGTCACACAACCAAGCCTACAAGAAAATTAAAACTGCAGCATAATTTTTCTCCACAAAATTTAATTAGTTATCTATTAGCTATGTCCTCTATAACTATAGTATAGAAACTCATGCAGTCAAACCTGCAATGAATTATTTGTTGTTTGTGGCAACAATATTGATATTGCTGCACATACATGCAGTATTTTAAGGTGAGCAATCCGGCAGTATATTATATATATAGCTATATATTGTTAAATGTAAAAATAGTATATATATATATACATGCATGCATGCATATTAAATAATAATATTTAGACCACTGAGTAGCTAGCTATATCTAATAGCTACATATGTAGCTATGAGTACTCTAAAGATTTCAAAATTAATTAAGAGTTTACTATAATGATATACGTATATAGTTATAGTTATCTACTATAATCATCATCTTCATCCTGATTTTGATTTGCAAGTTCAAGACTGATGACTGCAATGATTACTACCCCAGTAACAAAAATTCCAAGTATAAATCCAATTCTATTATACCTCCAAGCCATTAATGATGCATCAATGGCCTCAGTTAATCTACCAGCAGCATGCTCAGAATTAACCTATATCAATATTACAATAAAACAATAATACTAAAACAACTGACCCGCAGTGAGTATATAAGTGCTACCAGTGGAAAGCACGTCCACCAGAACAAGAGTAAATTTATAGTGGAAAACACCAGGTAATCGTTTGGTTTGTCACCGACAACTACAGCTGCACAAGCTACTAATGGCTGCTGATGAATGACCTGCACACATCAAAATTAATGTTGTACATCTATAGATATAAAATTGAAAACTAGCTATGTGGCTATAGCTATACCCATGGCACATGTATCACATGTAGCTACGTAGCTATACAAAAATGGTTGCATCACCAATCAATTAGCTATATGTAATGTTACCGTATAATTGGATGGATATTGCTGTGAAACTTGAAGTGGATCTATATAGTAACATAAAAATAATACATAGCTACAAATTGAGCTAGCTAGCTACGTAGCTATATACGTAGGTGATGTGACCAGCTGTGTACAAATTTTTGACTTATATACACACTCAAAATCACGCATGTAATGTAGCTATAGCTACGTAGCACAACTACGTATTAAATAAATGTGAGGCCAATCAGACCACCAAACACTTTGATATCAGGTAAGGTTAAGAAGTTACAACTTTTGAATAAAACTCCTTTTACTTGAATGATATATACAATTGTTTACAGGATATCTTCACAACCGTGATTGGCTTTGTCATTTGACCACCTTTTATGGTACAAAAAAGGTGGTCAAGTGACAAAGCCAATCCTAGTTGTAAAGATGCCTTGTAAACAACTGTATATATAGCTATATCTCAAGTACGTAAATGCAGTTTTATTAAAGAGTTATAACTTCTTATAAACTTATACAATACTGCTTCTGATAGACCTTACACTTTTTACAAGCATGCAGGGTGTTTCTGTTTAGCTTTTTGTTAGTAGCTATAGCTACATATGTACATGCATAAACAGATTTTATAAGTCCTGATGTTGATAAGAAACTTTATACAGATTTTATACCAGAGGAAGATTGTATAGCTAGTAGCTAGCTAGGTAGGTAAAATAATTATGCAAGATGATAATGTATACAAGATGATGTGGCACCAAATATGCACTTATATATATATTATAAGCTAAGGTAGCTAGCTATATTATAAACATATATGGATGCATGCATGTATATATAGCTACGTATAACCTTGCTTTTTGTATAAATCGCTGTGCTTTAGGTGCAGGTGCCAAACGATGGCCAGGATCATCGTGAATGGCATGTATTTGCTTAATTGTAGTTAATGTGACAAGTGTTGTTCAATAATTGTATCATAGTGTGTGGGCGGATCAAAGGCTATCACAGTGTTATAAATCCTATATAAACCGGTTTATAAATGGATAGTGGATTTGCTAGAATATAAGGAATAGCTATACAAAATACTGTGATAAATAGTAATATTGTAATATTAAATTTCAGTTTCACTACTGAGGGATGGGCGATAACAAAAATTCCATGTAACGATATACGTAGCTAATTATCATGATTATTGATATCATCATGATATCATTTTAGCTAACATGCAGTGACAGTATTACAAGCACAAACATTGTGAACAGGATGAAATATTTTACTGATCTTATAAAATTTAGCAATAAATCTCACAATAATCACGGTATTGACGATAATATTGTGTTGCCGATAATACGATACTAAAATTTATCTTCGTTATCGATTATTATGACACTTTAATATACAATATACGTATGATAATATCGTAATGTTGCCCAACTCTAAGTATCACTTAGCCCTACCATGCACCATCAAATCTTAGAATGGTTGTCCAAATCATGGATCTTGTTACCACTGCAAAAACATGCTTAAAATACTAATAGCTACATTCATTGTAAAATAATTACAAGTATGAATTTTAGTTTATATCAGTAAATCTTCACCCAAACATTTATTAAATCTTGACAAAGATTTGAAAAATCCCCAAATCTAAACCTGCCTGTGGCAGATTATGTTAGCTGAAAAGGACTATCTGAATTTGCACGTCTTACTAAATATCCATCTTGCTTAAAATAAGGCTGCTTTCCTGTCTATAGGGCCTTGCCTATCATGGCAGTTTTCTCTACCATTCAATAGTTTCCTTAACACAAAGTTTACTGAGTGTAACTAACCATTCTAATGTTACATACGTACTTAGATTAAATTGTTTGGCACAAGGTATTTACAACCCTGTAACAAGTGTTCCATGGTGTTTCAAGGTTGCTATTACTTAGTACACAACCTTGAGAAGGTAGAAATTTCCATGTGAGTATGTAGCTACTGATGCCGTTTAAGGTATCAAATACCTTAGTGTCTAGCTAGCTATGATACACAGTCTCATGGCAAGGGATCCAACACTACGGACATGATTTATAATCGAGTCTTTTCCTGACTTGACTCCATCCAACGAGGGGTCCGTCACAAGCAATTTTGGCGTACGTGATTTGAAAACATCTGTGTTTTGTACTTGATTTGTGATTTGAAAACTGATTTGTCGATATTTATAAATCTTTAAATACTAAATAAATATGAGAGATAATAGATGGAGGAGTAGAAAAGATTCACGTACAAATTTACCTTACACACTTCATTACATCACTGAACAACACACAATTATCCACTACATTGCAGAGAAATAAACACTCGTGATATAGCGCCATCTACTCATTATGCACTATCTAAAAATAAAATACAGGAGGTGCATTAAAGAGGCTAGTCATAACCGACAGAAAACGAAGTTTTACTGATCCATATTTATGTATTTATGATTAGAGAACCTGATTTTGAACTGATTTCGTGTTTTGAGAACTGATTTTGTGTTTTGAGAACTGATTTCACGTTTTGAGAACTGATTTTGTGTTTTGAGAACTTATTTCGTATTTTGAGAACTGATTTGTGTTTTGAAAACTGATTTGAGCCTATAAAGTGTACGTGATTTGAAAGCGTGTCGGACCCCTCGCCATGCAATGATTCCTGTTTACCAAGTAGATATTACATGATTCAGTAATGATATACTAAATTTTACAAGAAAGTTATGTTTCCTGATTCCAGAATCTTGGTGATTCGAAATCGTATCGGACCCCTTGGCTGATACAATGAAAAAATCAAATAACTTACCAGGGTAATACTGATAGGCAGATTCGGTACGCGAAGAGGGTTGAGCTTGGTATGGCGTATCTTTATCCAAGGGCGTAGATCGTTCGAAAGTATTGTATCCAGTGGCATCATTCTCAGCAGACATGCCGTTGTTAAACTATTGCACGTGACCTCGCACGTGCCATAAATTAACTGCCATATGCGAGACCACAACTATATGGCGCTGTCATTTACCATAATTATTTTATGCTGCCATTTTTCGCAACACCCTTGAGGTAATTTATGGAAAGCATAATAGGTCACGTGAGTCCGATTTTTTACCTAAATAAAAAACGTGAAAATCGAACTGATCAATGTATCTGAACCTTTTGGCAGGGGGGTCTTTGGGGTCTTGAAATATATCAAAGAAGCCAAAAGAGTGATGTATTGGTATAAAAATACACTAAAATGTATTATTTCTTGAAATAAGTGTCATTTTAGCACTTTATATAATAAAACAACCTATATCTTCCAAGGGGTTGCACCCACCACACCCCCTACCCCATATTTGGCTAAATACTTCCTTGTATTTACTTAAATATGCTCTATATCTTATAATAAGCATGATTTTGGTGTTGTAATAACAAAAAACCCTATAGCTTCTGGGGGGCTGCACCCCCCAGACCCCCTGCTTCAGAGATACACCTCTGTATTCAGACCCCCTCTCAGAAAATCCTGGATCCGCCCCTGTTTGGTGCGTGCTCGGTTAGTTCTTAGCACACAGGCTGTTTTGCTGTTGATCTGTGCTGCCATGGCCATGCCAGAGAAGCAAAATGCAACACTCTTCGTTGCATATCGGAGATATATAACAACCTTGTCAATTAAACTCATTATCAAAGGACGCTGCAGAGTTAAAAGATTATGTGCTAAACTTAAACAGGCTTGGAATCACTGTCAGAAATGGTCTAAAAGTCAGTATTGAAGTGACCAAGATGTTTCAAGTTAGGTTCTATAGAAGTTGGTGTAAAAAGGATCATATAAATTTCTGGAGTTAGCTAGTTAGAGGAAAGGGAAGACTATATGTAGCTACATGCTGTCAGCTGGTATTGAAGAATATTATAGATTTGTTTTTACCATGAATGAAGTATCTGATGTTTAGTTAGCTACCTTTTTGATCCCTATTCCCCCTTTTTAAATTGAAATTTTTAATACCATCTAGTTAGAATAGATATGATAACTTTTAACAGAGAGCAAATGCAAGGTTAATTTTACCCTGGATAGCTGCATCTACACTATTGTAGGTTTTCATGCAGGTCCAGCAATTGCATCCCCAGCTAACGTCAGGTCCCCAATATACAGCTGGGTAGGCTGGAACAATGCGAGTGAAGTTCCTTGCTCAAGGGAACAACAGCAACAGTAACTGGGCATCACTGGGCATCAAACCTGGAACCTTCTGATTACCAGGCCAATGCTCCAACCACTTGATTGTTGCAGAGCAAGTAACGAATCGAAAATTCCTATGTATCGTATTAAACTAGGAGTAATTAAAGGTTAGTTCATGCATCTAGAGTGCATAGTTTAGCCAATAATTAATTACCTAAGACTTATGTACATCCAGCGCAATTTTTATTCTTGGTGGCACTGAAGTACTTACGATTACCTTGTTGACATAATTAAAACACATGTTTGTGAGTCATGGAATAATTTAATTGGCTGGATGGGTGGCAGCTGGAAGTGCATGATAATGGAATGGCTATAAAAATAGCCTGTCAATTTTGGCTAATAACTACAAATTTCTTAACTGTAAACAGACAAATTTTAGTATGTGTGATGACTATGGATTTGTCAAAAGAACTATGGAGCGATTTTTCGTGTAGATGGTGACATTACTAGGTTTATTCCCGTTTTTCCAAAGTTAAGAAAATCAGAAGCACACACCATTGTCTCTTATTATTGACTTAATTTGGAAAAGTAAATCCATTGGATTGTGAAGAAAAGTAAGTTGTTGTCTTTAAAACAGTATATCGCTGTAGTGCCAAATACAGAAGTTTTTAGCAGTAGTAGCTATATTCCCTTTACCCTCCAATTATGGCATAGATTGTTTAAACTAAAGAATGATTTTACTGCTGCTTCTTTAGTTCATATGTGGCAGTAATTTAACTATAGGGTGCATAGTATTATATTATCATTCTATGATTTAACTTCCTGTGAGAGAGAGCAATGTTTGACAGAGCTGGTCCATTCAGTGTAGCTGGGAAAGTGAGTAGCTATTTAAAGCTTACCATGTACTTCACTACATAAGCTAATGAACTACTAAGACTTGAGGTATTCTCAACAGTAACAAGTGACAGTGATAAATCAAATGTTTTAACTGACAGTTAGCTAACTAGCCACATACACAGAACTAATTAACACATGAGCTACTGCAGCAAAAACTTAAAATCCAGTCCAAAATTTAGCTTGTTAAATTTCATGATATCTGTAGTTACAGAAGTGAAGTGTTTGATATCCAGATGGTAGAAATGACAATGAGGCTAAAATGTCATTCTCTATGTTATAGTACTGACATATTGCTACTGTTATAGCATCATTTTCTCTAGCACACACAAGTGTATCGATTATTAGTTGTTTAACCGGAGACTGTGTGGATGCCACTGTAATGATAAGAGCACAAACTTGAGTTTGATCCTCATGATATAAGGTAGTATAATATTTTTATTATAGCAAACAAGATCAGTTATATTGTCAGACTTGTCTTCTACTACATATGTATGCACATCTTTTTGCAACAGAAATTCATGAGCAAATTCTTCTTCACTATTAAACACTTGTCTGATCTCAAACTGTGATGACCATTTGTTGATAAGAGCTAATGCACTAGGAATATCTTCTGATGTCATCCTCCTCCAACCAGAAGTTCTGGGAGAGCTGGGGAGTTGACTGTTGGTGAGTTGATTAAACATGTATGTCCACAGCATGATGGTAGTTACAGGTTTGAATAGATTACTAGAAACAAACATTAACTGATTGACTTTATATAAGTTAGTCCTTCTCACAAGTTCATTAATGAGCATATACTTTAGTCACTTATTTTGATACTTTGTATGGTATGTTATTAATTGATGGCATGATAAATACTTTAATCTCTTTTTTAAAGTGAATATGTTTTGGAGCAGCCAAAATTGTACCAACTAGTTTACCACCAGTTGCTTGGATACCAAACTGCCATTCACTTCTTGCATTAGGATGAGTCAAAAAGTAATTGACCCTATATTCATTAGTTATGCTTTCCAGCTTATGATACTTTTTGATGAACCTGGCAGCCTTCTCAACATTACTGCTGCTCAGAGTAACCCACTGAAATCCTTGTGGTAAAGAATATGGTTCTTGTCTAACATGTTCTGGTAATGGCTCAGTAGGACCAACCTCTCCTACCTCTTGTCCATGCCACAAAATAGAAAGACCTGCATGTTCCTCTGCTTCTTCACAGACTAGACACTTGATTGCTAATGATGACAGCTCATCACGTTTCCTCTTCATTGAAGTATATGCTCGGTAAATCAGTTCTTGTGGTATCTGCCATGTTAGTTCAACACAACCTGTTTTAATGCAACTTAATACTAATTCTCCTTCATCAATATCCAACACTTCATATTCTAATTTGTATTTGTGTTCTAGTAATTCAGAAATAGTCAAGTCATTTGGATCTTTGTCAAATTTTTTGACAACATTTATAGACTCTTTAAATGGTTTAATGCTAACATAAGGAATTACCTCAGTTACTTTTTTAGTATAAAATGTTGCCTTAAAGGTCTCCAGCCATTCTTCAGCCTCTGGTGATCCTGATGCACTAACAAGGACCTGTAGTAGTCTTGTGTCAAACCAGTTCCAGTAAGGAGATGGAGTGAGTACATCGAACATGTGATCCAACGTTGTGGTGTGTTGTATTTTTGGAATTAAGCTTCGAGGCAGATTACTTCCTAAGCTGTTGATTCTCCGAATACAAGCTCTACGTAGTTTACAAAATTTTTTCAGTTGCAAGATATTTTCAATTTCTGAAGTCATTCTAGTAAAAGCTGATTCAACATTTAGACTTTTAGAAAATTTAATAACAGCTTTTGATGTGTTAGTATCATATTCAAGAGATGGAGAGCCTGTTATAGACACAAAGCAATACATAAACACTAATTTGCTAGGTAGACAAATAATTACATGTGCATTTATTAGCCCATAGATCTTTACAAAAACTTTTACCGTATTTACTTGGTTAAACGTTGCGGTGTTCATTATTGAAAAATTGATGCGGCAACTATTCAAGTTCAACCACTATTCGATACTCGGAGACAACGTTTATACCCATAATTTTGAAATACATTGTGGCAATAAGCAAGTGTGGCTACTATTCAAGGTGCGGCATTTTACCAAGTAAATACAGTAAATATCATATAGCTATATAGTTATAGTTATCTACTATAATCATCATCTTCATCCTGATTTTGATTTGCAAGTTCAAGACTGATGACTGCAATGATTACTACCCCAGTAACAAAAATTCCAAGTATAAATCCAATTCTATTATACCTCCAAGCCATTAATGATGCATCAATGGCCTCAGTTAATCTACCAGCAGCATGCTCAGAATTAACCTATCAATATTATAATAATTATAATAAAACAATAATACTAAAACAACTGACCCGCAGTGAGTATATAAGTGCTACCAGTGGAAAGCACGTCCACCAGAACAAGAGTAAATTTATAGTGGAAAACACCAGGTAATTGTTTGGTTTGTCACCAACAACTACAGCTGTACAAGCTACTAATGGCTGTTGGTGAATGACCTGCACACATCAAAACACAACTGGTAGCTAGCTAGCTAGCTAGATGTTGTACATCTATAGATAATTAGTTATAACAATAAACGAAAACTATGTAGCTAGCTGTAGCTACCCATGGCACAGTCATTAAAGCTAAAGGTTAGTAAACAACTACGCAGTTAACCATCTAACTATATATATGAACTTGCATGCATAACTATCCACATGTAGCTATCAAAATTAATAAATTGTATGTAGCTATTAGCTATCCATGTAGCTATGTATAGCTATACAAAAATGGTTGCATCTAATCAAGTACACAACTGCATGTGGAACTAGCTGTTACCTTTTCCTATATATATATATATATAAGTATTAGTTAAAGCATTGCCGCGAGTGCTATACGTGAAATAAAGCACGCCGAGTGCTTTATTTCGCGTATAGCACGAGCAAGGCAATGCTTTAACTGTTTTATAGAATTTTCAAGACTAATGCTTCGATACAAACGCGCTTGCTGGTTGATTTAAGCTTGCTTAACCGTCAGTGGTGGTAACCCGAGTAAGTTTACTCTATTATCACATCACTTATCTGACGACGCACATTCTAAAATAGAGACAAAGAGAGACAAACCTGCACCTGACCCCAATTGACTTACTGTTTTATACACTAATCCTCGTAGTATTGTCAACAAACTTAAACAATTTCAGTCGCTAGTGTATTTCAAATCTCTTGACATAATTGGACTTACAGAAACTTGGCTCAATGAGTATATTTTTGATAATGAAATCTTGCCCTCTAATTATACCCTTTTTCGTAAAGATCGTGTATCTCGAGGTGGAGGAGTGCTGATTGCTGTGAATAATAAATTTACTTGTCAGGCTATAACTTCACCGGAAAATCTGGAAATTATTTGTATCAAATTAATCTTGCCTTGTTCTATTACTTTTTGTGTTACCTACGTACCTCCCAGCTGCACTGCTGTCTATTATGATGGTCTGTTCGACTTTCTTTTACAATTGCACCATGTCTCAGATAAAATGATTATACTTGGTGACTTCAATTTCCCTGATATAGATTGGGATACATTGTCAGGCCATTTTCCAGCATCCAATCAATTTTGTGACTTAGTTTTTAAAACTAGTCTAAGTCAACTCATAGACCAACCCACTCACATACATGGAAACATTCTAGACTTGCTTCTCACTAACTTAGATGATAATATTAGTCATCTACAAATCAACTCTGATCAACTCTTGACATCAGATCACTACAGTATCACTTTTTCATTGTCTGTCAGTGTTACGGCATCTTCAAAGTCTGCCTCTTACTTTACTTTCAATTATTCTAAAGGAGATTATCAAGGTCTGTGTGAATATCTGCTATATTCTGATTTTACACCATGTTATTTAAGCCATGACATCGAATATATATGGCATACCATAGAGAATCTTCTGATGGATGCGATGCAGTTGTTTATTCCTATTATCAAAGTTCACTCATGTCAACATCCTAAGTGGTTCAACCCAGAGATAAGGCACAGCATTAAATGCCTTAGAACACTTCGCCGCCATTACGAGCGTCACCCTACACAGCATATTTTTAATACTATTGACTCTCTGGAGAAGGTCCTCCAAGATAAAATAGCTGCAGCAAAACAGACCTTCGAATCTGATCTCATTAACACCTATGCATCAACCAATAATAACAAAATATTTAAATATTTAAAATCCTTCACAAAGTCAAATAACATTCCCTCAGTCATGAACCTTGGGTCTTTGACTGCCAATACTGATCAAAACATTGCCAGTTTATTTAACCAGTATTTTCACTCAGTTCTTCACGATTCTTCTTCACTCCCAAACATAGATGATCTGCCATCTATTCACGATTCTCTAAGCTCAATTACTATTTCCATTGCAGATGTTTTTGAAGCTCTTGTGTCACTGGATGTTGAGAAGTCTCCCGGTATTGACAAAATCTCTCCTAGAGTGTTGCGGAGTTGTGCTGAGGCCTTGACTGAACCACTTTATTATCTGTTCTCTCAGTCGTTGCGTTATGCTACTTTACCTTCCAGTTGGAAAGTCCACAAGGTTGTGCCTGTTCCCAAAGCTGGTGATTTAACTTCAGTAAAGAACTATCGCCCTATTTCATTACTATCTAACACATCTAAAGTCCTTGAACGGATAATTTATAACAAAATTATCAACCATATTAGCAAGGACATCAATCCACGTCAGTTTGGTTTTATTAAAAACAGTTCTACATTACAGCAGATGTTAATTTTCTTGGACCAAATTATTAATTCTTCTCAGCAAACAGACGTTATCTATTTGGACATCAGCAAAGCTTTTGACACTGTGTCACACAGCATCCTGCTTAACAAACTGTGGTCTATCGGCATAACTGGTACATTGTGGACTTGGTTTAAGGACTACTTGTCAAATCGTTACCAAAGAGTCACTATTAACAATTCCTACTCTGATTTGTTGCCTGTAAATTCAGGTGTGCCACAAGGCAGCATTCTTGGTCCTTTGCTGTTCTTAGTTTACATAAATGACATGTCATCATATATCCATCACAGTCAACTACTAAAATTTGCTGATGATACTAAGTGTTTTCGTCATATCAGTACTCTGTCTGACCATAATGCTCTACAGGAGGACATCACTGCTGTTTTTACTTGGTCCCGGGATTCTGACTTGGACTTTAATCTCAAGAAGTTTATTCACCTATCATTTAATAGCAAGTTGGATACCACGTATACTATATCTGATATATGTATACCATGCTCCGATTCCCATAAAGATCTCGGAATCATATTGTCTGTGGACTTATGCTGGGATAAGCACTATAAAACCATCACTGCACGTGCTTATAAGGTGTTGGGGCTAATACGTCGAACTTTTTCCTCTTGTCATTTAACTTCTATGATGGTTAAACTATATGTATCATTGGTCCGATCACAATTACTTTACTGCACCCAAATATGGCGTCCACGTTTGATGAAAGATATCTTGAACATAGAACGTGTACAGCGCCGTGCCACCAAGTACATACTTAATGATTATACCAGTTCCTACAAAACTCGTTTGATAAAACTGAAACTTCTCCCCTTAATGTACTTGTTTGAATTACATGACATTCTATTTGCCATCAAATCAATTAAAACACCAACCATCCGATTCAATATTACCAATTACATCAACTTCAACTCCGCTAACACTAGATCAGGCGCCAACAACAAACTCATACCTATTCATCATTTAAATAATCTATCTCGACATTCTTATTTCCACCGTCTGCCATCTCTGTGGAATACTATGCCTGTGTTTGATCTAAATGTGTCCTTTGCTACGCTCAAGTTTAAATTAAAAAAGCACTTCTGGGAACACTTTCTAAATCACTTTGAAAACAATAATAACTGCACTCTTCACTACCAATGTCCCTGCTCAGGATGTCACATATCTAGACTTCCTACCATCAACTTGACACACTTATAACATCTGTATGTATGTATGGCAACTAAATCTATAGCTAATTATTATATATAATTTGTAATTGTAGGCTGTTGGCACAGGTTGCCAATCAGTCCTTTGGTGTGTACACATCATAAAGCCAAGAAGACGACAGTAGGAATAGGGAAAAGTTGAGAACACTATACTTCACGTGAGTCGTGTAAGTCAGTGAGGCGTTCAAGACGGATCCAGTCCAAGTCGGCAATTAAATGTAGCTTTGGAAATTGTCTACGGGGTTGACTACGTCTGTATTCACAGCGGACCAGTGAAGGAGAACAGCCAGTAAGCTTATAGGTGCCACCGGTCCACGACAGGCCAAGTCAGTTGTGTCAAAGCTCTGAGCTTTTAAGGTGATAATCGCTAGACACTTTGTTAGAAGGATCCATGAACCATGAATGTATGCATGGGTTCCCTTGCATGCAAGAGGTAACCAGCTCCTGGTGTATGGATTTCAAAATCTTTTGAATATTTCACATTAGATTTCATTACCAAAAAAGATCTTAAAGTACAGTAAAGATTAGATTTCATTCTAATCTGATCATTCGTCTGTACATACTTCATGCCTCAGTTTGCTATAGCATGTCATCATGCAGGTGTTCTCACTGTATAATTTTATCTCAACCAAAAACACCCTGGCTATAAAAAAGGAGCGGCCAAGAACTAAAAAAGGCCTGGTTAAAAAAGATGTGAAATCAAAATGGGCAGCTAAGGCAAGGCCTGTGTAGTGTTACTACTGATGGAATAAAATTTTAATAATCACAAGTCAGGCCACAAAAAATTAACAAATAACTTAATGTTTTGCGGCCTGACTTGTGATTATTAAAATTTTATTTCCATCAGCAGTAACACTACACAGGCCTTGGCCGCCCATTTTGATTTCATATCTTTTTTAACCAGGCCTTTTTTTAGTTCTTGGCCGCTCCTTTTTTTACAGCCAGGGTGTTTTTGGTTGAGATTTCACTTATTAGTCAAAAAAGATTAGTCTTGAGCCTTAGTCATTTATTAGTTACATATATGCAGAACATTAGTGACTGTTCTATTAGAGAGTATTGATCTATTGTTGCTACAATTACGGGTCACCAGGCTTTTTCTAAACCAAGGCTCAGCGTGTCATCTCACCATATATACTTATAAAGACGGCTTATTTCAACTATGTTGATATAAGCGCCTCTTTCAAAAAATTTCATCAAAAATTACACCTACTTGTTTTCGTGATCATAAAATCAGCTATGCTGCTCCGATTTACAAATCCATCAAACCTGTCCACTTTTAATGTTAGATTAGTGCCTGATAAAAATTTCAGAATGATAGCACCAACAGCTTTTCCGGTAGGCGTGTCAACAAATTGGTTAAAAATTTTATCGACTATCGTTCATATTTTCCTCAATTTTACTGCAAGTCGTACCAAATTTTGTGGAGATGTAGGGTTTAAGTAGCGCTACTTGTGCACCAAATTTCATTGAAATTGGTGCACAAGAACATAGTTTCCGTACGCTTTTATTGTTTGGTGCGAAGAAGAAAAAGAAGAAGAAAAATACGAAGAAAATCCGACGAGTTTCAGGGACTCGTATCTCAGGAACTGCTTGGGCTATTTCTTTCAAATTTGGTATGTAAGGTGCTGTATATGAAGACACTAAAATATGTAGATTTGGTAGAAATAGGTGCCATAGATTTGAGTTATGATAGGCTGAAATCGACTACTTGACTGGTTGTGTAAATAACACACTGGTGTATGCCCGCACGTATTTTTCTTGTTTTCACGTATTTTTGTTCCTTGGCCACCGACACACTACCGTGTGTCTTGATATACCTGTAGCTACATGGCTAGTATCTGTATCACTGCATATGACATGATGACTGACGGATGCATGTGCATGCATGGATTTATTTGTTTGCATGCATGTTAGCTATTCGTGCATGACAATATAGTCGACAGTACACATTTGTAGCGGAAGCTATATATTCAGGTAGCTAGTAGCTAACTAGACTTGTGTATAGTGATGTGTATAGTTGGTGAATACATGCCAGTGTCATCATGTGCAAAAGGATCACGATTGCGAGTTGTGTACTGGCGCTACTCAGCCTATTTGTATGTGATTGTACAAATTTCTATGCTATAGACACCCAAGCTAGCGATAAATCAGTCATGTGACTCATGTACGAATAGCCTTTAGCCAATACACTAGCTATTAGAGCTGCACAATGTTGGAATTTTAAAAGGACGATATATGTATCACCTTGTAACATCACGATATTACTAAATATCACAATGTCGACAATTATAAAGCTAATTTATGAAGTTATTTTTCATTACATGTACCATGTAAATCATCATACTTCTAGAGTAGGACAGTATCAAAATACAGAATTCACGATATACTATTAACATTACATGCCATGTATTTATACTAGTATCACAATAGTGACAATACCAAGAATTATTGAAACAATAAATTACACTTTAATATTCTTTAAATACATAAAAGTATTTATTAAATTACTGCAATTAACAATATCACGATATTAAGTTCAAGATGATATCAAAAAGCAGTATTGCGATAACGATAAATATCATAAGATTGTGCAGCTCTACTGGCTATATGTACGGGCCCGTACGAATAGCCTACATGCTATTCGTACTTGCCCATACGAATAGCCACGGCCATATTAATCTACTCTAATATTTTTATTTACAATACTCACCATTATTTCATCCTTTTAAAGCAATTACAAGCAATTTTTGCCCAATTATAAGTCTTGCAGCTTTACGCATGCCCAAAGCCTGAGGGCTGAGGGCATAAATATCAGGTAAATCACGAGTGCACATGTTACAAGTAATATGTAACACTTTCGACACTCTAAAAATTGCCCAAACCTGAAGTCGATATTTCTGCCTCTTTACATAGTAATGGGTACTCGTTGTGATTGTGGGGCTCTATTTCATCGAAAAATCAAGTTGATTTCAAACATGATTTCAGCAAGTGTCATGCCCCTCGGGTAAACCCACAATCACCAGCACTACCTTGCAAGAATGTCATGATATAGAGCCCCACAATCACAACAAGTATCCATTACTACGTATATAAAGAGGACAAAATATCAAGTTCGAGTGCCATATGTAAAATATATTACATAGTTATAATGCAGGCACTCGTGCTTTGCTATACGCACTTGCCTCGGACATCATGCACATATATCATGCAGGCAAAGTACTCTTGCCCGTGTTATAACACATTGCTAGCTAGCTACGTACATAGTAAAAACAAGCAAACTCATTGTATGAACAAAAGCTTACTACATCTATAGCAAATCAATGCAGCATAATTATATGTAATATGTTACCGTATAATTAGATGGATATTGCTGTGAAACTTGAAGTGGATCTATATAGTAACATAAAAATAATACATAGCTACAATTGAGCTAGCTAGCTACGTAGCTATATACGTAGGTGATGTGACCAGCTGCATTCTTTGACTTACACACTCAAAATCATGTATGTAAGCACATGTAGGTAGCTAGCTAGTATAAGACTAAGTATATCTTAAACAAAAACACCCTGGCTGTAAAAAAAGTGTGAGGCCAATCAGAAGCAATATTGTAAATGGTTAAGTGACCAAAAACTTTGATATCAGGTAAGGCCAAGAGGTTACAACTTTTACACTTGAATGATATACATAGCTACAATATTTACACAACTATGATTGGCTTTGTCACTTGGCCACCTTTATAAATAAATGATGGTACATAGCTATATATACACTAATAACATATTTTCCACTTTTTATACTATAGCTAGATAGGAACAAGAAGATGATGTGACACCAAATATGCACATATATATAATTGTAGCTATGTAGCTAGCCATATCAGTGCTTTAGGTGCAAGTGCCAAACAATGGCCAGGATCATCGTGGACGGCATGTATTTGCTTAATTGTAGTTAATGTGACAATCAGTATATTATGGCACATATGAACCAAATGTTTAGAGGTTAATTTTGACAATTTCTTTAAACCTTTGGTGAGCATTCATATTAATGTACGTAGTTTATGTAGCTACGTATGTGTATGTCTGAAATTTTATGCTAATGATTTAATTTTTCTCGGAGTTGGCAACTTTAGTCCTGCTGCATAAAAGTTTCTCTCCAGGTATATCTGCTTAACCCTGAAGATTGCTTGACTTGTGAAATATTATTATATACGTAAGAGAAACGCTGGTGCAAGTTTGGTTGAAATCAAAGAAGAGTTAATTATTATACAACCAAGTGTGATGCATAAAATGAAAATCTGAAAATGATATCCCGGGGTTGATGCAAGCCCTTGTAAAGTGTGCTACAAAAATAATAGAAGTATAATTCTTGAGTAACAAGCAAATTGGGTGGGAAAGGATGGTTTGTCGGGCATGGTCACATACATGAGTGCCATAAAACTCGCAATGAGCGGTGCTACGTATGTGTAAATAACTCACTCAGTCATCACGTACTGCTGCTTCTTCTTGACCTCGTGACTCACTACTGTGAGTTCTGATTATATTAGCTAGTGGAATAGTTTTAATTTCATACCACAAGGAAGTCATTTAGAGGACAAGCATGCGTACATATATAGCTAGCTATGTAAGTAGCTAGCCTACTAGGTATTTTCCTAATCCTCACAATGTCTTAGCTATATAGGTGTGTGCTTTTCTAGACAAGCACCCAGCTATGTAGCTACTGAATCCTATAGCTCTATAGTTCAGTGGTAACTATACGTATATAATAGTCAGACGTACACTTTCTGAACAAAACGATTCATTCAATTTGTTTATTCATAATGCATTGTGGTCATGGGTATGCACACTTAGCTATAGTGTTCTACGAAGCACTCTTAACCCATTCAACAGCGGGGGAAAAGCAGTTATAACACACCCATTCAATTTGTATCTGATTTGTAAACACTCTGCCCTCGGGCTGCACCCTTGGGGGGTCATGTTTACAACTCAGATACAAACCTCATGCATAGATGTGTTATACGTAACTATTACATATACAGTAGCTAGCTAGCTAGTTACTAATTTTCACAAGTTTAAAAATGTAAAGCATCATTTTTTCAAAATTAACCTTTAAACCATATTATTATGCATCATAACACTCAACAACTATTAGCTAGACATCACACTCATATGTAGGTATAAGCAAGAGTTCATAACTCTTGGTGTGAGTTAGGGCTGTGAGATAATGGAAAAAGTTGTATCTCGATATGTTGTGTTAAATTATCTCGATAAACGATATATCTCGATAATGTTGTCAACATGAAGTTTTATCATTTGCCTCAATGTATAAAACTGTCAGGCAAAAGTATCAAATAGCTAGCAGGTAACTGCTTTTAATAAGTCTATAGAGATAGGCTGGTTCTTGTTTAAGTATTAAACCTCAGTGTTTGCATAAGGTATGGCTTCCTGGCCACCTCTAAGTAACAAAAAATTTAATTAAAGAATCTCAGTAAACACACTAATGTACATTATGATAGTATCGATATGTTATCTGCCATTATAGTTATCGCGATAATATTTAGATATAGATAATTATTGTTTTATCGTTATTATCGCACAGCCCTAGTAGGAGTTATAGATACTAAATCAGTACAGTGGATTTGCTAGAATATAAGGATCAAGTAGCTATAAAATACTGTGATAAATAGTAATATCATAATATTAAATTTCCGTGTCGCTAGGGATGGGTGATAACAAAAATTCCATGTCATGATAGCTATATCACGAGAGTAATTATCATGATAATCGATATTATCACGATATCATTTTAGCTAACAGTGACAATATTACAAGCACTGAAATTGTGAACATATGTAGGATGAAATATTTTACTGATGTTATAAAATTTAAATGTTTATGAGCAATAAATCTCATGATAATATTGTGCTGCCGATATTACGATACTAAAAATTTCTCTTCGATATTGATTATCATGACACTTTAATATCACGATATACAATAATATCGTAATATTTCCTAACTCTAAGTATCACCCAGCCCTACCACCATCAAATCTTAGAATGGTCGTCCAAATCTTGGATCTTGTTTCTACTGCAATATGCTTAAAATACTAATACGTAGCTACATTCATTGTAAATCCTTGTAATACAATTACAAATCTAAATTACATATATTATCATGAATTTTAGTTTATATCAGCAAATCTTTACTCAAACATTTATTAAATCTTGACAGAGATTTGAAAAATCCCCAAATCTAAACCTGTCTGTAACAGATTATGTTAGCTGAAGAGGGCTATCTGAATTTGCTACTAACCAACCATCTTGCTCAAGATAAGGCTGCTTTCCTGTCTATAGGGAAAGATTTGCCTTGCAGTTTTCTCTTCCATCCAATATAGTTTCCTTAACACAAAGTTTACTGAGTGTAACTAGCCATTCTAATGCTACATACGTACTTAGATTAAATTGTTTGGTACAAAGTATTTACATGTAACAAGTATTCCATAGTGTTTTCAAGGTTGCTATTACTTAGTACACAACCTTGAGAAGGTAGAAAATTCCATGTGAGTATGTGTAGCTACTGATGTAGTTAAGTGCATATGAAAAATAATCTTTACAAAAAGTTTTAATCAACAAGTCATTTCAAAGTAAGAACCAAGGTAAGGACCCCGTTTAAGGTATCAAATGCCTTAGTGTCTATGATACACAACTGCCCCATAGTGAGGGACCCCACACTATGGGTTTCCTTTGACACAATTTATCAGTACTAACTTAATTGAGTCTTTTCCTAACTTCCTGACTTGACTTAAATGATTCCTGTTACCAAGTGGATAAATTTTGCAAGAAAGTTATGATTCCTGATTCCAGAATCTTGGTGATTCGAAATCGTATCGGACTCCTCAGCTGATACACTAGTCTGGCGTAGCCGACCCAAGCGCAAGGCGTAAGGGTCTGGTGACAGCCGTATCATGCACTTGTACAGATGGAATGCAATTAAGGTTAATAATTATGTCAGTACACAAAATGGCGTCGCCTTCGATTTGTGTAGGCTGTGGACTGGACATAAGTAGGCTGTGGATCTAAAATAATATCTTTTTCAAAGAACAATACCCCAATGATAATGCTTCCGAATTCATTGCTAGCATAATCTCTTTAGCCGCCATATTGGAAACGGAAGCAAACGTCACGAAAATGTTTTAATTGAAAATACAACGATTTGATTGGACGCACCAGTTTTCGGTAAGATTATACAACTGCATGATATGGCTGTCACCAGACTACTGATACACTGAAATAAACAATAATGAACAACTTACCAGGGTAATACTGATAGGCAGATTCGGTACGCGAAGGAGGTTGAACTTGGTATGGCGTATTTTTATCCAAACCAAAGTAGGGTGTAGATCGTTCGAAAGTATTGTATCCAGTGGCATCGTTTTCAGCAGACATGCCTTATTAAACTACTGCACGTGACCTCGCACGTGCCTATAAATTAACCGAGACCCGAGGGGTCCGACACTATGAATTTTCTTCGACGTGATTCGGAATCTTTTGGAATCTTGGCAGGATTCCTAGATTCCTGGCTTGATTCCAAGATTCCTGACCTGATTCTAAAGATTCCTGTATACCAAATAAGGCTATCCACATCACGTGATTAACAATATACGGATAAATACAAAGTTTTACAAGAATATTAATGGAAGTTAAGATTCCAGATTCCAGAATCTTGGCAGCCATCGACGAGATTCGGAATCCTGTCGTACCCCTCGCCGAGACCCTATATCATTTACCATTTAGGTCAGAGTACAGGACGAAAAACGGATCTACGTGACCCATTTGGTGCGTGCTCGGTTAGTTCTTAGCACGCGGGCTGTTTTGCTGTTGATCTGTGCTGCCATGGCCATGCCAGAGAAGCAAATGCAACACTCTTCGTTGCATATCGGAGATATTATACTTCTCCATTCGAGGGAAGGAAAAGGTTACATCTTCGCCGAAACTTTAAGGTTTGTAAGACGCTTAAACTATGCTACAAAGAGCAAAGCTTTGTGAAATGTAACGGGGATACTAAGCCGGTAGCAATACTGACGAGGCTCAGATTAATGATCGGTACAAGTCATTCAGTTCTCATTTGCAGCTCAGAACATTTGACCCTGTCCGTGCTTCAGGAAGTGATATCGCCAGACAACCCTGGTATTCCAGATATAAGAAGTAAGCTTTCATTGTTGTACAGGGGGTGTAGTTGTACTTACTTATTAATTTTTAATAGTGGCTACTTTCAAAGTTCTTGCACCAAACAAGAACAAAGCACAGGAGAGACTTTATAAGATGAAAAGAAAATTACAGAGGGATAATAGGTATGTAGTTGATCTTCTAGTGTGTTCACACTCATATACCTACATCATGGCCACATGCATACATTCCAACTTACTTTGACACACTTCATTCCATCAATAATATCAACAGCAAGTGTTATGTAAATAAACTGAAAAGTAGTAAAACTAGTTATTCAGGCTTCATATCATGTGATAGCCTGAGGGGTGTACGCGCATGAAGCACACACATACACACAGTGTAACATAATTTTTATAATGAAGTTACGTATAGTAGAGCTGATTGTAGCATATTGTAATGTAATGTCACATGTGCCACCTTAAAAAGAGAATATATAATTGCCTTGATAAGAGTGGTAGCTTTGAAGGAGTTGAGGAGGGGAACAACAATATATGTAGCTACAATGGATTACATTTGGGGGCTTGCTGGGAAAATAGAGGAGTGCTTTCCCTGACCAATTGCCAAAATGAGACTCTAACTGCTAGCAAACAGACTACATATGGTACTGAGGCATATGACGGTACTGAGGCATATGACGGTACCGAGGCATATGACGGTACTGTGGCATATGATGGTACCTTTGAAGGCAAGTTGGTGTAATCAAACTGAACTGTTGTTTTGTTTGTGTATTTTGTTGATACAGTGTGGAATGCTTGTGTCCTCCATTTATCGCCTGAGATTCTAACTGCCAATGAACAAACCGTGGTACCATGGCATATAATGGTACCTGTGAAGACAAGTTCTTAGCGTCAAACAGAATTAGTACTGTTCATTTCTTTATTTTGCTACTAGAGTAGCTGGAACTATATGTATGGACTTGAGGATGCAGCTGAACTCCATGCGGCTAGAGCTGCAGATTGAAAACAGAAGAGCTACAAGGATGGAGCGATCCCAACAAGGAGCTGGTTAGGAGCTTGTCATTGTAAGAGAAGAAAACATATCTCGCTAAGGAGCTCGATGAGCTGACAACCAGGGAAGAACTAACTTATAAGAACTGCAACAACTGTAGCAGCAGGTGGAGGAACATAGCGAATTAGTCTAGGAGCAACAGTAGGCGCTAGCAGCTGCTGAAGAGAGAAATGAGCGACTTTAATAGCAGCTGATGCAGGAGCAGAACATAGCTGAGCTGGAACGTCTCTGCACTGTTGCAAACAAGGCTAGCAAATGGGAAACCATAGAGAGGTGATTGGCTCAAATTTTGTGCGTGATAATTTGCACAGTGGACAACCAAACCTGAAATCAACTGTTTCGAAGAGCCAGGAATGTAAGGTGTCATTGTGGTGCAGTGAGGTGTTGTTGAGAAAGAAGTAATGGTTATAATGCATCCATGGGGTTTATATCTGATTTATAATCATGATGCCTGAGGGCGGAGTGTTTATAAATCAGATACAAACCAAATGGTATGTTGTAACTGCTTTGTAGTATAGTACACGAGCGGATCAAAGGCACCCCCAGCTTTGTTCAGTACTAAGCATTTTATGGTATGCCATAAGGAAAGGAATTTTTGTGGGTAATTAATTTTTGTGGATTTCATGGATAGGTCATCTATCCACAAAAATTACAAAATAGAGCAATTTCAGTGAATTTAGCAAATTTGCCACGAAATTAATTTCCACGAACATTAAAAATATAGCAATTTCAAGTTATCCATGAAATTTTTATCCCATGGAAATTCCTTGCCTTATGGTAGGTCGTGCTTTACTGCTGGTGTTGTGTGAGTGTGGAATAAATGTCCTCGTGTTTCGCACCATGAAGATAGAAAGGGTTTCCCACTTAATCGTTGTGTCATCGTACCCAGCTAGCAGCATGGTTATTGGCTCAAGTATTGGTTGGCTTCAGTATAAATGGCTCGATTAATCGCTACTATAATAGGCTATAGTAGTGACAACACTAACGGCAAGAAACTCGCACATGATCTACGTATAATGTACGTGCACATTATGTCAAATTGCATAGCTTTACTTCAAATGCCAAAACAGCATTATACATGTAATTAATTGGCCAGACTAATTAGTACACAACTGTGTTATAACCATTTTCTATCTCACTGAAGCCATACATCAAAGGATTATAAGTATTTTATCAAAGGGCAAAAGTGTACTTTATATTCCATAAAGTAGTAAGTGTGCTGTATCTTCTCTACTATATAAAGCTGAAAAGCCATGTCTGTCTATCTGTCTGTCCTGTACACCGATAACTCAGTCGTGCCTGCATGGATTGATGCCAGACTTGCACAACACGATAGCTATGTCTTCAAGCATCAGCAAGTTTATTTCTAAGAGCTACATATGCTTTTTTGGAACGAGAGCACCCTGGACACTCATGTCGACCAAAATAGCCATAAATCACTGAAATTATTGCGTTGATGGTAACACACTCGGCTGTGACACCTGAGTCCAGTAGTCGGGGATTGAGTGACCCCACATTTTTAAACTTATATTTACTTTTTATGCGACGACCGGAAATAGCCAGCAAGTCTTACTTTTGAAGTGTCTAAACCCTCAGTATAGCAACAGCAGCAGAAGCAAGCACTATACAAGGGTGTACGTTTGACTTGATAAGTGGGCATGTCCATCAAAAACGAATTGATGCTCAACATCATCCTTGCCTACGAAAGGGAGAACAGGAATGCAACAGGGCAGACAAGTCCGTTTGCTGTAACGCTGTGGCACTATACTGCCATTATACAGTCAATAGATTAACCATTTTTATTTGCTGGACAGCCTACTCAATTATGGTGTTAAACAATGAAACCTTACTGTAAACAGACATTGTCAAGCTAGAGTTTAAAGGCTAAGTAGGTATAGGCATAGGAGAGTATAAGGAAACTGTAGGTAGCTACGTATATGTATCTTCTTATATATAAAGCTGAAAAGCCGTCTGTCTGTCTGACCGTCCCCGTGATATCTCAGCAGTGTCTGCATGGATCGAAATGGGGCTTGCTCGAAATGAAAGCTGTGTCCTCTGGCATCAGCAAGTTATTTCTAAAAGTTTCTAAGAGCTATGCGAAAGTGCGATGGACACCCATGTCTACCAAAACAGCCATAAATCACTGACATTATTGTGTCGATGGTAACGCACTCGGCTGTGACACCTGAGTCCAGTGGTCGGGGATTGAGTCACTCCATATTTTTTAAACTTATATTTACTTTTTATGCGACGACCGGTTGTGCTGCCAAAATGCCATATTACCCATTGCCCATGCAGCCTCCGCTTCAGCTGGAAGTAGCCGGCAAATCACTTACTTTGAAGTGTCTAAAGCCTCAGTAGCAGCAGCAGTAGCAGATACCACAAGGGTAAACGTTTTGACTCGATGACTGGGCGTGTCCGTCGAAAATGAATATGCCATTAGCCATTACCCAGCCTCCGCTTCAGCTTGAAATGTCTAAAGCCTCAGTAGCAGCAGCAGGCACTATGCAAGGGTAAATGTTTTGACTCATAAGTGGGCGTGTCCATCGTAAATGAATTGATGCTCAATATGCGAAAGGAAACTGAGACAATAAGAACAGGAAACTGAGACAATAAGAACAGGAATGCAACACGCAATTATATAGTCGATTAAGCTGTTACAGCCTACTCAATTAGCTGGTACAGCCTACTCATTTTGGGTGTTAAATAACTACAAAGGTGTTAAATAAATAATGAAACCTTACTGTAAGCAGACAAGCTGTTGTTCATTGTCATAACCAGGCATGAGCTAGAGTTTAAAACAAAGTAGGAGGCAAGGAAACTACTAAACTAGGTATATGCATAGATATTACTAGATTGATAAAAAAATTAAAAATTTAAAAAGGTAAGTAGGGATTGAATTCAATAGTGCTACAAAAAGTAAGGAAACAAGGAATAAGATTTTGGGACGAGAGAACATTCTGGCATGAGATAATTTATAAAAGTTTAATCCCTACTTTTGGCAAACCTACTGAAGTGAGCCAAAAGTAGGGATTAAACTTTTATAAATTATCTCATGCCAGAATGTTCTCTCGTCCCAAAATCTTATTCCTTGTTTCCTTACTTTTTGTAGCACTATTGAATTCAATCCCTACTTACCTTTTTAAATTTTTAATTTTTTTATCAATCTAGTTTGTTTGCTTTTTATACATGCTAAGCATTCATAATAATCTTTCAGCAGGCGCACAAATGTTACAGGCGCTTACGTAATAATTATGCTTGTTTACAGGCGCTTGTTAACAACGCGCTTACATGGCAAAGCAGCTGTGTGATAGCAAATAGCGCTCGACAAACAGCAAAAGCTATTTGTCCAAGGCTATAATCTTGAAGTTCACGACATGCCAGTGGTGCCATTGTAACTAATTACATCACGTGCAAGCCAGGTAGTTTGCGTGACATAATAAGCAGAAGCCGTAACAGGCTATCGTCACCTTAGGTGAGATTCACACCTTGCTAAAGGAATATAGAAGAACAAGGAAGGGAATGAAGGATAAAAGGAATCGCCATGGCGCAGTGGGTAAATCGTCTTCGGAACAACATTTTCGTAAATCCGCCGCCATTACCTTTATTGTGTGAAAGTTCTGGAGCCCTACACCTAGCGCAACTGGGTCTTACGGCAGGCTGTCAGGCTGTCAGGCAGGCTGGCAGGCAGACGAAATACAGATGAATTTTGAAATTTTCAAAGTTGGCTGTAGGTCGAAATATTCGACTTGTCGCTTCGTTTAACCAAGGTACAGCATCATTACAGCCTTACCAATGCATTCCAGTCGGTTTTTTCGGGTAAAGCCTATTGGAAGGTTGTTTTATGAAGTGCGAAAAATCGGGAAACCATACAATTTCTTACCAATCCCTACTATTAAGTACTACCGTACTTAATGATAGGAGACTATAGGTATAGGCTTATAGTTATGAGCATAGGCATGCAGAGACTATGCAGGCATAAGAGACTATAGCTAAGTATACGTAGGTATAGGAGTCTAGGTAGACATAGGAGACTAGGTAGGTATAGGAGTCTAGGTAGACATAGGAGACTAGGTAGGTATAGGAGTCTAGGTAGACATAGGAGACTAGGTAGGTATAGGAGTCTAGGTAGACATAGGAGACTAGGTAGGTATAGGAGACTAGGTAGCAGGCTTATAACTGACGGACAAGCGAGTCCTGTTATATGACCTATAGCTGTATCATGCAAATATGCATTTAGCTACATCTGCACGACAGGGCAGACATAGCCAATAGACATAACAGATGAAGCAGTAAGGCTGAGTAGACTACATAGATTGACATATGCATAAGACTGAGACTACTATAGAGAGTAGGACACTGCATGCATGCATTACTGACCATGTATGTATGTCTTGGCTTAGGAAAAGGCTCAAGATACTAAGTAGCAGCTAAGCTGTAGGCCATGCAGGCTAAGTAGACAGAGACACAGGACACCAGGTATAAGTAGGCATTGGAGACATAGTACTTTTATCATACTTATAGAATTGGCATACTTAAGGCATCAGGGAGTCCTGTCATCTGCCGGCTGTATAGCTGCCTTGCCAGCATGCATTTAGTTAGGTACACCTGCACGATAGGGCAGGTACATTTGCTAGTCTACTATATAAAGCTGAAAAGCCGTTTGTCTGTCTGTCCGTCCGACCGTCCCAGCGATATCTCAGTCGTGCCTGCATGGATCGCTGTCAGACTTGCATGACGCGATAGCTATGTCTTCAGGCATCACCAAGTTCATTTCTAAAAGCTTCTAACTGCTATAGTCAATCCACATGAACGCTTAATACACTGCTTAACAGGCCATTTTGCCATCTTTTCAGTTGCGTAAATTATTAAAATCAGTGTAGATTTTCTTAAATGTTGTCTATGGTAACATGCTATACGGTACAGCTCAATTTAAACTTGACATTTGCACGTGTGTGCTAGTATAGTCACTCGAGAGATTTGGCGTGAAACTCGCAAGTTTCTCGCGACAATTAGTAGTGAGATTTAATGAAGAATAAAATAATCAAAATAGGAAGCCAGTGCACAATATGGTTGCAAAGTTGTGATGGTTTTTCTACATGCGTGCGATAACTGAATTACCGGGTTTTGCGTTTTTACTGAACAACTGCCGCATGTTGGCAAAAGTGCCATTACCCAGCATCAGCATACCAGCTATAGCTGGAATAACTCGAAAGCAGCTTACCTCGCAATGTCTATAAAGCCTTTAGTAGCAGCAGGCGTAGTGTGGCTAAGCATTGCGACTCGTTTAATGGGCGTGTCTTACAAAGTTGTATTGTTGCTTAAACGTGTCATCTTCATCATAGCAGGTAGACAGGTTCATCTGTACCAACGCTAGCATTATAGGCACACTGTATTACTTGATTAGCTAATCAATAGATAAAGTTGTTATGCAAGCTGGTACAACCTACTACAGGGTGTTAATTAAACAAAGAAACCTCAGTGTAAACAGACAATCAATTTTGCAAAGTGTTAGAAGTAAACATTGCTAGCTATGCATGTGGTAACCAGACAGACATAGCCAATAGGCACAAGAGACTAGCTATAGACATAGGAGACTGGGTAGGTAGCTAATAGGAGACTAGGTGGCATGCATAGGAGACTATAGGTAGGCAATAGGACACTAGCATGCAGGTAGGTATAGGAGACCATGCAGGTAGGAAACTATAGGTGTATAGGCATAGGACACTCAGCAGTTAGGTATAGACAAGCTCAGTGGACTATATAGAGAATCCCGTCATATGATCTATTGCTACCCATGCATAGCATGCATTTAGCTATGTGGTAACCAGACAGACATAGAGACTAGGTAGGTGTAAATAGACAAGCTGTTGTCAAAGGCAAAGTAGGTGTAGGCATAGGAGAGTAAGGAAAGAGAGACTAGGCTATAGGTAGGCATAAGAGACTATATATAGCTATAGGTATAGGCACAGACACTATAGGTAGACTAGGTAGGCATACGAAACTTAGTAGTTAAGCATGCTGTCTGTCTGTCTGTCTGTCCTGTATGCTGATAACTCAGTCATGCCTGCATGGATTGATGTCAGACTTGCACAATGCGATAGCTATGTCTTCAGGCATCAGCATGTTTATTTCTAAGAGCTATGCTTTTTCAGAACAAGAGCGCAATGGACACTCATGTCGACCAAAACAGCCATAAATCACTGAAATTTTTGCGATGATGGTAACGCACTTGGCTGTGACACCTGAGTCCAGTGGTCGGGGATTGAGTTACTCCACATTTTTTACTTATATTTACTTTTTATACGACGACCGGTCGTGCTACCAAAAATGTCATAATAGCCATTACCCAGCCTCTGCTTCAGCTGGAAGTAGCCGGCAAGTCATTTACTTTGAAGTGTCTGTAAAGCCTCATGCAGTAGCAGCAGCATGCAGGCACTATACAAGGGTAAAAGTTTTGACTTGATAAGTAGGCGTGTCCATCAAAAGCGAATTGATGCCAGCTCAACATGCGAAAAGAAAGACAGTAAGAATAGGAATGCAACAAGTAGACAAGTCTGTTTGCTGTAGTGCTACTGCCATTATACAGTCAATTGGTCTACAGTCAATTGGCCTACAGTCAATAGATTAAGCTTTTATTAGCTGGTACAGCCTACTCAATTAAGGTGTTAAATAACTACACAAAGGTGTTAAATAAACAATGAAACCTTACTGTAAAGTAGTTATATGCTGAGACTACACAGGCATAAGAGACTAGGTATAGGTTTAGGAGACTAGGTAGGTATGTGTTGTGAACAGGAAAAATGTCTCTCTTGTTTTTAAAACTCACGTGACACACAGTAATTATTACATCATTTTACAACAGTTTCTTACACTGCCCGGGGTTGATTACCCAAGAAAACCTAACAAATCAAAATTTCGCTAAATAGAGTGTTCAGTCAGTCTGCTTGAATTCATTTGCTCAAGCTATACTAATAACTAGGTTTATTTACTTCTAGTGGCACTAAATATTGTACCAGACGACGCAACATCACTAGTCTTTTGTCCGTATTCAGAACTTGTACCTTGGCAGCTCTCATGACTCCATCTCTCCCCTGCAGTAGCTGTACAACCTTGGCTAACTTCCAGAGACAGCATGCTGTGGCCTCATTCCTCAGTAGGACTACATCCCCTTCCTTCAAAGATACCTGGTTGTTTCTCCGTACACTGCTCATCTGATACTGCTCTTGCAAGCTTAACAGGTACTCCTTGCTCCACTGTAGTGCAAAATTATTCAACAATCGACAGTGGTGCTGGGCTCTCTTTGTCAAATTCTGATAAGTACTGATAATTTCAGTTTGTCTTCCATCATCTGTCATGGTTAACTGTCTTCCGTAAATCACCTGGGATGGGGTCAATGGGTATGACACTCCGTTCTCATCATCATAAACATACGTAATCGGACGATTGTTCAGCATTGCTTCAATTTCAACAAGTATGGTCCGTAATTCGTCAAATGTCAATGAAGACCATCCCATGTGCTTCTTCAAACAAATCTTTACACACCGTACCATCCTTTCCCAAAAACCCCCCACCATGGAGACTTCTCTACAATATATTCCCATAATACCTGTCTGTTAGTGTAGTACTGGCGGACTTCTTCAGCATGCAGTAGTTTTCTGACTTCTCCTCCAGCTGCCTTGAATGTTTTCGCATTGTCGAACAGTATCTTTGTCGGTAGACCTCTACGGCCCACAAATTGTCTAAACGCCTGTAAAAACTGTGGGGCCCCCAGACTAGTAATCAACTCTAAATGGATTACACGCATTGTTGCACATGTAAATAGACACACATACGACTTGGTAATCTGATTTCTTCACATAGAGAGGCCCTGCAAAGTCTACACCAGTGTTGGCAAAAGGTGGAACGTTTGCTACTCAGTCTAGTGGTAACTCTGCTGAGCCAGACATTGAAAAGTGAGGACCTTGATATTTCTTGCACACAGCGCACCTCCATAAGATTTTCTTCACTATTTTCCTTCCTCGGATGATCCAATAATTTTCTCTCACTGCATTGAGGGCCTCTCTAATGCCGTTATGAAAGACGCAACTGTGAATTAATAGCTCGGTGAATTTATGGTGGGCTGGCAGTAATAGTTGAGTTTTACTTCCTTCAGGTACATCTGCATTATTAATCCTGCCGTGGCAACGGATTTTAGCCTTGTCATCAAGGTCTAGGTTGAGTTGGTTTATCACACAATGAGTGGAAGGATAACCTGACTTCACTGACTTCAACACTCTTAATTCCTGAGAGAAACAATTTTGTTGGATGGTCTGTATCCACCTTTCTTCAGCCTTGTTCAGATCAACTGCCACTCGTAAGTAAGCCATTGCTGCAAATGCCTTCTCTGAGGCATCGCTGAATCCATGCAACTGACAGGAAGAATAATTTCCACTTGCATAGGTTTTAATCCCAACCTAGTCTTCAAATCATTTGTTATGTAGGAACGTTGGCTCCCACCGTCTAACATCACCCGCACTGGAACTGTCTGACCATTAACATCACAGGCCCAAGCCTTGGCAGTCTGCAATAGAATTGCCTGGTGGTGTCGTCTGTTACAATTTCTACAGCGTCTGGAACTAGTGCATTGGCCCACTTTATGGCCCATAGACAAGCATGAAAACACCGCACTTCTCTCCTTATTAATTCCTTGCGTAGTTGCACATCTTGCACCTTCATACATGAAGCAGAATAATGGCCTTCTTTACAGAAAATACACTTAACTCCTCCCCATGACGAGCCTGTGTTGTCAGTGCAGATGTAGATGGCAGATTAAATCTTCGATTCATGTAGCCATCAGTTCCTTTCCTCTCATTGATTTTAATAGTGTCACTAATCTCTCTGGCCTCTACCTCAGCCTTTATCACAGTTAATAACTCTTGTATCTCCCATACTTCCTTTGCTGTGACTCTGGCCACTTGAAGGCATACCTCTGCAGTAGGGCTGTGCGATAATAACGATAAAACGATAATTATCGATATCTAAATATTATCCAGATAACGTAATTGGGGCGAGCCTGAGCGAGCCCCACATAAATGGTGTATCGAGTCGAAATCACTGCATTCTGATGGTACGACGTACGTACGTACGTATGTACGTTACTCTAATTGTAAGTGCTATGGTACTAAGCAGTTATACACGCTTACTTAGCTATTTATAAATTATAGACTATAGTTTACGCGCCTATGCAAATATAATGTGGTTCTTCAGTTAGACACCGTCATGCGGTCTCTTTCTATCACTACTCACGACTGTCGCTGTGGCAAACAGTTATGCTAGCTAAGCTACTCCACAGTTATAGCGTCTACATGCTTACACTGTCGCAAATTAATATGTATAGTAGCTACTTCAGTTAGACACCTATCACAAGGTCTCAGTATAGATATATCACTACTCACGACTGGCAAAGAAATAAAGTTATGACGAAAATATTTCCAATCTAAGCGCCATTATATAAGCACTTGCTATAAAAAGATATATGCGCTTATATGCATATAGGCTTATGATAGAGACAAAGTGCTTAATTAACAAAGTGGACTAATTACACTAATTTAATACAAAGTTCTATACATCAATAGCTAATGTAATTATGCAAGAGTCATGTAGTCTAACTATAGAGTGTGCTTCATCAAGACTATAGACAATTATCAGCATCACCAGTCACTGATCTTGTCACTTGTGATTATTGAAGGAGTCATGATCATTCCAATTTCATCACTTAATTTTTACACGAAAGTGTGACCTTACTTTTAAACTATATATAGCCGGGCTATATCATCGCCTTAGAAAACAATTAATAATATCTCACTAACACAATATGACCTTGGCATGTATAATGTTAACTATGCATACATGTTGCCAAACTTCGCGAAGGCTCGCCCCACGATGTTGAAACATCTGTCTAGTAGCTGAAAACATATCGATACTATCACAATGTGCATTAGTGTGTTTACTGAGATTCTTTAATTAAATTTTTTGTCACTTAGAGGTCGCCAGGAAGCCATACCTTATGCAAACACTGAGGTTTAACACTTAACAAGCACCAGCCTACCTCTATAGACTTATTACAAGTAGCTATTTGATATTTTTGCCTAACAGTTTTATACATTGAGGCAAATGATGATAAAATTTTATGTTGACAGCATTATCGAGATAATATCATTTATCGAGATAATGTAATGAATAATATCGAGAGTTATCGAGATATAACTTTTTCCATTATCGCACAGCCCTACTCTGCAGGCAGTTTAGACATTATCACGGAAATTTTTACATTGATGTGTATCTTGTCATATACTGCCCTTAGGTAATTAAATAATTAATTAAATGTTGTCATTAAATAATTTTATTGGTGCAAATTTTCATCATCTTTAAAAGCAGCCTTACTGTGTTTTATATCAAGTGGCCTTGTCACCGCCTTCAAATTACTGCATAAAGAGTCTGTAGACACTGTTGATAGGCCATCAATCGAGCCTTCTACAACGCAAAATGACGACAATGGCGTTTAATAAGAGAGATATTGTCGAGGGCCTGTGAAAGAGCTTTTAGCGTTCAGCTGCTTTCACGCGTAGTTGAGCCAATAAATGTCTTCACCAAGACGCTTTTATAATGTCATTTCTGAACTTTTAACATTCATAAAATCTCTCTTCAACGTTGTACTCCTAAAAACTCGTCCACAGGCCCTCGACAATATATCTCTTATTAAGGAGAAACCCTAGAAGGGGGATTACCTTGGTCATGATCCCTGAAAAGTGGCGGTGGAGTTTGCGGTATAGAAACGGAAGCCATTGTCGTCACTTTGCTTTGCAGCAGGCTTGATTTATGGCCTATCAACAGTGACTGTAGACCCTTTATGCAGTAATTTAAAGGCGGTGATGAAGCCACTTGATATAAACACAGTAAGGCTGCTTTTAAAGACAATGAAAATTAGCGCCAATAAAATTATTTAATGACTATACTGTAACCTTAAGTGAGAAATTTTGTCTCCACCACATGCCTGTATTTTTAAAAGATTGTCCATGTGGGCCGATATGATATGTTGTGTTCTCCCGAAGCATTCCTCCAGTATTTGCTTCGCACTGTTGTAGTTGCTCTCAGTGAGTGGCAGACCTTGAATTGATTTACGTAGCTGCTGGTCCTTCTAACTAACGACTGTAAATAATTAAACTTGTCAACAGTGGACAGATCACTGTTTTCATCAATGGCACTCTTGAAGCTGTCCCAAAAACTACGAAATTTTGTTACATCTCCACTAAACTTTGGTAAAATCAATTTAGGAAGTTTTGCCATCGCTCTCTTATCCCCTTCTGATGGAATCGGCTCAGCATCCACCTTGCTCGTGGGCGCTGGTGGTGGTCTGTCTGTTGCCACCACGGTGGCATCTTCCACCTGTCTCATCTCTGACTGTTTCCTTACAAATTCTAAATAATGCTCGCACTCACTAAGCCCTTCTGTAATCCCGAAGAAATTTCATCGGCTTCAATTATGTCTTTTCTATGTTTTCAGTCATGCAAATACCCCATATCACCTCGTCAAGACTTCTCAGAGTTCACTGCTTCTCACGTAATAGGTCACAAAGGACACCAAGTCGGTGCGTTTTTTCACTATCGGTTAGATCTGCAGACATATTAGCCTTTAATTCTTTCAAAAGCGAGGTGTTACATCTCGGTGACCTCTTTGTTTTTGTTTGGATCGTTCCAATTCCTTTCCCGTAGCAGTTCTAGTCACGAAATTTTGCAAGGTGTTACATTCCTAGCTATGTGGTAATAGACAGACATAGCTGACAAACAGGCATAAGAGACTAGCTTAGGTAGCTATAGACTAGGTAGCAGGAATGAGAACGTTATAGGTAGACGTACAACTGAGACATGTGGGCTAGTAGACACAGGACGCTAAGTATATGCAACTACATAGCTAAATAACTAGGTATAAGCTTAGAAGACTAAGTATATAGGCATAGGAGAAGACACTAGCTTAGAATAGTTAAACATAGAGTGGCTTGGGGGTCTTGTGATCTATAGCTACCATGCACAGTGTACATTTAGCTACACCTGCACGATACGGCAGGTATACATTTGCTAGTGGAAATTGAAGTACAGTTATGCATGCTGTATCTTAATATATAAAGCTGAAAAGCCGTCTGTCCGTCTGTCTGTCTGTCTGTCCGTCCGACCGTCCCGACGATAACTCAGTCGTGCCAGCATGGATTGATGCAGGACCTGCATGACGCGATAGCTATGTCTTCAGGTATCTCATAGTTCATTTCTAAAAGTTTCTAAGAGCTATAGTTCGTCTACACTAATGCGCGATAGACATCCATGTCGAATAGCCATGCGTGAATCATTGGTTTTTTCTATGGTTTTTGTGCTGATGGTAACGCAACGGACTTTCAAACTGTAGATCGGTGGTCGGGGATTTAGTCACTGCAAAGTTTTTTTTACTTTCTAAACTTTTTATTTTGCATGAGTTTTTGCGTAGATGGTAACGCAATGGACTTGTGACACATCAGATCAGTGGTCGGGGATTGAGTTACTCCCGAGTTTTTTTTTTTAACTCTAACTTTTTTCAAAAAAATTTTCAAGCATTAATTCCTTATAGCTATTGAAGAATGGTATAGACAGCAGGGTAAACACGATTAGTAGGCGTGTCCTTCGAATTGTGCATTATATTATTAACTTAATTGGCTGGTACAGCCTACTACAAGGTGTTAAATAAACAATGAAACCTTATTGTAAACATACAAGCCTGTTAGCAAAGTAGGTGGTGTATAGGCATAGGAGAATATATGTAAAGAGATAGGTAGGCATAGGACATGCACTATAGGTATATGGCATAAGAGCCTATAGGTATAGGCATAAGTTAGGTAGACTATAGGTAGGCATAAGAGACTTAGTAGTTAAGCATACACAAGTTAGCGGACTATGGAGTGCATTTAGCTACACCTGCACGATAGGGCAGGTACCTTTGCTAGTCTATTATATAAAGCTGAAAAGCTATCCGTCCGTCTGTCTGTCTGTCCGCATTTATGGTGTCCAGTCAGTAACTCCGTCGTGTCTGCATCTATCCACTTCGGACTTGCTCGAAGCGATAGCTGTGTCTTCTGGCATCACCAAGTTCATTTCTAAAAGTTACTAAGTGCTATAGTTGATCCACATGAACGCTTGATAGTATGCTTAACAGGCTATTTTGCCATCATTTTCGGTTGCGTAAATCTTTAAAATCAGTGTAGACTTGCTTAAACATTTATCTACGGTAACATGCTATAGCTCAAACGAAGCAGCATCCAATGAACAATAAAATAATCAAAATTGGAAGCCAGTGCACAACATGTTCGCAAAGTGCATAAGATACTATATAGCTATAGGTATAGGCACAGACACTATAGGTAGACTAAGAAACTTAGTAGTTAAGCATACATACACAGGTTAGCGGACTATAGGGAGTGCATTTAGCTACACCTGCACGATAAGGCAGGTACGTTTGCTAGTGAAAAATAAAGTGCAGTTATGCAAATAATTGTTGTTGTTATAGGTATGAAATTCCAGATGTTGATAGCAGTAACTAACTGATTTCAAACAAAATCCATTGCTTATCTGTTAAAAACACTTAAATTCGAGTTCTTTTATATCACCGTATTCTTGTGTGTCGAAAAGTTAGTCAGCGCTAATCGAATTCATTTGAGGTCTAATTGTGTTGTCGATTTGCTTGTCAACACTATGCCACGCCGCCTCTATCAGTACAGCTAGCTACATAAGCTACATCGATAATTCGTGCCTAGTTCAGTTGGCTTGGTATTGTAAACAGAGGTTCGGCCTTTGAAGAACTTGATCATCGTGCTCCACAATCTGTTGCAGGCCGTCTGCGCCTTATAGACGACTGAATCTGGCAAGAAATACTATATAACAGTTAAAGCGCCACCTTAGCTCGTCATGTACAAAAAATACAGCACTTGGCTACGCCTCGTGCTGTATTTACCTCTCGACACGCCCCCTCATACTGTTTTTTCCGTACGTTAGCTGCGGCGGTGCTTTCACTATACATTACTATACAATATCTTGGTTATTGCCCAGGCAATAACTAAGATATTGTACAGTAAGGTGTGAGGCAAGGTCTGAGGTGTTAATTAAATAAAAACAACACATTTATAATTTCTTTGAGTCATAGCTTCCTTCAAGTTGAAGTCTTTGGTGGGATAGAAGCCATATATATTACAGTAGTCGTAGGATATCTTTGTTATTAGCACTCGTCCTTGGCTTCGCCTCGACTCTACTCTGTGTAATAACAAAGATACCATACTCCTACTGTGATATAACTAATACATAAACCAGTTTATACTAGATTTTGAATTTAAAAAGGGGAGTAGGGATCGTAATAAAAAGTAAGGAAACAAGTTGTTAATCACTCGCCACCCAGCATATTGCATGTGTTTACTCAAGTATACAATTCCAGCTGGGTAGGCATTCATACATGCACAAATTAACACATTCTCTGGCACTTCTACAAGATTTAATCCCTACTTTGGCTGCATGATGTTTTGCTTTGAATGCTGGCTGCCAAAGTAGGGATTAAATCTTGTAGAAGTGCTAGAGAATGTGTTCATTTGTGCATGTATGAATGCCTACCCAGCTGGAATTGTATACTTGAGTAAACACATGCAATATACTGGGTGGTGAGTGATAAACAACTTGTTTCCTTACTTTTTATTACGATCCCTACTCCCCTTCAAAAATTTTTAAAAATCTAGTTTTACTTTTTATAGCTAGCTGTTACAGGCACTCAAGACTGGAATTATTTCTTAGTAATTGATATCTACATAGTTTACAATGGCTCACTACGTATGTGCCATGCCCACCTTTACAACAGACTTGTTTCAGCATGATATCAAGTGTCTATATGGTAAAACGACTTGTACTGTGAAGGAAGGACTATATTCTACTCATAATCAGACCATTTTAAATTTAATACGCAGCTACTAGGTCGTTAATAGGTGTCCGATTATAAGCGCTTAATGTTATAATTAACATCCGGCGCTTACAATCAGAAGATCGATAAGTAGCTGCGTGCAAATATATTGGTCCGGCTATGGAAGACGAAATAGAAAACTATAGGGAAAGACTGAATTCTTCCATTACGCTTTACGGATTGCATCAGTAAGCATGTGCCTATCCAAGGTGTTTATTGTTACATTTTAACACCTCGTGTGGAATGTTGACACCTTCGTAAAATTTCGTCATCCTTTGGTTTAGTAAGATCAATCAATGAAGAAGATAGAACAAAAAACAAGCTATGGCGCAGTGGACAAACCTTAATCGGAACAACATTTTCGTAAATCCGATGTGATTGCCTTTGTTGTGTGAAAAATCTGGAGCCATGCACCTAGCAAAACCGGGCAGGCAGGCAGGCTGGCTGGCTGGCTAGCAGACGAATTACAGGTAAATTTCAAATTATTAAAATTCACTATGGATCAAAATATCAGACTTTTTGGTACGTTTAACAAAGATGCAGCCTAATTACAGCAGTACTAATGCATCCAGGTCGGTTTTTTCGGCTAAAGCCTGTTGTAAGGTTGTTTTTAAAAGTGTGAAAATTCATAGTTTTTCATAGCGATCCCTACTATTAAGTACTACCATACTTAATTATTAATTAGTATTCCAGAATCTTTCATGGCCATGTGATTAGTTCTAACATTTTCAGACTGTTCTATTATATATTCCTCCCCCTTCTCCTGTGTTCAGCACTTATTCAGGTAATGCACTCGAGAGAGAGTATCTGCATTTGTGTTTGCTTCCACTTTCTGTGCTCAATTTCAAATTGATATACATACGTAGCTGAAGAGCAAGACTTCATCTTGCCAAATGACTGTTTATCTTTGATGTTACTCAACCACTGTAGTGTCTGATAGTCTGTTTGGATTATAAAAGGCCTGCCAAGCAAGTATACTTGAAATGCCTTGACAGCAAGCTTAATGGCAAGATATTCTTTCTCAGTTGTGGAGTATTTTTGCTCTCTTTCAAATACATAGTTTCCGACTAAAATATGCTGCTGGATGATCCAGATCTTGCACATCCACTTGACTCAGGATTCCACCCACACCATAATTACTAGCTAGTATCAGTTTCAGCAGGGCCATAGGAAGCAATTTTTGAGTGGCCAGGCCATGGATAATTTCATGCAAGGCATACTAGCATTAGTAAGTTCTGCATGTACGTATAGCTACATGTCACTAAAAATCTTAGGAGTGCCATTTTGAGCTTTAAATGTCCTATTATATAGCTAAACCTTTTCTACGATAACTACGGTACAGCTCTAAGGTAACATCGCCTCGCTCGCAACTTACACACTCGCCACTCGAATGCTCGATACGCTGAACTCGATCACTGTCGAGGGATAAAACACTCGAGGGTTGAAGATACTCGCGTTCACACAAAGCTCGAATCACTAGGGATGTTTGCTCGAGATTTATTATTAGAACCGTACGCTATGCTTTAAATAGAATAATACTTGGGCATGCGCATAAACAGTGGCAGGTTTTATAATGTAGTCGCTGTACTGGTCTCAGTGCATCAATTTCGCTCGTTCTTCAATTTGTTAGTGATTAAAATAGGATTAGTTTCATCATTTTATTATTTGTGAGTGGCAAAGAAGGTAACACAACAAAAGAACAATGCACGTAAGTGTATCTTAATATTTTCGAGCAATATAAAATTATTATCTACGCGGCAATAGAGCTCGATAGATTAATATTTTATGCGTGTTAGGCTTTTACCGCACGTTACATAGTATATCTAAAGGAAACTAAAGTTGACTCGTGAAGTTACTCTTCACACTTGAGTACTCGTCGTCTACTTGCGCTTTGTCACTATAAGGCCTGTCACGTACGTGCAGTACTTACGTAGCTTTATGCTAAATCATGCACTTGAGTTTACTTCGAGTACTCGTCACTTCACACACTGCGAGCGCTTCAGTACATGAAACTCAATCGAGTAATGCTGTTTACTCGACAAAATTTGCGAGCGAGTGCGACGTTACCTTAGAGCTGTACCGTAGCTATGTACCTACAAATAATTTTGACAGCTCAATTTAACTGGGCTCTCTTTATGAACACATCAACATGCAGAGTTGCATCGAGGCATGTAAAGCTGATCACTTCTTGTGTGAATTACTTAAAGAGATTTGTGCTTTCAGGAATTTCTACCCGTTATGCTCTTCACCATGCTTCATGCTTTACTATGTGCACAACTACTGCTCTAAGATAGTTTAGGGCTATGCCTATTATGTAGTGATGTGCAGATATGAGATTTTGCCAATGTTCCAATTAACCAATATTGATTTTACATTGGCTGATACCGATAACCAATCCGATATCAACTCAGCTTTCATATTATGCTATAAAATTGTCATTGAACACATGTCTGAGCATAGCATCCTCAGACTGAAATAGCAAACATTATGAGGATATCATCTACGTACCTTTACGTATGTTCTTATGAATAAATATGAAATATCTGCTACAGAAAACCGATACCAATGTTTTGATTTGAAGGCCAATAAGCTGATTTCCGATGTTGAGCTGATTAATTGGTGCATCACTACTATTATGCTTATAATTTTTCCTACTAGAACTAAAATTACCTCAGTATTACAGTTCCTTTCAATAAAATCACCCTTTATCTATGCAAATTAAGTACACAATCTAACATTACCTTGTATGTACAAGAAAAGGTCCACTGCAGCATATGAAGTTGTCATGGACATGAGAAGTATTTGATTGTGGGTTTGAGTTTAAGCTTAAATGTTAAAGATTTTGCAGCAGCATTTTGAACTTTGATTATCAAATACTAGAGAGCAATTACCAGAGAGCAATTACCAGAGAGTTTAAAAGTACGGTACAGCTTGATTTAAACTTTAAGCACGCGAGTGGATAACATGCATGTAATTTGTAACTCTACTCAAAAACTCGCATGTTTGTACACAACTGCACAAGAAATTCATGTGCGGTGCTCGCACGTTATCGTCGTGATTGCCACGAGTAACGTGTAAGCTACACCACACAAGCATACTAGGACAAAGGACACGTGTCGTTCATTATGCTCACACAAGCAATTTAAAGACGGGAAGAATAAAGCAAACACAACATTGTTACCTTTATTCTAATCGATCTTGTCAGTCTTCGTGTCTGTCAAATAAATGCGCCTGCTGTTAGTCGCATAAAATTATTAGAATAACGTGTGCACTTGATATACATTTTTGTTCTTAACCAGACAATGGGAGGGTGCGTGGTACCTTATTTTAAAGAAGTTAGACTTGCAGGTAACCTTCCCAGCCTTGAACACAGATTCTCTCTGGTTTGCAGGTTCTCTCTGGTTTACCCTTGAACACATCTTGGTACTCTTGCAGTTGCTTCCTCTGTTCCATAGTTAATTTCTCACTCAACATGATCTATAAACCATGTTTTCCCTTCAGGACAGTACGGTACAGCTCGATTCTAACTTGAAACACGTGTGTCACTTACACGCGTGTATTTTGTAATTCTACTTGAGTATTTTTAAAAAACTCCTGTGTTTGTACACAACTGCACAAGAATTTTGCATGCAGTACACACACGTTATCTTCGTGATCACCACAAGTAATCTGTAAGTTGCACCACACGAGTGTACTAGAACAAAGGACATGTGCGTGTTCAGTATGCACACGCCAGCGATTTATAGATGAGAAGGCTAAAAAGCAAACATAAAACATTGTTACCTTTATTCCAATCGATCTTGTCAGTCATCATGTCTGTCAAATAAATGCGCCTGCTGACAAGCACGTGTTAGTCACAAAAAATGTTGCATAAACTTATTAGAATCACGTACGCATGTGATATGCGTTTTTGTTCTTAATAAGAGATAATGGTAGCCTTCCTGGCCAGCTTCAAGGTACATACGTACGTTGCTGTGCGTTTACATGCGTTTGTACTATACTTGAGCAGATGCCATGTGTCGAGTACACGAGTTTATTTAGACTTGTAATGAGCTTTTTAATACTCCCGAGCAGTTGAGATGTCATCAATTTCTCGTGCACTTGCAAACATGCTACGATATTTTTACTGTTCGTGTAGTGCATGTGTAATTGCGCACGTGAGTTTTTTCGAAGTTAGAATCGAGCTGTACCATATGTCATCTGGGTCATTCTCAGTGTCTATGTCTCTTACCATACATGCTGCTTCTTTAGTAAGTTTATGTGAAATACTTCCTTTCTGTTTGTTTCTTGTCACTTCATAGTCAACCTTTCCTAGTCTATGTATAACTTGGTATGGACCCTGCCACCTGGCAAGGAGCTTGTTGTGAGAGGTGGGTAAGAAGAATAGTACCTAGCCATTTGGCTTTAGCTATCTAATTCTAGCATTTTGATCATACCAGAGTTTTGCTTCAGTTGTGCCTTCATACTGTTTGCTCACAGAGAGGTCCCTCAAGCAGTTACTGGTTTTTCACCTTTTGAAGTGGTATTCGGAAGAGAGATTTGTGGTCCAGTTGATGTTCTCAAGGAGGGGTGGGAAGCAAACAAGAGGAGTAGTGAAGTGTAGTGTTGCTAACTCTTAGAGAGAGGTTGGAATCAGTGACTAAATTGGTAGCTGAGCACATGATGTGGTAGGACGGTGTCCCAATCTCGGCCTTCTTCAGAGGATACCTTCTTCAACATGGCTTTCAGAGTTACGGTACAGCTCACGACTAAGTTTACAAAAACACTCATGTCCTCCGGCGTGCCTCAACACATCTGGAAGATAACTCACAGGTTGTTTTCGAACGCACAAGTATTACAACGCACGCATAAATACTTAATGCACGTCAGTAGTGCTCGCGAGTAATTACTGACAAGTGGTGAATACTCGTGAGTAAATCGTGTCGTGCTCTCGAGTAATCACTGACGAGTGGTAAATATTCACGAGTAAATCCTGTCGTGCCCTTGGTCATGCAGTATAGACTTACACAAGTTTGTCCGCGCTTCCTTTATCAAATCAACATTGGAATGCTCTCACAAATAGCACCAGCTCCTTACCTTAAGTGCCTTATCACGTGCGCTTTGTGTTAGAACACGTGCGCTTTGTCTCAGAACACATGCAAGAATTTAGCTGCGTGTCCTCTCTCAGGCTCGTGTCATTTGGACTCATTCGTGTGTTTGGTTTTCAGTTTGAGTGATACGTATGTAGTTTAGCTACGTACAATGACTTGCATGCAGCACACGAAGTCTGACTCCCGTGCAGCACACGAGGTCTGACTCGCGTGCAGCACGCCATGTCCGACTCGCGTGTAATACTTGAAGTATGACTCGAGTGCAGCGCACGAAGTATGACTCGCGTGTAGTGACACGCAAGCTCTGACTGATCCCTCGACTAAAATTGATAAACACACGTGTAAATGGTACACGCAAGTGTAAACTTAGTTGTGAGCTGTACTGTATGTTGAATCTTTCTACCAGACCGTCTGTTTGAGGGAGGTAAGGAGTTGTTTGTATGGATGGACATGTAACAATCGGTAGATATCTTTCAGCAAAATGGACATGAAATCAGTCCCTTGGTCAGAAAGTATTTCACAAGGTATCCCCATTCTGGAAAGAAAACAATGAACTCCTCAGCCACTCTATGAGCATCAGTAGACCTTAACAGTATGTCTTCAGGGTACCTGGTAGCATAGTCACGGATAACTAACACATATTGATATCCCTTATGACTATAAGGAAATGGTCCCACCATATCAATGGCTATCCTCTCAAAAGGCTCCTTCATGACCAGCAAAGAAACAAGTGGTACTTGCTGTTGTCACTCTGGACAGCTATGACAGTTAGCATCCACATCGTGAAACAAAGATGACCAATAAATCTCTGTTGAATTTTCTGTAGTGTTCTATCCCATTCCATGTGTCCTGACAGTAGAACAGAATGGGCAAGCTGAAGTACTTACCTTCGCGACACTATAGGTAGGAGTAACTGGTTCACTGAACAACCCCTATATGGCTTTGCATGGAGTCCAGTTATGGTACGTACCATAAATCATTTTGCTTAAAGCAACTTTTCCTACCACCTCTCTTCCTAAACTCTTTCAGTGAGGTGTCTTACTCTTGTAGCTCTCGGAATTGAGTAATGGGTATGTCTAGATCAGCACTTTGCCTAAGTAAATTGCTCCTTGGCATATTCTCGCCAAGCTTGATGTTTCTGAGACCTAGTTAGTCTAGGTCTGCTTACTCAACCCTCTACAAAAGGGTCATCAACTCTTCAATGGGACTTACTACACCCTTGACTTCAGACTCCCGGCAAAGTGTCTAGTATGTTGCCTCCCGGTCCACCGACTCCTTTCTGTTGAGCTAACTCACCCATTACGACACTCGCATCTGTTTCTTTTGGGTACTCTTGGCTACGACTTCTAGTGGTCACCATTGTGAATTCTCTAGTGACTCCTGCTCCTCCGTACTTTTTGTCCACTGTCGCATCTGTAACATTCCTGTAACATCAGGGCTGACTGTGGGAGCGTGTCAGAAACTGCTGCATTCACTAACATGGCTTCCCTTGTATCTCCAAATTTACTTCTGCTAACGGACATACAACAGCATCACCATGAGCACGCTAAATAATGACTTCCCATCCAACCATTGATCTTCTCCAACTACGTAGGTCTCTCCTGACTATAGTTCTTGAGCATCCGGTGTCCAGCAAAAGATTGTCTACCAGTAGACCATTTACAAATTTACAACTCCTTGATGTAGTACTGTACTCTTGGTTTCACTTCTCAACAAACTCTTATTTCCACAGAACAGTGCCTCACTGGGACACTGCTTTGAGATCTGGCCTTTACCATCACACGTGAAACACCTCAATACAGCTTGTTTGGATGTATCTTGCTTCCTTGGTCAGCATGTTGTGGTGGCCATCACTACTCCTTACATTCCTGTAGAATTTACTAGGATAGTCTTTGGCTAAGTATCCAATCTTGTGGCACACCAAGCAACGTCTACTTCCCTCGGATGCTTCTCTTTCAACTTGGCTGAGTAGTCCTCTGCTGTTTTCCTTGCTTGTTGGTAGTCCTCTGCCAACCTTTCAGCTATTACACTTGACTCAGGCTTGTGCTCTTTTACCCACACTCTGACCTCTTCTGGGAGCATGATGACAAACTGTTCCATAGCACCTATCAATCACTTTCTCTCTAGTGTTATGTTCTTTAAGCCATTTTGCTGCCATGTCTGTTAGTTGGGTTACTACGTACCTTGGATGGTGACTCACCCTCCTTAGCCTTTGCTATTCAAAACATCTGGTGATAAGTTTCTTCATTTATATCATAACACTTAAATATAGCCTTTTTTATCTTTATTAAAATCCTTGGAGTCTTCGCTGCTAAGGGCAGCATACACCTGCCGCGCTTTTCCTGTCAACTGCGGGGCAAGTAAGATGGCCATTTGGCACGTGGGATCTCGTGAGCTTCCATGGATCTCTCAAAGGTTATCATAAATGCTCCAATGTTGTCGGATGGCATGAGCGAATCTACTCCAAGTTTTGTTCTGGATCTTTGAGGTTCTCTCTCTGTCAAGGTAGTAATCAATGTTCTCATGAGTTCTTCCGACCTCCTGGCTCTCTCTACATCCAGACAGGAGCTCTCACAATTTTCTGTGCTACACAGTATTAAATCTGTAATAACTACAGTACAGTTCGATTTAAACTTTAAGAAAACTCGCATGCGCCATTGCACACACACTACACGAACAGCAAAAAATTCGTGGAGTGCTTGCAAGTGCACGATGACTTGATGATGTCTCAACTGCCCGCGGAGAGTAACATTACTCGTCACGAGTCTAAATAAGCTCGTAACCTTAGTGCACTCGACACGTGGCGTCGACTCGAGTATAGCACGGACGCATGTAAATATGCAGCAACGTATGTACGTACCTTGTAACTGGCCAGGAAGGTTACCTGCAAGTCTAACTTCTTTAAGATAGGGTACTACACACCCTTCCATTGTCTGGTTAAGAACAAAAACGTATATCATGTGTGCACGTTATTCTAATAATTTTATGCGACTAACACGTGTTTATCAGCAGGCGCATTTATTTGACAGACACGAAGACTGACAAGATTGATTGGAATAAAGGTAATAGTGTTTTGTGTTTGCTTTATTCTTCCCATCTTTAAATCGCTTGTGTGAGCATAATGAACGACACGTGTTCTTTGTCCTAGTACGTTTGTGTGGTGTAGCTTACACGTTACTCGTGGCAATCATGATGATGTACGAGCACCACATGCGAATTTCTCATGCAGTTGTGTACAAACACGTGAGTTTATGAAAAATACTCAAGTAGAGTTACAAATTACACGCATGTTACCCACTCGCGTACTTAAAGTTTAAATCGAGCTGTACCGTATGTAGAGGGCTGTCAATGTTATATATGTATGATATTTGTTTAAAACAAGTAGAAAGCATGCCAATAACTTATCTGTAATAGGCATGTAACAGATCCGTTCTTTAGTCTGTAAAAACAGATATATAACAGACTTGTTTATTATTGTGTTATGAGATAACTTACAGAAGATCCACTGGTTTTTAGTTACTGTTGTAGAATGTAACTTTGGTGTTTGTACATAATGTATGCTGTACAGAACTGTAGCTATAAATCTAGTGATTGTAAATCTTAAGAGCTGCTGCAACAGCACCTTAAAGATGTAATAAGTTATCCTATTATCAAGGCTGGGAAGTACTATTACGTATTAGTCAGGCTTTCACTCGCTAATTGCTTGTGCATTTTTTGAGCATCACTTTAGAAATGTGATGTGCATACCACACTAATTGATGTTATTTACGTAAGTGTTGTAAGATACCATGTAGCTACTATAGTTGGCTCGCATTTACTGTGTGGTCGCTATTTCTTTAATAGCTTCTGGTAGAAACATGCTAGAATAAAAAAAATTATATCATTGTGAAGCCTGTCAAATGCCGGAGACATTTTTAAAAAAGTGCTTCAGCTGGAGCCAGTGCTTGGGAGTTAATGGAGCTTTTAAGTTTTCCCATACATTTCCTATGTAGAAGCCATTTAAGTACAATTTACTGAGCTGACATATTCGTGACATATCCAGTCAAGTAGATGCGCCAATATTTCATTAGTAATAATAAGTACCATACATTTTTGTCCCTAATGGTGAATTGTTTGCTCGAAGATACCTCTGAAGGTACTGTAAATCTAGTCTAAGTATAGCGCTATACATAGAAAGCAACTTACCAATTCAATTACTAGAGGTGTGTGATAAGGCTACAAATTATATCTCGATATTTACTACATAGTTATCTCAATTATCTAAAATATCGATATCTAGCCTTATCAATTTAATTTTACAAAAAGTAATTGTCTCATGTATAAATGTACGTAGTAAAAACACAGTTTACTGTGATAAAAGCACCAATATTAAGCTGTGCAGTAATGATGATGATTATCATGATAAAGTATATGTGTACCAAAATTGCTAACACAGCTCGTGACAGCTGTATGTTTGGTGTAGTGTACAGTAATATCCAGAAATTTACTATTATCATGATAATGAAACCTATTATCTTTATCTCAATATGGATTAAATATCTCAATATATCTATTTATCTTGATAATCGCACAGCTCTATCAATTACGTAATTTTGTCATTTACACTAAAACTTATTTAACCTCACCATTCTTGGTTTATTGATATACGATTACGTATTTTCATTAAACATACTTATAGTCGCTCCAGAAGCGCTTTTCTTTCTTTAAAACAGTATTGGTGAAGATGCCATTTTTGCAAATGTGTGAGCCTTTGTGCGTGCATATTGCGCATAAACAAAATCGTGACGTACAAAACATAATTCAAAAATGCTTTGATCTTGAATGGCTTCATTTTAGCCGACTCAACCGCATGGTGAACGTGAACCAACTATAATAACCATAATACATAATAAACCTTCACAGTAATTTCATAGTGATCCATTAAGCCTGTACGTACGTAGCTATACAAGTCTAGCCTGTAGCTACATATGCCATAAGTCTAATTTACAGGTCTGACTAACCTGAGTGGTTCCCCCAGCCTCGATTAAGTATGATAATATTTCAAAAGCAGTAATCAACATAGAAAATTATAGCTCCTGAAAATAAGTGTTTGAAATAGCCTTGTAATAAAAACATAAATGGGTTATTAAGGCACTTTTTGTCATTTTTTTGGCTACTAACTACGTAGCTACTTGCATGCTTACACAACACAAGATAGCTACCAATTATTCTGCAATAATCCCCTTGTGAGCATAGTTTTCAATCCTAGGAGTACATAGTTGTGCTAAGTTCAGTATTTATTATGCACACTCCTTAATATAGCTGTGTATGTACTTACAGGAATGCAGCCACCAACTTGCAGCTGCAGATTGCAGAGGTTATTGATAATGTTGTTTACATAACCATCAAGTGGTTTCTCTAGAAAAATGCTAAAATTGAGTTAAAGAACAATGAATTAGAGCAGGAAAAACAGAAAGGCACTCCAGTTATATATGGATCCATCATTCAGGTATGGAAGTATACTTAATGCAATTAATATTATTTAACCTGTGTGTTTTAGCTGCTACATATTTACAGTAATAAATATGTGGCTGTTAGCAATGTACAGACTTCTAAGACAGAAAATACCAATATGCAGGTATTGTAAATATATCTTGTAACACATTTGTATCCAAAATGAAGTTTATATTGTTATTATACGTAGGTATATCTTCTTGATCACAACTCTGAAAATTGTTTGTTTAAAATTTTACCTCGCTACATAGTCAGATCAGTTAAAAATGAGGTATAATTAGCTTGCCATGACCATGGTAACTCTTAGATGTTTTACTTTCTAAGATTCAAGTGGAAGAAGAAATTGAAGATGAGGTATTTAGCTTGATATAACCATTGTAACTTTTAGATTTTTTCTTTTCTAAGGTTCCATTGGAAATTCAAGAGGTATTTACGTATAGCTTGACCATAGCAACTTAAAGATATTTTCATTTCTAAGGTTCAAATGGAAGATCAAGTAATGTTTGCAGCTGAAAAAACAGGACTGTACATTCACACAAGTTGTAGAACTTACCGTCATGTTGGAATTACCTTGCACGAAAACAAGTCAGACATTTCACTAAAATGAATAGACTAGTTTTAGTGCTGTTATATTTTCCTAGTCGTGAAATCAATGCTTCAGCTATTGTGTCAGGATTCACCATTAAGTCTCATTACTGTCCAATGCCCAATGAACAAGAATATATTAAGGTAATAGCTATATACGTAGTCAATAGTTGGTTACTGTATAGATATAATCTTTAGGGTGGCACTATCATCCGTTTGTTTTATTGTAAACTTGAGTGTTACTTAGTGGCAGAAGGATCTTTTGCTTATAATGAGATTGTAGAAGAAGGTACGTAGCTACGTATTCACAATTAAGACAATGCCAAAATGTTGCATTCTTACGTATATGTATACGTAGTCCATCTACGAAAGCGGAAATCTGAACACGGCAAACTTAAACCTCCATCAACTTCTGCGATTACTTACTGGCAAATTGAAAAAGACGAAGACCCTTTAAGTGGTATATCACAAATAATTTGAAATGCAGTACCAACTACATAGTTACATATATACAGTTTGCAGTATACAGTTTACAGCTACAGTTTGAATATTATAATTATCATCAGGTGGTGTAGTTAGCTGGAGAGAAAGGTGTAGAATAAAACATTTACCAACTAGATTGTATTTGGCAGTTGTCAAAGTGGAATCAGGCTGCAGGGTACGTATGTGACTTAGTTATTGATATAACGGTAAGTGCTAATGGCTTACTTGTGTGTGTGTAGGTAATGCTCAAAAAACAAGATATTAACTCAGCCAAGACCGATCCTGATATAGTGTTCAGATTATTTCCAGTTATTAAAGTATGTAATTCTTAGTTCAGTAAGCCAAGTATGAAAGCTTGTGTGTGCTTAATGAACCCATGACATATTCAGAACTGTGTATCTATATTTGTAGAGTGTTAATGATCATCAACTATGTAATAGTAATAATATAATACATGTACACAGTGTGTTTAAGCAACACAATATTTGTATTTAAATTAATGAAAATTTTATGCAGTATGCTTCCAGTGATGTGCTCACTTCCATGTAACCTCTTATCATGCATGTATAATTATATGTATATGCACATAGCTACATAACTATATATAACTGTACGTATATGTATAGGATTGATAGGAGTACGAATGCATTGTTAGCTTGTTTTTTGAACTAATAGAAAGACAATGGAATTCAGTTTGATTCTTATGTAAGAATCAATCATCCTCTTACTAAAACTTGGCTGGTAGTTCAAAAAGGTATTTTTATCTTTTTATAAAAACATCTATGTAATTATATTGTGTAATTTTAGAAATGTGTTATACTCGTAAAGCATTTAATCCCAGTGCTTATGGAATAGCTAGCTTACAGTGGGATTCAGCAAAACTATATCAAATTGAAGTTGGGGATCATGTGAGGAAAGATGATACTTTTATAATTGAAAAGGTTTGGTTATAACAAGCACCATATTGTAATTTTAGAATGTTTGTGTAAAGATTGATGAAGAGCTGATTAAGAAGTTCACATATGTTGCTGGAGTTGTTCCTGTCATCAACGCATACATTCAAGAGGTAGTTACGTACATATATAGAAATAAGAATTTATACATGTGTTTAAGACATGTGCTTCATATATACAGCTGGATTTAAATCCTGAAAAGATTAGCATCAGAAAAGTTCATGCAGTTCAAAAAGTATGTAGTTTGGTTACAACTGAAGGCTGTTAAAGTGTGTTATGATATACGTACATACGTATAGGCACTTGATGAGCTGTCAGATTTCATCAAATATGCTTCTCCAAGAAAGAAAGATCATCAAAAATTATTGAGAAATTTAATGATGCTTGAAATGGTTGTGCATGTAGTATACAATTTTGATCCCCATTCTCAATATGCTAGGTAGCCATACTGAGTTTACATTGGTAAATATTTACTTCTGCGATATAGCATTCATCGGGTAGTTTGCCAAGCTTGTTATTGTTTGATAGAGGCTTATTTGGATGGGGATAGTCGGTAAGTGGCTATAAATGGAATTCCCCTAATTTATAATTAATGATTGATATGTATCTATGTATAGTAAGAATGAGAACTATTTAGCACGGTTCATTTATCTCTTTGAGAGGCAAGTAGGAGTGGGTATTAATGCTGTGCAAATTTTAATAGAAATGATCAGAAATAATATGTAAGTTATTTCTAAGATATTATTATCAACATAATTATACAATCTGAACGTTGTACATAACACTTTCACACCTCACATCAAAAGAATCCACAGGGATACAGTATTGTTACTACGGTAATGAAAGCGTTACATAACATATGTGACCAGATTTGCAATGACCAACCGTATTGTCACAATAAACTGAAATCCATTTTATTGCTTAATGTTGTAGCCACACTCAATCACTATCCAGACACAGCAAAAATAGTTATAGATGGCTGGGTCTGCTTATACAGATGGCTTCTCGACCCTGTCAAGCCACCAGGGTTCACAACAGAGCCTGTGGGACCACTGAGGTGGATTAATAGGACTGAATGGGGCTACTGGGTCACCCACCCTCTTATACACGACACTCGTAATATTTCAGAGCTTTATAAAAAAGTCCCTCAAAATCCAGCATTGTTAACTAGCTAACAACTTTGTTCATACATTGCTAGCTATAAGACTGCTCTACTTCTAGAGTGAATCTGGTGTGGCTACAGTCTAAAACAAGAGAGCTAGAGTGGCTTCAATATTTCAAATTGGTATTTTTTGAAATACAAAATGTGACAATACGGTCGGTTTTTGTAATCCGGTCACATATATAACATGTGCAGTTTTGATTTTCCTTGATATGTTACGTACATCTATTACATACGTATAGCTACGTAAGGAAAGGTTGGTAAATTTTGCAAAGTATTCTTGTGCGGCTAGAACTCAGGGCATTATCACTTGTAGTACAAGTATCCATAACATTTACGTAGCTATGGGCACTTATGCAAGGAATATTGCATGGAGGTCAGGCCACACACCAGAGTGACAATATTATACCTAACTTGCATAAGATTCTTAATTACGTGTATGTATATAAGTATGGCTATGCTGCACAAAATTAGAAAGAACACTATAAGAAAAACTAATGTCATCTGAAACTAATCTACCATGCATGGTGCACAAGTCAAAGTAGTACGTACCACATGACCATAAGCTAACAAAAATCATGCCATTTGTGCATACAAATGTGAGCTTGTGCATAGTTTAAATAACTATGTAATTAAAGTGCTCATGATTGATCTGCAAAACCTTTTCAATCACTATGATCAGTCCATTTCACTAAACTTTACCACTGCTAAGCATGTCCACTTTAACAGTATATGCTGTAAATTGGATTAGTATAAAGTTGAGGTAAGTTTTGAAGTTGGATATCAGTTACAAGTTTTGTTTTGCTAAGTAGCTACGTAGCTTTTACATATGTTGGCAGTAAAATATCTGTGTTTTAACACCATAGCTTCATTGCATCTAAGTATGGAAAAGATATAATGGATAATGTCATTTTGAAATTAATACAAAGCAAAGTATGTATATGTAAAACTTACCTGAATGTGCTTATTGGTACATATGTATATGTTGTTAGGATCCTCGGTTTTTAGATTACCTTGGTGTTTTGTGTGTCTGCAATGGTCGTCCAATTCCTGAAAATCAAGGTTTATAAAATTATATTCATAATTGGCATATGCCTCCAGTCACGAGAGATAGGAAACTTTATTATAAATGTACAGAACACACTCCACACCTAGACTACATCAGTATACTTACGTACAGTCTTATTTTAGTTTTTAATTGTCTATATATACAGAGGCCTTAAATTATTTCTTGTATTTTCCTTATGACAATAAACAATTTGTATGCATGAACAAAAGAAAAAGTTCTGTAAGCTACGTATATACGTACGTAGTGTACCCAAGGTTAACATTATTAAACCATGAATAAACATGTATTTTGTTAACTAAGTATTAAATCCTGAATTAAGTGCTACTTTTGTCTAGATATTAAAGCCTGACTAAAGTTTCCTACTCTATTAATTTTTGAGGCATATACCATCTATGCTACATCTACATACGTATGTAACACTTTTCACGCCTCAGATCAAAGGAATCTACAGGGATACATAAGCCATGTATCCCTATTCTCCTGTACACTGGTGTACATGATCAAAGGGCAGATCAAAGAATTCAAAGGAAAGATTTCCCCATGATACATCTAGATATACACCAGTGCACATCTAGATGTAGCATGGGAAAATCCTTCCTTTGAACTCTTTGATCTACCCTTTGATCTAGTGATGGGCGATACGATACCAAAAGTATTGATACCACTGATACGATACTTTTAAAGATGAGTATTGATACCACAAACTGTATGGTTCGATACTGATACCATCACGTGATTTACAAAAATCATGAAATGTGTCCCAGCTTGTTTCAAAAGCTGGTGAACTGGGTACCAAAAATGTCAACATGCTTTTTTCCTTTTATTTACTAAGACAAAAACATCACCGTATTTAAATTTTTGATTTTTAAGGTGTAAAACACTGTTTACATCATAAGATGTGACTTGTTTTCTTTTCATCATGTGGAGTGGTATCATATCGTATCGATACTTTGTTAAAAGTACTCATGCAGTATCGTATCGAATTAAAAATCTTGGTATCGCCCATCACTACTTTGATTGATAAGTTGGTGTATCACTAGTGCTCTTTATATAGGCACACAAATGTGATATTGATTGTGGCTTTTAGTTTCTAAATTAATCTTTATTTGTAGTTGAAATATATACTTTGTTACTAGTCTTAAAATGTTTGTTTTCGTATCCCTGGAAGTTTAGAAACCGATATAAGCCCAAAGATGCCATTTGAGGCGAGTTTCTTACATGATAAAAATAATCTAGTTGTATCTACATTAATCTATTCTATTTGTAACACTCACCATTAGTTTATCAGCAATTAAACATGATTTTTTGCCCATTTATAAGTCCTGCAGCTTTATAAAAAGCTGTGGTAAACCCACAATTACCAGCGCTACCATGCAAGAACGTCATGACAGCGATGAAATAGAGCCCCACAATCACAACGAGTACCTGTTACTATATAAAGAGGCGGAAATATCGACATCAGGTTTGGGCAACTTTTTAGAGTGCCGGAAGTGTTACATATTACCTGTAACATGTGCACTCGTGATTTACCTGATATGTATGTCCCCTCAGCCATATCCTCGGGCTTCGAGCATACATATCAGGCAAATCCCTCGTGCCCATGTTACAACTATTACATGTATCTAGCTAATATTTTTCTACCACATGCACATTCCAGACACTGTTATTGAGAAACTGGTAAAAAGACATGGAAAGGTATGTAGCTGCTTTTATATGTTAACTACTACCTAGTACATAATACATATATTTCTAGGAGTTGTTTTATCTAACTGAAGTTCGTGACGCTATTTCTCAAGAGTCATCTGATGCAAAGAATAAAAAGGAAATATACTATGTTGCATCTTGCTATGCTTATGAACAGCATCCACTTTCTCGAATTGCTGCTAAGGTGATGATAACTGATTTAATTAACTATATGTGTCAACAATTATTGTTAATGAGAACCATAAAACTTGCAATGGCTGGTACTTGAGAAGGAGGTGCCGATTTCCTCCATTGTTAGTATATTGATTCTTTATATGTATGTAGTTAACCCAAGTACATTGAAATCGGTTCAACTCATTAAAATATTTTTGTACAGCAGTTACGTATTTCTAAAAACAATAAAAATTATGGATAAATTATCATCATGAAATGGGCATATGTATAAAAAATTGTATGATGAAATTAACTAATCTCGAAACTAAGCAGTCTACATTAATAAACTAACCTTTACCGTAGATAACGTTCAAGCAAATCTACACTGACTTTAAAATTTAACGCAACTGAAAACGATGGCAAAAATGACCTATTACACATTCGGGTCGATCAAATATTATTATAATTTACTGCATTAGCTTCGCATGCGAAGACTATACGCAAATACAGCACTTAGAAGTTTATAAACACAAACTCCATGAAGCTTAAGATGCAAAACTAAGTCTGGAGTCAATCCATGCAGATATAACAGAGTTATCGACATGACGTGAAAAATGCAGACGGGTGGACCTTTATATAAAAGAAAATATTATCGATATTATCAATAATAATAATAATACAATATAGCTATACGTTGTAGCACATTTATGAAGATATTAAGTGCATGGTGATTCAACTAACATACCATAGCTCAAACGAACCAGCATTCAGTGAACAATAAAATAATCCAAACTGGAAGCCAGTGGACGATATGGTTGCAGAGTTGTGGTTGTTTTCTACAGGCATACGCAACAACTAAATTGTGCTCACATTTCACTGTTGGCAAAAGTGCCATTACTCAGCGCCGGTATATCTACTGCAGCTGGAAATAGCCACAAGCTTGCTTACTTTGAACTGTCTAAAGCCTCAGTAGTAGCAGGCGTATACGTACAAGGCAGCTAAAAGTTGTTACTCGATAAGTGGGTAGGCATAGGAGACTATAGGTAGATAGGTATACGTAGCTATAGGTATATAGGTGTGGTAGCTATAGGAGACAAGGTAAGTTTAGGAGACTATAGATAAGTTTGGGAGTTGTAGGCATTAGAAGTCAAGGTATAGGTATAGGAGGTATACGGTACAGCTCTAAGGTAACGTCGCACTCGCTCGCAAATTTTGTCGAGTAAACAGCATTACTCGATCGAGTTTCGTGTACTGAAGCGCTTGCAGCGTGTGAAGTGACGAGTACTCGAAGTGAAGTGACGAGTACTCGAAGTAAACTCGAGTGCATGATTTAGCATAAAGCTACGTAAGTACTGTACGTACGTGACAGGCCTTATAGTGACAAAGCGCAAGTAGACGACGAGTACTCAAGTGTGAAGAGTAACTTCACGAGTCAACTTTAGTTTCCTTTAGATATACTATGTAACGTGCAGTAAAAGCCTAACATGCATAAAATATTAATCTATCGAGATCTATTGCCGCATAGATAATAATTTTATATTGCTTGAAAATATTAAGATACACTTACGTGCATTGTTCTTTTGTTGTGTTGCCTTCTTTGCCACTCACAAATAATAAAATGATGAAACTAATCCTATTTTAATCACTAACAAATTGAAGAACGAGCGAAATTGATGCACTGAGACCAGTACAGCAACTACATTATAAAACATGCCACTGTTTATGTGCATGCCCAAGTATTATTCTATTTAAAGCATAGCGTACGGTTCTAATAATAAATCTCGAGCAAACATCCCTAGTGATTCGAGCTTTGTGTGAACGCGAGTATCTTCAACCCTCGAGTGTTTTATCCCTTGACAGTGATCGAGTGCAGCGTATCGAGCATTCGAGTGGCGAGTGTGTAAGTTGCGAGCGAGGCGACGTTACCTCTGAGCTGTACTGTATACAGGAGACTAGGTAGGTATAGGAGACTAGGTAGGCATAGGAGTCTAGGTAGCTTATAACTGACAGTCAAGCAAGTCCTGTTAAATGACCTATAGCTATACCATGCATATAGTATGCATTTTTAACTACACCTGCACGACAGGGCAGACATAGCCAATAGGCATAACAGACTAGGCAGTAAGGCTGAGTAGACTACATAGACTGACATAATTATTATACATAAGACTGAGACTACTAGAGAGACATTATGTGTAGGACACTGCATGTATTGCTGACATGTACTTATGTCTCGGCTTAAGTAGCAGCTAAGCTGTAGGCCATACAGGCTAAGTAGACTAGACACACAGGACATCAGGTATAAGTAGGCATTGGAGGCTTAGTACTTTTATCATACGTACGTACTTATAAAATTGACAGATTTAAGGCATCAGAGAATCCTGCATGTCATCTGCTATATAGCTGCCTTGCACAGCATGCATTTAGCTACATCTGCACGATAGGGCAGGTACATTTGCTTGTAATACTAATAATAATACAACACACACCGATAGCACATGCCACTACCTTATCTGGAATACACATTTGGATGGGAAAGTGTAACATTGATTCAGTACAACAATTGGGCGTACGAGAGACATATACGTATGTATAGCTAAAATCTCTATAATGCTGTGATCTACCTTAGCAAAAAGCCTACCTGGATCAATCTTTATTACAATTATTCTACTGACTATATCCCATTCCATCAAAAATTAACAAGTGACTGGAGCTGAAGTGTAAGTAAGCTTGCTTAAGACATCTTACAACCCCATTCATCAATTCCTTTGTCGATTCCAGCCTCACAAACCCACCATTTTGAAGCTCATTTGAATTAAACTTCCGTTGCAATGCAAGCTGTAAGTGTGATAATCAATCTGTAATGCTAAGGGCCCTTCACCATGGCCTTTCGCTAGAAATCACTTCGAGGAAACATGCAACTCCATACATTTCAATACAAACGTGCATGTCCTTATTCTCGGTATGACATTTAATGATGTCAAATCACAATGTTTAAAGCTGGCTGTAGTAGCTAAATATCACCAAATCACAACTACCACTCTTCATTACTATCACTAAGCTACATTATAAGCATAACTCAATGTTCCATGTCAACAGATTGATCTTGATGTGTTTAGGATGCAGAAAAGAATAAAGAATATCAGTACTTCTTATCACAGCTTGATCTGTTTGGAAAGCTTTGTAAAGTAAGTAACATATACCTGTTTCTGTAATTGAATCATACATATACATTATTGCACTTGAAGGGAAACAATGCTTTAGCAGTTGACACTATAAATGCGGTATGTTTGTGCTACGCATGATTGTTTGCTAATAGTTGATGTCTTATTAGTTGTATAATTCTATTATCCTTGGTGCATGTAAAGTGTGGGTGAAGATTTGTATTGGAGCTGGGTATTAAATTTTCCTTTCTGTCAATCATAACTACATATGTTGTTATTATATTTAGGAATTTAATTACCTCACATTTGAAGAAGCTCTAGTTGGTGCTATGGATGTTAACCTTCATCCTGCACTACGGTCCAGATATGTAGAGTTGATAGCAGGTCAGATTTTTATTAAAATGATGTTATAGTCAAGGTTACAATTATCTGTAGTACTGTATGTTGATGTTGGAGACAACAGAGCAATTTTAGATAGCCTCTCATTGTCCTTCGTAAGCAGACTGGATAAAAATTACATTGAATGAATTGGTGGATAATTTATAGGTTTACAGTAAAATATCAAAGGATCCTTATGAGTTTGCTGCAGAGGATGATACTGTAAACTTATATTTCCCAGAACTGATAGAATGGATACTATCCCATTTTACTGAAAATAAGGTTTGAACCTGTAACATTCTTTATTTGTCTGCATGGCAATAATAATTTTTTAAACGAGATGTGCAGCGACCACCACATGCCTGGCTCTCCTTATCAGTCTGTGGCATGTGTTTGTGTCTGTTGGTCATCTGTCTGTTTGTATGTCTCCATTCTAGGGCAATGATGTGAACATATACATTTTCCATCAATATTATTGACTAGCAGATGTATGTCCCAGGAAAAATCATCTTGCACATGCTTGCAAAAATCTTGCAAGTTTTGCATAAAACAGGTAAGATTCTTGATTCTCTACAATACCTGGACTCTGGACTGGACTGGACTGTGGAGTGGACTCTGGACTAATAGCTTTTCTATCTGCACACTGAAAGAAAACAAGTTAATTGTGTTATCATTTAGTCTTTCTCACTGCATGGTCTGTGACCTAGACTCCACTTATATATAGACTGAAATGTGAACCAGGTCCTTCCTTCTCCACAAGATGTTATTCTGTTATAATGAGCTTAAGATTTTATCTATTGTAGATTGCCATTGATGGTGTCAATCTAGTTTGGCATGACCAGATCATGGCCGGATCCTTATCTCAGGGGGCTTATCGATGATAAGTGGGCACTTATAATTCTAATCAATAAACATTCTGTGACAAAGGGTCCAGCCACTCCAGACTAGATTTACAACATCATTAGCAATCAACGATCAATAAATTTTTAGAATAAAACTGCACAGGCAGCTACATTTTTGGCACCTGCTAGGGACCTGAAAGATTATTATGCTTATATGCAAGCATACTATAAAATATAAAAAGCAAACAAACTAGAATAATTAATTTAAAATTAATAGTGAGTAGGGATCAACCTCAGTGCTCCAAAAAGTAAGGAAACCAGGAATAAGATTTTGGCATGAGAGAACACTAAAGATTCTGGCATGAGATAATTTATAAAAAGCTTAATCCCTACTTTTGGCTCATTCCAGTAGGTTTGCCCAAAGTAGGGATTAAACTTTTAATATCTCGTGCCAGAACCTTTAGTGTTCTCTCGTGCCAAAAATATTACTTCTTGTTTCCTTTGGAGCACTGAGGTTGACCCCTACTCACTATTTAATTTTTTAATTTCTAGTATCATATGAACCATTACTATACAGTGTATTCAACAAATATACACCCCTCGTCCTCAGTCATTGGAAGTTTACCATTGATAAACTCCTCACCCTTTGGACTCGGGGTTTATCAGTGGTAAATTTCCTGTGACCTTGGGTTGTACGTATATTTGATGAATACACCTAGTAGCCATGGTTTATACATAACCACACAATTAAAGAAAATAGTACACTGGTATGAAACAAGTTATGTTTTACCATCTAAAAATCACACTAGCTATGTACATAAATCCTACGTATGTAGCTGTTGATATATGTACTGTGAATATTCAATAACATCTCAACAAAGTCACATGAATATAATAAACTCACCACAACACATACAAATATAAAAGTTCTTTATATTTTAATAATGTACAACTGGTAAATTGCTGTTCTTACTATGAAATGATTAGCATTACCATAGTCTTCTTAGAATCCTGCAAGCATCTGCAAGGACCTTGCAAGCAATCTTGCAACATTGCAAGATCTTGCATAGTGCAAGAATCTTGGGTCTCTATAATACCTGGACTGGACTGGACTGGACCGTGGACTAGACTCTGGACTCACAGCTTTTCTATCTGTGTACTGAAAAATGAGCTAATCATTTAGTCCTTCTCACTGGTCCAGGCCTAGACTCTGCTTACATAGACTGAAATGTGAACCAGGTTCTTCCTTCCATGCAGGGTGTTGTTATTCTGTTAATAAATGCCCACATAGAAAAGGCCTCCATAGGAACTATGACACCTTCTTTTGTGAGTTTCTCACCTTTGTTTATAGGAATACAGTATAGAAGAACAAGGAAGGATAAAAGGAAATCACCATGGCACAGTGGACAAACATTAATCTGAGCAACAGTTTCGTAAATCCGTGGCAATGAAATCCATGTGAATTTCAAAATTTCAAAATTTCAAAAATTCACTACAGATCAAAATGTTAGAGTTTTTGCTTCATTTAACACAGGTACAGCGTTATTACGGCAGTAGCAATGCATTAAGTTGTTTCTTTTGGCTAAAGCCTGTTGTAAGGTGGTTTTTTAAAGTATGAAAAATCCAGAAGTCATATGTACATTTTCATAGCGATCCTTTTTACGTTAACCATACCTTTTGACATAGAGCTGTGAAACTGGCCAGCAAATATAACCAGTTATTGAGCAATGTGATAACTGCCGGTTAACCAGTTAACTGGAGGAATATGAATTTGCTGAAAAACATATAATTACAGTACATACCTAATACATAATTTATACACACAGTACATATATTTATGCATATTAAGTACATGAAACCATTGTTAGAAACTTGAAAGTGTGTCCCACAATATTAGTCATGTTGTTAATTATTTCCTATACCACAAGCATGATATCAATGTGTCAAGTCAACATAAATAAAAGTAGCTATGTGCCATTCATTTTTCATTAAAATTAGCTACCCGGCTATTCAAAAAGTAACTGGTAACTAAAATTACTAGAATGATAAAAAAATTCAAAATTCAAAAGGTAAGTAGGGATTGAAGTCAATAGTGCTACAAAAAGTAAGGAAACAAGGAATAAGATTTTGGGATGAGAGAACATTCTGGCATGAGATAATTTATAAAAGTTTAATCCCTACTTTTGGCTCACTTGTTTGCCAAAAGTAGGGATTAAACTTTTTTAAATTATTCATGCCAGAATGTTCTCTCGTCCCAAAATCTTATTCCTTGTTTCCTTACTTTTTGTAGCACTATTGAATTCAATCCCTACTTACCTTTTGGATTTTCAATTTTTTTATCATTCTAGTTTGTTTGCTTTTTATACATGCTAAGCATTCATAATAATCTTTCAGCAGGCTCACAAATGTTACAGGCGCTTACGTAATAATTATGCTTGTTTACAGGCGCTTGTTAACAACGCGCTTACATGGCAAAGCAGCTGTGTGATAGCAAATAACGCTCGAAAAACAGCAAAAGCTATTTGTCCAAGGCTATAATCTCGAAGTTCAAGATGTAATAAAGTACATGCACGCGAAAACATCTTGCCATGGTGCCACTGTAACTAATTATATCACGTGCAAGCCAGGTTTTTGCGTGACGTAATAAGCAGAAGCCGTAACAGGCTATCGTCACCTTCGAAGGTGAGATTCACACCTTGCTAAAGGAATATAGAAGAACAAGGAAGGGAATGAAGGATAAAAGGAATCGCCATGGCGCAGTGGGTAAATCGTCTTTGGAACAACATTTTCATAAATCCGCTGCCATTACCTTTATTGTGTGAAATTTCTGGAGCCCTACACCTAGCACAACCAGGTCTTACGGCAGGCTGGCAGGCAGACGAAATACAGGTGAATTTTGAAATTTTCAAAGTTGGCTGTAGGTCAAAATATTCGACTTGTCGCTTCGTTTAACCAAGGTACAGCACCATTACAGCCTTACCAATGCATTCCAGTCGGTTTTTCGGGTAAAGCCTATTGGAAGGTTGTTTTATGAAGTGCGAAAAATCGGGAAACCATACAATTTCTTACCAATCCCTACTATTAAGTACTACCGTACTTAATGATAAAATTACTGCATGGTCAGTTAACTGGTTATTAGGTTATTAAACCAGGTGCATGCCGGCCAAAGGCACCTGGTTTCTTGAAATTGTTTATGTCTGCGAAGTTGGTATATATATATATATAATATATATATATGCGTGCGTGTGTGTGTGTGTATGTCCTGTCATATGCCACCGATGGTCCCCCAAAATGGGTCCCCCGGACCATCTGTGGCAATTTTTCTTGCCATAGATGGTCCTCTGAACCAAGTATGGCTGCCATGGATGATCCGCCCGGACCATTTATGGCACCATAGGTAGTTCCCCCTTGCCACAGATGGTCCCCTCTCAAACATCATCCGGCAACCTCGTTCATGATGTTCCTCTGTGTTTGCTAAGCATATACTGCAAAGTTTAGTCTCTTGCAGTCATGTTTCAGTTTGCTGACTTCGATCATTGCACACCCGAGGTAGCTATGTAACTAGTCGCGAGCTATACCTACGTAGATATTGTCTCTGCAGCCTAATATGCATGCATGCATGCATGGATTGCATGCAGCCAATGCTACTCGTTGAAATTCCACAAGCTATTGCATGGTTATATACCTGCTTACGTATACTTGCAATTGTCTGTATACCGCATACATGCATGCATGCATGTATGTAGCTAGAGTACCTGCTATTTTGCTATGTTGCAAAGTTGAAAGTTTGATTACGTACTTAAATGCTGGGCATGCATGCATGTGTACATAGCTAGCTAGCTATACAACTATAGCTATAGCCGACTAATTAACTAAGACTTAGTCTAGAGTTGACAACTAGTTATAGCTAGCTTGTAATATGTACCTTGCATACGTATATGCACAGAACACCTCAGGAAACACCTCCTATACGGTACTTTGCAAAAAAAACTTGGCGAACATTCGCAAAGAAATCGCGAACGTTCGCGACACACTCGCGAACATTCGCGATATGATCGCGAATGTTCGTAATGCCCTATATTCGCGAACTTAATAATTTCCGTGCACAGCTTTATGATCGCGAACAAGTGCGTGTCTTCTGCGCCAGTGGTTGTGAGACAGATCGCGAACATAGTCTTTAATACGTATAAACCTTCGCGTACTAGCTTACGAATAGCTACGTGTCCGGTACGTAATTCGTGCTTCGTGCGCGAACGGAGGCGTGGCACTAGTTTGCGAACTGCATACACGTTATTTTTTCATGTTTTAGTGTTGTTAAGCTTCGTTTATGTTAAGAACGTTTATGTTAAGGAATATTTTCAACTTTGGGTCAGTATTGTTCGTGTCACTTCGGCTTTGCCTTTTAGTTGCAACAGCGATTCCGCAACAACATTCTGGTACTGATGCGTCTTCATCGTGCCACAACTTTATACTCGTGTCTGCGCCTTTGTTTCTTTTCGAGATGAACACTGAAGAGGTTAACAATTGTAAAGGCCAGCCTGCATTTTTGGAAGAAGGGCAGGGAAGCTCTAGCAGTAGCAGCAACAGCAACAACATCGGTAAAAGAAGCCACAGAAGACCTGCAAAAATAAAAGATGACGGGGAAAAGGCTGCAACCATGGGAGTGAATCAGGAAAATGAGGATGAGAAGAAGACAATTACAAGTTACTGTATTCGTTATGAAAATAATGCATCGAAACGATGGGATGGAAAAGAGTTACTTGTTGATAAAGATTGGTTGGATGAGCTAGATCCAGATATTTATACTGGAAAACAGATTCAGCTACCCTGGACTGGAAAAAAAGGAAAAACAGTTTTATGGAATGCTGTTGTAGTAGAACTAGATAATTCCCAGAAACCCTCCCCCAAAAAGCAACATCTAGAGCCTACAAAGCCCAAGCAAAGAAAACAGAGTGGCAAAAACTCCAGCAAGAAAGATAAAGGTGATTATTGCTAGAATGCAACAGTAGGACATGCACTAGATAATTCTCACCCAAAATTGAGAAAGAGTTTAAAATGACAATAGGCTGTCCAAAATACATGAATTGAATCATTGTTTACTTAACATGCACATTGTATACGTATGTAATTAGTCAACAGTTGTTTAGCTGTTTACTCACTTTCTATATATAAATTGGTTAGTTGACAACCCACTGTATGGGTTTCCATGCATGGACCAGTTATAACCAGCTAATTTGTTTGGCCCGCCTTACTTGTTGGGAGATCCTTTAGATGCATTGTCTCTATTGTGTGAGTATACAGGTAAATGACTGGGTTGGTGTTATCAAAACATGAATTGGTTATGATGTAGCTATAATTCTAATGTATCTATTTTGGACCTTTGTAGGTAAAGCCAAAGGAAGTATTATTACTGTTTCTGATTTGGATACCTGTAAAAGCAATCCTAAATTTTCATTTGAAAATTCCTTGGCTGCTCAAGTCATACAACAGCAACAGAGCATAATTAAACTTTTAAGTGACCTCGTAGATATTCACAAACATCAATTTCCACAGCAGCAGCAATCAGTTCCACAGCAGCAGCAGCAATCAGTTCCACAGCTGCAGCAGCAATCAGTTTCACAGCAGCAGCTGCAGCAATCAGTTCCACAGCAGCAGCAGCAATCAGTTCCACAGCAGCAGCAATCAGTTCTACAGCTGCAGCAATCAATTCCACAGCAGCAGCAGCAATCAGTTCTACAGCTGCAGCAATCAGTTCCACAGCAGCAGCAGCAATCAGTTTCACAGCAGCAGCAATCAGTTCTACAGCTGCAGCAATCAGTTCCACAGCAGCAGCAGCAGCAGCAATCAGTTCCACAGCAGCAGCAGCAGCAATCAGTTCTACAGCTGGAGCAATCAGTTCCACAGCAGCAGCAGCAGCAATCAGTTCCACAGCAGCAGCAATCAGTTCCACAGCAACAGCAATCAGTTCCACAGCAACAGCAGCAATCAGTTCCACAGCAGCAGCAGCAGCAGCAATCAGTTCCACAGCAGCAGCAGCAATCAGTTCCACAGCAGCAGCAGCAATCAGTTCCACAGCAGCGGCAGCAATCAGTTCCACAGCAGCAGCAATCAGTTCTGAGACAACAGCAGTTATATTCACAGCAGGAGCACCAGCAATTAGTATTACAGCAGCAATCAGCTTCACAACAATCATTTTCACAGCAGCAGTCGACAGAACAGCAATTCCAATCTCAGAATCAACAATTTCTATCCCCCCAACAATATCCGCCCTTGTTTGCACAGCAATCAATATTGCAAACTCAGCAACCCAAAAAGGATAGTATTTTGTCTTATGAAAACATTACTGATGAGTTATGGGACACAAGTACAGATGATGATCTAGAGCTGTTAGACATTTGGAAATTTAACCCACAGCCTAGTAATAATAACTACCAATCTAGTAGTGATAATGATGCTTTATCAACTACACCTGCTGTTGATTCATTACGACTAAGTGGAAGTTCAGATTCTTCTACACCCAGTACCAGCAGCGCTAGCAATACAGGTGTTCAACAACCCTCATTTACCACGCCGCCAAAGCTACAACCTATTGAGCAGGTGTTAGGAGATCATCCTGGCACAAGTGTTGCGAAACTTCGGAATTTAGCATTGAGCCTGGCAAAGGATGCAATTTTTGGTAAAGAAGAAATGGTAAGATGTAGCCTGAGTGGTCGCAAAAACACTTCAAGCCTAGATGAGAGAAAACTTGACTATATTAGAACTGTAGTCAGATCTAGAGTTCCAAATATGACTCAAAATGAGTTTGACTGTGTATGGGGGTTATGTAAGAGTACCATATCAAAGTCATGTCAGTCATTGCGTAGCAAGACAAGAAGAAAGTTGATCAATGCTTAACACTGCCTATTTATTCGGTAACAATCAAATGATTATAAAATCTGTACGCTGATTTGTACAAATGCAGTAAACTGTTATATTATGATGCTAAACACTTGATGTTTTAAAAAATTCACCCATATATTATTTATAACTGGATATCAAAAAAGCAACCAAGTGCATGTGCAAACTAAGTTTCAATATTTTTCAAGTCATCATATATGATATAATAATTTCAACTAACAAAAATGGAATTTCTATTTCAGCTTTTGAAACTCGTCAAAAATTAGTGTATCGATTTTATGATGCGTATGTATATAGGTCTAATTTGTGCCCACTTGGTTGATTTTGCATATTCGTTGTATTATTTGGGATTGGTGGTCCACTGATATACTAGTAATTAGTATCGTCCCTAATTTTATTACCTTTATTGAATGGATTTGTCCCATTTGTTTTTACTGCAGTGCTGGAAATAAGCAGTAAAATATGTTAAGACATACTGTCAGAACAAAAGTAATTTTGATCAGACATTTATGCAATTTGTTAAGGTAGTAACATCCTGCCGGATCCTCTGAAATTGAAAATGGTTAGTATTACGAAGTACTGATTAACTTGTCAATGACCTAAAAGTATTTTTCTGCTTAAACATTTTGTCCGACCAAAACAAAAATATTAATGATCAGATAAATGTTTACTTTCCAATTGCTATTTTAAGCACTGCACTGAGATTGGGAGAGTACCTTTTGCCTTCTGTACAATCCTTCTGGCCCTATCCCATTTACTTGATAATAATAATAATCAATGACGACTCTCATGTGCAAAGTGGAAAGCTGTAATCAGTACACATACTTCGATTCACATGAATAGTTAGTGTTTATAGTCTGGGGTGGAGAGTCTGGACACACACACACACGCACGCACACACACACGCATGCACACACACACACGCACACACACATACACACACACACACACACACCAACTTTCCAGATGAAAGCAAATTCCATAACCAGGTGTGCATGCAGCACCTTATGCAAACTTATTGGTTTGTTGGTCAAATATCTAAGTTGCAAGGAAATGTCTGTTGACTGGCCATTATTATTCGCTCTGGGTGTACTCCTGGTTCATGTTTTAACAGTAAATTTAACTTTATTTTAAATCAATCACTTGTTTTCACAATCAAAAATACCAGTACATAATAAACACATACAGATAATAATCAACTAATCATACAAGTAACAATAAATAAAAGTGTTTCAGTAGCCCGTTGCATTTCCTTGAACTTCAATCACCTTGGGGAGTACCTTTTTTAAATGCCTGATATATCGACAACACTTGGCAGCATCAATGGTAGCCCAAAAGCAACGAATACCATCTACTAGCTGGTCTTTAGTGGTGGGCTTAACTTCACGACGTAAGAATTCTTTCATTTCATGCCAGAGATTCTCTATCGGATTCATATCCGGGGATTCCGGAGGTGTTTTCCACCAATTTATCCCTTTACTAGAATAAAATTCCTGAGCCATACGAGACGTGTGCTTCGGATCATTATCTTGGATGAAGCGGTGTGTACTAGGAGGTGGATATTTTGCAGCAATAAAAGGCAACAGTGTCTTTCGGAGTATTTCACAAAACAATGCTGCATCCATGATTCCTTCAAAAATACACACTGCTGTTGCACCCTTTTTGCTAATCCCTCCCCATACATGAACTTTTGTGGGGTGTTTAGGGCGAGGTTTTAATCGAGGTTTTTCTCCTTCTTTCCTGTAGCAGCGTCTGCGATGAGTATCTAATTGAACAGTGGTTTCGTCACTAAAGATAGCGTCATCAAAGTTATCATGTAACCAAGTCATGGCAAACTGGAGTCTTTTTTCTCTATTCACATGACGTATCAGTTGACAATACGCTGATCCTCTGTAGATCCAACCCATTTGATGCCTTGCACGTGTAATAGTAGCTAAAGAAATATAAACGCCATAGGTAGCAAGTATGCTTTGTATTTGAGTAGCTGTAGTTTCATCATCACGTCGCATTGCATCTTCGATAATACGTTTAATCGCAGGTGTTATCTTGGAAGGCAATCCTGAACCTGGTTTTCTATCAATTTTCCCATGTACAGCATAGTGTTTTAAAAAGTTACGTACTCTTTGCTTTGAAACTTTCACTCCATCTTCTAGCGCGAGGCAATCAACTATAGAGGTAACACTTTCACCTTGAGAATCTAAACTAAGGATTCTTTTTTTAGTATAACTGCTCATAACCATGACGTGAACAAGACAAGCAGCACAATAACTAACAGTAACAGACAACTCTACACGGCAATTTAAAATAATTTATCAAAGATTGCATGACATCCTTTTATAATAATCCATGTACGTACGGCTGTAGATCGCGAACTAGAACGTTTGTTAATAAGTTTTCTCACAAAATGTTCATGAGCCAAGTCACGAAGTGTTCCACTCATGACTTGGTTCATGAACTGGTTGCGAACTTACTCGTGAGTCTGTTATTAGTCACTTCGCGAAGTGTTTATTCAACTCAAAACATCGTTTACGTACGTATTTCCGTTTTTGCTTAATACATTCGTGAGCTATCCGCGAAGTGTCATGAGCTGTTGACGAAGCTTCGTGAACCATTCGCGAATGTTCGCGAATGTAGTGCAAAGTTTTTTTTGCAAAGTACCGTAGCTCAATCACGTGATTAAGAATAGGAATGTATACGTAAGTTTATGAATTACAGTATATATCCTGTCACTATTCCACTAAAGAACTGCAAAGAAGACTATGACCTGTTAAAGCTATAGCACATACATAGGAGTCAGCTAGCATCTTGCATGCATGGATTCATTGCACTGTAACTATATAGTTCGGTTTCTTGTAGCCGGTAATTAGCGTTGTTTTTCTGCATGGCTATAATAGTCATAGCATTCTTTGCAGTTAACCATCTACGTAACTATTTTTTCCCGCCCCACAAGAAAAAATAGCAGTCTGGCTTGCGAGACTACGTATGTAACTAGAGCCATCATAAACATTGCTGCTTTTGCAAACTACAAAAGCTTGTGCTTTTATTCAACTTTGTGGCGCCCGACCACGAGACTAATAAGACTATAACTTCATCCATAAGTTTAAGCTTGTTACCATGGCCAGTGGCTTTAACTTGCTTCTATAGCTCTCAGCTACTGCATAGCTATGCCACTTGGGACTGAAAAAACTGGGGGGACCATCTGTGGCAGCCATACTTGGTCCGGGGGATCCGCTTCCACAGCAACAAAAATTGCCACAAATGGTCCAGGGGGACTGGTTGTGGCGGGGGACCATCTGCGGCGTGACAGTCCACCCCCCAGGCTATTAAAAATCATTAACATGAAATGAAGTCTGAATAACCAATCGAACAAGTCCTACTGCCTTTCAGTAACACTTGCTATCGATTAGTGCTGAAATGAATAGCAATTTTTACTATTCGAATAGTTGGTTACCAATTCGAACGAATACCGATTAATCTATTGTCCAAAACTATATATAAAAATGACTGAATACCTCTGATAAAACAACTTATTATTAGGTTAGTATCAAAATAAATGTAAAAATATCTTCAAAATCAAATAAAACCTTGAGTCAAATATCCATTATGCAAGAAAAACAAGCAAAAAATTGCTATACTGGATAAATGTAAGGCTTTAAATAGAAAAACGAATATTCTATTGGTTTCAAACTACTCGAATATCATTATTACTAATGAATAGTCCGAATATCCGATTATTCCTTTCAGCACTACTATCGATACTAGGCCACTCCAGATGGTTGTCTAGTTTCTGGTCCTGGTGACTTCCAAATAACGATGCGGGTGGGCGGATTTAGCCATTATATCATTATGATTTTTATGTACAAAACATTTGCTATATATTGTATTAGATATCACTAGTACAGGCTTGTTACTGCAGTTAGAGCACTGAGAATACCAGCAAATTCTAATTAAGGTGTCAATAAAAGTTTTAACTACCTTTTTATAACCATGATTTATAAAATTATATTTATAAGCCTTTTAATTTATACAAACTACCTTTGTAAATTCAAGTCTGCTTGATATCACATCTAAAAATGGCAAAACCAATTAAATGATGTCATTGTGCATGTGCAATGCTAATACTGGTAAAAACATGCAATTCCCATAGTTTGATGTGGGAGGTGGACCAGAAACCAGACAACCAGACAACCAGACAACCATTTGGAGTGGCCTTACTGATGGGCGGGGCCTTAGTAACAAAGCATGTTGTGAGTTACTGCCAAAGAATACTAACAAAATGCAGTTCATTTATTAGTAAAAGCTGTTTTACCAGCTGTACATTCCAAACAAGACGGAGCACTTCAGTTATAAAAGTGGGTGTGCCATGCGGGTTGCGAAACGACTTAATAAGACAGGGTTATAGCGTCACATTAATAATTTCTGCTTAAAACAACTTTATAAAAGCTCTATCATTAAAGTACTGGAGTATAAAGCTGGTTTAAACAAAAGAATTAAATTTGTATGCGTTGCTATGTGTTCCTTAGTGATGAGTCTTTGCTCACGTGGCTTACCCATGACGTCATTAATTACTATTACAATACATTGAATAGTAATTGATTAACATTGCACAACACCTGGTGCTTTTTAGATGGTAATACATCAACTTGTTTTCACAGCTCTATTTTCACACGAAGGTAATGTTTTCAACAACAAAGTGTAGTCACGAACCCAAGCGACAAAGCTGCCTTACATTTAAAAACAATGGTTGAGTGAACAATAATTGATTGTTCAGGTTGCAAATGGCATTATTTACATATACGTACTTTGCTATTCATGCGTATATCATTAAGTACGGTAGTACTTAATAGTAGGGATCGCTATGAAAAACTATGGCTTCCAGAATTTTTGCACTTTTAAAAATAACCATATAACAGGCTTTAGCCGAAAAAACCTACCTGGATGCATTAGTACTGCTGTAATTAGGCTGTATCTTTGTTAAAAGCAGCCAAAAGTCTAATATTTCGATCCACAGCGAATTTTAAAAATTTCAAAATTTACCTGTATTTTGTCTGCCAGCCGTAAGACCCGGTTCCGCTAGGTGCATGACTCCAGATTTTTCACACAACAAAGGTAATCACATCGGATTTACGAAAATGTTATTTTGATTAAAGTTTGTCCACTGCGCCATAGCTTGTCCTTTGTTCTATCTTCATCGATTGATCTTCCTCAACCAAAGGATGACGAAATATACGAAGGTGTCAACATTCCACGCAAGGTGTTAAAATGTAACAATAAACACCTTGGATAGGCACATGCTTACTGATGCAATCTGTAACGCGTAATGGAAGAAGAATTCAGTCTTTCTCTATAGTTTCGTCTTCCATAGCCAGACCAATTTATTTGCACGCAGCTGCTTTATCAATCTTCTGAATTGTAAGCACCGGATGTTAATTATAACATTAAGCGTTTATAATCGGACACCTATTAACGACCTAGTAGCTGCGTATTAAATAAAATGGTCTGGCTACGAGTAGAATATAGTCCTTCCTTCACAGTACAAGTCGTTTTACCATATAGACACTTGGTATTGTGATGAAACGAGTCTGTTGTAAAGGTGGGCGTGACACATACGTAGCGAGCCATTGTAAACTATGTAGATATCAATTGCTAAGAAATAATTCCAGTCTTGAGTGCCTGTAACAGCTAGCTATAAAAAGTAAACAAACTAGATTTTTTTTAAAATTTGAATTTAAAAGGGGAGTAGGGATCATATAAAAAGTAAGGCAACAAGTTGTTGATCACTCACCACCCAGCATATTGCATGTGTTTACTCAAGTATACAATTGGAGCTAGGTAAGCGTTCATACATGCACAAATGAAACACATTCCATAGCACTTCTACAAGATTTAATCCCTACTTTGGCAGCCAGCATTCAAAGCAAAACATTATGCAGCCAACGTAGGGATTAAATCTTGTAGAAGTGCTAGAGAATGTGTTTTATTTGTGCATGTATGAACACTTACCCAGCTGCAATTGTATGCTTGAGTAAACACATGCAATATGCTGGGTGGTGAGTGATCAACAACTTGTTGCCTTATTTTTTATACGATCCCTACTCCCCTTTTAAATTCAAATTTTTAAAAAATCTAGTAATAAGAATTTCGTATACGTATGTATATACCAACCTGTTACCAGGTGAGTATGTACGTATACTAAACCTGTCATGCATATGTATATATGCTACAATAAACACCTGGTGGCTCCTTTGAAATCTGATGTCATCATAGTATAATAGAGATATATTAGCTAGTTTATATGTGATACAGTCTGTGAAAACAGGTCTTATCCATTTACACACATTCAATAAATCATAACTTTCCTTGTGAATGAGCTAATAATCCAAAACTTACATCATTTATATTCCTATGCTTAGTTTCTCTTGTATCAAATTTAGTTATGTACCTATAGCTTGCTCACCAAGTGAGTTACCGTATATGGTACATATTTTAATTTGGCAGTTTACCAATTGTCAGTGTTTGACGGATTTTAGCCTAAAAATCAGCTCTTCCTTGATATACAAACGATGAGTGATTGGCAGAAAGATCTGTTTTGCAGACCTGGTCACATATACATACGTATGCATTTATAAAATTTTTTGTTTTTTAGTCAGTTGTTGCCTCATTAATTGATGAGAACAATTTGCATGCTAAAGTAAGTGATGTCGTGGTAAGAAATTTCAGTTGACAGTAATGTTATAATAATATGTAGGTGCTAGATCTTCTGTATCTGTTAGTTAAGTATGGATACTGTAGTGATTTTTATTACATTAATGAGATAATACGCTTACTGGTATCACTGTTGAATGGTAAAAATGACAAACCTTTCTCTGGAGCTAATGATGAAGAAAGTATTTCATTTAGAAAGGTAAAAAATAGCTACGTTAATTCAATATTTTACTCTTTTTTTGTTTGATTAGAAAGAACGATTTGAAGATAATCATGAAAACAGGGCTGTTTTTACCCTGAAAGTCAAAGCATTGAAGATAATGGATTTGTTCTTCAATTTTCGTTTTTATTTAAGATTGCAGGTAGGCATTATTAATGTTGGTTAATAGCACTGCACCACTAGTATCTGCAGATCATGTAGTACATATTAGTTATTTTGGAGGGTGGACCCAGATCTAACACTTGGCTTTTTGCTGCTGTAGCATTACCCCTAATCATTCCTTTATTGGAATCATTATAGTATGATGTTAAGCACATTGAACAACTCACATGTTTAATACAGCTACGTATATATAGCTACGTACATGGAGCTAAAGTATAAATTACACTCTAATACTCTTTGGATATAATAAAAGCCCTTTAGCCTATAGGATCTAGTTATCCCTTAAAAACAACTTCTTCCACTGTATCAAATTTTGTCTAAGGTCATTAACTGTATAATTAGCTAGTAGCCACGGCTGCTATAACTTCCACATAGAAAGTACATAGTGCAGCGACTAATCAAGACATTTATACCAAAACCGCATGCAAAATTAATTTTGTTTTTTCAATGTTTTACTATGCAGCAACTATCCAAGGGCAGCAATACACACAAATACATACGAGTGAATAATTAATAGGCACAAAAAACATACTCAGACAACAAATCAGCCGCTTCTGGAATAGCAACGACAAGCTGTAGTAAATTGTGCATGTGTGATCAAACAGCCATGCATTCCTGAACAGTTGGATTATCCCTGGAAAAATGTTAATATTTATAATGATTGCGGGAAGTGTGAAGGAGCTTGTTCCCATTTCCGAGGCCTTGTAGTGGTACTGATGCTGATGTAATGAGATTTCTGGGCAATGACAAGGCTTCTGAAAATGAATTCTCGTAACAACAAATTTGCGTTCATGTTACAACCTGAAGCATACGTACATACGTATGTTGTTTTTCTATTGCAGTACCATGTTACGCATGCATTAGTTGTGACTGGATTTTGGAAAATGGTTCCAAATCACACATTTGTAATTAGATTGCCACATGGACAATGTTGCATATTCCAAGATATTTCATAATACTATGGTTGAAACTTAAGAAATTCTCTGGAAGTATATGCATAAATAGAAATACGTATCATAAAATACATGCATAAATACACTGAATTGCATGTGTGATTTGGAACCATTTTCCACAATTCTATTTCCTGTATAAAGTGTATACTGCATACACCCACACTAACCCTATTTCCTGGCAGCATAGACAGTGGAATAGAGGCACTGGAAGCACCTGCCCCCACAAATTTATGAGTTACCCTATAGGAATTCATAGAGATATGTCTTGCTAGCTTATTGTGCCCCCACAACTTTGAGTAAGTTCAGCTTCCTCTGCCTCCCATGGCCAGATCACAAATCCTCTGTCTATTAACTCCATTTAATGTTACATACTTATTAAACTCCGTTGCACAATAATACATTAAGTTATATTTGTTGTTTAGCACTTCATTTATGATTACCAACTGTTAAAGAAAGTGATAGAACTCAAGCCTGATGATGCTGATCAACAGTTAACACAACAAGTGTCTCATTCGACAGATCCCCTAGTCATATTGCACAGCTTTAGAGTTTGTTTGTTTATTTACATACAGTAGCACAACACATTAGCATGCTCACTTTACTAGGAAGGTCCTGAGCCTCCTGAACTGTTAAAATGTCTAGAAAGGGATTCTCATAAGCTTCAAATCCATGAACGTCAAAATAAATAGTAATTGAATCATGCAAATTTACGAGTGAATTTATTATATAATTATATGTGCATATACGTAGCTTAATGCAGTTGGCTGTTGATAGACTGGATGTAATATTTTCATTGAACCAGTATGAGTGTATTGATGGAAAAGTTGGGATTAACTTTTCAGAAATTTTGATTGTGAGTTTATAATACGTGTTAGCTATGTACCTATTTCGACTTGATTTACTGCAGGATTTGTCCCTGTGTCAAAATGATGAACTCTTGCATGAATCACTACATTTGCTGGGAAGAATATATGCTGCTGAGGAGGACTTGTTTGAGAAAGCGACTCAGACACAAGTTAATTTATGTATATTTTGCTATGTGATCTTAATGTTTAATGTACGTATTCAACAGTTACTGATCACTCTTGAATCAGAAAGTGTTTACACTAAAGTGCAAAGCATGCTTCCTACATTGCATCGCTATGGAACAATAAATGTAAAGGAAAAGCAGTGTTTAGAATTAGTAACCATTTTGGAGCAATTAACAGTGTATGTTATATGTATATTCATTCATTCCCATTGTGTGTGTGTTACATATGTACGTATCATAGTTCAGCAAGATATTATGAATTTCTCCGCTATACTATTATTAATAATCAACTTGTTATCCTACATATTTAGTAACTAAGGCTGTCAAGTACCCATATGGAATTTCTATCTTTTTAACACCTTGATCACTTCAAAGTTGTGTACCAAGTAGAAAACCATGGAATTGCAAAGTTTTCCACCTTGTTAACACCTTGTACCATGTTATAAAATTTGTACTTACGAATGTAGTATTACAATGGCTTCTGCATTGGTAACTCCATGTTTGGGCATGTACAAGTTGTCACTCTCATGACTAGGACACTTATTGACTTGCTTACAAAGATACATCACACAGCAGATTCAAAATTCAATGTACGTATGATATTCACTTCATGATTCCTACTCTACATATGTATATGGTAATTTAAGTTTTGTATAAGTAACCTTGCGAGTAAGTGTAAGATTTGCTAGTGGAATACAGTTATATTATTTGACAACTACGTATTTTGCAGTCGTCGTGCAAGGTTGTACAATTTTCATGCAACCTTCACAAGGTTGTGTGCACCTTGTATGCACCTTGCAAAAGATAATTCAAGGTTGCTGCAACCATACAAAGTTGTAATAATCTTGCTACAAGGCTAGAAATTTCCATTTGGGATAAATAACCTAGCTACATATGTATCATAAAAAAGACATACATACTAAAAATGGAAATTCTATATCCTCATCCTTTTTACATCCTCTTGACATTCCTATAGCTATAATTTAAAGAATTTCTTAATAATGCTTTTGTGAAGACATAATAGTTAGCATTATACTGAGATGTCTATATTAAATACATACATATGTAAGAATATAAAATGTATATGTATAACTTTTTCTACGTATGTAAAATGTAAAATGTTCATACTAATTATATCTACGTACATACAGGTTGTGTTACTTTGAAGGAGATGAAAATCAGCCACACAAACAGAACCAAAAGATACTATACAACACAGGTTCGAAAATGTTACCTTACCCTTTTTGTTTTAACATTTTTGTCATTATGCATAGGAGTGTTTTCAGATGTTTTAAACTTAGTTTTCCGAGATAAATCAAGTCGTCGGATTACTAGTGATGGTGTGGAAGTTGTGGGTAATATTAGTCTAGATTCTCCTGAGACCCGGCAAAGAGAGTTGATTTTATCTAAGTGTTTGGAATTCTTAAGACTACTGGCAAAGTACAGTTACAATCATTATATAGTACTAATATTTTTATAGGGACCATCCAACCGTTCAGGAACAGCTGTTTGATCGCATGGATGATTTACTACAGCTTGATGTTGCAATTCCAGAAATGGCTGATTTATTGTCTGAAGTGTGTTTTTTGAGTGCGACAACAATAGTATATGTGTTCATGGCTATTTGTAAATTTAGGTGTTTACTGGTGGACCAAAAATATGTCTTAAAATTAAAGAGCAACAACTGGAAAAGGTGTTTTTTCTGATTGCTTATGATGGAACTGTAGAACGTGCTGAATTACTGAAAATGCTACAAGCCATTGTGAAGGTAAATTCTGTTCAATTTTATTAAGCTATGCCTAAAAGATTTGTTTTTTGGTTTTTTGACAGGTAGAAAAATTAAATCTTCCTTTAAAGAGGAATCAAGCATACGTAATCAAGTATTTCACCAAGACAAGTTATTACTTTTGTGATCACTTGCTTGGTTTAGAAGAAGAAAAGGTTGCAAGGAGGTAATGATTCTACCTTCTACATAGTATGTATGTAATATGATACCCAATATGCCTAGTTACCTGATGCAAAACATATGTGACCCGGCATGAGAAAACCGGGCTTATGTACACAAAATACACCTGTTCATATTACGGTACATATCTCCTTTACTGTTTAAGATTTTAGAAATCTGTAAGCTGCATAAGATTCCCTATGAAAAACTGCATAAATGGTGAAAGTTGTGCTGGATTCCCATGTGTATACATAAAGTTATTTAATTTTGAAATCCAAAAATGGTGGTCAAATTTTATGTGCACATAAGCCCTATTTTCTCACGCCGGGTCACATATAGAGTTTAAAACATGTGAACAAGTGAAGTTGAATTCTACGTATTAGAATGCTGTTGAAAGTGAATGTCAGCAACTAGGGCTGATATCACAGAGTATGACCAACACTTAGCATGATGCATCATTAAAATATGGATATACATTTTTAAACCAGGCACACCTGATGTATACCTAATTTAAAAACTGTTTTGTCAGGGGAAGAATTCATTTCTTTATGTGACCAGATTTACAAAAACCGACTGTATTGTCACATTTTGTATTTAGAGAAATACCAATTGGAAATAATCAAGATGCTGTAGTTCACTGATGCTTGATAATAGCCATGCCAGATTTGCACCACAAATAGACCAGTCTTTTATATACATAGCTAGAGATATTTATAGACAGTTTGACATGTTTGTAGACAGTTTTCACTATAGATATAGTTAAGGCAATAATCGTGATAGTCGCACTATTTTTGCTTCATAATAATCATATGCCAAAATATCAATATCGCCCATCCCTATTGTACAGCATGCCGTTGTTCAAATTCTTTAAACTTAAAGATAAACTACACAACAATACCGGTAGTTTGGTTCTTTCAAGTGGAAGCCACCAACAAAGAAGTCACCAATGCATAGCAATCCACGTCGGAAATAGTTCAGCTTCAAGGAAATACAATTCCTTTACGCCTCAATAAAGAGCCAAAATAGGGAAGTACACTGCTGAAAATGGCTCAGCAGAACATTTCATGGCAACCTAGGGTACTCGTGTTAATGAGTCGACAGTAAAAAGACTGCAGTCAGAATACTTGGAAAAATTGAAAGAGGTAAGTACATAGTGTTGGAGGCTAAGTATGCAGCAGCAGAAAAGGAAGAGTCCAAATCTGCAGACAAAGGAGTCCATACTCTAGAAACAAAATGGAGAGGCAGGCCATTACTGCTTGGGATGGATTTAGATTCAGCTGTGCAAGCGTATGTGCAGTCTCTCAGAATGGCAGGTGAAGTTGTCAATACATTTGTGGTAATGGCAGCTGCTGAAGGCATAACTGCTGCCAGAGATGTCTCAAAACTTGTGTCTCGTGAGAACTTGATGTGTGCAGTTTTGTGAAGAGTCAGTGTAGGCTGCAATCCAGCTATTGACTTAAATTTCTTGTGCAGCATTGGCTGTGCAAAATTAATGTGCTTGTCTGTCAGCATCTCTCCTGTAATAACAACACAATTGTATATTCAGTCAATGACCACTTCAGCACTACTACTGCTCTGTTTGTTTGTTCCATTCCATTTCAGTACATTTGTAAATTCAGACTGAATTGGTGGTACTCTACCGCATGAGCTTCTTCAACTTGCATAATAGGGCACAGTCACTGCATAATACAAATTTGCAAGAGATTTCTATTCCCCCTGTGACAAATCTGATGAATATCGGCAATGACTGTCTGTATTTTCACAGTTTATTGTTCCCCCAAGACATAAAAATAGTGAACAGGCCTCTGATAACTTTCTTGAAATGTGGCCTATCATGCTGGCTTCGTTCTTAATGGGAACGGCATATAAATCATTCGGGTTTCCACTTTCTCACTCAACAAAGTAAATCTCCCACATTTGGAGTCCAAATATTGCCATAAATATGGTATCCTCACACACAAGACACTACCTCGTGTATATCCATTTTGTTTTTCTAATGAAGACTACCATACCACCAATTGCATTTCCCCCACCTCAACACCAAATATTTGACTTACCAATTATTCTGCGTATACAGTATGATACTACTTGTAATCGGAATTCTTTATCATTAAGTACGGTAGTATTTAATAGTAGGGATCCTATGAAAAACTATGGCTTCCAGAATTTTCGCACTTAAAAACAACCTTACAACAGACTTTAGCCGAAAAAACCAATCTGGATGCATTAGTACTGCTGTAATTAGGCTGTATCTTTGTTAAATGCAGCGAAAAGTCTAATATTTCGATCCATAGTGAATTTTAAAAATTTTGAAATTTACCTGTATTTCGTCTGCCAGCCAGCCTGCCTGCCGTAAGACCCGGTTCCGCTAGGAGTATGGCTCCAGATTTTTCACACAACAAAGGTAATCACGTCGTATTCCGATTAAGGTTTGTCCACTACACCATAGCTTGTCCTTTGTTCTATCTTCTTCATCGATTGATCTTCCTCAACCTAAGGATGACAAAATTTTACGAAGGTGTCAACATTCCACGCGAGGTTAAAATGTAACAATAAACACCTTGGATATAGGCGTATGCTTACTGATACAATCCATAACGCGTAATGGAAGAAGAATTCAGTCTTTCCCTATAGCCTTCTATTTTAGCCAGACCAATTTGTTTCAGCTGCTTACAGTAATACCCCGGCTGCTTATCGATCATCTGACTTGTAAGCGCCGGATGTTAATTATAACATAAGCGCTTATAATCGGACACCATTAACGACCTAGTAGCTGCATATTAAATTTAAAATGGTCTGGCTATGAGTAGAATATAGTTCCTTCACAGTACAAGTCGTTTTTCCATATAGACACTTGGTATCGTGATGAAACGAGTCTGTTGTAAAGGTGGGCATGGCACATACGTAGTGAGCCATTGTAAACTATGTAGATATCAATTGCTTCCAGTCTTGAGTGCCTGTAACAGCTAGCTATAAAAAGTAAAACTAGATTTTTTTAAATTTTGAATTTAAAAAGGGGAGTAGGGATCGTAATAAACAATAAAAAGTAGGGAAACAAGTAGTTAATCACTCACCACCCAGCATATTGCATGTGTTTACTCAAGTATACAATTGCAGCTGGGTAGGCATTCATACATGCACAAATGAAACACATTCTCTAGCACTTCTACAAGATTTAATCCCTACTTTGGCAGCCAGCATTCAAAGTAAAACATCATGCAGCCAAAGTAGGGATTAAATCTTGTAGAAGTGCTAGAGAATGTGTTTCATTTGTGCATGTATGAATGCCTACCCAGCTGCAATTGTATACTTGAGTAAACACATGCAATATGCTGGGTGGTGAGTGATTAACTACTTGTTTCCCTACTTTTTATTGTTTATTATGATCCCTACTCCCCTTTTTAAATTCAAATTTTTTTTAAAAATCTAGTAAACATAATTATACGTAACTACAGATTTATAAACATACATGAGTAGGCATTAAGAACCTGTATTATCTTTATCATGATGGTTTTCAGGGAACAATTGCTGACTCACGCTGATGCATCTGACCTAACTTTGTGTATGTTGATAAATCTGTTTGATCTCCTTGCTTCGTGCTGTGAAGGGGAGAATTTATTTATTGAATCTATTTGTCAAAAAGTGATAGGAATCTCTGAACTTCTAAAGGTTGTATGTAATGTAAATTCACTTGATATTATGACTAATCTCCTTGTAGATTTTATGTATGCATGACCTTGATCCAATTCATAAAAAGCCTTTTGTAAGATTTTTGCTTTGGGTATACATGAATACAGAAGGTGATAAAATACAAACTGAGTCCACAATACTATTTGATGATGAGTACGTTAGCTGTGTGAAATGTTTATGGTTGAGTGTTTATGATGATTAATAGACGAATGAGGAACTATTTGGAGCATATCAGTTTGTTGTTGGATGGTGTTGTTAAAGCTTTGATCAACCCACCTAGTCAAATAGCATCAGCAAAGTACAATGCTACATCGAGGTCTACAAGGATCAAAACAATAAAAACAACAGTACCTAATATTCCATTTGTAACTAATGAAGATGGAGATTTGATCCCTGGACTTCTGACATATTTAATGGAGGGAATTCTACCCATGCTTAAAGTACAAAAACTTGGGGAAAATGTTTAATAGTTGGCAAAAATTTTTACTTTTATATAGGTGTACTATACTGAATATATTTTTCCTTTTGACACATCCACTGGTGATTCATCTGTAGCAGAAAAAGAAATTCAAGTATCATCGGCTACTATTGCTCGTTCATTAATGGTCAGTAAGTTTACGTGTACAAGTTTTACCATTTATTATTTTCAATAGCATCTGTCTGATGTTATCAAACCATTACTGACCTCACAAGATCAGTGGAATGTTTTGCACACAACAGTGCTTACAATTTTGCAACAACCTTTTCCAATTGAGATTGATCCTGAGGTAAAATTGTCTAAATATGTATGATTTTAAAATTAATGTGCACTTGGCTACCATGCACAAAATTAAGAAGCAGTTACTATTATAAGGTGGTTTTCGCATTAACCATGTAAATAAAGACTCACGGTAGTGAGTCATGAGGGTGAGCAGCAGCTACAATTTGTGGCCACATTATTACAAGCACCATTGCTGCTGTAGTTGAGCTGCCATAAAAGTTTACATTTAGTTATTAAAAGACCTAGCATATGTCTTACTATATAGAGTCAATGAACCAATGATGGAGTAAATTTGTGCCACCATTTGTACAGCCAACTATTGTGATTTTTATAGTGTTCATTCTGTTTTATATAACATTAACCCAAAATCAGTTTAGCTAATTTTTTGATACAGCCTTATCTTTCCTTGCATTAAAACTTTTATGGAGCAGCCATTGTTAATTTTTATCTGGTACAAGGCTACTACAAGCTGTATGCAAATAAATGTAATACAAGTTGACTATAAAAAGTGTGAAGCAGCATTGTAAATAGTTACATGCAACCAAACAGTTTGATGTTTATCACCTTAGGCCAAGAAATTCAGACTATAATGTCTTTTGTAGCTAAATACATACCTAATTGTTTACATACGTATCAAAAATCCTTTTACTTAATAGCTAATTATGTAGTTGACAGGATATTTTCACATTGTAGAAATAACTGTCAAGATTTTCCCTTTAGTCAACTACTAAGAGCAAAAAGGATCCACTTGGGATGATACAGTACCGCTCAAAGGCAACTTCACACTCGCTCACACTTTGTTCTCAAGCAACAAGTACAAGTATCGAGTGCTGATTCGGTTGTATTTCGTACTATGCTTGCTCTCAACTACTCGAGTACTCAAATCGAGAGTCTGGAGCGAACCTGTAGTATCACTTCATCGAGTTTCAAGTACGTAATTCGCATTGACCATTGGGACTCTAGACTCATCCCTACCCACAGCCAGCAATACAATTCATGATAGAGATGCGTAACCTACGTAGCTCTGGGCCAGACGTTGCGGATGCCATGTTTATGAAGTGTGAAATGTGATGCACATTTCTATTTAAAGCCTACTAATAAATTTTTATGTACTAGTTAAATGAGGCACATGCCATTTGTTATTTATTGCTGAATAGCTGTGCTTGTAGGCGTAGAGAATGTTTCTGATGGGAGATAGGCTACATTATCTAATTTAATTCATGTAACACTCGGTGACCGCACGGGTAATTGTTATGGAGCATTGAGTTTAGCCTAACTGGCAGTTTCGAGTTGAGTGGAATACAGGTTGCGAGCAATTTAAGATTCGATACATGCAGAATTTTGCTCGAGTACCATTTGAGTTGAGTGTAACGAGCAGTCGCGAGTCAAGCAAAAAGTTGGCAAGCAAGTGCAAGTTGGCTTTGAGCGGTACCGTAAACTATCTATTATAATGCATAAATGCTTATACATATCACTTTAGGTTCAAGAAAAGTTTGATAATAATATCAAGTGCAGTTATGATGTTACTACACCTAACGATGCTCTTCTGGTAAATAAAAAGGCATCAAATTTATAGCAAGTCTACCTTTTGTCCATATCAGAGATATGAGAACATCTATCATAAAGAAATATTGCTAAACAATGAATTTAACAATTTTGTGAGAAACTATGAACTGGCATATTGGGGTCCAAATACAGCTTCCGACCAAATTGATTCACCTTATGAAACACGTAAGTTTAATTCTTCAACTAACAAAGCTACATAAATCACCTATACTACCTACGTACATACATGCACAGCGTATAGTGAATTCGTAGATGAATTCTTGGATGAAAAGGGAGATAAATGGCTACCTTTAGGAAAGTCTTTTCAGGATCATGTTAATCTTTACATTAGGTAAAAGTGTTAAGCTGTCTATCTTATTGTTTTACTAATTACTGTTACAGTAGTGATCATTTTCCAGATGTCATAATTATGCCATATATAAAAAGAGTTGTTGATTGTCTTGAGTAAGTTAAGTAGAATATATGTACATAAGGTTTAAAGGCTGTGATATTACATGCTTCAGGTCATCATACAAGAATTTAGCTAATCTTGATGAGAAAGAACGTCAAAGACAAGACAGGAATGACATCAGATCTTTGCATTTACTTAGAACTCTCATTCATAATCAGGTTATGCTGGTAGATCCCAGTCTTAGAGAAGAAGGACAAGATCCTGCACTTTACAGAATGTTAGTTGATGTTACTTATGAAACTATACTGCTACCATGCACTGTAATGACTGTAGGCAGTGTAAGTATGTGAGATCAGTCCAGGATCAAATCCAAAAACTCGGAAATACTGTTGAAAAAGTACATTGAAAAAAGGTTATTTTATAAGTCACTGTTGGAAAATTTATAGATTGTAAAGCTCCTTGCACATCCAAATGATAAGATATCTACTGAAGCTTTGGCTTTTTTATCCATGCTACTATACAATGGAAATAGAAACGTTCAGGTATTTTATTTAACCATTTAAGCAATTCTTTTTTATTATTAGTTCACATTTGTAGGAAAGGATTAGCCATATGATGCAAACTACAAAAGAAAACCTTTTTGTTAGGATGCAGCAGGTCCTTCAACAAGCTGCACTGAATGATCATGAAAGAAGGGCACTTATAGCCAAACTTGAATACCTTAAGGAATCACAAAAATATCTAGTAAAATCTATGCATACACAAATCACCTATAGTTATTAACAACATATGTTTTGGTATAGACAGATACATATGTTACTCAACAAGACTGTCAGAGAACTACACGATCAACACTCGAAGTAAATAGTTAAAGCTTAATTTTATTTGTGTATATCACTTTATTACATTAGGAGGTATTCAGTCTGGAAGCAGTATTACCGCTAGATGAACCTGGTGGTGATTCTACTAAGCAGCAATTTATTATGTCGGTATGCACAATAGCAATAGTAATGTGACTGTATTTCAGAAAAGGGGTCTTATACTCACATCCAAATTTGCAACTTCAAAGAGGCAACATCTAATTCAACTTTACAAGCCACCTGTGATCAAATCACAATTCTGTTGAAAAGCATTCCTATCATTGACTTAACCACATACAAAGTTATGAGTATGAGACCCTTTTCACAAATCCAGTCACAAATTGTTTAGGACAATAGTAAGTTGTGAGGCCAAGAAAAAGCAGTAGCATGTAACGACTGAGTGAATTACATACGTATACGTATACGTGGTACTGCTGAAAAATTGCCGACACTGTAGTTAAGAGCTAATACTAAGCTACGTAGTTATTACAGGCCTAGTATGTTCTTACTACAAATCAACAAACTGACAATGGAGGAAATTGGCAACACCATTCCTGAGTAACAGCCATTATGAGGTTTATGGCACTTGTTTGTGTGACCATGCCCAACGAACCATCCTTTCCCACCCAATTTGCTTGTTAATTGAGAATTAATATCTTCATTAATGTAGAATCAGGAGCTCGAAGTTCATCAAAATTGGTTGGCTAGTCTTATGTTACAGCCTTATACGTATGTAAAGTCCTCCTTTCTTTAAATTCTTTTATGTGGCAATCGTTTTCTTCTAGTTCTTCTTTACTTTCATCCCACATTTCATGAGGGTTTGCATGAACCTCAGAATTTATATTTTCAGCGAGGTAGCCAGAGCAATTTTAGCATAAGTAGCTTGCACTGAGTTTAAGTTCCTGAATAAATTGATAGCCGCACCTTGCAATAAAAGCGGTTTGGCTAGGCCATTAGTCTATACAGAAGCCCATCATAGGCATATCTCCATCAGTAAATCAACACATGCTACGTGAGTTATCGATTTACTCTACTCGCATTATGTATAATAGTGTTCTGTTAAATCGTAATCACGCAAAGGCAAGGAAATGTAATTACAAACATAGCTACAACGTAGTACAATCGTACTATGATCGTAATTTTTTTACGAAGTATCAAGACTCACAATAGTGAGTCGCGAGGCCAAGAAGAAGCGCAGCAACGCGACCACTGTAGGGAGTTATTTACACGTAGCACCGCCCTCAAACTCGCAAACGCTCTAGCTAAGCCGCCATTAAAGCTATCGCTTAGTTATTATCGACCCACAACGTTCTTACTATATAGAATCAACAAACCGAGAATGGAGGAAATAGGCGCCACCATTCCTAAGTACCAGCCATTGCGAGATTTATGGCGCCCGTTGTGCGACTACGCACGACGAACCATCCTTTCCCGCCCAATTCGCCCGTTTACTAGACAATTAGTACCTTCATTGTTTGAAGAATCAATATCCCGAAGTTGATAGACATCCATCCAACCATTCTTCTGATACAGCCTTATATATGCCTTCCTGTGACCACAAAAATTTTTACGTGGCAGTCGTTTTTTTTCTTTCTTTCTTTCTTCATCGCACACTTTTTTGGGGGGCTTGCGGGAGCTTTCGTGAACCCCGGAAGTTTTTTCAAACTCCCTTTTTATACATTCACTTGTTTGTCTAATAACTCACTCATTTCTTCATGGATTTCAGCCAAATTTGTATCAGCACTTCTCCTATGCATGCTCTACCAGTCATACTATTATCAGTCTGAAGTAAACACTTGAATGTATTTGAGAAGGACTATTACACTGCAGGTTGATAGTTGTCATAACTTGGACCCCCTTCGAATGATTTACATAAACTTTCAGATACACAATCTATATTGATGTATCACTCTGTAGTGAAAGTTAAAAAAAAATCTCGGGCTTGAGTTTTTCAAAATTAAGCTTCAAAGTTTAATTTGCAATATTGTGTGCTATAGGCAAGTATAAGTTATGCCCATGCAGTACTTCTCTGCTGCTTGCTAGTAATAACATCTGTTTATACTTCCAAAAAAGTAGTGATATGCTAAACAAAAACACCCTGGGTGTAAAAAAAGTGCGAGGCCAATCAGAAGCAGCATTGCAAATAGGTATGTGCGACCAAAAACTTTGATATCAGTTGAGGCCAAGAAATTACTTATCAGAAATCTTTTTAACTAGCTACTTGAATGACATACAATAGTTTATAGCATATTTTCACAACTATGATTGGCTTTGTCACTTGGCCACCTTTTTCACACCATCATTATTAATAAAGGTGGCCAAGTGACAAAGCCAATCATAGTTGTGAAAATATGCTATAAACTATTGTATGTCATTCAAGTAGCTAGTTAAAAAGATTTCTGATAAGTAATTTCTTGGCCTCAACTGATATCAAAGTTTTTGGTTGCACATACCTATTTGCAATGCTGCTTCTGATTGGCCTCGCACTTTTTTTACACCCAGAGTGTTTTTGTTTAGCATATTGTACTACGATTGTAATTACATTACATTACGTTACCTTTTTAAACCAGGTGCGTGCCTGGTTTCTTGAAATCGTTTTTGTGAAAACGTTGGTATGTGTGTGTGTTTGTGCATGTGTGTGTGTGTGTGTGTGTGTGTCCCCGCCCCCAGACTATTAAAAACCATTCACGTGAAATGAAGCCTGAATAACCAATCAAATAAGTCCTACTGCTTTTCTATGACACTTGCTATCAATATTACTGATGGGCGGGGCCTTAGTAATGAAGTGCGTCATGAGTTACTGTCGAATAAAAACAACGTAATGCAGTGTTAGCCGTTCATTACATACATAGTAAAAGCCATTTGAACAGCTGTACATTACTAACAAGACGGAACCTTTCAGTTTTGAAAGTGGGCTGAAAGTGGCCTTGCTGGTTGCAGAGCTTATAATACAAGACTAGCCTATAGTGTTACAGTAAGAATTTCGGCTTAAAACAACTTTGTACTACTTTTACAAAGATTTATCACTAAAGTACTGGAGTATAAAGCCGGTTTAAACAAAATAATTAAATTTGTATGCATTGCTATGTGCCCTTAGTGATGAGTCTTTGCTCACATGACTTACTCGTGACGTCATTAATTACCAATACACTGAATAGCAGTTGATTAACAGTGGTTTAACTTACACATCGCCTGGTTTTTAGATGGTAGAACATCATCAACTTGTTTGACTTGTACTGTATTTAACAGCATCCTCAAGAACATGCTAGTCTTCTTGGCTTGTAACTTACAGTTTACATTAAGTCACTACCTGTTACTAACATAGTAAAATTGATTATGTATAGTTATTTATTGTACTTTGTGTGGGCAGATCAAAGGGTATAACCGTTCTATAACTACCATAATGTGTCAACTAGGTAGTTATAGAACTGTGGTTGGGTAGTTATAGAACACTAGAGTAGTTATAGAACTGTGGCTGATTGATGCAATTATATCAAAGAAACACCATTCATTTATATGACAAATGTGTTAAAAATATAGCTAATTCCTTATCAAAGAAGTTGTGATTTATTTTAAGTTTAAGAAGTGCAAAGTACAATAAACCACTTAAAGCACTGCCACTTCTTTTATATGAAAAATACAGCACAAAGTGAGTGTCGAGTGGCAAATATAGCACAAGGCAAGTATTTGTGGTAGTGCTTCAAGTAATACGTACTGCATGCCATTTGACTCATAAACTCATGGTATAAAATATTAGTATATATGACATGTGTGCTTTGAAATTAACTACGTATTGTATCGATGTATTGTCCTGCTATCGCTCATCTGCTAGTATCATGATAGTATTCACAATCGTGAATGGTGAATTGTATACTATCATTATAGCAAAAAATATCACTATCGCTCAGGCCTATAAAGCTATTCTACTTTACATGTCAGTGGCCTAATGGATGACTCACATAATAACAGGTAGCTACAGTTTATAGTTATGTATTTGTCAAATTTCAGGAGAAAGCTACATCCTGACATTACACACACAACACACACACACACAACACACACATGGCAACAGCACATGCAAACAGACTGGTGCTTATTAGCATTAGAGTTTTATCCCAAGTAAGTAGCAGTGAAACATCTTGATAACTGTATTTGAGCAATCATATACGTATGTATGTACTATAATACTATCATAGATATTAGAGAGCAGAATATCTGGTGGTTATACTTCTTTCTTGTTGTCTATGACCCATTTCCATTTGTTCAGGTATTGCCATCTTTGAAACAATATTGTCATTCTTCATTGAGCTGTCATAGCAGCACATCTTCTCCTACGTAAATAATCACAACGTGTACACAATGATTATTCTCTGTTTAGGAGTTGTAGCCATTCTTAATCTGTACAGCTGCTGAGTTCCCTTCTTCCCCTGGCATTTCTTCACAACCATGATACATGAAGTATCCATAAAATACTTCTCTATGCTGTAAATCCTCCATTGCATGGTTGACCATACAAACCATATTTGGATAATCAGTAATTTATCCTGTAAATCCTACATGGCATGGTTGATGGTATGAAGCGTTGTAGAGCTTGGTTAACCAGTTAAATACCGAGTATTAACTTGATCTTCCCTATAATATTGTTTGTTGACACTTTAAAATTTCATTACTGTCAGTGCATAGCTACTTTATGGCTATAAGGTTTCTTGTTAGGATCTAACATCTGTTTATGTATAGCTACTTACAAAAAGATAATTATCCGCAGCCTAGCTGTGCAAGGCCAATCAGAAGCAGCATTGTAAATGGTCATAAGCTACCAAAAACTTGAATAACAGGTACGTACATATGTAGTTGAATTCCATCATAATCGCTAAAACACAATGTACGAAATGGTAATAAGCTTTAAGCAATTTCACATGGTACAAATGTAAGGTGCTTGCATAGTATGGTAGTCCTTGGTTGTGAAAATCTAGCTTGGGGGTTCTTATTTAATTTTCTATAAAGGTCTTGCGCTAAATCAGTGGTTAAATACTGATACGTAGTAATTTTCGAATGATAAAATTTATGAAAATAGTTGCTTCCCAAGCATTTTGAAATAATATTTATGAAAATAGAAGAAAAAACCAATCCTCTTTTGTTGTGACCAGCATGATATGAAATTTTATTTTCGAAAAGGGTTTGCGATTTTCAAAATTTTCGTAAATTAAGTCATTCAAAAATTATTATGTAATACGCGATATGTACTCTTGAGTGTGCAATATAGAATTTTAATAGTTTATGAAGTCCCATACAGTGAGCGTGTACTAGGGCCAGATGAAGCAACATGTGAGACATCTCAATTGGTGACTTTTGACTTCTCTTCTTCGCAACTACACTAAATATACATCTATGTATATGCAATATACTGAAACAGTCTTCCATCAAAAACTTGCATATCCTTCTTTATTTAGCACCCAGTATAATTAATTTTATAGGCGCCTAATTTGGGATGACATTGTTGCTTTACGAACAGTCAGTAGTTACGTACTTTTAGTATTGTTATTTTAATAGAGCAATGATTAGTTGTATTGTTGTAATTAAAACTATCAGTAAATATACCGTATGGCATGATAATTTTACGGTAATAAAATTTTACGGTTTTGCTATATTGTGTAAGGAAAGGAAGTTGACGGATTTTAATTTTATGGAGTCCTGGCTAATTAAATAGAGGCGCTTTATGGAACGCACGCTACATGATAAATAACCGTGCACCTGGCTTCTTAAACTTGATCTGTGGCATGTACGAGTATCCGATCTTCGAGAAAATTGTAATAACTCTCCACATATAACTGATGTCTAGCTACTATACTGAATTCCTTTCAGTTTGTACTTTATCTGTTTGTTCATTTGCATTTTTCCAAATGGGCGTTTCCTTAGTAGCTGTGTGTTGAACCGCCTATATAATATTATAAATATCTAACACTCGCGATTGGTGATGCTGCATTTAGCAAGAGGCGTTTAGTTGTTAAGACGGTAAAAGTGGGCATGTCAATCGTAGCGAAGTGACTAGACGATTCCTAGCTACCTTAAGATGCTTTTGGCAAAATAATTACTGGCAAATCCAAGAGCAAACTTGAGGAATACTATGAAAAGTAGCTATTGGCTAGCTAGGTGTTAGCTTTGATTGCACGTGCGTTTGCGCGTGCATGGTGTTACTGATGTGGATATAATCAATAATATTTTATGGAATTAAATTTTACGGTTATGGCACCAACCGTAAAACCGTAAAATTTAATTCCATGTAAAATTTTCATGCCATACGGTATATCAAGACTCACGATAGTGAGTCGCGAGGCCAAGAAGAAGCAGCATACGCGACCACTGAGTGAGTTATTTACACGTAGCACCGCACTGAAATTCGCAAACGCTCTAACTAAGCCGCCATGAAAGCTATCGCTTAGTTATCACAGACCCACAACGTTCTTACTATATAGAATCAATAAACCGATAATGGAGGAAGTCGGCACCACCATTCCTAAGTACCAGTCATTGTGAATTTTATGGTGCCATTTGTGTACCCACGTCCGATGAACCACCCCTTCCCACCCTATTCGCCCGTTACTCGAGAATTAGTACCTTCATTGTTTGAAGAATCAATAACCTGAAGTTCGTCGAAATCGGTTCAGCCAGTCTTCTGATACGGCCTTATAAATCCTTCCTTCCACAAAAATTTTTTAACGCGGCAGTCGTTTTTTTTCTTCTTTCTTTCTTTGTTTCTTTCTTTCATTTTCATAGCACACTTTTTCGTGGGCTTGCGGGAGCTCGCGTGAACCCCGGAAGTTTTTTTCAAACTCTCTTTTTGTACATTCACTTGTTTGTCTAATAACTCACTCATTTCTTCATGGATTTCAGCCAAATTTGTATCAGCACTTCTCCCATGTATGCTCTACCTGTCATACTACTTTTATCCTGAAGTAAACACTTGAATGTATTTGAGAAAGGCTATTACACTGCAGGTTGATAGTTGCCATAACTTGGATCCCCTTGAAATGATTTGCATAAACTTTCAGATACACAATCTATATTGATGTATCACTCTGTAGTGAAAGTTTAAAAAAAATTGTAGCCTGAGTTTTTCAAAATTCAGCTTCAAAGTTTAATTTACAATATTGTATGCTAAGCAAGTACAAGTTATGCCCATGCAGTACTTCTCTGCTGCTTGCTAGTAATAACATCTGTTTCCAAAAAAGTGGTGATATGCTAAACAAAAACACCTTGGGTGTAAAAAAGTGCGAGGCCAATTAGAAGCAGCATTGCAAACGGGTGCGACCAAAAACTTTGATATCAGTTGAAGCCAAGAAGTTACTTATCAAAAATCTTTTTAACTACTTGAATGACATACAATAGTTTATAGCATATTTTCACAACTATGATTGGCTTTGTCACTTGGCCACCTTTTTCACACCATCATTATTAATAAAGGTGGCAAGTGACAAAGCCAATCATAGTTGTGAAAATATGCTATAAACTATTGTATGTCATTCAAGTAGTTAAAAAGATTTTTGATAAGTAACTTCTTGGCCTCAACTGATATCAAAGTTTTTGGTCGCACCTGTTTACAATGCTGCTTCTAATTGGCCTCGCACTTTTTTACACCCAAGGTGTTTTTGTTTAGCTATATCGTATAGCTACGTACATAAACAACAGTGAAAAATTTTTGAATTGTGGGTTTCTGTAACTTTGGTCCAGCAGTTGCTGGGTCTGTTGGACATGTTCCGCTGCCCCTGAAATATGCAAACAAGCCTCGGATTCACTGAAGATTTCAAAACACCATTTTGTCAATTATTTACTGCCTAACTTTTTGCTGTAAATAAAACCAGCACTGACTTGTTAAGTATGACATACGTACATTTTAGAATGAAGCTTATGAGATGCAGACCTTTAACTATGGACAGAAAGGTCGGTTGAGAATGACCGATCCTACTTACAGTGCAGCTAGAAAAAAGAAAAAAAAGCTTGATCAACTATCTGATTTTGAGGTATGTACGTAAATAAATAGTAATCAAGTATTATCGTTATTTACTGCGTGTATATACGTAGCTTTGGGGAGAAGCTGCAGAGACAGAAGATGAAATACACCTACAAAAGATACAGAATGAATATGTAGGTTTTGGTCTTTGGGGCTTGTGACTTTGTTTGTTTATACTAAAAATACTTAATGGTTAACCTGTGTAGGGCAAAAGGCGTGATATAAATGATGATGATGATGACAAAGCCATTTCACTCAAGTTTAAGGACACATCTCATATTGAGTTGGCACTTCAAGTCCTAGGGTTAATGTGTGATGGTCAGTATCAACCGATGCAAAATTATCTACGAGAACAGCCAGATAATATCAAAACTATCAATCTTGTGTCAGAAACTTGTACATTTTTATCATCATTGTATGTTGATGTCACAAAGGATACAATTGTACTTATTACTAATGCCCTTCAAGCTCTGATAGAAATGAGTGTGGTAAGCTAAATTATCTATTGTGTGTGTATACACATACGTACATATGTGTGTATTAAATGATTAATTATTTGTATATAGGGAAATTTTGCCAATCAACAAGTTCTTTTCAAGCACAAAATAATTGACGCTATTAATCACATCTTGCAAACTACACTGGTTCAACGATGTTCTCTTGCAGCTGTAATACATTAAGGCATTCATTGATGTATTTTTAGCATGTTTCTTACTTAGGTTCTTAAGTTGAAACAATCTGCTATTGAATTGCTTGAAGCTATGTGTGAGGAAACGCATGCAGGAACAGAAAAACTTGTTCAAAGCATATATAAGGAGGTGGACATTGAAGCTCTCCATCACACCCTTGTTTACTTCTATAGACTTAGTAAAGACCCAGAGATGGTGGGTAGTTATACAAAATGTAATTTGAGACAAGTGTGTGAAGTGTAGAAAGCTGATAAAAAAGATGACGAAGCAAAAAGAGCTGCTTTTAGAACTTATCATGTATTAGTACATATGGCAGACTTTGAAGGAATATGTTTGAGTGATGTTGGTAAGTATTTTTGGCAATGGTTATGCAACTGTAGCTATAATAATTATTTGACTCAGAACCACAACCCTGTCAATCAAAGGACGCTGCAGAGTTAAAAGATTATGCTAAACTTAAAGAGGCTTGGAATCACTGTCAGGAGTGGTCTAAAAGTATTGAAGTGATATATAAAAATGATGAAGACCAAAATGTTTTAGCAAAAGTTCATTTTAGTTCATATCCTTCAGTGAGTAATAACAAAGTAGAGTATTGCCATATAGCTTTACTGTACGTGATAGGATGAAATGCCTGAAGAATTGATTGAAAAAGTTAAGTATCGAGTGAATCGTGATTCACCAGAAGACAAAACTCGAGATTTTCTAAAATGGATGGAAGAAGCTAAAAAAGAAATATTTCATTTGGTACATAAGTGTAACTACGTATACAACATTTTGTATATAATTGTTTGCTTGGTATAGGCTGTCCTTCGTCAACATTGGTACACTAATATGTTTCTATACAAGATGTGAGTATATAATGTAACTTCATTACATAGCCATGTAGCTATAGAGTATATGTACATGCTTAAAATAGAAAATGGAGAAACTATTTGCTGATTTTTTGGACTCTGGTAATGAATATACTGTTTATGATTGCTTGGAGTGATGTTGATTTAAAATTGTAAGTTTTGTTTATCGGTAATGTAATTACTAAAAATAGATATGGTAATACTTCATAAGAGAAATCAACAATAACAAGTTGATGTTCTACCATCTAAAAACCAGGCGATGTGTAAGTTAAACCACTGTTAATCAACTGCTATTCAGTGTATTGTAATAGTAATTAATGACGTCACGAGCAGCAAAGACTCATCACTTTGGAGCACATAGCAACGCATACAAATTTAATTCTTTTGTTTAAACCGACTTTATACTCCAGTACTTTAGTGATAAAACTTTTAAAAAGTAGTACAAAGTTGTTTTAAACCGAAATTCTTGCTGTAACACTATAGGCTAGTCTTGTATTATAAGCTCCGCAACCCGCACGGCACGCCTACTTTCAAAACTGAAGCGCTCCGTCTTGTTAGTAATCTACAGCTGTTCAAACGGCTTTTACTATGGAATGAACGGCTAACACTGCATTACCTTGTTCTTATTCGGCTGTTACTCACGATGCACTTCGTTACTAAGGCCCCGCCCATCAGTAATATCGATAGCAAGTGTCATAGAAAAGCAGTAGGACTAATTTGATTGGTTATTCAGGCTTCATTTCACGTGAATAGTTTTTAATAGCCAGGGGGGCGGACACACACACGCAAACACACACGCATATCGACGTTTTCACGAAAACGATTTCAAGAAACCAGGCGCGCGCCTGGTTTAAAAATGGCAAACAAAATTTACACAACTAAATACGTATATGTAACCATCTTATAATGCATTTACCCCAGTGGCGGATCCAGGGGGTTTCATTGGTTTCCACGGAAACCCCCTTTCAAATTGGTATTAATAAAATTATTTACAATCATGCATTAATCAACTACAGTTGTTAAAAGCATACTTTGTACTGTTATACATCCACTTCTTAATCAACTAAGAGTCCTCTTAACCACTAAAGGTAAACAGGTTGTCTTAAACTAACCATTTGTAGGTAAACGTGCACAAATACGTGCATTTATTATTGATGGGCACCAATTAGAATATCACGGAATGAGTTGCAAATGGAAGCAAGGTACTAGCATTACCTCTTATTTTACTAAGAAAAGTAGACCAGCAAGTAAGTTAATTGTTAGTTACATAAGGAAGCTTGTCGATTCACTGGAATTCGTTAAGCTAGTTCAATGGTACTAGCTATCAATAATGGAAATTCCCAGTTGAAGAAGTAGCTCAACAATTTAGCCATCTCTATGATATAACTACATAGTCTAGCTTCATTCCTATGCTTTTCCTGGTTTGTTGTATATAGGCGAAGCCGATGCAAGGTCTAGTGAGGTGGGTGCTATCAGCATGGCCCTGTGAAGGATATGCCAGGATCCTCAGCAGATAGTATGCTGACTGGAACCACTAACTCAAGTCGGATCGAGCCTGTCTTTGTTGGCAGTGATGATTGTCAAGTGATTGAGAGTGATGATTGTCAAGTGATTGAGGATGGAAATGAGGTCGATTGTCTTGGCATTGTTAACAATGACATTCAGGCGGTTGAGTACGGTATTGTAGGGTCTAACAGGCAATTACCATCAGATGCAGATTCTGTATCAGTAATTAGTGATGGTGGTAATAGTAGTGATACAGAAGTAATAACAGATACCAACACTTTAGCTGTAGACACCAACGTTTGTATGGTAGACCGCATCAATGCTTCAGCAGTTGACTCCAATTCTGTAGCAGCAGCAACTGTGGCTGTCACTGAATGTGACATTGGTAAGCTACTGCTAAGTGGGATCAATGTGCAAAGACTCAATAGGGAGTATATATTTAAAATTTTGTCTTGTGAGCCAAATCCTAATGCTTCTTATCCACGTACACGACCTTATGGGTCTGATTCTTACAGGCAATTTCAGCCAAGCTGGCTGAGGCAACACCCATGGCTTCACTACAGTCAGCATGTTGATGAAGTATTTTGTCGTGCATGTGTATTTTTTACTCAGCATGAAGGTACCGTTGGTGGACAAGCTGCAGGCCAGTTTGTGTCAGTACCTTTCAAAAACTGGGTTGTACAATCACAAAAAATGAATGCACATGCTAAAAGAGATTATCATTTGACTGCAATGATACGGATGAAAAAATTTCTTACTAGGTATAAAAACCCTACAAAATCAATTGATGTAGCTTTTGAAAGAGAAACGCAGCAGCGAATAGAACACAACCAAAAGGTACTAGAGTCACTTTTCAGAATTATATTACTCTGTGGGAAGCAAGGGCTTCCTTTGCGAGGTCATAGGGATAATAATATCTCTTGGTTTGAGGAAGAAGAAAGCGGTAATCTAGGAAATTTTGTTGAGTTAGTCAAATTTCGAGCAGAAACTGATGATATTCTTCACACACACCTTGAGAATGTTCCAAAAATTGCTCAGTACACATCTAAAACTATCCAAAATGAGATGATAGATGTTATAGGTGCACAGATTCGCAATAGCATTTTAACTGAAGTTAGAAAGGCAAAGTATTTCTCAGTTATTGCAGATGAAGTAACAGATGTAGCCAATAGGGAGCAGTTATCTATTTCAGTGCGCTACTGCTTAGATTTCTGTGTAAAGGAAGTGTTTTTGGATTTTGTCCAAGTAGAAAGGATTACTGGCAAGGATATTGCAGATGCAATATTGCAAAGGTTTTCTTCTTGGGAGCTTTGCCTTTCTAATTTACGTGGCCAGTGCTATGATGGAAGCTCAAATATGGCAGGAGCTAAATCAGGTTGTAAAGCTCTTTTTCAGGAACAAGCTCCTATGGCACTGTATACACACTGTGCTGCCCACAAGTTGAATTTGTCAATTGTTGTTGCATGTAAGATTCAAGCATTTAGAAATGCTGAATCGTGCATTGGTGAAATAGCTAGGTTTTTAAATTTTCACCAAAACGGCAACAATTACTTGACAAAGTTATGGAGTCCATTAATCCATCACCAAAGGCAAAAAAGCTCAAAGATGCATGTAGAACAAGATGGGTTGAACGCATAGATTCATACATTGTTTTCTTAGAGCTTCTTCCATCTGTGCATATGACTCTACAAGCCATCAGTAGTCCAGGTCAGTTTGAAGACCTAGGGACAAATTGGAACTGGGATGGGGAAACACTTTCCAAAGCCAATGGATTCTTGTATCAACTTGAATCTTCCCCTTTCTTAATTAGTTTTAAGATACTACTTGAAGCTCTGTCATCACTCAGAGCATTAACTTTGAAGTTACAGATGCAGGCTATTGATATGCTATATGCATATAATGAAGTTAAAAATACCATCAAGTCTCTCAAAGAAATAGAGAAAACTCACAGAGAGAATTTAGTAAGATTTTTGCAAGCGCTAACAAGTTAGGTCAAGATCTGCATGGTAGTAGCTTCAGATTAACCCAGCCTCGAATTAATAGAAGACAAGTCCATAGAGATAATGTTCAAGCATCCAGCACTGAGGAGTACTACAGAATTTCTTATTACAATGAATTCATTTCCCACATCATTTCTGATCTACAAGATAGGTTTATTGAAAACCCTCTTCATGGTGTTGGACTGTTATATCTACTGCCTACTGAGTGTTGTAGTGACAATTCAGAAGATAGTGATGACAATGTCCCTGAAGTTCTTTTACAAGCTGTGGATTTTTATCAAAATGATATGCCACATGCTCTAATGTTTCCTACAGAGTATCGTATGTGGTTCAGAATGTGGAAACAAAAGCAATCTGGAGATGAATTACCTAGAAAGCTTATTGATGTCTATAAGGCTTGTGATTATTTAAATTTTCCTAACATTCATATCCTACTTCAACTTGCACTGACACTTCCTATAACATCCTGTGAAAGTGAGAGAAGTTTTAGCCAGCTTAAGCTAATAAAAACATCACGTCGCTCAACCATGATTGCTGATAGACTGAGTGGCCTTGCTATCATGAAAATCAACAGACACTGCTGTGATAAACTTTGCATGGCAGAACTTGTAAAATCATTTATGGAAAGGCATCCCCACAGAATCAAATTGCCATTCATTCTTTCTGACTAGTCCCTCCACATGTAACTAACCAACTGTAATTACAAATGCACATATATGGTTAGCTAGCTACCCAATAATTAATGATTTATCAACACATTAAAATTTATTCTGGCATATATAGCTATAGCTTCGAAAAGCCCACTATATACGTAGCTAGCTAGCTAACTAAGGTTGCTAGCTCATAATTGATAATGGTCTAAGGTATAAAATGTTATAACTTTCAATAGATTGTATATTTTTAAAAATTAAAACCTCTTCAGCGGCTGGGGGCTGTGCCCCCAGACCCCTGCGTCTATGATCTACTGCCGGTGGAAACCACCTTTCAAAAATCCTAGATCCGCCACTGTACCCTCACTGGTACTGCTTTAACAACATCATCCCTTCATACCCAAAATGTCACTAGTTCATCCAAAATATTTTTTAAAATTAAATTTCGCCAGTTTATCATCTGCCAGCCTGCCTTTTGGCAGCAATTGACCTAGAGCCTAAATAATAATACATAGCTATGGCCTTATATTTTACTAATAACTACATTGGTACTGCTTTTAAAAACACCATCCCTTCATATCAAAAATGCCACTAGTTCACCCAAAATATATTTTTTAAAACTTTAATTTCACCAGTTTGTCATCTTTTGGTAGCAGTTGACATAGGGCCTAAATAATAATACATTACTATGGCCTATATTTTACTAATAAATGATTGTTATCAGTTGGCATGAATCATTTTTATGGTAATGGAAACTCATTCACTGCTGTACTTTCTTCTTTACGTAGCTTTCTTCTTGCAGTCGCTTACAGATATAGAAAGTTGAAAACTTGCATGAAAGGTGTTAATCGATCATTCATGGTTTCTTGTTACCTCACACAAAACAATTAAACAAGTGCCTGTACTTAACATACCTACTGTATGTTTCAATTAGGCTTCAGCAAGTTATTGTAGGATATTGTCAGTACAGTAACACTTTTTATACACAAGAATTAAATACATTCTGAATTCGTAGGAATTGCAACAAAAAAATGGAAATCTAGCATTTGCTACCGCATGTGTTTAATTTGCTCAAATGTTTTTGCAGTTGGGTAGCTACATACCTATCTACATGCATACCTATCTGCACACATATACGTATATTATTAGTGCATAAACAAACGTCAATTTAAGGGTTTGCCTACAACCTGCAATGAATGTTTCTTACAACACAGGTTTACTTACTTTTGCCATAGATGTTCATTGTTAGTGAGATAACACGTGGACTAGCTACGTATAAAGTTACCTGCAAAATACATACTTTCTTCTCATAATAAAGCCATAAGGCATATGTGCATTAGTCTTGCATGGCCGATGACTGTGAATTCACTTTTTAGCAAGAGACAGGACACACAAATTACCAACATATCCATTATGTAGTAAAATATAAACGGTACTTTAGGTACTGTGGATATATGTACTGTAGATACTGTGGGTACCATAGGTAAGGAGGATCCTTGTTTTCTTATTTTTTTAGCAGATGCCTTTGTTTATATCTAAGAGTTTTTGTTACTTTATTTACAGGGATGTTATATACAGTTCACCAGTAGATGCAATGATTGATCCAACACTAAGTGGCTATTGTATGGAAACGTTATGCTATAACAATGCTACTACCAACAGCACGTTTACACCTGATCAGTGTGACCCTAGCTATTGTACAGAGGAAACAGTTGTTCCAACTGTTCCTGACAATGATAATCTTCACTGGTTCTTTGATTTTGCTTTGTACATTGGAGGAACCATTCATTTTGTAATGAGTCTTGTAACGATCATCTCTTACTTCTTAATCAATGGAAGAAATTTTGTTCTACCAGACTTTTTCTATCAGTACATGTACGTGAAAGTTAATGTAGTATACAAACTATGTATTATTTGTAGATTACAAGTTGGCAGAGCTTCTACATATTCTGATGAGCCACTTTTTGGGATAAGATCAATATATCATATTGTTAGAACTAGCTATTCAGCTATGTTATAAAGATCTGTATTTTTATTGGTATTTTAGGTGTTTGTGGTGTGCTCAGTATTATCATTGCCATTTTATGGATACTTTTATTGTGTTTGTCTACTGCACATTGTGATTGATAATCATATACTACAACAAGTGCTGAGATCTGTTACTAATAAAGGTAGCTGTATAATGTGTAGCTCTTATCATTAGTTATAGCTATACACATTCTATTACATGTAGGTCGTTCCCTGTTGTGGGTGGGTGCACTTGGTTTGGTAGTTTTGTACATATATAGTGTTGGAACATTTGCTTTTCTCCGTAATGAATTTCATAACCCAGGAGAGGATGCTGACAGTGTTCGATTTTGCAACTCTCTTATTCAGTGCTGTATCAGCGTATTAGAGTATGGCCTGTTGGGAATGGTATGTAATCATACTAGAATAATTAAAAATTTAAATAGTGAGTAGGGATCAACCTCATGTAGTGCTCCAAAAAGTAAGGAAACAAGGAATAAGATTTTGGCATGAGAGAACACTGAAGATTCTGGCATGAGATAAGTTTAATCCCTACTTTTGGCTCATGATCATTTAAGTACGTACGTAGATTTGCCAAAAGTAGGGATTAAACTTATCTCGTGCCAGAATCTGTAGTGTTCTCTCATGCCAAATCTTATTCCTTGTTTCCTTACTTTTTGGAGCACTGCATGAGGTCGATCCCTACTCGCTATTTAGCTAAATTTTTAATTTTTAATTTGTTTGCTTTTTATATTTTATGGCATGCTTGCATATAAGCATAATGATATTTCAAGCCCCTAGCAGATGCCAAAAACATTACAAGCGCTTAATAGTTATGCTTGTTTACAGGCGCTTGTTAACAAAGCGGTTACATGGCAAAGCAGCTGTTTTACAGCAAATTACGCTTGAAAAACAGCAAAATTTCTATTTCCAAGGCTATAATCACACATATCTTGCAGTTCACTTCATAATGAAACACACGCAAAAACATCGTATCTATATAAACGGCTAATTATATCATGTGTGTAAGCTAGTTTTGTGTGATGTAATAAGCAGAAGCCATAACAGCTTATCGACACCTTCTTTCACAAGTTTCTCACCTTGTTTAAAGGAATAAAGAAGAACAAGGAAGATAAAAAGAATCACCATGGCGTAGTGGACAAACCTTCATCGGAACAACAGTTTCGCAAATCCGTGGTGATTACCTTTGTTGTGTGGAATTTCTGGAGCCGTACAGCTAGTGGGTCTTACGGCAGGGTGACTGACTGGCTGGCAGACAAAATCCAGGTAAATTTTTAAAGTATAGATCGAAATGTTAGTTTTCACTTCGTTTAACAAAGGTACAACGTTATTAGTTATTACAGCAGTACCAATGCATTTAAGTTGCTACAGTCTGTTGTAAGGGGTTTTTTAGAAGTGCAAAAAATTCCGGAAGCCATACATTTTCATAGCGATCCCTACTATTAAGTACTACCATACTTAATGATATAACCTTGGAGTGTATTATTATCATGGTGCTTATTTCAAGACTGCAGATTTACCAATGAAATTTAGAGATGCTGCACTCAGGGCTGTTTTCTTTGATTTAACTTTCTTCATCATTGTGACCACCATTGGTCTAAGCATTGTAGTGGCTATTATTGTGCAAACATTCACTGAATTGGGAGATCAAAGGGTAAATCAAAGCAACAACTAGCTATGGCTATATAGATATTATCTTTTTAAACATAACCCAGTGGCGTATAGAACAGGATAAGAAAGCAATATGTTTTATCTGCAGCATTACTAGTTGTGAATTTGAAAGGAAAGCTAAGGTAAAGCCTGTATAATATATAGCTACAGAGTTCAGCCTGCAAGATGACATTCTAGGGATTTGATCATCATGTAAAACATGAACACTGCATGTGGAACTACATTTATTTTTATTTACACTTGGAGAGGATTGATGTTAGTGACCATAATGTTATTGAAAGCTATGTTTATCACCAGGTAACTAATATTTAATCTTGTACTGTAGCTGGTCATTCATTTTGCATGTTACAGATAAAAAATGAAAAGATTAGTTTCTTTCCATTGTTTTGTGCAAAAAGTTTATTAAAAGTCAAATCTGGTCCAGATGAAAATTTGGCTCAGCTAAATCAAGTGGTAGCTGAAATTTTGGTAAGCTTACATCATGAGGTTACCTTATTCTTATGTATGTCTCATTGTACAGGAAAAAATTGCAGCTTTGCAAGGAAAGAGGGAACAGATTTAGCGGCAGAAAGACAATATCGCAGATCAGTTACAATGTAGCTAGTTAGTAGCCATAGCTGTTAGGTACTTTATAGTATTCAGCTGATAATGAACATTTGTTGTGTTTTTAAACTTTTAGCCTACTGTGTTAGCAAGAATTGCTACTTTTAAAACTTTTATTGGAGTGTGTTTAGATTTTTTAATGAGTTTTGGGTTTAAAAGATAGGCCTGTGCCTACATATTTGTCCCACAACCAATATTCTCATGTCCATGACAATTTCATATGCTTTTCTTGCACATATATTTGTCGATAGAGAAGTACATAGTCAGGTATGGTATGCAAACACTTTTTTACCTGAAGTTTTGATTCATAACATGGCACAAAGGTAGTAGCCATTAGGCAGGTTATGATTGTTCATAACAATTATATAAGTTTGTTAAATGAAGTTAGCACTCGGTTTATAATCATTATTGTCTGTAGCATGCAGAGATATCCATTAATTACATAGTAAATTTGTATAATTAAATACATGGCGTATTCTGACATGATAGAGATTAAGGTGAAGGAGGAAAATGTAAAAGAATTTCTAGCATAAGTATATACACCCCTAATAGAAGATTTAGCTAGTATGCATAAAATTTAGCATTTTGAGAACATGCTGGGTTTAAAATAATAGGGTAGTATGCAAGTACATACGTATAAGTCATCAAGACTTATAGTAGTGAGTCACAGGGCCAAGGAGGAAGCAGCCAGCGAGCACCCCGACTGGACTTGAGACTCACTACATGTAAGTATTTATGGGAAGCAACACTTGGAAATTCAGAAATTCCATAACTTAGGAGCCTTAACCACTAGTGCATTCTTATTCCAGGTAGCTACACATAACAATCTAAATAGATAGTACTCACACACCAAAGGAGAAGACAACTAAGTATGCCATTGCTAAGTTCCAAAGGAAGTGCAGTTTTTCATATCTGCTATCTAGCATTTAATGCACATGAAGCCTTCAATGTCTAATTACATGCTCTTTATCTACAAGAAGCCAGTGCTGTTAAGCATACATGTACATTGAATGCAGAAAACATTCCGGATCCCAGCTGTGTGGCTCCCTTGGCTCTTGCCTAGACTACGTGATGTCTGGGGTTGAAGTCACCACTGTGGTCTGGGATTTTTTCTTCATTCAATCATTAAGAGAACATTCCAGTTCAGATGCCCCCCATATACATTCGTTCTGTACTCATCAGCTCTCAGAGTATTTACATAGGTCCTAAAACCTGTTATAGAGCTACTGAGATCAACAGGTGTTCATCTACAGGTAGTAATTTAGTGGATGACGTCGACATGCTCATCATACGTATGCATGGCTCACTCCAACTAAATGCTCAGATTATTGAGGTAGATACCATACTCACCAGGTGTTGTTTTTGATGGAGAATCTTGGTTTCATCATTAACCCTGGCCTGCTATCCCCTACCCAGCAGATTGGGTTCCTTGGAATGATATTGATCTTGAACTCCCACACCATGGAAATCAAGATACAGGTGTATATACCAGGGCAGACCATCAAAAAGATCAGACTGGAAACTCTAGACCATTATATTTAGTCCAAGGAGTGTCCCAGCTTAGGGCAGCTGACATTGAGATCAAGCTACCAGGACAGAAGGTCAATAAGATCAGACTGGAAGCTCACCAGATACTACATCCAGTTCAAGGAGTGTCGACGTCGATGTCCCAGCTTTATGGCAGCTGAATGTTACCAGCTCAGCCCTGCAGATAGCACCTCTCTTCTGTCACACAATTCAGATGGGCCTCAAACAAGCATTCACCTGATCCACTGAACTATCAGACAGTAGTCAATCTCTCCCACCAAGTCATAGAGGATCTAGATCTTGAATGGTGGAAACAGCACCTCATGATCATAATCATGAAGTGGAATGAGAGGAGCCTGATCTCCCACCAACCACATTGACTAAAACCTCACTTCAGGGTTGGGGGGGCTGTTTGCAATGGGAAGAAGAGAAGAGGCTAGGATCACGGTGTCAGGAATAGTCATTCTACATAATATAACTGCCTGGAGCTACTAGCAGCCACCTTGGGAGTCAATTGACATTTGCCAAGAGAGGTCATGCAGGGATATCTCAACAAGAGGAGGGATGGCATCTGCTATCCTATCATAACTAGCAAAGGACCAGTCCTGTATATGTAGATGCACAGAGAGGAACATCCTCATTCATGATCAAGTACAGCATGTACCAGGTCAATGAACACCATATATAGCTGCAGACACAGAGACTGGAAGCTAGCCCATCCTATATGCATTATCCAGAAAAATAATCAACTCTTGGGGCCTGCACCCTATATATCCATGCACAGTAGCCTCCAACAAGTGTTAATAACAACTATAGTGACTATGATATACGTGTATTAGTTATACCCCAGTACGAGTACAATATCTTAGTTATTACGTATACCCAAGTCCGAGGCGAAGCCAAGGACGCGGGTAATAACTAAGATATTGTACGAGTGTACTGGGGTATAATTGACTTCTATCCCACCCAACAAACCACTGGTAGCCTTGTTGCTGACTGAAAAGCGTTCTTGTATTCCAAACAATTCACGCGATAAAAAGCATACAAAAGTATTCCATAAATGAATTATTGGCACTAAAACTTGTGTAATATACACTTACTTTTATGTACATCACATCAGTCTGCTTTTTACCAAGCTAAGAACAGGCTACAATCGTTTTTTGCATCTGGTTTAGTTATATCCCGGTGGTTACTATGACGCTTTGTTATACCCGGAGTATATCTTAGATTATGATTATGATTATGATTATGATTAAGGGAAAGACAGTAAAACTGATTACATCCCTGTATAGCTAATTAACTATATATTATAACTATTATTACAAGCCATTGGCTATGTGTGTGCATTAATAGTATTAGAAAATATACTTAAGGTAGGAATACTGTAGAAGTTCAATGGCAGATCATTCCAGTCTTTAACAGTGTGGTAAAAAAAACTAGCTTGGTAATTAGTAGTATTGGCAGCAGGTAAGATAAAACGTGAAGGATGGTAGTGTCTGGTGATGATCGTTTGTGGTAGGTATATTGCTGGTAGCTCAGCTCCCGGTGTGTAGCCATTTATGATTTTGTATAATTGGATCAATCTGTTCCTTCTGCGTCGCTGTTCGAGAGTTACCCAACCCAACTCATCTATCATTGCTGTTACGCTACTTTGGAATCTGTAATCTGATAGGACCCATCTTGCCGCACATCTCTGCACCATTTCAATCTTACGAATAAGGAACTTATGGTGAGGGTCCCAGACTTCTGTGGCATATTCCAAGATTGGCCTAACAAGCTTAAGTGTGGTATATGTGGTAGATTTAGTTGTATAACCACATTTACTTAAGTTTCTCTTAATAAAGTTCAGCATTCTAGTGGCTTTGTTGACAATAGTAGTAATATGTGTATTCCATGAGAGAGTATTAATTAAGCTGTATCCCCAGATATTTGTATACATCACTGCACTGGATGACTTGATTATTTAAAAAGTAGTCATTTATAATTGGAGAGTGGGATCGTGTGAATCTTAACAAGATGCATTTATCTATATTAAAATTCATTTGCCAAATTCTGGCCCAATTGGATAAAGTAGATAGGTCTTTTTGTAAGGTTATCGTCGTTGTTATAGGTACAGTGTAGTTCTATAAATAACACAATCATCAGCAAATAACCCCAATTTTGATGATATAATGTTCTTGTTAATATCATTTATATACAAGAGAAACATAAGGGGACCCAGCACTGTGTCCTGGGGCACTCCAGAGATAACAGGGACATAGTTAGATGAACTTCCGTTGACTAATACTCTTTGTGATCGTTTTGTTAGCCAATTAGATATCCAGTGATATATTTTATTATTGATTCCATAATACTGTAATTTTGTAAGTAAGCGTTGATGGGGCACAGTATCAAAAGCTTTAGAAAAATCTAGAAAAATCATGTCTATTTAATTTGTTTTTGAGAATCCATATCTTTAGCCAAATGTTCTACAATATTAATCAGTTGAGAGGTACATGAGTATCCAGATCTAAATCCATGTTGTGCAGAATTAATAATATCATTGTTTTCTAAGTGGGCTATACAAGTATGAAAGATTATATGTTCCATAATCTTACAACACACTGATGTCAATGATATAGGCCTGTAGATATACCACAGCGCTTTGATCTGCCCACGCAGTGGGATAGAAATATACATAACTCATGGCTTACATATGTATATATATAAATTATGTATCCCTGTGGCCATGGATTCCTTTGATCTGATCAGTCATGAGGTATGAAAGTGTCACATATATACCATATAGCCTAAAATTTTGTGGAATGGTGAATTTATCAGTTTTGTGGATAATAAATTCATGAATTGCAGAAGTTCTGCATTGAATTATAGCTACTGTAGGAGAAAATTTTCGTGGGTACTATGAAATCCACAAAAAATTTCACCCTCAAAATTTTTGGCTATACAGTAACTTAAACTCTCTGCACAAGTTAAAGAGTAGCTACCCCTGTGGAATTAAAAATATTCAATTTGAATTTACATTTTATTCATGCCCACTATTTAGCTATCACCATCAAGTATTAACTCATCATCATAATTCAGTCATTGACATGCATAATATGTGACCCGGCCTGAGAAAACAGCTGCAGGGCTTAAATACTAATTTGGTTACGTTTCTGGATTTCAAAATTAAAATTAATAACTTTGTGTATAAACATCCAATTCTAACACAATTTTTACCATTAATCTTTTAATAGTTAATAGGGAGCCTAATGCAGCTTACAGATTTTGAAAATCTTATACAGTAAAGGAGATACATAATATATGAACGGGTGTATTTAATTTTGTGTACACAAGCCCAGTTTTCTTGTGCCGGGTCACAGTATATTATGTATGCAAACTATTAATTCAAAGTTTTGTTAACAAGCTACGGTGTAGTTTAAAGACACCTGTGCATGAGAAGCTGTGAAGTATGAAACTATAACTTTTATGCATACATACTGTACGTACGTATGATCAAAATAGCTACAGTAGCTAAGTATGTGTATATATACGTATGTACGCAAGATGTATATATGATAGCATTGATAATATTTTAGCTTAGTCACTGGTTAGATTTATATGTATGGCTAGCTAGTATAGCATTGACCATCCACAGTACTGGTGTACATACATAGCTACGTACGTACGTATGCATATACAAGCTTAATTTTTGCCTTGCACACAACTATAGCTATATACATTCAGTATTATATTAATGACTGATATATACGTGTATATAATATAGCTAGCTGCATCTTAATAACTGCTCAAATTTAATTATTGTTTTGTGAAAACACAGCGGTATGAAAAATTCAGCACACAAGCTATGGATTGTTAAGTTGAAAAGTTACAATTTATAGTCACAAAATATTTCTTTAATTGCCTAGGCCTATTTTCAGAGTAGCTATTATTGTTTGGAATTCTGATGAGGAACACTATCTTGCTGGTGATTAAAGGCGTTGCTACCAATATTGTCTGTATATGTATCATCTTGTGTGGTAGCAGTGGTAGAAGAGTTGACAATCGTTGATTGACAGTATTGTATTGAATCTGTAAAACCTGTATCATTCATGCTCTTCTCAAGTGTAGAATAATTTAGCCATGATGTACCTTCACTCAGATAATGTACCTGTCTTGTGTACTTGGCTGGAAGAACTTCCCATAAAACTACAACACCAGAAGTGTCTACTGGTTCACCCTTTTCACTTTTACGTGTGTAATCTGGTAATTCTTCAAAGCTATCATCAGGTCGATACATCTTTCCACCACACAGCATCATACAATCTTCTTTCTGACATGGTCCAGGATATTTACAGGCAGAAAGAAAACGTACAAAACTACTGTAAGGTCTAAAATAAGTCAACAATTCGTCTGGTGGGTTCATAGCAAAGACCATGATGTATCCACTGGATAGACCAATCCATACAGTATCTAAAGCAGTACACATGGCTGTAATAATCCAATCTTGAAAGTCATCAATATGACATTTTTCTTTAGCACAGGCACCCACATTCACATCAGTCATGTGTGTACACTCATGAGCATTCCATGCTGACAATATAACACCTCCTAAGTGTGCAGACCACATCAGGTTTTTATTATCAGATAGCATCATCTTTCCAATATATGCACCTATATTCTGTTTTCGCTTCTCCACACCTTGAAATTCTAGAGTTTGATAGTTTAGAAAATGTATTTGATCATGAAAGGATGCCCAAAGGCAGTTTTCACTTAGAGCCAATCCATCAACACAGTGCTCAGATATAAACACATAGCGTGGCCTTGTGTTAGGTTTTATATCTGCTACATTGATAGGAAAAACAAAGCAGTTACCCTCCATTGTACCCAGGTATACCGAGTCATCAGAACTGGTAATACAAGACACAGTGTTTTCTCTCATCTTAAGGCTATGAACTAAGTCTTTAGTAGTCTTGTTAAAGATATTCACCACACCATACTCTAAGTCAATCCTTGAAGGCACCCACACGTACTGACCGCATTGTTTTATGGAATGCATTTGATTTTCCCTCACAGAGTGTCTACGAGTTTCTACCATTGTATTTGTAGTAAAGATGCTTACCTCACCTCCTCCTACTCCATCACAGCAAATCCACAACTCACTTGAAGTAGGGGGCAGGCCAACTTCACTGATTATATCTGGAGTAACAATACATCCATTGCGAATGGAGTATTTACTGTTAACTGGAATAACACTTATTATCAACTGCAATGCTGAAGCACTCAACCATTCAATAATCTCTTGGCATGCTGGTCGTTCCATAGGATTTCCAGCCCAACAAAGCTTCATGATACGAGTCATGTAGTACAAACCAATCTCTGCTATTGAAACATCTTCAAGTTGAGGTCGCTTACCTCCTTCTATAGCTACTTCAATATTAACTGGTTTTAAATTGTGAAAAGGATGACGACGAGCCAGTATCTGATAAAGAAACATGCCAAATGAAAAGATATCTGCTCGGTAATCATACACAGAATGTTCTTTGGCATGATTAATATGAGAAACTTCTGGAGCAACGAATCCTTTGGTACCATGAAGGCCCCTTATTCCTCCAGGATCTGCATGAGCAGCAATGTTAAAGTCAGTTAACTTACAATTGATAAGATGATCTGGTGACATTGACCACAACAGTACATTGTCTGCCTTTAAGTCTCGGAATATGATATTGATAGTATGAAGAAAGCGTAGTGCAGAAGCAACCTGAATGGCAATACGATAAAGTACAATTCTTGAAAATGCTATCTGTTCCTTTAGTAATGGAGAGTGTAATGATCCTTCTGGGGCTTCTTCCAATACCAGCGACATTGTAGGATTAACAGTGACACCAACCATACACACTAAGCATGGATGATACAATTGTTGCAAAACTTTGCTCTCTGAACGCAACTCTCTGAAACCCTTGTCAACATTGCTGCTATCGGTGGCTGTGTAAAATTTTATAGCAACTGCCCGATTTTTATACTTACCACGATAAACCATTCCAAATGATCCCATTCCCAATAAGCTCTGCTCTTCTTTTTTGTAAAGTATAGTTCTTTAAAATCAAGAAGAAATGTTGAGTCAAGGTCAGCTAACAGTAAATCAGGAACAATTTCTATTAATTGTACTTCGTGATTAGCGCCACACATATGGGTCAATTTGTGATCAGCAATAAGAGGTAACAGTTGGTCTACTTTGAACTCACAAGGAGTAGTATCACAACTTTTAAGACACTCTGGACAGGGAACTGTGTGTTTAAGTTCATCACTTAATCCAGGGTACCATTCAGACATTAACTTCTCCACTATATCAATTAGATGGCCTAATATTTTACGACCTTTAGCACCTTGTGAAGCCAAAATCAAAATACCATCTTTATCATGATATTTTGGATTCTCTGCTAGAGATTCAATACTAAAAGTAAGCTCGTTCACATTGTAAACCAGTCCAGTGGACCAGTAAACTAAACTTCCACCTCCTTCAACTGAAAATTCTTCTATTGATCCACCACCTGACCGTTGTTGCGGTCCATTAGTAGTAGATGAAGATTCTGATGCTACACTCATTGTTGACTCCAAAGGTCCTTCAATGTTAGTGGAATAAATAGACATTGTTTCAGAAGCAATACTGTTACCTGACCGTTGTTGTGGTCCATTAGTAGTAGATGAAGATTCTGATGCTACATTCATTGTTGACTCTAAAGGTCCTTCAATGTTAGTGGAATAAATAGACATTGTTTCAGAAGCAATACTGTTACCTGACCGTTGTTGTGGTCCATTAGTAGTAGATGAAGATTCTGATGCTACACTCATTGTTGACTCCAAAGGTCCTTCAATGTTAGTGGAATAAATAGACATTGTTTCAGAAGCAATACTGTTACCTAACCGTTGTTGTGGTCCATTAGTAGTAGATGAAGATTCTGATGCTACATTCATTGTTGACTCTAAAGGTCCTTCAATGTTAGTGGAATAAATAGACATTGTTTCAGAAGCAATACTGTTCCCAGCATTTTGATCCGGCAAGTTTTCAGGGACAATGTTAAGAACGCTTGTTGCAGAGTTATCATTCTGTAAACGATGAATGTTAGTAGAAATGATCATATCATCTTCTTCAACTTCAACAGGAATCTGTTCACTCAGTATATTCTTAACTTCTTTGACAGTATTCATGATACGTGAAAGCAGACGACTCCAAAGCCCTGGAGGAGTTGGACAACGTAACATCTTACCTTCATGAAATAGGATAAAACGTTTAAAGCAACTTTTATAATCAGGCTGTTGCTTGGCCACAAATTCAGGACATTTCTTAGGCAACATGGAAGGAATCAAAACTCTTTTATAATCTTCGTCTAATGGCAAGGCAATTTCAAATCTATTTAGGAGTGTGAGGTACTCTTTGAAGTACTTGTAAGGAAAACGCTTGTCTTTGAATAAAAGTGGTATATTTTTACTTCTAAGAATTCCTCGTTTCACAAAAGGATTTTGTTCTTCGATAGTAACGACTGTGGACATGAGATCACACAACCAACACGGATCAACAAAGTACAAGTCATCAAGGTTGTGTTTACGATCATCATAGTGAAGGAGTGCACCAATATCATGTAAAAAGCAGGTAACCGTGTGCAGCTCATCATTATCCTGAATATCAACCAGATGAAGATCTTCCACCATCTTCTTAAATTCTGCAGTATGCATGATTGGCTCGTGCTTTCCCTCTTTTACCAAACGATGAATCGTGGATAATTTGTTTTCTAGTGTATGATAACTAGATGGAATCTGTTGACCCATAATACAACGGTTATTTACTTTGTACTCAGCAGCAGCATTGTATATATTATCTTTTAATTTATTCACATTTTCCATGTGATCTTTCAATCCCACCGCAATGACTTTGAACACAACAAGACGATGGTACTGCTCAGCAAGTTCTGCTACCTTTTGTAAAAGATCATCAAGTTTTCCTGATCGTCTATCTTCTTCAGACACCTTATCAAGAAATGTACCAACAATAATGATATGAGAGTTAGGAGCTCGTGCAGAAATATTATTGAGCCAAAGCTTTAGATCAACAATCCCAGCATCTCCTTCAGTAACATTCCACACTAGCAAGTATAATGAATGCTTAGACAAAAAACATTGATGAGTGGCATAGTACTCTTCCTGACCAGCAAAATCCCATATACTAAAGTAGAAGGTTTTTCTATTGTAAGCTGGAGTACATTTCCACTCACTAACGTCCACACCAACTGTGGATTTATTACCAATCTCTTTGTTATTGTTATGTAGTCGAGCCACAAGTGTGGTTTTTCCCATTGCTTGTTTGCCAACAAGCATCATCTTCATGTGATAATGTCCACGAGCACTACGTAACCGACTACTAAGGTATTGGATGCAATCTTTTGTTGTAGCACGAACAATTTTAGGAGGATCATTCAGGTCATTAAGACCTTCCAAATTCAGATTGTGAAGATCTTTTAGTCTACCAAGTTCAGATGGTAGTGCAACTATCTCAGAGTTGTTAGCAATATTGAGTGTAGTGAGGCTAATGAACGAGCACACACAATGTGGAACCCTGCGAAAGCGGTTATTACTGATATTAAGATTCTTCAGAGTAGGGGCAACCGCAGAGTTTGACAAGCTAGATAGACGGTTGTAAGACAAATCAAGGACTACTAGGGAAGCAGACCATTCCGGAACATCAGGGATATTAACAAGATTATTGTGTGATAAATTTAATTCATTCAGGCTGGGTAATTCCAAAAGATTTGGAGGGATTTCATGCAATTTATTCCATTGCAGATCAAGCTTGATGCATTGCTTTAAATAGTTACCCATCTCTGGTGGAAGAAAAGTAAATTCATTACGAGCTAACTTTAGTGTCTTGACCCAAAAGATCTTCCTTAGCCACGACATTTCCAATTCTATCAGACGTAAACCGAACCACAAAATAGTACCATTATTTTTGTCAACACCTGTTCTTAGCAATAATTCCTCTCTCACTGCTGATGCATTGTTTCTACGAGATATTTCAATGGGTATAACTGTCTTTATACCATTACTCCATACAGCAGCCTGAAGTTCAGCAAGGTTATCTTCTCTTGTTAAAGGTATCTTGGTTTCTGGACCACGTACATTTCCACCATAAAGCTTCATGACAAGAACCCTATCATTTACCACAGCAGCTTTGATAATAAGCAGTGCAGCAGTAACTGCATGCTTTTTAAAATTACGGCTCTTTGCTAAAGCTTCATCAACATTTGTAGCTCCACGAAGAATTAACTTCATAGGATTGATAGGACTACCACTCTCCACAGCAGCTAACAAAGCATTGTTGAGACAGTCATCTTCCAATTGGTTGAGTGGTGTCTTTAAAAGCTCAGCAAGATTAGGTCCATTGATCCTTGCTTCTCTGATAATTTCTATAAGACAATACATTGTAATTATGTCCCTACTACACACATGTATGGTATAATAATAAATAGGATGGTAGCTACTACCATTGTACTTACTATTCCAGTTGGGTATCAATTACAGTACCGCTCAATTTAAATCTGCATTTGCACATGTGCACTCAACCAACTGATCCACACGTTCACAGTAAAACTCGCGAGTAGTCAGCTTGTACTCGCAAGTAGTCGGCTTGTACTCACGAGTTTTCTGCAAGTGCACGAGTTACTAATAAATCACAAAACTGGTAAGAGTAACCTACACTCGTCTTGAGTGTAACTGTCTGCAGTGCTCATCACGAATGCTCGAATAGAATCCTGTTTCAACCAACTCGTGTTGTGCCAAGTACTTGCGACTTATCTTGTGCTTCGCATACATAGACTAGACTACATCTCCACTCTCCAGCATAAACGTTTCACAACAGGACCCCATTCTGATACGCTTACAGCTTCAATCATATCCCTTGCATAAGCGCCCTACAAATGATAAGCGCCTCGAATAAGCACCAAATTAAGGTTACTGCTACCATAGATAGTATAGACTCTGTAACCTATGCTGCTACCCCTGCTGCTACCTGATAAACCCAGAAACCATTAAGTAACCACTAAATAGCATGGTTTATATTGCAATTACCTCTATAAGAAAACCTTTGTAAATACAAATTCAATGACTTCTATCTTTACCAAATCTCTAGTGGTTTGCTCTTATGCCACTCGGTTTATTTCGAGGTTTATTTCAACAGATAGACCCTATCATAGCAAATAACTTTCCAAAACTAGCATAATCAAAAATTAAAATTTAGAAAGTGAGTAGGGATCGATCTATCACTACAAAAAGTAAAGAAACAAGGAATAGAAGATATGGCATGAGACTACGCTAAAGATTTTGGTATGAGATAATTTATAAAAGTTTAATCCCTACTTTTGGCGAACTTAGCAACAGTGAAATGAGCCAAAAGTAGGGATTAAATTTATATAAATTATCTAATACCAAAATCTTTAGCATAGTCTCATGCCATATCTTCTATTCATTTCCTTACTTTTGTAGTGATAGATCGATCCCTACTCACTTTCTAAATTTTAGATTTTGATTATGCTACAGTAGTTTGTTTGCTTTTTATAGAGCGCCTAGAGGCACACAAGATCTTTACAGGTGCTAACTTAATTATTCTGCTCTTGTTTACAGGCGCTTCTTAACAAATCACTTACATGGCAAAGCAGCTGTATTATTGCAAATTGTGTTTGAATAGCAGCCAAGATCTACTTGTTCAAATCTATAATCACAGTTATCCTGAAGTTTATGATGATGTAATGAACTACATGCACATGTGCAGACTGTGTTTATTGTGATGTAATATCGACACCTTCTTTTGTTCTTTTGTGAATAGAGAAGAACAAGGAAGAGTAATGAAATCGTTATGGCGGACTAGATAATCCTTCATCGGAACAACATTTTCGTAAATCCAACATGATTACCTATATTGTGTGAAAAATCTGAAGCCATACACCTAGCAGAACCGAGTCTTACAGCAGGCTGGCAAATTTCAATATTTTACTGAAAGTCAGTAAAAAACTTTTTTAGACCTATGGATCGATTTTTTGTGAAGTCGTTCTAGGGCAAAGTTGTGACTAATCTAAGGTGATGATTGGTTTTATACATTATAATCTCGCCATATTCTATAATGCTGCACGTGACTATAAACTGGAGTAAGCAAGCAAGAAACCTTGCACACGAGTATCTCAAGAGTGGATCGAGCATATGACTAGCTCGCGAGTATACTCGTAGTGTGATTTCTTTGTACTTGCATTATAACTGCTTGTGAAATGATACACGAGAGCAACTTAACCTTGCTTGCGAGCTCTAAGCCTTGCTTGCGAGCTTCCACTTAATGCTCAATAAAAAGGTGTTAATGCACACGAGTTGGTGCACGTGAGTGACAAGTTTATATTGAGCGGTACTGTGATCACCCTTTCATGGTCAAATTTTCTAATGCATGACACGGTGATTCAAATAAACCCTTGTATTAAACCATAGCCATATATGGTACAGCTCAATTTAAACTTGACATTTGGAAGTGAGTCCTAGTACAGCAGCTCGAGAATTTATAAGGGAACTCGCAAGTTTCTCGCGAGCGCACGATCGGTGACATGCATTTGATCCTCGTGACAAGCTGTATGCACGTGAAGTGCGCTCAAGTGTAGTTTACTTTACTCGCAAGCAATCACGTTATGTGTAAAAGAGCACGCGTTTAGCTTGTCCATACGAGGCTCCTCTCATGCCTCGACGGTTCTATTACCAGCCAGTACGTGAAATACATACGTACGTACTTTGAATGGGTAAAACACAAAGCTAAACATAACATAGGCATTTATTATAAGTGGCACGCCTTTCATTGCTCAATGCACAGGGGCGGATGTAGGATTTTTTGAGGGAGGGGGCTAAATCTAGTGGTGGATCTCTGAAGCGGGGGTCTAGGGGGCACAGCCCCCCAGAAACTATAAGCTATTTGGTATTAAAATCAAAGATTTAGAGCACATTTGATGGATTTTTTAAAAGGGCTAATAAAATGCATGTATAGTTGAACAAGGGGTGTGGTGGGTGCAACCCCTCTGAGGGCATAGGTTGTTAAAGTGTAAAAATGATACTTAATGCAAGAATTAATGTGTTTAGTGCATTTTTATATCAATACATAGAGTCTTTTATATTCCTTGAGGTAGCAAGGAGGGGGGGCTATAGCCCCCCTAAATCCGCCACTGATGCGCTTATTCTAAAACTGCCATGCCCACTAGACACTTGTTTACTGGGATATACGGTTCCTTCACGGACCGGGTACTGCATGTAATAGCTTTTTCTGAAAAGATGAGTTGATGTGTGATTCTACATTAAATATAGTCGTTGTTATTATTAAGGAAAGTTTTAGTAAGTGAAAGAGTGCTTTAAGGTGATAGTTACGTAGCTGGTTTCTTGAGCCATGGCGCTTGTGTTGTTGCGTGACAATCCACGTGACACTGTGTTAATGTGAATGTGTGCTGCTAATACTGTTTCCTTAAAAGATGGATAAAAACAAGGTTTGTTATTAATTGCTTTGTAGCAGAAAGATTTTTGTCAAGGTTCTGCTTTATACTCATGACGAGTTTATGCTCGTGACGAAACTTGTACGTGATGGGAGGTACTAAATTTGCTCACGAATAAGCTCGAGAGCTGGTGTATTATTCTCATGCATTCCATCGTGTAGATATATTAACACGCGAGCACTCGCGAGTTTCAAGAAGCTACTTGAAAAAATCTATAAAACGCACATGAGTTTGGTACACACAAGTGTCAAGTCTAAATCAAGCTGCACCATAGATCAAGGAATTAATTTTCATATCATAACATAATTGCCATATGTATTTATCAATTGGAAAATAATTGTGCAGCAGGAGTGGCACTATTCTAAGATCTCATTTGTATTATGTATTAGTGCTCGGCGGTATACCAGTAAATATATACGTAGTTATTGTAAATAATTTGCTAAACTGGTTATTTAGTTAACCAATATTTTAATAACCGGTTTATAGATATACCGGTTATGTTAGTATATTAACGGTATTTAGCGCATGTTATTGTTCTATGGAGTTGGCAACAAAGAAAAAGACTATGTCACCAGTTTGGACTTACTTTGGCCTAGAAAAGGATGAGGAAGGAAGGATAAAACCTAAAGACATTGCTGTTTGCCGGAAGTGTTATATCTTGTTAAGAATAGATATGTATATCACGTGCACTCGTGATTCTAATAATTTTATGCGATATTTTTATTGACTAACACGTGTTTGTCAGCAGGCGCATTTATTTGACAGACACGAAGACTGATAGGATCGATTGGAATAAAGGTAACAACGTTTCTGTGTTTGCTTTTTAGCCTTAAATCGCTTGCGTACGCATACTGAATGCACACGTGTCCTTTGTCCTAGTACGCTTGTGTGGTGCAGCTTACAGGTTACTCGTGGCAATCACAAAGTTAACGTGTATGTACTGCATGCAAAATTCTTGTGCAGTTGTGTACAAACACGAAAGTTTTCTAGTAGAGTTCATGCACATACGAGTTGAGGAATGTGACGAAGAGACGATAAGGTAAGAAATGATAATAGTAACCACTAGCAACGGTAATAGTCTGCCAACTGTAAATCAGAGAAGTCACGGCTATTTAGCTACTCGTAGGAGTGAATTAACTCTGATTAACTATGTATATATGTACCATATAGCGCAAAATGTTGGCGGTGGAAAAACATTGGCGAATTCCACTGAAGACTACACATTGGCAAAAAACATGGCAATTTGGCATCCTTCACAAATAAGGATCACTATTGATAAAAAAGAATTGGCGAATGAAAATCTATATGACCTTTTAGATTTACAGTACTGCTCGAAGAAAACTTGATGGGTAATGGGCAAAAAATTTGCGTGTATACCTTACAGTACCTGCTAAAAAGTAAGCGGGTGCCAATGCACGATTCACCCATACGGGCTATCTTAGGTGGCTCGGGTTTGACTTACCATTCCTGCAGGTCACGCAATATTAACCTGACAATGGTTGGGCATCGACATACAATGGCTGGAACATGCATGGTCATGCCACTATAAACTATCGTCATCCCCACATGTACATAAATAGACACATTCTATACAGGTAGTCTTATGTGTATTTTGAAATCAGCAAGCTACTGCTCCAAGTACTGTCAAAAGCTTGTTCAATATTCAAAAGCCATTGTTCTGCCTATTCTAAACAATGCCTAATTATCGTCTCTATTTTTTGCGCAGATGGCAGAGCTGAAGTGTCTATTAAAGCCCAGGTTCGTTGGCTATAAGGTAATAATGAGGTTTTCATGTTTCTTGCGGTGTTTTGCTTATATAATTTTCATTATTTCGTTTAAATTTAGACGTGCAAATAGATTACCATTACTAGATTCTTTGTGGTTAAACCTCCGGCGAGCCTGCAGGCTTGCCCATTTCAGGCTTTGTTATGGGCGCCTGTGGTAATAACTGTTACGGGTATTTGGTCTATCACCCACACCAATGGGTGTGGGTTCCCGACATGTATATTGCGAGTCTTTATGGTGCAGGCTTCAAGTTTTTTTTGAGCATTACCATAGTAAAACTCCGTACACTAACATTATTATGCACGTGTGAGTCTTACATGGCATGATATAGGGTATGCTGATTATGTCAGCATAATTGCCGAATGCCTTAGCATGAGGCATATAATCATGTGGAGGCAATAGACGCATGCATGTTTGTATATACGGTACAGCTCAATTTAAATTTGACATTCGCACACGTGTCCTAGTACAGTGGCTCAAGAATTTTTTAATGGAACTCATGAGTTTCTCGCGAGTGCATGATCTATGGAATGTATTTGATCCTCATGATGAGCTGCACGCACATGGAGTGCGCTCGAGTATAGTTTACTTTACTCGCAAGCAATCAAGTTACACGTAAAAGAGCACACGTGTAGCTTGTCCATATGAGGCTCCTCGCGCCTCAATGGTTCTATTGCCAGCCAGTGCATGAAGTATGTATGTACGGTACAGCTCTCGACTAAGTTTACAAAAATACGCGTGTCCTCCGGCGTGCCTCGACAAATCTCGAAGATAACTCGCGGGTTGTTCTCAAACGCACGAGTGTTATAACGCACCTATAAATATTTCATGCACGTCAGTAGTGCTCGCGAGTAATTACTAACGAGTGGTGAATGCTCGCGAGTAAATCGAGTCGTGCTCTTCAGTGCTCACGAGTAATCACTGACGAGTGGTAAACACTCGCGAGTAAATCCAGTCGTGCGCTTTGTCGTGCAGTATAGACTTACACAAGTTTATCCGTGCTTGCTTTATCAAATCACGCCCTTTTTAGGTTCAACATATTGGAGTGCATCTTGGGACGTGTCCTCTTGTAATGATTTCACAAATAGCGCCAGCTCCTTCACTTAAGCGCCTTATCACGTGCGCTTTGTGTTAGAACACGTGTGCTTTGTCTAAGAACACGTGCAAGAATTTAGCTGCGTGTCCTGTCTCAGTCTCATGTCATTTGGACTCATTCGTGTGTTTGGTATTCAGTTTGGAGTGATACGTACGTAGTATACGTAGCTACATACAATGACTCACGTGTAGCGCACGAGGTCTGACTCGCGTGCAGCACGCCATGTCTGACTCGTGTGTAGCACTCGATGTATGACTCGAGTGCATTGCACGAAGCATGACTCACGTGTAGCAGCAGCGCACGAGGTATGACTCGCGTTCGGTGACACGCGAGCGCCGACTAATCGCTCGAATAAAATTGATAAACACACGCGTGAATGGTACACGCGAGTGTAAACTTAGTCGTGAGCTGTACCGTACTTCGAATGGGTAAAACACAAAGCTAAACATAACATCAGTGTTTATTATAAGTGGTGCACCTTTCATTGCTCAATGGGCTTACTCTAAAACTGCCACGCCCACTAGACATTTGTTTACTGGGGTATACGGTTCCATCACGGACTATTGTGTGTAATAGTTTTTTCTGAAAAGATAAGTTGATCTGTAATTCTACATTAAATAGTCATTATTATTATTAAGGAAAATTTTAGTAAGTGAAAGAGTACTTTAAAGTGATTGTTAGCTGGTTTATTGAGCCATGGCGCTCATGCAACGGCATGGATAATCCACGTGTGTTAATGCAAAATTGCGAATGTATGCCGCCAATAATGTTTCTTTGAAAGGTGGATAAAAACAAGGTTTGTTATCAATTGCTCTGTATAGAATAAAAGCAGAAAGATTGTTGTCAAGGTTCTTCTTTATACTCATGACGAGGCTCTAGTTTATGCTCGTGATGAGATTCGTATATAATGTGAGGTACTAGATTTGGCTAGCAAATAAGCTTGAGAACAGGTGTGTTATTCTCATGCGTTCTTGTGTAGATACAATAAACACACCAACAACTCGAAAGTTTCAAGAACTTACATACTGGAAAAAATCTATAGAACGCACATGAATTTGGTACACGCGAGTGTCAAGTTTAAATTGAGCTGTACCATATACGGTACAGCTCATGACTAAGTTTACAAAAACACTCGTGTCCTCTGGCGTGCCTCGACACATCTCGAAGATATCTCACGGGTTGTTCTCGAACGCACAAGTATTACAACGCATGTATAAATACTTAATGCACGTCAGTAGTGCTCGCAAGTAATTACTGACGAGTGGTGAATACTCACGAATAAATCGTGTCGTGCTCTTAAGTGCTCGAGAGTAATCACTGACGAGTGGTAAATACTTGCGAGTAAATCCTGTCGTGCCCTTTGTCGTGTAGTATAGACTTACACAAGTTTGTCCGCACTTTCTTTATCAAATCAACATCACGCCCTGTTTAGGTTCAACTTATTGGAGTGCATCTTGGGACGCCTCGTCTTGGGATGATCTCACAAATAGCGCCAGCTCCTTAACTTAAGCGCCTTATCACGTGCGCTTTGTGTTAGAACACATGCGCTTTGTCTTAGAACACGTGCAAGAATTTAGCTGCGTGTCCTGTCTCAGTCTCGTGTCATTTGGACTCATTCGCATGTTTGGTATTCAGTTTGGAGTGAATACGTACATAGTATACGTACACTGACTCACGTGCAGCACACGAAGTCTGACTTGCGTGCAGCATGCCATGTCCAACTCGCGTGTAGCACTCGAAGTATGACTCGAGTGCAGTGTGCAAAGTATGACTCACATGTCACACACAAAGCACCGACTGATCCCTCGAATAAAATTGAAAAACACACGTGTGAATGGTACACGTGAGTGTAAACTTAGTCGTGAGCTGTACCGTATATATTTAATGTCCGGATTTACGGTAGTCAGTGATAATCTACGGAAATATGGTCATTGATGTGTGTGCTATATTATTCGCACTTTATGCGTGGAATGTAACGTGTTACCACTGTACTGCTACAATACTGCTGCAGTGTTGTTTCATTGCTTCAACCAGTTAATCATTCGTTATGGCTAGTGATAGTAAAATACAATGCGTTGTTTACGTTCCACTATGTTCGGCTCGGGTATGGTATGTTGTTTATGCTGCAGCAGTATGGAATGCAGAATAAAATATCAGTTAACGGATATCAGAACACACAACCAATTACGGTACAGCTCACGGCTAAGTTTACAATACAATCGCACTCGTGTTCTCGCGCGGGACCTGAACAAGACTCGTGATTTTTATTCAAGTACACGAGCTATGCATGCATAGTAGAATGCACATAAAGATATTTACTGTGCACGCCAAGGGTACTCGAATATAGAGGCACGCCATATAGCAGTGCTCGCGAGTAAGTACTCGCGAGAGGGCGTGTCGTGCATCGACAAATGTATAGGCCTGTTCGCGCTTCCTTGTCTATCGCCATCACGTCCTCTGAGATTTAACTTACGTAGCTACTTAATATGTAGAGCGTACGCCTTTTCTGGAACGTAAGGATCTACACAAATGGCGTCTGTGCTTTAATCGAAGCGCCTTATCACGTGTGAGAGCTCTGGTGCTTGCAATTTCTATCTTTCTGGTGCCGTTGTTTAGTGTCCAGTTATTGGAGTGGTATAGAGTGACTATGGTAGATTGGGAAAGAGGTAAGTAACAGAATATGTACTAATTTGCGTGTCAAGTAGAGTCCAGGCACGATTTGTTAGCTTCGTAGCGAGACACGTGAACTACTCCAGTACGCAGTCAAGAAAATTGAGACTCGCATGTACTAATCCCACACGGACAATTGACTCACTCGTGTGTGGCACACGAATTTTGACTATAGTGCCTCAAACTACACACGCAAGAAAACAACATGAGTTGTAAACTTGGCTGTGAGCTGTACCGTATCAATAGAATGAATATGGTGCATATTCAAACAAACACATTTGTTTGTGCCAAATGGCCCACGGGGCACCTAGCTGATTGTTGGCCGTAAACAGTGTAAATACTATCACAACAGTTTACACAGGCATTTTATAACACGAATAAGGTTATTTAGCCGATTAAAGGCTGATGGTTCCATATGGCATCCCAGTGAAATAATTCACTAAATACCTCTATCGACGCGCAACAACTTTTATCGGACGTTTTAGCAGTCAGTATGCTTATTCCAGAAAGGTCATGCCTCTCTGTGGCAGTTTATTAGGGTAACCGGTACTTTGCGCACGAATGCGCGAATCAGCCAGATAAGAAATTTGCCGATAAAGAGAAGTTATGAATAGAGATTACCAGTTTTGTTTACTACTATATAAGCGTGTTGTAGAAGAAATGGGCTCAAAAGATGATTACTTGGCTGGTTTCTTTCACCATCCTGTGCCGACCACAAGTGCGCTTACACATGCGTATCACCATCCTTTGTTCGAAAGTGGAACAAAAACAGGTTTGTGAACCATCGCTTTATATCGGAAAGATTTAGAACTAGTAATTGCAATGGTTGAATAGCAGTAAGCTTCGCGTACAGTATGTTTACGGTATCTCGGTCTATCCCCCACACTTTTTAACTCGGATCACGTGAAAGAATTATATGGACAGTAAGTAAAACTTTGGAAGGTAAATTTTGGCGAATTAAGATCGATCTGCCAAATTTGCCAAAGATTTCCACTCTCAACGTTTCACGCTATACAGTAGCATTGTGGCGATTTATGCAAGGTCATGGGCATGATTTTGTGTTAGCACTAGTTATGCAACATTCTTTGGATAACTGAGTGAGACTAATATAATTAGCACTATGAAAACTCTTGCATTCCTTGTTCTCTTCTTCTTGTTAGCCCATCTCTCTCATCAGTGTCCTCTCTAAGCTGCTCTTGTGCATATCTCTCTCATCTCTTGCCCTGACTCATTCTAGCCGAGGGGTCCGAAACAAAGAAATTTCGCCTACAAGATTTCGAAATCTTGAGATTTTTTTGAGATTTCCTTGGGATTTTCATTGGGATTGATTACACACGAGGTCGCTAGAGATTGCACACGTGTTAATATTCTGGATACTACAATTTACGTTTAGTTTACTGAACGTTTACAGAAAATCACGGAACTATTTCAAGGTTTGAAAGATTTCAGATTTCCAGATTTCTTAAAGATTTCTATAGATTTCCAATGTAACCTACGAGATTTCTTGGTTGTTTCGGACCCCCGGTTCTAGCCTTTAGGCATGCTGTTGCAATGTTTCTGCAGCTCTATTCCTTTTGCATCCTTGTCTTTACCGTTGCAGCGTTACCATTCTTTAGACAAAATAGAGGCAGGGCTGCATTTAAGGGGGGGGGCATTCGCCTCTCCTAGGTTAATTCTTGCCCCCCTAGATATTGGAATACAAAATTGAAATTCTATATATAACTATGTTAAAAGATTATAGACTATAATAGTGTTAGTGCTTACAAGATAACCCCCCCCCCCCCACATCTTGAAAAGCTTCAATTTCCCCTCCGCTGCATTTTCTGGATTCAGCCCTGATGAGGGGTCACCAGTATGATCATTTCCACATTTGTTTGATTCATAAGCCATGGAACTGTTCTCCAGCAAAACAGTAGGGGGGTCAGCATGTGATGATTGTGTTTATATCAATATGGAACCATTGTCCACTTGTAAAAGAGGGCAGCATGTGCAAGAACCGTTTCCATTTTTACTCGTGTTGGTTTTATGCATGGATCATCTAATCCCAAATCGTATGGTGGGGCTCGCTCATGCTTGCCCCAATTAGCACTCAATGCTTAGAACAGCCAGACTATGTAAGACTTATATAGGCAGGACACATGAAGAGAGATTATATATTTTAACCATAATAGATGTACCACTTGTGAAAACATCCTGTGTTTAAAAGTAATCATGATCTAATGATATTATGCCATTTATAATTTTATGCCTTCATAAAAATATTTTTATTGTGGTTATACTGACAAATTAATCAAGGTCAAAAAGTTTTTAGATGCCTAAGAAAGGAAATATTTAATGGAGGACTGTTTACTGATCTTAGCTTATTTATAATTACAATTATATCCCTATGCTGGGTAAATCAAAGGAAGCTGCTGGGTGTTAACTAAGTTATCAACAGGTCAGTGGACAAAACTTATCACCCAGTAGGTTTATATATATATATCCCAGTACACTTGTAGTTCTTACCTGCATCCTCCGCTTTGCCTCTAACTTGGGTAATCACTAAGGTATTGTACCAGTACTGGGGTATAACTTTAACTAATGCCTTGTGATTAAGCAGCTGTATTGGCAAAAGCACAATAATATCCTTACTGTAATAATGATGTTATTGTGTTATTGTGAAATCGCAACTGCTATGTAAAATGTTTCTTTACTATGAAAAGTGAATGGGTATTAATGGTGCTTTGTTAAGGCCATGCCCATCAATAATATTGATGGCAAGTGTCATAATATAATTATAAAGAAACTGAAAAGTATTAGAATTGTTTAATTGGTTATTAAGGCATCATTTCACATGAATAGTTATTGAGTGAACACACAGACACACACATAAAGACAGCAGACAAAAGCAATTCCAAAAACCAGGCATGTAAGTGAGTAAACAATGGGTGGGATGTATATGTGACTGAATCTGCAAAAACCCTCCACTTTCACATGAAAACTGATATCCATTTTATTGCACAAAATTATATCTACACTCAAGAACTATCCATACACAGTGTCTCTACTGGCCAAATGTGAAGAAGTCTGCTTTCTGGAGGGCATTGTGCCGACCTTGTAAAGTCACGAATATGATAATGGCACCTATGGAGAGCACCGATTGGGTGGATGGGACATGGAGCTGCTCCCACTGCTATCTAGACACCTTCTATGGCCTTGTGATGTGGTATACACACCTTCTGGCTAGCTTTTCCTACTCTAAACAGTGCTTTTACTGGGTCACCTCCAACCCCTCCCTCCCCTCCCCTCCATCCACCCACCCATCCCTCACTACGCTGGCCCGAAATTAGTGCCCACCTTAAAAAATCATCTCAAAAGCCCTGAAATCCGGCCATCTGCCATCAACAAGGTTAGTCACTGTATATGAAAGCTAATAGATTAGTGTTTTTGGTGCTGATGAAATGCTATTTCTCAAAATATTACCAAGTACGTTCTATAAATTTAAAATTAAATTGAGTACTCACAATCAATTTGGATTCCACTACCCAATTTCAGTGCCGTGTATTGGTTTAAGCATGGCATTACTTACGTAACTATACTTTAGTATATCCAGTAGCTAAACTCCCTGACTCAAATGGGCCTGTCACCACACAAATGAACCGGGCATAAAGACCATTGTCAAGGTAGTTACCTTCGGAGATGATAAAGAAAGCTAATAAATGTGAGGAGCAGGTGCACCTACCTCAAAATTACTTAAGTAGCAACAAACCAAGATAGCAAAATATGCACTGTTGAAAATGGAAACTAAGCAGCTATCATTGTGTCAACTTCTATACTAATTCCATATTCCATATCATCATTTTTTAATTTTGAAAAATACATACCCACTCAACACTATTACTAACATTACCAGAAATTTATCGTCCATTCGCACGTGCACATGGTTGCTGGCAAATAAACAAGTACAAAAACTAAAATCTTCAAAGGAAATCAAAACATTATTTACTAGGGGTTCTACGAAAATTTCTGCTTTGAAACAACCCGTTATGTGTTGTCTCGCATAGCCAGACCACTCATTTCTTATAGGGTCAATATCGCTTGCAGTATAGGTGCCTGTAAAAATAGGGTCTGGTATGGTTCGCTAGGTCAAGTTGTTCTTGACAAATACAAGATTCTGTAGATGATAATATGTAAACGTTACTACTGAGACACTGATGAGTTACATTCTTCAGATGCCACCAGCATTTGAACAGGCTAAGCACTAGCGAATGGCTGGGATGGTTTGGAGAGGCACTAGAAAAACCATTCGAACTATACGGAACATACAAGCAAGCTCATTCTTCCTTCTAAATTAATGAGCGACCCCTTACTCTAAGAACAAATACGTATTGGCAGAATTAATATTTGACAATTTGTTGAAAATATGGATTTGGCGAGATGTTAATTTGGCGAAATCACACTGCCACAATAATTATAAATTGGCGTTGTATGTGTTACAATTGAAGGACGTCAATGCTAAGGAAAATGTGGCTTCTTAGCCAATATCGTGTTGGCAGACCGATAAGTCACTAAAGATACGTAGATAGCTAGCTAGCTATAGCTGTAAGCCGGTGTCATTTTTGTGCTGAAATGTCCGGCTCGTGGATTTCATAATTTTCACCGCGCCAAAAGTAGAAGCCCCACAATAGTTACCATGCACAAGCTACCTTTCTGTATTCTGTTGGTTTAGCAGCAAAAACGTTAACTAAGCCGCATTGCCTTATTAATAGCCACATGCTCGTTTTATAAATAAGCAAGGGGGCACTAAACATTAGCAAGTAGTTGTACCGAATTACGAAAACAAGAGATTTATTATGGAAGCTGTGGCTTGTCAAACCAATGTCAACAGCAGCTGCCACCAAAAGTGACTAGGGTCACGAGTGATATGGTATAGAAAAATTTTGGCGAGATTTAAATTTGGCGATCGCATGGTAATTCGCCAATTTGCCAAATTTAGTTCCTCGCCAATATTTGTTCTTATATGGTATCTAGGCTCTGGATAACTCATCAGTAACTTTGAATGTCTCAGTAGTGACGTTTACATATTATCACCTACAGAATTGTGTAGAATTCAAGAACAACTCGACCTAGTGAACCATACCAGACGCTATTTTTTATTTTACAGGCTATTATACTGCAAACGATAACGCCCTATAAAAAATTGTGGTCTGGCTACGTGAGATTGCCATTATGTGGTCCATAAATCATCCTCTATTCACAGTTCACACATATGAAAAATTATTTTGTTGACGCTAGGTACTGTGATTATTATTATTATTATTATTATTATTACTAGCAGCGATGACATACAACCAAGTACAGTTATTACGAATCAATCACCAGCGAATTAGTTTTAGTCGCTGATATTAAAACCATAGGTCACAGTATACCTATACTTTCTGAGATCATATATATAGGCATAACAGTGCAGTAGGTTATAGATTATTTACACTCATGGTGCATGTATATTCTCGTCTATATAATAGAGCTAGTAATATTATATATAATATATATATATATGTAACACTTTCACACCTCAGATCAAAGGAATCTACAGGGATACATAAGCCATGTATCCCTATTCTCCTTCACATCTAGTGTACACCAGTGTACACGATCAAAAGGCAGATCAAAGAATTCAAAGGAAAGATTTTCCCGGGATACACCGGTGTACATCTAGATGTATCCTGGGAAAATCTTTCCTTTGAACTCTTTGATCTACCCTTTGATCGTTAAGTTGGTGCATCACTAGAGCTCTTTATATAGGCGCACAAATGTAATATCAATTGTGGCTTTTAGTTTTCTAAATTAATCTTTGTTTGTAGTTGAAATATATACTTTGTTACTAGTCTTAAAATGTTTGTTTTTCGTATCCATGGAAGTTTAGAAGCCAATGTAAGCCCAAAAACGCCATTTGAGGTGAGTCTCTCACGTGATAAAAATAATATATTTACTGTGTGACTTAATGTGTCTACATTAATCTACTCTATTTGTAACACACTCACCATTAGTTTATCAGCGATTAAACGCGATTTTTGCCCATTTATAAGTCCTGCAGCTTTATAAAAAGTTGTGGTAAACCCACAATTACCAGCACTACCATGCAAGAACATCATGACAACGATGAAATAGAGTCCCACAATCACAACGAGTACCCGTTACTATATAAAGAGGCGGAAATATCGACGTCAAGTTTGGGCAAATTTTTAGAGTGCCGGAGGTGTTACATATTACTTGTAACATGTGCACTCATGATTTACCTGATATGTATGGCCTGCGGCCCTTGGGCTTTGGGCATACATATCAGGCAAATCCCTCGTGCCCATGTTACAACTATTACATATATAGTAATTCACATCAGATACACATGAATCACTACTGATAAAATTCAGAGAATACATGCATAGCTTACAACTGAATCAGACTATAGGGTTATAGTTGGTAATAAAGTATATAGCTGCTATATAATATTGTAATTTATTTAGCCAATACAAACTAACTTACCACAAAGCTCAGCCACTGCTAATTTGCCTACTGAAGCCATTAACCAATGCGGAAGCGTTTCACACAAATTAAATTACACTAGCACACAATACTATTGCTATACAAACAACCAAAACATTAAACTTACCTTTGTGCAGATTCACTCACGTCACGCCAATATTATACGGAGTTATCCGAAACTCCACATGGTCACTTGGAATAGGCGTTTATTAGAATTTTAGCGATTTTACAAAGAGAGGGAGTTGAACAAAACCCTATATATTAAATGAACGCCATTGAATAAGGACCTGATTAAAGGTTAGTATATGCATCTAGAGTGCGTAGTTTCGCTGTTTTTTATAAATTACCTAATACTTAATTACCTAAGACTTAATTACCTAATACTTAATTACCTAAGACTTATATACGCCCATTTTTGACGTCACTTTTAACCGCAATTTTTATTATTCTTAGTACTTGGTTGATAATAAACAAGCCTGCGGACTACATAACCTAGTATAAGACCAATGTGGTGATTCAGTGGCACAAAAAACCATTGCATGCATTTGTTGAGGATTTATGTTCAACTGATAAAATGTTACAAAAGAAAGCTATATAGCTACATACACACATGCAAGAACAATATAACCAATGTATTGTTAACCTAGTATATAAGACCAAGGATGTATACTGGCACTGAAAGATGTCTGCTGTATACAAAGCTTTATAAAGAATACTACCTGACAGGATACTCTATATATGCAAAATGTAAGTTATGTTGAAGGAAAACACATCCCTGAATCATGGACATCTTCAAGTACACAATGAATTAAAACCATCTAATAGAGTAATCAATATCTACTTATATTATAGCTTTTAAAATGGAATTAAACTTTTAATATCGTAACAAGCTACTCACTGATACATGAAGTGAACTCAGAAGGTTGAGAACGAATTTCCAGGTCCGAAAACGGGTCCTCTCATCTGCTAATGTATGCGTGTTAGCAACACACGTAACACGGAATTCCGTTTATTCATATACTTGGAGACGAACCGAAGCATCTGTTTAGGCTGTGTTTACAAGTAAAAACCTTTTGTTTTATACTGAAATGCTTTAGTTTATAAACCATTTGCTTAAGTAGACAAGGATAAGTATTTGCATTTGAGTCGGCTTTTTCCAGCTGTTTTGATGGCACGCATAGTCCCTAAAATGGCTCCATACTATTTAAACTAATTTGCTGGTGCATTTGTAAAACACATCAATCCATTCAGTAGAGCAAGGCAAATCTTTTAAGCCATATTGCAAAGCCATAGGACATGCGAGTCGTTTGCTACGTGTGATTTTCTAGACATTTTCTCATCTCGCGCACGCAAGTCCTCTCACAAGCCAGAGATGGGCTCACAAGTCCAGTGCTATATGTTTGTTTAGCTTAAAACATACACAATGGATTCGCTGCAGCATAATGAATTCTTTAAACTCTATTTCAGCTTCATACAAGTAACACGGAACCTTTTATGGGGCTATTTCTAACTGTATGTCATCTGGGCCATTAACAGCAACTTCATATATTTTGCATGTCATTACAAAAGAGGCTATAACTTGTGTATGCTAGCTCGTACAGATTCAATTCAAAAACCATTTTATTCTATATAGAACAGTGATTCATTTAAACTATACTCCAAGGTGGTAGATGCTACGGATAGTTCACTACGAGCCATTTTCGCAATCGTGAAGGAGGCAAAATGGCGGCATTTTGAAGAAGTCGGGATATCTCAGCAAGGGAAGGGTTTTTTGCCATCATCTTTTATCATTTTTCTTCTTTCATTAAGACCTTAAAGTTGGTGGTATTACCTAAAGGATAGCGTTTGTGGTTAAGGCTGTGAATTATTTAATTAATCAGATTATTTTTCTTATTAATAGGTTATGTAATAAACATAATACTTTGCAACTCACCAGCACTTCTCAGCACTTTCATTACACCTTGTTTTGAGCTCAACTCCGCTGTCTGTATCGGTGTTTTGCCATATTCGTCCTTATTTGAAATATCCGCATCGTTTTCCAACAGTACTCGAACACAATTGACGTGTCCACTGGACGCCGCCAAATGTAATGGTGTGTATCCGCTGTTGGCACGGCAATTTGGATTACCATTGTGTTCTAATAACAGTTTTAACACTTCTGAGTGGCCGCTACTGACTGCTTCGTGTATTGGTGTGTATCCAAACACTCCTCGACGGTAAACCAATTTCGCTGGAAGATCGGCCTTATAAGTTTGAATGAACTCTTCTATGTTCTTGTATTTTCCATCTTTACACAATGCATGGAGATGGCCGTCTTCAGAAACCGACCCTCGTAGTTGCTTGGCATGACCTTGTCCTTGTGCCATAAATATTACAATTCTATCGTATCAAAAAGAACATTAGTAATTCTAAAACATTGACTGAAGGCTGCGCTCACCTGTTAAGCACACTCACCGCGACGTAGGTGGCGGTTATTAACCATACGTAGGTGGTTTCCCACATGCAGTAATCGAACAGGTCAAGGTACAATCCACAAGCGCCCGGCCGCAAAACAAATTTAACATGCAGGTGATTTGCGATATAGTTAAACTTAACAGGTACTCTCCCATTTAACGTTGTGGTTAATACTTATAATTATGTGATTATGTGATGAGTACATAAAAGCAGATTCATTGCAGGCTTTGCACATCTCTATATAAGATTGTCATCATGGATTCCATAAAAGACAACGGCAATCTTGTGAAAAGTCAATTAGTTAATCAATAACTTACACAAAAGCATAGCTAACTATTGTTACTGAATCTCATGATGAGACATTTGACAAAGTACCATATGAACAATCACGGATAGGCCCGAGCCTAACATGCCAGAATAATTTTCAGGTTGAAATTTTAATGAGAATGATTCTGGAAAAATAGAACATTCACAAGCATAATACAAGAATAATTAGAAGTTACAATGGGTAAATGTAATGAAATGATCTCAGATTGTTTAAAATTTAATGATAGTGAAGATGTCCATGAAGGTAGCAATATTTCATGTAAATTCTGTAGAAAAGTCTGCACTGGCAATATCCTGTTCACCAGTATAATAGCCACTGTGTGTATTGTGGACATTATTATCACCGATACAATAAAATTACAAGAATAAGTAGGAATAATATAGGTGATGTGGGAATAAAATAAGAATGGGTCAAAATTTTGGGAAGTTCGGGAAGGAATAATAGGTGCATATTAGGCTCAGCCTTAATCACGGAAGAAATAGTTTCATTGCATGTAGCTCCATATACATGGTGTATATAGCTAGCTGTTGTTCTCTCTTGGGATAGCTGGATTAGTAAAAAATACCATATGCATTAGTGCATGTGTTATAAGTTTATATACGTGTATATAATTGCATAGCTATTATATACATATAGCTATAGATCTGTAATCTCTGTATCCATGCAGATTCTTAGCAGTTAGCAGTCATGCATGTGGATAGTTGAAATTAGCTGAGTCTTGTAATATCATCATACTCTAAAGCCGGCCATGCAAGTTGTTCATCATGCTTGTGAAAATCAACCATACGAGTGCAAATTACACCTAGTTTGATATTCATGAATATCTTCAGTTCTAAAAGGAGTATTTCCTGGCAGAACAGTAAAATGCACAGAACTCTGGATCCATTGATATTGACCCAATGTAGATGGTAATTACCTACAACAGAGTTAAAATAGAAGTTGGCCATTGATCATTTTCCAAACAAGATTGACCATTTCACCCTCTTTAAAGTAGCTTCAAATTCATACACAAATAAAATTTGTTAAGGGAATGGTCAAACATATGCACATGTTAAAGTAATTGTACTGATTCTTATTTTGAACTCTAGATACAATATCATAGTTTCTCAATTAAAATGGTGAGGGATTAAAACAACTTTTCAAAAGTAGCTTGTATGCCTATAATTATAGTATAGGTGCACTGATATGCAAATTAACTGATATTCCAATATGATATCTGATATTGCTATATCAGTGTCGATACTAATACCGATATTAATATCAGTGCACCTCTATAGTAGCCAGCCAGATTTCAGATCAGCTTTATGGTTGATCTGACATGCCAACAGTCAACAATATTTGTTTTGTGCTTCATAGCTGCAATAACATTGGTACGTACATAGGTGTCAAACATATTGTACATTACTTCTAGCCTTTGAAATGTATCAGGCAAACAAGAAAATGTACGGCTGCAATGCTAATGGCTGACATCTGGGACTGTTTGAAAGGCCTTTTGATGTCTACATAGCTAAGCATTAATTAGAGAACAAAGAAAATCAACTATAATGTTTCACAAATTACCTATAATGTTTCTAGCTATATGGCTAGTCAGTCTATGATACATAGTTGGGTAATAAACTACATTATTATATCTTCTGTAGTATTCTGATGAGGAACACTGTCCTGCTGATGATTAAAGGTACTGCCATTTTCTGTAAACGTATTATCTTGTGTGGAAACAGTGGTAGAAGAGTTGACAATCGTTGATTGACAGTATTGCATTGAATCTGTGAAACCTGTATCATTCATGCTCTTCTCAAGTGTAGAATAGTTCAGCCATGATGTACCTTCACTCAGATAATGTACCTGTCTTGTGTACTTGGCTGGAAGAACTTCCCATAAAACAACAACACCAGAAGTGTCTACTGGTTCACCATTTTCATCTTTACGTGTATAGTCTGGTAATTTTTTAAAACCGTCATCAGGTCGATACATCTTACCACCACATAACATCATACATTCTTCTTTCTGACATGGCCCAGGATATTTACAAGCAGAAAGAAAACGTACAAAACTACTGTAAGGTCTAAAATAAGTTAATAATTCACCTGGTGGGTTCATAGCAAAGACCACGATGTATCCACTGGATAGACCAATCCATACAGTGTCCAAGGCAGTACACATGGCTGTAATAATCCGATCTTGAAGGTCATCAATATGACACTGTTCTTCAGCACAGGCACCCACATCCACATCAGTTATGTGTGTACACTCATGAGCATTCCATGCTGACAATATAACACCTCCTAAGTGTGCAGACCACATCACATTTCCATTATCAGATAGCATCATCTTTCCAATATATGCACCTATATTCTGTTTTCGCTTCTCCACACCTTGAAATTCAAGAGTTTGTGAGTTTAGAAAATGTATTTGATCACGAATGGACGCCCAAAGGGAGGTTTCACTTAGAGCCAATCCATCAACACAGTGCTCAGATATACACACATGGCGTGGCCTTGTGTTAGGTTGGATATCTGCTACATTGATAGGAAAAACAAAGCAGTTACCCTCCATTGTACCCAGGTATACCGAGTCATCAGAATTTGTGATACAAGACACAGTGTTTTCTCTCATCTTAAGGCTATGAACTAAGTCTTTAGTAGTCTTGTTAAAGATATTCACCACACCATACTCTAAGTCTATCCTTGAAGGCACCCACACATATTGACCGCATTGTTTTATGGAGTGCATTTGATTTTCCCCCACAGAGTGTCTACGAGCTTCTACCATTGTATTTGTAGTAAATATGCTCACTTCACCTCCTCCTACTCCATCACAGCATATCCATAACTCACTTGAATTGGGTGGCAGACCAACTTCATTGCTTGTATCTGGAGTAACAATACATCCATTGCGAATAGAGTATTTACTGTTAACCGGAATAACACTTATAATCAACTGCAACGTTGAAGCACTCAACCATTCAATAATCTGTTGGGTTGCTGGTCGTTCCATAGGATTTCCAGCCCAACAAAGCTTCATGATACGAGTCATGTAGTACAAACCAATTTCTGCTATTGAAACATCTTCAAGTTGAGGTCGCTTACCTTCTTCTATAGCTACTTCAATTTTAAATGGTTTTAAATTGTGAAAAGGATAACGACGAGCCAGTATCTGATAAAGAAACATGCCAAATGAAAAGATATCAGCTCGGTAGTCATACACAGAATGCTCTTTGGCATGATTAATATGAGAAACTTCTGGAGCAACAAATCCTTTGGTACCATGAAGGCCCCTTATTCCTCCAGGATCTGCATGAGCAGCAATGTTAAAGTCAGTTAACTTACAGTTGATAAGATGATCTGGTGACATTGACCACAACAGTACATTGTCTGCCTTTAAGTCTCGGTATATGATATTGATGCTATGAAGAAAGCGTAGTGCAGAAGCCACCTGAATACCAATACGATACAATACAATCCTTGAAAATGCTCTTTGTGCTTTTAATAAAGGAGATTGTAATGATCCTTTTGGGGCTTCTTCCAGTACTAGTGACATTGTAGGATTAACAGTGACACCAACCATACACACTAAGCATGGATGATACAATTGTTGCAAAACTTTGCTCTCTGAACGCAACTCCCTGAAACTCTTGTCAATGTTGCTGCTATCTGTGACTGTGTAAAATTTTATAGCAACTGCCCGATTTTTATACTTACCACGATAAACCTTTCCAAATGCTCCCATTCCCAATAAGCTCTGCTCTTCTTTTTTGTAAAGTAGTTCTTTAAAATCAAGAAGAAATGCTGGGTCAAGATCAGCTAACAGTAAATCAGGAACAATTTCTATCACTTGTACTTCATGATTAGCACCACACGTATGGGTTAATTTGTGATCAGCAATAAGAGGTAACAATTGGTCTACTTTGAATTCACAAGGATTAGTATCACAACTTTTAAGACACTCTGGACAGGGAACTGTGTGCTCAAGTTCATCACTTAACCCAGGATACCATTCAGACATTAACTTCTCCACTATATCAATTAGATGGCCTAATATTTCACGACCTTTAGCACCTTGCGAAGCCAAAATCAAAATACCATCTTTATCATGATATTTTGGATTCTCTGCTAGAGATTCAATACTAAAAGTAAGCTCGTTCACATTGTAAACCAGTCCAGTAGACCAGTAAACTAAACTTCCACCTCCTTCAACTGAAAATTCTTCTACTGATCCACCACCTGACTGTTGTTGTGGTCCATTAGTAGTAGATGAAGATTCTGATGCTACATTCATTGTTGACTCTAAAGGTCCTTCAATGTTAGTGGAATAAATAGACATTGTTTCAGAAGCAATACTGTTACCAGCATTTTGATCTGGCAACTTTTCATGGACAATGTTAAGAACACTTGTTGTCGAGTTATCATTTTGTAAACGATGAATGTTAGTAGAAATGGTCAAATCATCTTCTTCAACTTCAACAGGAATCTGTTCACTCAGTATATTCTTAACTTCTTTGACAGTATTCATGATACGTGAAAGAAGACGACTCCAAAGCCCTGGAGGAGTTGGACAACGTAACATCTTACCTTCATGAAATAGGATAAAACGTTTATAGCAACTTTTATAATCAGGCTGCTGCTTGACCACAACTTCAGGACATTTCTTAGGCAACATGGAAGGAATCAAAACTCTTTTATAATCTTCATCTAATGGCAAGGCAATTTCAAATCTGTTTAACAGTGTGAGGTACTCTTTGAAGTAGTTGTAAGGAAAACGTTTATTTTTGAATAAAAGTGGTATATTTTTACTTCTAAGAATTCCTTGTTTCACAAAAGGATTTCGTTCCTTGATAGTAACGACTGTAGACATGAGATCACACAACCAACATGGATCAACAAAGTACAAGTCATCAAGGTTGTGTTTACGATCATCATAGTGAAGGAGTGCACCAATATCATGCAAAAAGCAGGTAACCGTGTGCAGCTCATCATTATCCTGAATATCAACCAGATGAAGATCTTCCACCATCTTCTTAAATTCTGCAGTATGCATGATTGGCTCGTGCTTTCCCTCTTTTACCAAACGATGAATCGTGGATAATTTGTTTTCTAGTGCATGATAACTAGATGGAATCTGTTGACCCATAATACAACAGTCCTTTACTTTGTACTCAGCAGCAGCACTGTATATATCATCTTTTAATGTATTAACATTTTCCATGTGATCTTTCAATCCCACCGCAGTGACTTTGAACACAACAAGATGATGGTACTGCTCAGCAAGTTCTACTACCTTTTGTAAAAGACCATCAAGTTTTCCTGATCGTCTATCTTCTTCAGACACCTTATCAAGAAATGTGCCAACAATAATGATATGAGATTTAGGAGCTCGTGCAGAAATATTATTGAGCCAAAGCTTTAGATCAACAATCCCAGCATCTCCTTCAGTAACATTCCACACTAGCAAGTATAGTGAATGCTTAGACAAAAAACATTGATGAGTGGCATAGTACTCTTCCTGACCAGCAAAATCCCATATACTAAAGTAGAAGGTTTTTCTATTGTAAGCTGGAGTATATTTCCACTCACTAACGTCCACACCAACTGTGGATTTATTACCAATCTCTTTGTTATTGTTATGTAGTCGAGCCACAAGTGTGGTTTTTCCCATTGCTTGCTTGCCAACAAGCATCATCTTCATGTGATAATGTCCACGAGCACTACGTAACCGACTACTGAGGTATTGGATGCAATCTTTTGTTGTAGCACGAACACTTTTAGGAGGATCATTCAGGTCATTAAGACCTTCCAAATTCAGATTGTGAAGATCTTTCAGTCTACCAAGTTCAGATGGTAGTGCAACTATCTCAGAGTTATTAGCAATATTGAGTGTAGTCAGACTAATGAACGAGCACACACAATGTGGAACACTGCGAAAGCGGTTATTACTGATATTAAGATTCCTTAGAGTAGGGGCAACCGCAGAGTTTGACAAGCTAGATAGACGGTTGTAAGACAAATCAAGGATTACTAGGGAAGCAGACCATTCTGGAACATCAGGGATATTAACAAGACTATTGTGTGATAAATTTAATTCATTCAGGCTGGGTAACTCCAAAAGATTTGGAGGGATTTCACGTAATTTATTCAATTGCAGATCAAGCTTGATGCATTGCTTTAAATAGTTACCCATCTCTGGTGGAAGAGAAGTAAATTCATTACGAGCTAATTTTAGTGTTTTGACCCAAAAGATCTTCCTTAGCCACGACATTTCCAATTCTATCAGACGTAAACCGAACCACAAAATAGTACCATTATTCTTGTCAACACCTGTTCTTAGCAATAATTCCTCTCTCACTGCTGAGGCATTATTTCTACGAGATATTTCAATGGGTATAACTGTCTTTATACCATTACTGCATACAGCAGCCTGAAGTTCAGCAAGGTTATCTTCTCTTGTTAGAGGTATCTTGGTTTCTTGACCACGTATATTTCCACAATAAAGCTTCATGACAAGAATCCTATCATTTACCATAGCAGCCTTAATAATAAGCAGTGCAGCAGTAACTGCATGTTGTTTTAAATTACGGCTCTTTGCTAAAGCTTCATCAATATTTGTAGCTCCACGAAGAATCAATTTCATAGGATTGATAGGACTACCACTCTCCACAGCAGCTAACAAAGCAGAGTTGAGACAGTCATCTTCCAATTGGTTGAGTGGTGTCTTTAAAAGCTCACCAAGATTAGGTCCATTAATCCTTGCTTCCCTGATAATTTCTATAAGACAATACATTGTAATTACATACCCTACTACACACATGTATGGTATAATAATAAATAGGATGGTAGCTACTGCCATTGCACATACTATTCCAGTTGGGTATCAATTAATAACCCTTTCATGGTCAAATTTTCCGATGCATGCCACATTGATTCAAATAAACCACTGTATTAAACCACAGCCATATACATGTATAGACCAAGGAATTAATTTTCATATCATAACGTAATTGCCAAGCATATTTATCGATCGGAAAATAATTGTGCAGCAGGAGTAGTACTATTCTAAGATCCCATTTGTATGTACGGTAGTGAGTAAAAAAGGTTAACGTTTCATAATCATAATTACGCCGTACTTTGGTGAGAAAAATGTACAAACTGCGTATCACAATTCCTAATAAAACGTACGTTTACGTTGCATAGTACGCCTACTTGTACTACGTACATCCGTAGCTACTGCGCCTTATTGTGTTACGTCTCTGCCAGACCGGACGCTTTCTCACGAATGTTCACATGAGTGCATGCACAGGTGAGCACCTGCACTCTTGTCAAGCGTATATAGCTACGTGCTAGTGCTAGACACTAGTATATCCATCAAGCGGGTATCCATTGAGGGAGTACCTGTTTGTGTTGAGTGTCCCTCATGCGAGTGTTTCTGCTTTGCTCGAAACTTGAAGGTATAAGAGTTACGGTACAGCTCTAAGGTAACGTCACACTCACTCACAAATTTTTGTCGAGTAAACAGCATTACTCGATCGAGTTTCGTGTACGAAGCGCTCGCAGCATGTGAAGTGACGAGTACTCGAAGTAAACTCGAGTACATGATTTAGTATAAAGCTACGTAAGTACTGCAGGTACGTGACAGGCCTTATAGTGACAAAGCGCAAGTAGATGACAAGTACTCAAGTATGAAGAGTAACTTCACGAGTCAACTTTAGTTCCTTTAGATATACTATGTAACGTACGGTAAAAGCCTAACACGCATAAAATATTAATCTATCGAGCTCTATTGCCGCATAGATAATAATTTTATATTACTTGAAAATATTAAGATACACCTATGTGCATTGTTCTTTTGTTGTGTTGCCTTCTTTGCCACTCACAAATAATAAAACGATGAAACTAATCCTATTTTAATCACTAACAAATTGAAGAACGAGCAAAATTGATGCACTGAGACTAGTACAGCGACTACATTATAAAACGTGCCACTGTTTATGTGCATGCTCAAGTATTATTCTATTTAAAGCATAGCGTATGGTTCTAATAATAAATCTCGAGCAAACATCCCTAGTGATTCGAGCTTTGTGTGAACATGAGTATCTTCAACCCTCGAGTGTTTTATTGCTCGAGAGTGATCGAGTTCAGCGTATCGAGCATTCAAGTGGCGAGTGTGTAAGTTGCGAGTGAGTGCGACATTACCTTAGAGCTGTACCATAGCTAGCTACGTAGCTACATACATACGTACTTGACACTCATAGATGAGCATCCAAGCAATACTGTAGCTAGCCATACCCTGTAGCTGTTAACTGGTATTTTTGTTTTTATTCTGCAGGAAAACAATTGGCTAGGTCACTTTGGTGGATCTTCAGTCACTAGCAGTTGGAGAAACCAGCAACTTTGTGGCCGAGCTGAATAGTTAACATCTATAACTTATAATTGTTATACTATATTATTTACAAATGGTTATCTATATAGCTAACTGTAGTTATAAGTGCATAATGCACTGCATGTATAGCTACCTAGCTATTCATTTTGCCATATATAGCTACGTACTTGACACGCTACAGCCTTGTAATTCAATTCTTTCCCCAGAGATGCTAAGGATTTTAATCAATATTAATAGATAGTATAACTACGTACGGAGTTTTACTACGTATCTATGTTTGCGCCTATATATTTATAAGGATTGGTTGAGTCAGCATTTAGAAGTTTATATCCCGTTACGAAGAAACAGGCTGAGTAGCAATAGTTGAAGAATTTTAATGTTTTTGTGTAACACACTTTACAATTTTTATGATATTGATGATAATATCATGATAACGGTATTGCGATATTGAAAATTTTGCTTGATATCAGTTGTCGTGGCACTTAATATCGTGAATTCATAATATTATCGTAATAATTCCCAATACTATACCATATATAGTGCAAAATTCTGGCAGGGGAAAAGTGGCGAATTGCATGTCATTCACCAATATTTTACCCGACGAAATTTATCTGTAAATCCTTGACTATCGAATCACATGCGTGACCATGCAGAGTAGTATTCTATCACTCACAAAAACCTTCTTTAATACCAATAAAGACTATTTCAACTAAGGTACAACTCATGGGCAAGTTTACAACTCATGTAGTTTTCTCGCGTGCATTGTTCGAGGCACTAGTCAAAACTCATGTACCACATGCAAGTGAGCCAATTGCCCATGTAGGATTGTAGGATTAGTACACACGAGTCTCATATTTTCTCGACTGTGTACAGGAGTATTTCACGTGTCTCGTTATGAAGTAAAATTTGAGCAAACGAATCGGGCCTCGACTCGACACGCAAATTAGTACGTATTCTGTTACTTACGGTACAGCTCAATTTAAACTTTACACACACGTGTAGCCACACGTTTAACGCATGTAAACATTCAGAATTTGGCGTGTACACTTCATCTTGCACGCAGCTTTAGCATGCGCACTAGTGCGAGTGCACACCAGAGGCGCACTACACAAATATGCACGTCACAAGCACATGGTTTGTACATGCACTACACATGTTCGTACTACGGTACAGCTCGATTTAAACTTTAAGCACGAGAGTGGGTAACACGCATGTTTTTGTATCTCTACTCGAGTAGTTTTAAAAAACTTGTGTGTTTGTACACAACTGCACGAGAAATTCGCATGCATTGCATGCACGTTATCTTTGTGATCGCTATGAGTAACTTGTAAGCTGCACTACACGAGCGTACTAGGACAAAAAACACGTGTACGTACGTTCATTATGAATATGCAAGCGATTAAGGCTAAAGCAAACAGAAAACATTGTTACCTTTATTCCAATCGATCCTGTTGGTCTTCATGTCTATCAAATACACACGCCTGCTGACAAACACGTGATAGTCACATAAAATCTTGCGTAAACTTATTAGAATATCATGCGCACGTGATATACTTTCTGTTCTTTACCAGAGATAATGGAAGGGCGCGTAGTACCTTATCTTAAAGAAGTTGGACTTGCAAGTAACCTTCCCAGCCAGTTACAAGATACGTATGTACGTTGCTGCATATTTACATGCATCTGTACTATACTCGAGTCGACACGTTATGAGTATATTTATACTCATGACGAGTTTTTGTACTCTCCGCGAGCAGTTGAGATGTCATCAATTTCTCGTGCACTCGCAGACATACCACAAATTTTTTGCTGTTCATGTAGTGCGTGTGCAATGGCGCATGCGAGTATTCTTAAAGTTCAAATCAAGCTGTACCATATGCACGCACGTACACTTCATGAGTGACTCGCGTGTACATTGAGCTGGATTGATCCCGGCAACAGATTCATCACCTCCGTATACTTACAATAAGCCCATCTGGTGAAAATGATGCATTCAAATTTGGAGGAACTGTTTCACCCGCTAAACAATAGTAAGAAGTCGGGCACTCATAAGTGGGTGTGCGCCTAGCACCCTGGCCTCAACTTACCGGTGTAGCTACGCAGCAAACATTCAGAATACATGGCATTGAAGAAGGCTATACTTTAGCTTCACAGTAAGAATTTCGGTTGCAAATTACTACGCACCTGCAGTAGTTTATTTAGCTGCATCAATGTTTTTAACTTGCACGTGATCACAAAACTGCAAAATACACATGCTTCTATTGTTTATTATGGTGTTCGTACTAGTAGTATACCGTATGATACAAAATTTTGGAGGGATAAAACTAAGCTCACGACAAGTATTGGCAGATAATATTTTGGCAAATGCCCCAAACTGAATTACAAATCAGGCGGTGCTATATTATCTGTCGTCAGACGACCACTAACTTAGTAAGACTTACATAGTGAAAAAGTTTTACAAAGTTTCACTGTAGCTATACTCATGATATAATCATAATGTCTACAACATAACTTCTTACGTCTCAGTTTCACGTGTATTCCAATGTTGCATCACGTGCAATCTCGTGTGTGTAATAATATCGATGGTGCACGTTTAGCATCGAAATAACATTTTTGCTGAGGTTCTCCCTATATTTCAGCAGCTCTTCCCTATTTTGTATATCTGAGCTGGTATTAAAACAATTTAATGGAAGGATTTATGAAGTTAGTCAAGTCGCTCGAGTCATAGATAGTATAGCGGATGCGTGGCGCCCCTTTTATATAATCTATACTCAAGTCAAGTCATGCTCTGCTGAGTGCCCACTTTCGTTAACTTGAATGCATGCACGCACCGACCTCGGTATAGCTAGCTACTGTACCGAATCACCAAAGAAGGAGTTTTATAGAGGTGTACGTAACTCTAAAGGTTGTTTTCAAGATCGACTCTAACTACCGGCTTTCACGCTGTTCGCATGCCGCATAGTAGCTAAAATTTTCAAAGGAAAATTTGGACAAGAAAATTTTGGTGAATCTCTTTTGATTTGCCAAATTCGCCAAAATTTTCTCCCTCCAAAATTTTGTATCGTACGGTAGTTTGTATATAGTAGTACAAAGGAACAAATAAGCCAAGGAAGAGACTACAACTGCATCAAGAAAGCAAGTGGAGTTTTGTAAACTTTTAATTGTAGCTTAGCTAGCTACATGTGTTTGTACTGCCTTACTGTTTGTATGTTGGTGTGCTTATTTTAGAAAAATGTATGCCGTTTCTATTGAAAAAGGAAACTATAGCCATTATTTAAATGCTTGTTTATATACGTATGTAGAACCTGTCATTCTTTCATTATGCACACCAAGGCGCATGCCTAGAAGTTTGCTAATAGAACACGCAAGTTCTATGCATCAGCATACAAGCGTGCTCGTGCAAAGCATAACGCACACGGCAATAGAGAATACGTCAAGTGCATACATGTGTGCAATTCTTAATGCGAAACGTCATCGATCTTTCGTGCACATGCATGCATGTATGCGTGCAATATTAAACATGTGTCAAGTCGCGACATGCATGTACAGTCAAGTTTAAATTGAGCTGTACTGTACCTCTTTCCCAATCCACCGTAGTCTCTATATATCACTCCAATAACTGGACACTAAACAATGGCACCAGAAAGATCTAGAAATGGTACGCACCAAAGCTCTCGCATGTGTTGTATCACAAAGTGCACATGATAAGGTGCTTCAATTAAAGCCCTGGCACTATTTGTGTGGATTCTCACATTACAGAAAATGTGTACGCTCTGCATATTAAGTAGCTACGTAAGTTTAATCTCAGAGGGTGTGATGGTGATTTGATAAGGAAGCGCAAACAGACTTACATAGGCCTATATATACGTTTAGCTACATACGTTACATTTGTTTATGCTCTGTTAACTTCTAGCCATGCTCACACAGACTCGAACCCCTTCCGATGGTTCTTTTCATGGTTCGGCCATGTCTGAGGACTTCATTGTAATTATTAGCTTACTGACTCGTGCTGCCTACTCAGTCTCTCTTCTCTTTCTTCTTCCGTCTCTCTGTCCCTTCGTTCCCTATACAGCTGTCTTCTGCGCCTTAATCTCTCTTCACGGTTCATTTCTACTTTCTGTGGCTTGGACGATAACTAGTACTGAGCAATATACCAGCTTTGTAATCATACTGCAATATCATTTTCTTATACCATCAAATTTTTTAATACCGTGGTATGTGAAGTACAGATATTGCACATTATTCTTCCTTGAACAATTCTTTTTAAGATACAAGCACTCGCGCGAGTGCATGCAAACTCTCACACAAGGCTGACACGAGTACGTGCAACTCACAAGTACAAGGCTCACGAGTACGTGCAAACTCGCGAGTACAAAGCTTGCAAGTGCCCACGAGTAGCGAGTGGGACGTTGCATCTGAGCGGTATGTAATTATTCTTAATTTAATAAATAAAAATATTTTACAGTATATCCTATAATTAGGGCTGGGCAATACTACCGTTTTGGCGATATATCGCGATATTAAATAAATATTGATATCGTGATTTTTGCTAGTAACTATCATGATACCCGTGGAATAGGGCTACGTATCAGTAAAAATCAAAATAATGATACACATGCCAGTAATTTTTATTAATACTGATGGACACTAGTAAGGTTCAAAACTGAAATATGAAAGCAGAAATGCTTTCCAGCCAAGAATGGCAGAGTGTGTTGTAAACTTTGTAAGAAAATGGTAAAGTATTGTAGAAATACATGAAACCTAAGAGCTCATGAAATATATCATGCAATAATTGTATTGTGAGTGTTTGACCAAGTATCGATCATGATATTGAAATGGCAGTATCGCTCAGCTCTACCTATAATGGCTGAAGAACTATCCGTTGCGATTGAAAACCTGTATTATACGTAAAAGGCCTAAACTACTATAAATTTAGCAAACGGCTACAACTACGTATGCTGTGTTTAAAATTCCATCTCTAAAACTGTAGCATGCTAATCAATCTAGTAAATCTAGGCACCTAAATTTTACTAAAAATGTGCACTAATTGGAATGACATTGTTCTATTGTTCAGAGATTCCATCTATGGTTCCAGGTATAATGAATTATTGTGAAGACTATAGGTGAGCATTTCTATTATAAATTTGTATTTGTAATATACATGGCGATAATACTACAATATGCTTCAGTTGGTATTTGGTTCACAAGTTGTAAGCTGGCGCCCCGGAGTGCACTGTGACATGGCCAAGCTAGCTACCTCAAAAACAGCTAAATAATTTCACTCGTACTGATATTGCATTCTGAGTAGAGTCTAAATAGTAGTCGTATATCTGGCATTGATGTTCATTTGTTCCAAGTAGATCCCCACGCGATCGATTCCTGAAATAAAATAAACTTTATTGCATTGTAGTTAGGGCTGGGCAATAGTACAATATTATCGTCAGAGTGGCTAACTATCGTGATAGTGATAGTGCAATCTAATATCGTGATAGCAGCATTTGGGTGATTTAGAGGTGGTGGGAAGCCATATCTTATCCAAAATAACCCAATTCTTAAGATGTAGCTGTTTTATATTTACATATACAGTGCAGTTGTTAAGCAACCTACAGTACTATAATGAATTCAGTACTATCAGGCTACTATCGCTATTGTGACATGTTTTTCTACTATCGTGATAGTGCTCAAATCTCACTATCGCTCAGCCCATGAAAGTCATTAGTAGTACGGCCATAGTACGAAAGCCATTAGTAGCTACTACTGACGGCCGTAGTACGAAAGCCATCAGTACTGACAGCCGTAGTACGAAAAATTATGATTATAGCAGCTACACAGATTTTACACTGTTTTTACCCAGCGTACAACGACGTTATTACGACTACAAAACGTTAACGTTTTTGCTCACTACCGTAGCTAGTATTAATCTACTAACATTATCATGAATACTGTATACAGTTAAACAATTTTCTTCGCTGGTGTGAAACAATGGAAATTAAATGATCAAAATATTTTTACCATTTAAAAAATGGAGAAGGCAAATTACTTACGTATGAATTGGTAAAGTAAGCATATATAATCACTAATACATGCACGTAATTGTGTGAAATTTATGGTAAGGCTATATGCAGTACTTTAATATAAATGTACATAGCTAGACTATAATATACGTAGTAAGCAAAACAACAGGTTGATGTTTACCACCTATAAAACTAGGAGTTGTGTAAGATACGGTACGGCTCACGGCCAAGTTTACAACTCGTGTGGTTTTCTCGCATGTGTAGTTCAAGGCACTAGTCAAAACTCGTCAGATCTTCAGAGTGTCAGATTTTCTCAACTGTGTATGGGAGCATTTTACGTGTCTCATTACGAAGCAAACGAATCGGGCCTTAAGTCGACTGAACACATATTCTGTTACTTACCTCTTTCCCAATCCACCGTAGTCACTGTATACCACTCCAATAACTGGACACTAAACAACAGTACCAGAAAGATATAGAAATTGCACGGACCAGAGCTCTCCCACGGGTTGTCTCACAAAGCAAACGTGATAATATGCTTCAAGTAAAGCCCTGGCACTATTTGTGTGGATCCTCACGTTACAGAAAAGGTGTACGCTCTGCATATTAAGTAGCTATGGTACTGCTCAAAGGTAACGTCGCACTCGCTCACCATTTCTATGCTCGAGCCTCGAATGCTCACCGCTCTTGTCTCGCCATATTGGCATACGTTACTTGTATAAAATCTGCGAGTGTCGAGTAATATATCACTCGCTCGATTGATTTACTAGTTCAAGTGAAGTTGGCTCGCCACTGTTATGCTCGAGCCCTCGCTCGAGTCTCAAATGCTCGCCATACTGGCATGCGTTAGCTACTTGTATAAAATCTGCGAGTGCCGAGTAATATATCACTCGCTCGATTGATTTACTTGTTCCAGTGAAGTTGGCTTGCTGGAGGGATTTCATTCTTTCGAGTCTAGTTGGCGGATCAACAATAAAATACGATCACAATCCGTTTGTGATCGCTTACTACCTCGCGTTGAAGGCTTCGTAAAGACACTTCAACACCTTCCTCTTCTAGTCTACACTGAATATCCCTAACAGAAAATCCCTGGCGTTGAAGAATAATAACTCTTTTTCGAGTTGCAACTAACAGACGTGGCATTGTACCTCCAAATAATGCACCACACAAACAATTTATGCTCGTGATGCAAATAATTTCATCACCATCCGGCCCAAAGTTAACAGCACGCGAGCCATACGGACGTATTGTCTTCTTTGCTCAGTAAATTGATGGCTTAATTGTACACCGTATGTTAGTCTATGGCTAACCAGGTAATGATTGATATGGATCTTAGACACCTCGAACTCGATCGAGCATTTCAACAACGTGGAGTATCAAGTTCTTTCGAGTCCTCGCAGCGAGCAGAGTTAAAACTCGCCGATTCTAGAGTATCAAGTTGAGTAATGATTGATATGGATCTTAGACACCTCGAACTCGATCGAGCATTTCAACAGTGTGGAGTATCAAGTTCTTTCGAGTCCTCGCAGCAAGCAGAGTTAAAACTCGCCAATTCTAGAGTATCGAGTCGAGTGTTAGCTTGGCTCGCTACTCGCTCCACTCTTTGCTCTATTGAGTGATTCCGTCTACTCGAAAGAAAATTGCGAGCGAGTGCAACGTTACCTTTGAGCAGTACCGTACGTAAGTTAAATTTCAGAGGGTGTGATGGCGATTTGATAAGGAAACACAAACAGCCTTGTGTAGGCCTTTACGTTTCTTGATGCATGATACATTTCCTTGTGAGTATTTACCACGCGTTAGTGCTTACTTGCAAGCACTGCATGGCGAGTGCCTCTATATTCGAGTACCCTTGGTGTGCGGTAAATACCTTTATGTGCATTCTACTACACATGCATAACTCGTGTACTTGAGGAAAAATCACAACTTTTGTCCAGGTCCCATGCGAGAACACGAGTGCGATTGTAAACTTTACCGTGAGCTGTACCATAGGTACATAATCTAATGTTATTGTTAAGAGTAATTAATGACATCACAAGTAAGTCACGTAAACAAAGACTCATCACTAAGGAACACATAACAATGCATACAACTGAATTCTTCTGTTTAAAACTGGCTGTATTTTGGTGGGATTAATTTTTGGCAGATGAAACTTGAAGATGCATTTTGATGGTAATATTTTGGCGTTGAACAGCTAGCTTGTAAATATTTCTATGGAAAATTGTAATGCCGGATGGAATAGCTAACATACTGCATGTGACGTACATACGGTGCAGCTCAATTTAAAGTTTACACACGCGTGTGCTTGCACGTTTAACACGTGTAAAACTTCAAAAACTGACGTGTGCATGCACTGTTGCACGCAATTTTGACATGCGCATGCGGGCCAGTGAACACACGCGACACACAAGAAATGCACATCACGAGCTCACACTTGGTTTGCCACACTACACGTGTGGTGTAACTACAGGTACAGTAGCTGTAGGCAATGAAATGCAACTGTTTTGCAGCTGATCGGCTTCTTTATCTGTTGTAATGAGTATCGCTTGAAAGTCCTAATGAAGGGGCGTGTTCATACCAAATATGCTGGGATATCTTTGTGTCATGAGTGGACAAGATCGAGTATTGTACAGCACAAAAACTATCTGCAACTTTGAAAAGTAACTAAACTGTATATATAGCGATAGCTACTAATGTGTTCACGCTGTCAGTTAGCTATATACAACACATTTAGGATTTCAGCATTGATTTGTCACATTGGAATTTATCTGAGAATTACCGATGATAATCGGTAAAAGACACCCCCCCAAATATAATCTATATGCTTTAGCTTTACAGTAAGAAATTGTTTAGCGACATTTTTGCGTCTTGTATCTCAATGGGAATCACGCCTTAGGTCAAGAACATGTTCATAGAGTTGCTAGGTATTTATAAAATATAGAAAATTAATACCAAAAGATTGATATACTCTAATAGAACAGTCATCGTTTTATTTTGTACAACTGTATATACTCTAATAAAACAGTCAAATTTTGTAGCAAAGTAAGCACCAATCTTTCACATGAGCATAATATTGAGCATCATAGGTCAAAATTATGAGCACTGCAGCATAGCATAATAGGTAAAAATAAAAGAATAATATGCTGATCCCTTGGCTAAGCATGATATTGCTATGTGTTTTCGATCAAATCCGTTCTCAACCGCCTTCAGTGATTAGTCTCGTGTTGCACAAGCGCTGCACTATGACGGGCTGGAACGAATTTCGTGTACAGTATGTTTACGGTATCTCAGTCTATCCCCCACACTTTTTAATTTGAATCATGTGAAAGAATTATATGGACAGTAAGTAAAACTTTGGAAGGTAAATTTTGGCGAATTAAGATCGATCTGCCAAATTCGCCAAAGATTTCCACTATCAACGTTTCACACTATACGGTAGCATTGTAGTGAATCATGCAAGGTCATGGGCATGATTTTGTGTTAGTACTAGTTATGCAACATTCTTTAGATAACTGAGTGAGACTAATACAATTAGCACTATAAAAACTCTTGCATTCCTTGTTCTCTTCTTGTTAGCCCATCTCTCTCATCAGTGTCCTCTCTAGCTGCTCTTTGTGCATATCTCTCTCATGCAAGTTCTTTTCTCTCTCGCCTGACTCGTTCTAGCCTTTAGGCATGCTGTTGCGATGTTTCTGCAGCTCTATTCCTTTTGCATCCTTGTCTTTACCGTTGCAGCGTTACCATTCTTTAGACAAAACAGAGGCAGGGCTGCATTTAAGGGGGGGGGGGGCATTCGCCCCTCCTAGGTTAATTCTTGCCCCCGTAGATATTGGAATACAAAATTGAAATTCTATATACATATATATAACTATGTTAAAAGATTATAGACTATAATAGTATTAGTGTTTACAAGATAAGCCCCCCCCCACATCTTGAAAAGCTTCAATTTGCCCCTCAGCTGCATTTTCTGGATTCAGCCCTGATGAGGGGTCACCAGTATGATCATTTCCACATTTGTTTGAATCATAAGCCATGGAACTGTTCTCCAGCAAAACAGTAGGGGGGTCAGCATGTGATGATTGTGTTTATATCATTCATGAACCATATGGAACCATTGTCCACTCGTAAAAGAGGACGGCATGTGCAAGAATCGTTTCTATTTCTGCTCGTGTTGGTTTTACACATGGTCCATCTAATCCCAAATCGTATGGTGGGGCTCGCTCATGCTTGCCCCAATTAGAATTCAAATGCTTAGAACAGCCAGACTATGTAAGACTTCTGGCAGGACACATGAAGAGAGATTATTTATTTTAACCATAATACATGTACCACTTGTGAAAACATCCTGTGTTTAAAAGTAATCATGATCTAATGATATTATGCCATTTATAATTTTTACACCTTCATAAAAATATTTTTATTGTGGCTATACTGACAAATTAATTAAGGTCAAAAAGTTTTTAGATGCCTGAGAAAGGAGATATTTTAATGGAGGACTGTTTACTGATCTTAGCTTGTTTATAATTACAATAGTCCAGTTTCACTCAAGCTAAAATATTTACGGAACGTTAATGAACTCAATTAACGATGGTTGCGCAACATCCGGTTGCCACTTGGAGGCCGTAAAATGTATTGAAACCTATGGGACCCCGAGCTTTGGGTGTCTCGGGTGCCTAAACCATACCGAATTTCTTAATTGTAAGAATGAATTCGTATAGTACAAGTCGTGCTCGAGCTGATGATGTGCGAAAGGTGACGCTGCGTTGTAGTATCAGCGGGAACCAGGCGACATTCTGTGGACGTGCAAATCATAAACGATATTTCAAAGCGAAAACAAGTTCAATATTTCGTTTGTTAACATTAAAACGAGTCTATGGCATCATCATTGGTGGTAGAGCACCCTAGAAAATCTCGAAGATTAGTGCAAGGCCTACGGGAAAAATCAAGTTGCAAGGGCCGTGGAAGTCACGCAATTTCAGGCCTATACTACGTCGTGGCAACTTCTACTGGCCCGTTTACTACCACTACAATTATACTATGGCCATCAAACGGTAAGAGAGAAACTATATAGTTCGTTTTCGCTATTTATGGCTTACATGTGCACAGAATGTCGCCTGGTTCTCGCTGATACTACAACGCAGCGTCACCTTTCGCATATCATCAGCTCGAGCACAACTTGTACTATACAAATTCATTCTTACAATTAAGAAATTCGGTATGGTTTAGGCACCCGAGACACCCAAAGCTCGGGGTCCCATAGGTTTCAATACATTTTACGGCCTCCAAGTGGCAACTGGATGTTGCGCAACCTCAATTAGCAACCACTTTACAACCGCAACATACCTTGGCTCTTACGTGAAACTGGACTATTATATCCCTATGCTGGGTAAATCAAAGGAAGCTGCTGGGTGTTAACTAAGTTATCAATGGGTCAGTGGACAAAAGTTATCACCCAGTAGGTATATATATATACCCCAGTACACTTCTAGTTCTTACCTGCATCCTCTGCTTTGCCTCTAACTTGGGTAATCACTAAGGTATTGTACCAGTACTGGGGCATAACTTTAACTAATGCCTTTGTGATTAAGCAGCTGTATTGGCAAAAGCACAATAATATCCTTATTGTAATAATGATGTTATTGTGTTATTGTGAAATCGCAACTGCTATGTAAAATGTTTCTTTACTATGAAAAGTGAATGGGTATTAATGGTGCTTTGTTAAGGCCATGCCCATCAATAATATTGATGGCAAGTGTCATAATATAATTATAAAGAAACTGAAAAGTATTAGAATTGTTTAATTGGTTATTAAGGCATCATTTCACATGAATAGTTATTGAGTGAACACGCAGACACACACATAAAGACAGCAGACAAAAGCAATTCCAAAAACCAGGCATGTAAGTGAGTAAACAATGGGTGGGATGTATATGTGACTGAATCTGCAAAAACCCTCCACTTTCACACGAAAACTGATATCCATTTTATTGCACAAAATTATATCTACACTCAAGAACTATCCATACACAGTGTCTCTACTGGCCAAATGTGAAGAGGTCTGCTATCTGGAGGGCATTGTGCCGACCTTGTAAAGTCATGAATATGATAATGGCACCTATGGAGAGCACCGATTGGGTGGATGGGACATGGAGCTGCTCCCACTGCTATCTAGACACCTTCTATGGCCTTGTGATGTGGTATACACACCTTCTGGCTAGCTTTTCCTACTCTAAACAGTGCTTTTACTGGGTCACCTCCAACCCCTCCCTCTCCTCCCCTCCATCCACCCACCCATCCCTCGCTACGCTGGCCCGAAATTAGTGCTCACCTTAAAAAATCATCTCAAAAGCCCTGAAATCCGGCCATCTGCCATCAACAAGGTTAGTCATTGTATATGAAAGCTAATAGATTAGTGTTTTTGGTGCTGATGAAATGCTATTTCTCAAAATATTACCAAGTACGTTCTATAAATTTAAAATTAAATTGAGTACTCACAATCAATTTGGATTCCACTACCCAATTTCAGTGCCGTGTATTGGTTTAAGCATGGCATTACTTACGTAACTATACTTTAGTATATCCAGTAGCTAAACTCCCTGACTCAAATGGGCCTGTCACCACACAAATGAACCAGGCATAAAGACCATTGTCAAGGTACGTAGTTACCTTCGGAGATGATAAAGAAAGCTAATAAATGTGAGGAGCAGGTGCACCTACCTCAAAATTACTTAAGTAGCAACAAACCAAGATAGCAAAATATGCGCTGTTGAAAAATGGAAACCAAGCAGCTATAATTGTGTCAACTTCTATACTAATTCCATATTCCATATCATCATTTTTTAATTTTGAAAAATACATACCCACTCAACACTATTACTAACATTACCAGAAATTTATCGTCCATTCGCACGTGCACATGGTTGCTGGCAAATAAACAAGTACAAAAACTAAAACCTTCAAAGGAAATCAAAACATTATTTACTAGGGGTTCTACGAAAATTTCTGCTTTGAAATAACCCGTTATGTGTTGTCTCGCATAGCCAGACCACTCATTTCTTATAGGGGAGCAATATTGCTTGCAGCATAGGTGCCTGTAAAAATAGGGTCTGGTATGGTTCGCTAGGTCAAGTTGTTCTTGACAAATACAAGATTCTGTAGGTGATAATATGTAAACGTTACTACTGAGACACTGATGAGTTACATTCTTCAGATGCCACCAGCATTTGAACAGGCTAAGTACTAGCAAATGGCTGGGATGGTTTGGAGAGGCACTAGAAAAACCATTCGAACTACGTACGTATACAAAGCATACAGGCAAGCTCATTTTTCCTTCCAAATTAATGAGCGACCCCTTACTCTAAGAATAAATATTGGCAGAATTAATATTTGGCGATTTGTTGAAAATATGGATTTGGCGAGATGTTACTTTGGCGAAATCACACTGCCACAATAATTATAAATTGGCATTGTACGTGTTACAATTGAAGGACGTCAATGCTAAGGAAAATGTGGCTTCTTAGCCAATATCGTGTTGGCAGACCGATAAGTCACTGAAGATACGTAGATAGCTAGCTAGCTATAGCTGTAAGCCGGTGTCATTTTTGTGCTGAATGTCCAGGTCATGGATTTCGTAATTTTCACCGCGCCAAACATAGAAACCCCACAATAGTTACCATGCACAAGCTACCTTTCTGTATTCTGTTGGTTTAGCAGCAAAAACGTTAACTAAGCCGCATTGCCTTATTAATAGCCACATGCTCGTTTTATAAATAAGCAAGGGGGTGCTAAACATTAGCAAGCAGTTGTACCGAATTACGAAAACAAGAGATTTATTATGGAAGCTGTGGCTTGTCAAACCAATGTCAACAGCAGCTGCCACCAAAAGTGACTAGGGTCACGAGTGATATGGTATAGAAAAATTTTGGCGAGATTTAAATTTGGCGATCGCATGGTAATTCGCCAATTTGCCAAATTTAGTTCCTCGCCAATATTTGTTCTTATACGGTATCTAGGCTCTGGATAACTCATCAGCAACTTTAAATATCTCAGTAGTGACGTTTACATATTATCACCTACAGAATTGTGTAGAATTCAAGAACAACTTGACCTAGTGAACCATACCAGACCCTATTTTTTATTTTACAGGCTATTATACTGCAAGCGATAACGCCCTATAAAAAATTGTGGTCTGGCTACGTGAGACTGCCATTATGTGGTCCATAAATCATCCTCTATTCACAGTTCACACATATGAAAAATTATTTTGTTGACGCTAGGTACTGTGATTATTATTATTATTATTATAATACTTTGCAACTCACCAGCACTTCTCAGCACTTTCATTACACCTTGTTTTGAGCTCAACTCCGCTGTCTGTATCGGTGTTTTGCCATATTCGTCCTTATTTGAAATATCCGCATCGTTTTCCAACAGCACTCGAACACAATTGACGTGTCCACTGGACGCCGCCAAATGTAATGGTGTGTATCCGCTGTTGGCACGGCAATTTGGATTACCATTGTGTTCTAATAACAGTTTTAGCACTTCTGAGTGGCCGCTATTGACTGCTTCATGTATTGGTGTGTATCCAAACACTCCTCGACGGTAAACCAATTTCGCTGGAAGATCGACCTTATAAGTTTGAATGAACTCTTCTATGTTTTTGTATTTTCCATCTTTACACAATGTATGGAGATGGCCGTCTTCAGAAACCGACCCTCGTGATTGCTTGGCATGACCTTGTCCTTGTGCCATAAATAATACTCAATTCTATCGTATCAAAAAGAACATTAGTAATTCTAAAACATTGACTGAAGGCTGCGCTCACCTGTTAAGCACACTCACCGCGACGTAGGTGGCGGTTATTAACCATACGTAGGTGGTTTCCCCGAGGGTTTCCCACATGCAGTGATCGAGCAGGTCAAGGTACAATCCGCAAGCGCGCGGCCGCAAAACAAATTTGTACTCTCCCATTTAACGACTTATGATTATGTGATGAGTACATAAAAGCAGATTCATTGTAGGCTTTGCAGTAAAAACACCTGTCTATATAATTAGCTATATAACAGATTGTCATCATGGATTCCATAAAAGACAATCTTGTGAAAGTCAATTAGCTAATCAGTAACTTACACAAAGGCATAGCTAACTATTGTTACTGAATCTCGTGATGAGGCATTTGACAAAGTACCATATGAACGATCACGGAAGAAATAGTTTCATTGCACGTAGCTCCATATGCATGGTGTATATAGCAGCGTTGCAACCGCGTCGGGCGAATTTTTTTTTGGAACCACTTTCAACTTAGAAATTTTTTTCTCAAATAATTTTCCTTTGGGTAATTAAAACAGTTGGTCATTAATGGAAGCTGTGTCATTTGCCACACGTGATTTTCAACTTTTCACTTTCGGTTAACTCCATAGAACGCGAGCCGATTTAATATTGTGTTGTTAATCTCCTTTAGTCGCTTTCTGTTCTACCAATAGATACTGTGCTATGGTGATAAAGTGGACTACTTTCACTACATGCATGCACCACGTGAGTTTATTATTGCATTAAACCATTAATAATGCTTATCGAATGAATACATCTTCATGATATTCCTATAAAATTTGTTGGTATCACTATTTGTTATGTTTATAGAGAGCCACATAAGTTTATGGCTGCATGGGTGAGTTCCAAATGACTGATAGCAGGCCCACCAGTAGGACTCCTGCAGGTATGCAACACTACTGATTAGCTAGCTACTTGTAATGAGAAAAACTTGTGCTTCACAGGTACCTCCTTTGAAGCCAGCTCTCGTAAAGGATATTCCTTGTAGCTACAGACTTGCATGAATCATTCCCTATGTCACTAAAGCAGTTCCTATGGAGATGAAGGAACCCATTTAGAGGGACATCACATGCAGAATCCAAAGATACATGGCTATACTAATGAAACCTTTTAAAATCACGTGGCAGTTTGGCATTAAGTATGTCAAATGGATCTGTTATGCAGGAGTTGTAATCCCTTGGCTTGAACACAACTCAGCTGCTTCTTAGTGGCTGAATCCTCCATTGTAAATCTTCCAAATAGGAGTACATACTCCTCCGTTCATACAACATTGTAAGTACATGACAATTCCAATGTTACCTTGGTAACTCTATTTATGATTTTCAATTGTATTGCAAAATTCCTTGGATCACCATAATATAGACAATAAACTTTTATAATTATTATGATACGCTCATTATTCATGCAGCAAAATTTGGAGTTTGCATGACTTCTGCATTATTGTGCTATCCTAGGAAGGCTAGGATTTGACGGAAGCAGCCTTGAGCAAAGTCATGAGTGACCGCTCTTGATGGAATACCAGTCTTGTTGAACAAAAAGGTTAACATCCACTTGATCCTTGTTTCTAAACAGCTTGAAGGCGTCTATAATTATATTATTTAGATTGATCATTAGTGTTATGCATGTACCTGACATACAATGGTGTGCTGGTATGCCAGGCTTGCCATGCATCCTTCAGTAGATCTGCACATGCACAGCTAGCTCTCTATAGTCTCTAAGAACACACATACTGATACAACTTATTAGTTAACCATTTTTAGATAAGCCTCTACAACAGAATATGGAGGATATACATAACAGACTCACGTGACGTATGCACGTAGTGAAAGCAGTCCGCTTTCCTAGCCATAGTGTAATGTCTACTGGTAGCTAGAACGGAAAGCGACTAAAGGAGATCGACAAAATCAGGAACGTGAAAAGTTGAACATCACGTGCAGCAAATGACACTCCATACGATCAACTGTTTTAATCAGTATCCAAAGGAAAAATATTAAAGAAAAAAATTTCGAAGTTGAAAGTGGTTCCAAAAAAAAATTCGCCCGGGGCGAGTCAATCCGGATATCCGGGTCAAGCTTAAGAAATCCGGGTTTATAACACTCTCTAATATAGCAATCACAATAATATCAGTGACTGTTCTATTAGAGAGTATCGATCGATTTATTATTAATGTACTAGCACAAGCAATAGTTTCTTTACAAGTACTTCATAATGCTAAACAAAAACACCCTGGGTGTAAAAAAAGTGCGAGGCCAATCAGAAGCAGCATTGCAAATAGGTATGTGCGACCAAAAACTTTGATATCAGTTGAGGCCAAGAAGTTACTTATCAAAAATCTTTTTAACTACTTGAATGACATACAATAGTTTATAGCATATTTTCACAACTATGATTGGCTTTGTCACTTGGCCACCTTTTTCACACCATCATTATTAATAAAGGTGGCCAAGTGACAAAGCCAATCATAGTTGCGAAAATATGCTATAAACTATTGTATGTCATTCAAGTAGTTAAAAAGATTTTTGATAAGTAACTTCTTGGTCTCAACTGATATCAAAGTTTTTGGTCGCACATACCTATTTGCAATGCTGCTTCTGATTGGCCTCGCACTTTTTTTATACCCAGGGTGTTTTTGTTTAGCATATAGTTAATATGAAAATATCCTGTAAATTATTTGTAGTGTCCTTCAAGTAGTCAGCTAAAAATCTTTGGCTATAACTAATACCAAAGGGTTGGCAATGCTGCTTCTAAGTGGCTTCGCACTTTTTATTACACCTTGCAGGATGTTTTAAACAGATGCTATTACTAGCAAGCAGCAGAGAAGTAACTGAGCATCACACGAATGTACTTGCTTTAGGGTATATATATGTACATAAAGCACATAATGTAGTAAATTAAACTTTGAAGCTTAATTTTGAAAAGCTCAAGCCCGGGATTTTTTATAACTTTCACTACAGAGTGATACATCAATATAGATTGTGTATCTGAAAGTTTATGCAAATCATATGAGGGGGGTCCAAGTTATGACAACTATCAACCTGCTGTGTAATGGCCCTTCTCAAATACATTCAAGTGTTTATTTCAGACTGATAATAGTATGACAGGTAGAGCATACATAGGAGAAGTGCTGATACAAATTTGGCTGAAATCCATGAAGAAATGAGTGAGTTATTAGACAAACAAGTGAATGTATAAAAAGAGAGTTTGAAAAAAACTTCAGGGATTCCCGAAAGCTCCCGCAAGCCCACGTAAAAAGTGTGCGATGAAAGAAAGAAAGAAAAAACGACTGCCGCGTAAAAAATTTTGTGGTCACAGGAAGGCATTTATAAGGCTGTATCGGAAGAGTGGCTAAATAGATTTCTACGAACGTCGGGATATTGATTCTTCAAACAATGAAGGTACTAATTGTCTAGTAAACGGGCGAATTGGGCGGGAAAGGATGGTTCGTCGTGCGTAGTCGCACAACGGGCGCCATAAAACTCGCAATGGCTGGTACTTAGGAATGGTGGCGCCTATTTCCTCCAGTCTAGGTTTGTTGATTCTATATAGTAAGAACGTTGTAGGTAGGTAATAACTAAGCGATAGCTTTAATGGCGGCTTAGTTAGAGCGTTTGCGAGTTTTAGGGCGGTGCTACGTGTAAATAACTCACTCAGTGGTCGCGTTGCTGCGCTTCTTCTTGGCCTCGCGACTCACTATCGTGAGTCTTGATAGTTATGTTCTGTAGATTTTATCTACGTATGTTGTTCTGTAGATTTCAAGTTTTAAATTTTTTATTCGGGTCACATCCGGGTCTAAGCCAATATTAATGGGTCAGCGGGTCATCTGATTGTGACCCGGTTGCAACGCTGGTATCATAGATAATAGACGCCCCTCCTGGATTGGAAACTTATAAGCGCCACACGAGCCATCCGCGTTTCGCGCCCCATTCTCTATAATGGCCACTTGTACCTTGGTGGATTTTGATTACAGGAGTGTACTGCGCGATATTTGTGATAGTGAAGAATTGAAAATCGATTCTAAGAATAGCAAGAAGATTAAAGAAACATTACAGCAATTATGTTTGGATGGAGATGGAAGATTCGAAAAATGTTATTGATGCACACCTTAACTTTATAGCTTACACTCGCTAAATGCTACTATCTAATACATACCAGTACACGCACAGTACTTATCACAATACATTTATGGCATTATACGAAGACTAGCAACTACGTACGAGTAAAACATGTGTACACAAAGCAAAACACAAATTAAGCCAAAACTAACTTGATAATATCCTGCCCACAAAAATTGACCTACTAGTACACGGACTACTTCAACTTAATAGCAACCATTATTGAGTCAGCCCTACTGACTAAGCCATTTTTGCACATATGTGTCAAAACCGTCAGTAGCGAAAGGTTTAAGAACTACATTATTCCTTTATAAAATTGCATCAACTTCCATCAAACAATCCACAAAACGTACCAATAAAAGCGCCCAAGTTATCACCAGACTGTGAAACAGTACTATTATACAGCAAGCAACTTTTACAAACTTCAGGCGCGAAACGCGGATGGTGACATCAGTTTGTACGCGTGCGGTATGTATGTTTCCAATCCAGGAGGGGCGTCTATTATCTATGCTGGTATATAGCTAGCTATTGTTCTCTTGGGATAACTGGATTAGTAAAAATACCATATGCATTAGCGCACGTGTTATATGTTTATATAATTGCATAGCTATATATACGTATAGCTATAGATCTGTAATCTCTGTATCCATGCAGATTCTTAGCAGTTATCTATATATAGTAGTCATGGATAGTTGAAATTAACTGAGTCTTGTAATAATCATCATGCTCTAAAGCCATGCAAGTTGTTAGTGCTTGCAAAAATCAAAAATGTGAGTGCAAATTACACCTAGTTTGATATTTATGAATATCTTCAGTTCTATAAAAGGAGTATTTCCTGGCAGAACAGTAAAATGTACAGAACTCTGGATCCGTTGATATTGACCCAATGTAGATGGTAATTACCTACAACAGAGTTAAAATAGAAGTTGGCAATTGATCATTTTCCAAACAAGATTGACCATTTCATCCTCTTTAAAGTATTTAAATTCACACACAAATAAAATTTGTTAATGGAATGGCCAAACACATGCACATGTTAAAGTAACTGTACCGATTCTTATTTTGAACTCTAGATACAATATCACAGTTTCTCAATTAAAATGGTTAGGGATTAAAACAACTTTTCAAAGTAGCTTGTATGCCTATATAGTATAGGTGCATCGATATGCAAATTAACTGATATTCCAATATGACATCTGATATTGCATGCTATATCAGTGTCAATACCAATACCGATATTAATATCAGTGCACCTCTATAGTAACCAGCCAGATTTCAGATCAGCTTTATGGTTGATCTGACATGCCAACAGTCAACAATATTTGTTTTGTGTTTAGCTGCAATAACATTGATACATAGGTATCAAACATATTGTACATTACCTCCTAGCCTTTTTTGATCTGAAATGTATCAGGCAAACAAGAAAATGTATGGCTGCAATGCTAATTTAACTGATAGCTGACATTTGGGACTGTTTGAAAGGCCTTTCGATGTCTACATAGCTAAGCATTAAGTAAAGAACAAAGAAAATCAACTATAATGTTTCACAAATTACCTATAATGTTTCTAGCTATATATGGCTGGTCAGTCTATGATACGTAGTTGGGTAATAAACTACATTATTATATCTTCTGTAGAATTCTAATGAGGAACACTGTCCTGCTGGTGATTAAAGGTATTGCAATTTTCTGTGAATATATTATCTTGTGTGATAACAGTGGTAAAATAGTTGACAATCGTTGATTGACAGTATTGCATTGAATCTGTGAAACCTGTATCATTCATGCTCTTCTCAAGTGTAGAATAGTTCAGCCATGATGTACCTTCACTCAGATGATGTACCTTCACTCAGATAATGTACCTGTCTTGTGTACTTGGCTGGAAGAACTTCCCATAAAACAACAACACCAGAAGTGTCTACTGGTTCACCATTTCCATCTTTACGTGTATAGTCTGGTAATTTTTTAAAACTGTCATCAGGTCGATACATCTTTCCACCACATAACATCATACATTCCTCTTTCTGACATGGCCCAGGATATTTACAAGCAGAAAGAAAACGTACAAAACTACTGTAAGGTCTAAAATAAGTTAATAATTCACCTGGTGGGTTCATAGCAAAGACCATGATGTATCCACTGGATAGACCAATCCATACAGTGTCCAAGGCAGTACACATGGCTATAATAATACGATCTTGAAGGTCATCAATATGACACTGTTCTTCAGCACAGGCACCCACATCCACATCAGTTATGTGTGTACACTCATGAGCATTCCATGCTGACAATATAACACCTTCTAAGTGTGCAGACCACATCACATTTCCATTATCAGATAGCATCATATTTCCAATATATGCACCTATATTCTGTTTTCCTTCTCCACACCTTGAAATTCAAAAGTTTGTGAGTTTAGAAAATGTATTTGATCACGAATGGATGCCCAAAGGGAGGTTTCACTTAGAGCCAATCCATCAACATAGTGCTCAGATATGCACACATGGCGTGGCCTTGTGTTAGGTTGGATATCTGCTACATTGATAGGAAAAACAAAGCAGTTACCCTCCATTGTACCCAGGTATACCGAGTCATCAGAATTTGTGATACAAGACACAGTGTTTTCTCTCATCTTAAGGCTATGAACTAAGTCTTTAGTAGTCTTGTTAAAGATATTCACCACACCATACTCTAAGTCAATCCTTGAAGGCACCCACACATATTGACCGCATTGTTTTATGGAGTGCATTTGATTTTCCCCCACAGAGTGTCTACGAACTTCTACCATTGTATTTGTAGTAAATATGCTCATTTCACCTCCTCCTACTCCATCACAGCATATCCATAACTCACTTGAATTGGGTGGCAGACCAACTTCATTGCTTGTATCTGGAGTAACAATACATCCATTGCGAATAGAGTATTTACTGTTAACCGGAATAACACTTATAATCAACTGCAATGCTGAAGCACTCAACCATTCAATAATCTGTTGGGTTGCTGGTCGTTCCATAGGATTTCCAGCCCAACAAAGCTTCATGATACGAGTCATGTAGTACAAACCAATTTCTGCTATTGAAACATCTTCAAGTTGAGGTCGCTTACCTTCTTCTATAGTTACTTCAATTTTAAACGGCTTTAAATTGTGAAAAGGATAACGACGAGCCAGTATCTGATAAAGAAACATGCCAAATGAAAAGATATCAGCTCGGTAATCATACACAGAATGCTCTTTGGCATGATTAATATGAGAAACTTCTGGAGCAACAAATCCTTTGGTGCCATGAAGGCCCCTTATTCCTCCAGGATCTGCATGAGCAGCAATGTTAAAGTCAGTTAACTTACAGTTAATAAGATGATCTGGTGACATTGACCACAACAGTACATTGTCTGCCTTTAAGTCTCGGTATATGATATTGATGCTATGAAGAAAGCGTAGTGCAGAAGCCACCTGAATACCAATACGATAAAATACAATCCTTGAAAATGCTCTTTGTGCTTTTAATAAAGGAGATTGTAATGATCCTTTTGGGGCTTCTTCCAGTACCAGTGACATTGTAGGATTAACAGTGACACCAACCATACACACTAAGCATGGATGATACAATTGTTGCAAAACTTTGCTCTCTGAACGGAACTCCCTGAAACTCTTGTCAATGTTGCTGCTATCTGTGGCTGTGTAAAATTTTATAGCAACTGCCCGATTTTTATACTTACCACGATAAACCATTCCAAATGCTCCCTTTCCCAATAAGCTCTGCTCTTCTTTTTTGTAAAGTAGTTCTTTAAAATCAAGAAGAAATGCTGGGTCAAGATCAGCTAACAGTAAATCAGGAACAATTTCTATCAATTGTACTTCATGATTAGCACCACACGTATGGGTTAATTTGTGATCAGCAATAAGAGGTAACAATTGGTCTACTTTGAATTCATAAGGATTAGTATCACAACTTTTAAGACACTCTGGACAGGGAACTGTATGCTCAAGTTCATCACTTAACCCAGGATACCATTCAGACATTAACTTCTCCACTATATCAATTAGATGGCCTAATATTTCACGACCTTTAGCACCTTGCGAAGCCAAAATCAAAATACCATCTTTATCATGATATTTTGGATTCTCTGCTAGAGATTCAATACTAAAAGTAAGCTCGTTCACATTGTAAACCAGTCCAGTAGACCAGTAAACTAAACTTCCACCTCCTTCAACTGAAAATTCTTCTACTGATCCACCACCTGACTGTTGTTGTGGTCCATTAGTAGTAGATGAAGATTCTAATGCTACATTCATTGTTGACTCTAAAGGTCCTTCAATGTTAGTGGAATAAATAGACATTGTTTCAGAAGCAATACTGTTACCAGCATTTTGATCTGACAACTTTTCATGGACAATGTTAAGAACACTTGTTGTCGAGTTATCATTTTGTAAACGATGAATGTTAGTAGAAATGGTCAAATCATCTTCTTCAACTTCAACAGGAATCTGTTCACTCAGTATATTCTTAACTTCTTTGACAGTATTCATGATACTTGAAAGCAGACGACTCCAAAGCCCTGGAGGAGTTGGACAACGTAACATCTCACCTTCATGAAATAGGATAAAACGTTTATAGCAACTTTTATAATCAGGCTGCTGCTTGACCACAACTTCAGGACATTTCTTAGGCAACATGGAAGGAATCAAAACTCTTTTATAATCTTTGTCTAATGGCAAGGCAATTTCAAATCTGTTTAAGAGTGTGAGGTACTCTTTGAAGTAGTAAGGAAAACGTTTATCTTTGAATAAAAGTGGTATATTTTTACTTCTAAGAATTCCTTGTTTCACAAAAGGATTTCGTTCTTTGATAGTAACGACTGTAGACATGAGATCACACAACCAACAAGGATCAACAAAGTACAAGTCATCAAGGCTGTGTTTACGATCATCATAGTGAAGGAGTGCACCAATATCATGCAAAAAGCAGGTAACCGTGTGCAGCTCATCATTATCTTGAATATCAACCAGATGAAGATCTTCCACCATCTTCTTAAATTCTGCAGTATGCATGATTGGTTCGTGCTTTCCCTCTTTTACCAAACGATGAATCGTGGATAATTTGTTTTCTAGTGCATGATAACTAGATGGAATCTGTTGACCCATAATACAACAGTCCTTTACTTTGTACTCAGCAGCAGCACTGTATATATCATCTTTTAATTTATTCACATTTTCCATGTGATCTTTCAATCCCACCGCAGTGACTTTGAACACAACAAGATGATGGTACTGCTCAGCAAGTTCTACTACCTTTTGTAAAAGACCATCAAGTTTTCCTGATCGTCTATCTTCTTCAGACACCTTATCAAGAAATGTGCCAACAATAATGATATGAGATTTAGGAGCTCGTGCAGAAATATTATTGAGCCAAAGCTTTAGATCAACAATCCCAGCATCTCCTTCAGTAACATTCCACACTAGCAAGTATAGTGAATGCTTAGACAAAAAACATTGATGAGTGGCATAGTACTCTTCCTAACCAGCAAAATCCCATATACTAAAGTAGAAGGTTTTTCTATTGTAAGCTGGAGTATATTTCCACTCACTAATGTCCACACCAACTGTGGATTTATTACCAATCTCTTTGTTATTGTTATGTAGTCGAGCCACAAGTGTGGTTTTTCCCATTGCTTGCTTGCCAACAAGCATCATCTTCATGTGATAATGTCCACGAGCACTACGTAACCGACTACTGAGGTATTGGATGCAATCTTTTGTTGTAGCACGAACACTTTTAGGAGGATCCTTCAGGTCATTAAGACCTTCCAAATTCAGATTGTGAAGATCTTTCAGTCTACCAAGTTCAGATGGTAGTGCAACTATCTCAGAGTTGTTAGCAATATTGAGTGTAGTGAGGCTAATGAACGAGCACACACAATGTGGAACACTGTGAAAGCGGTTATTACTGATATTAAGATTCTTCAGAGTAGGGGCAACCGTAGAGTTTGACAAGTTAGATAGACGGTTGTAAGACAAATCAAGGACTACTAGGGAAGCAGACCATTCTGGAACATCAGGGATATTAACAAGATTATTGTGTGATAAATTTAATTTATTCAGGCTGGGTAACTCCAAAAGACTTGGAGGGATTTCACACAATTTATTGCACTGCAGATCAAGCTTGGCACATTGCTTTAAATAGTTACCCATCTCTGGTGGAAGAGAAGTAAATTCATTACGAGCTAACTTAAGTGTTTTGACCCAAAAGACCTTCCTTAGCCATGACATTTCCAATTCTATCAGACGTAAACCAGACCACAAAATAGTACCATTATTTTTGTCAACACCTGTTCTTAGCAATAATTCCTCTCTCACTGCCGAGGCATTATTTCTACGAGATATTTCAATAGGTATAATAACTGTCTTTATACCATTATTGCATACAACAGCCTGAAGTTCAGCAAGGTTATCTTCTCTTGTTAAAGGTATCTTGGTTTCTTGACCACGTATATTTCCACCATAAAGCTTTATGACAAGAATCCTATCATTTACCATAGCAGCTTTGATAATAAGCAGTGCAGCAGTAACTGCATGTTTTTTTAAATTACAGCTCTTTGCTAAAGCTTCATCAACATTTGTAGCTCCACAAAGAATTAATTTCTTAGGATTGATAGGACTACCACTCTCCACAGCAGCTAACAAACTTGTAGTGTTGTTTTAGTAAGGCCTTGTAATTTTAGTTTTAGTTTTAGTTATAGTAAGTTAGATAAAACATTTTAGTTTTAGTTTTAGTTTTAGTAAGACATATGAAATTCTTTTAGTTTTAGTTTTAGTTTTAGTAAGAATTATAAAATTCTTTTAGATTTAGTTTTAGTTTTAGTAAGATTTATGAAATTCTTTTAGTTTTAGTTTTAGTTTTAGTAAGATTTATGAAATTCTTTTAGTTTTAGTTTTAGTTTTAGTTTTAGTAAGATTTATAAATTCCTTTTAGTTTTAGTTTTAGTTTTAGTAATGCTTACAAAATATATTTTAGTTTTAGTTTTAGTTGTAATAAAATTACCAAATACTTTAGTTTTAGATTTAGTTTTAGTGATATTTATAGATTATTTGAAAGTTTTGTGCATAAAATCTATGAAATCTTTATGAAATAATCATTAAATCTCTGAAATACCTATAAATCTTTTAAATCTTTATGAAATCTTTTGAAATACATGAAATCTTGATAAAATTTTAAACTTTAGTTTTACTGATTTAGTTTTAGGTTTAGTTTAAGTTCAAATTTTATTTTAGTTTTAGTTTTAGTACTGACATGAATTTACTTTTAGTTTTAGTTTAAGTTTAATCCTGATTTTAATTTTAGTTTTAGTTTTAATTTTAGTACCGATTTGAATTATATTTTAGTTTTAGTTTTAGTTTTAGTACCGATTTGAATTTTATTTTAGTTATGATTTTAGTTTTAGTACTGATTGGATTTTATTTTAGTTTTAGTTTTAGTTTTAGTACTGAAGTGAAATTACTTTTAGTTTTGGATTTAGTTTTAGTTAACTAAAATAAAATTGTCTTACTAAAACTACTTTTAGTTTTAGTTTTGATTAACTAAAACAACACTATAACAAAGCATTGTTGAGACAGTCATCTTCCAATTGGTTGATTGGTGTCTTTAAAAGCTCAGTAAGATTAGGTCCATTGATCCTTGCTTCTCTGATAATTTCTATAAGACAATAATACATTGTAATTATGTACCCTACTACACACATGTACGGTATAATAATAAATAGGATGGTAGCTACTGTCATTGTATTATTCCAGTTGGGTATCAATTAATCACCCTTTCATGGTCAAATTTTCTGATGCATGCCACGGTGATTCAAATAAACCATTATATTAAACCATAGCCATATACGGTACAGCTCAATTTAAACTTGACATTAGCACACGTGTCCTAGTGCAGCCGCTTGAGAAATTTGTAAGGGAACTTAACTCGCAAGTTTCTCGTGAGTGCATGATCCATGGCATGCATTTGATCCTCGTGACGAGCTGTATGCACGTGAAGTGCGCTCAAGTGTAGTTTACTTTACTCGTGAGCTATCACATTACTTGTAAAAGAGTACTCATGTAGCTTGTCCATATGAGGCTCCTCTTGTGCCTCGACGGTTCTATTACCAGCCAGTGCGTGAAGTATGTATGTACTTCGAATAAAGCTAAACATAACATAGGCGTTTATTATAAGTGGCACGCCTTTCATTGTTCAATGCGCTAATTCTAAAACTGCCATGCCCACTAGATGTTCGTTTACTGGGATATATGGTTCCTTCATGGACTGGCTACTGAAAAGATGAGTTGATGTGTGATTCTATGTATATTAAATATAGTCGTTGTTATTATTAAGGAAACCCTACAATTTGAAAAGTATTAATTTTACCCTTCGAGCAACATGTTCTGGATTCTGCTCTCAATGGGCTAGATGATGATAGTATATTACTCTCTATGTAATAGCTGTGCAAATTATTGGCAACTGTGCTTGCCATATTTGAAATACACAGCTTTAAGGTAATTATAGTAAGTGTGTATTAAGGTGATAGTTACGTAGCTGGTTTCTTGAGCCATGGCGCTCGTGTCATTGTGTGACAATCCACATGTGTTAATGCGAATGTGTGCCGTTAATACTGTTTCCTTAAAAGATGGATAAAAACAAGAATTGCTTTGTGACAGTATAGAATAGAGTCAGAAGGATTGTTGTCAAGGTTCTGCTATATACTCACGACGAGGCTCTAGTTTATGCTCATGACGAGACTTGTATGTGATGGAAGGTACTAAATTTGTTTGCGAATAAGCTCGAGAGCTGGTGTATTATTCTCGTGTGTTCCGTCGTGTAGATATTAACACATGAGCACTCACGAGTTTCAAGAAGCTACTCGAAAAAACCTATAAAATGCACGCGAGTTTGGTACACGCAAGTGTCAAATTTAAATCAAGCTGCACCGTAGATTGGGGGAAAACTGGTGAATTGCATGTCATTCACCAATATTTTACCCAATGAAATTTATCTGTAAAATCCTTGACTACCGAATGACGTGCGTGACCAGAGATCATCTTTTTGGTATTCTATCGCTCACCAAAACCTTCCTTGATACCAATAAAGACTATTTCAACTACGCGGGTACAACTCACGGGCAAGTGTTCAACTCATTTAGTTTTCTCCCGTGTGTTGTTCGAGGCACTAGTCAAAACTCGAGTGCCACATGCAAGTGAGCCAATTATTTGTGTAGGATTAGTACACACAAGTCTCAAATTTTCTCGACTGTGTAATGGGTATTTCAAGTGTCTCGTTATAAAGTAAAATTTGAGTGAACGAATCAGGCCTCTACAATAAGCCCATCTGGTGAAAATGACACATTTGAATTTGGAGCAGCCTAAACAATAGCAAGAAGTCAGACGCTCATAAGTGGGCATGCACCTACGTAGCACCCTGGCCTCGGCTTACCAGCGTAGCTATGCAGAATACATGCATGGCATTGAAGAAGGCTAGACTTTAGCTTCACAGTAAGAATTTCGGTTGCAAATTACTACGCACCTGCAGCAGTATTTTTTGTAGCCGCACCAATGTTTTTTAACTTGCACGTGATCACAAAACCGCTAAATACATGTGCTTCTATTGTTTTATTATGGCGTTCGCGTACTAGTAGTATATTTCGTATATTGTAGTACAAAGGAACAAATAAGCCGAGGAAGAGACTACAACTGCATCAAGAAAGCAAGTGGAGTTTTGTAAACTTTTAATAGTAGCTTAGTTAGCTACATGTGTTTGTAATGCTTTACTGTTTGTATGTTAGTGTGTTTATTGTATGCTGTTTCTATTGAAAAAGGAAACTATAGCTATTATTAAAATGCTTGTTTATATATGTAAGTAGAACCCGTCATTCTTTTATTATGCACACCAAGGTGCATGCCTGGAAGCTTGCCAATAGAACACGTGTGCAGTATAGCTCAATTTAAACTTGACTGTATACGTGTGTCCCGTGTTGTGACACGTGTTTAATATTGCACGCGTATGTGCATGCATGTGAACAAAAGATCGATGATGTTTCACATTAAGAATTGCACGTGTATACGCACTTGACGTGTTCTCTATTGCCGTGTGCATTATGCTTTGCATGAGCACACTTGTTGCCGATGTACAGAACTCCTCTTTCCCAATCCACCATAGTCTCTAAGCACTTATAATCACTAATACATGCATGCAAGTGTGTGAAATTTATGGTAAGGCTATGCAGTACTTAATATAAATGCACATACCACATAGTTAGACAAGTTTACAACTTGTGTGGTTTTCTCGAGTGTGTAGTTCGAGGTACTATTCAAAACTTGGTACCACACATGAGTGAGTCAATTGCTCGTGTAGGATTAGTACATGCGAGTCTAGATTTTCTTGATTGTGTACGGGAGCATTCAAGTGTCTCGTTACGAAGTGAACGAATCGGGTCTTGACTCAGCTCAACACGCTAATTAGTACATATTCTGTTACTTACCTCTTTCCCAATCCACCGTAGTTTCTGCATACCACTCAAATAAATAACTGGACACTAAACAACAGCATCAGAAGATGTAGAAATTGCACGGACCAGAGCTCTTGCAAGTGTTGTATCACAAAGCAAATGTGATAAGGCGTTTCAAGTAAAGCCCTGGCGCAATAATCTAATGTTATTTAAGAGTAATTAATGACATCACAAGTAAGTCACGTAAACAAAGACTCATCACTAAGGAACACATAACATCGCATACAATTCTTTTGTTTAAAACTGACTGTATAGCATAAAATTTTGGTGGGATTAATTTTTGGCAGATGAAACTTGAAGATACATTTTGACGGTAATATTTGGCAGTTTAACAGTTACGGTACAGCTTAAAGGCAGCTTGACAACTGCACGCGGGTTGCTGGTTGAAAAAATGCGGGTCACATGCAGAATTCACAACAAACGGGTGCGGATGCCTGTAAAGGTTCTTACGTACCTGTGTCAGTTAACCTGAAACACCTGTCGGGTATATGCAGTTATCTTTTGCCGTGCATGTAAGCCATACACGCATAAAAACGCATGTGAGTTGCCCGTGTGAATCAAGTTGCCTTTGAGCTGTATCATAGCTTATAAGGAAAAATTGTAATGCAGGATGGAATAGCTAGCATACCGCATGTGATGTACGTATATACCATATGCGCATACGAGTTGAGGAATGTGATGAAGAGACGATAAGGTAAGAAATGATAATAGTAACCACTTGTGATGGTAATGGCCTGCCAGTTGTAAGTCAGAGAAGTCACGGCTATTTAGCTACTCGTAGGAGTGAATTAACTCTGATTAACTACGTATATACATACCATATAGTGCAAAATGTTGGCAGTGGAAAAACATTGGCGGATTCCACTGAAGACTACATTGGCAAAACAACATTGGCAATTTGGCATCCTTCATAAATAAGGATACATTATTGATGAAAAACATTGGCGAATGAACATTCATGTGACCTTTTAGATTAACATTATTATGCATGTGCAAGTCTCGCATGGCATGATATAGGGTATGCCGATTATGCTAGCATAATTGCCGAATGCCTTAGCATGGGGCATATAATTGTGTGGGGGTGATAGGGCCTACTGTCGAGCATACATGCTTGTATATACGGTACAGCTCAATTTAATTTTGACATTCGCACGCGTGTCCTAGTACAGTTGCTCGAGAAATTTGTAACAGAACTCGCGAGCGCACAATCTATGACATGTATTCGATCCTCGTGACGAGCTGTACGCATGTGAAGTGCGCTCAAGTAAAGTTTAGTTTACTTGCGATTATGTGTAAAAAAGCACATGTGTAGCTTGTCCATACGAGGCTCCTTGTACCTCAATGGTTCTATTGCCAGCCAGTACATGAAGTGCGTACGTACTTCGAATGAGGCTAAACATAACATCGGCGTTTATTATAAGTGGCACACTTTTCATTGCTCAATGTGCTTATTCTAAAACTGCCACACCCACTAGACATTCGTTTACTGGGTATATGGTTCCATCATGGACTATTGCGTGTAATGTTTTTTCATGTTTTTTTCTGAAAAGATTAAGGTGATTGTTAGCTGCACAAATTAATGCTCTTCTTTGCTGCAAGACTTCAGTGTATTTGTTGGTCTGTGTGGGCAGCACGCCTACGCTGCATAGATTCACGCTGCCTACACTCAAGTCTCTCTTGAGTCTCTTCTCTTTCTTCTTCCCGATTACATCGCTTCCATATATGGTTCATGTTATCGTCCATGCCATGGATTCTTCCATCTCTCTGCATGTCCCTTTGTTCCTTTTACAACTGTCTTCTATGCCGTAATCTCTCTTCACCTCACTCTTCACAGTTCATTTCTACTTTCTGTGGCATGGACAATAACAATAACATGAACCATATATGGAAGCGATGTAATCTACGCCGTTAACTTACCGTGGCATGGACGATAACATGAACCATATATGGAAGCGATGTAATCTACACCGTTAACTTACCGTGGAATGGACGATAACACGAACCATATAAGGCCGCGCTGTAATCTACGCCGTTGAATTCTCGAAGCATGTGTAAGTTTCGTTGTAATTCTTTGTGTATTGTCGACAACACCAAAATTTGAGGGGGCGAATCGCTAGTGTGGGATTGTCCCAATTATATGTAAAATGATGGTACTAGTTTGGCGAATCACAGACTATTTGCCAAATTCACCAAAAAACTTCCCCCCACCAAATTTTCCCAATTGGCTTATATACATACGTAGCTTTGATAGATATTGTACTGTATGTGGCTTGAGACTGAAGGGTGTTGATTCTACGCTCACCTTATACTGTACAATGTCGCAGTTACTGCCTGGGCAATAACTGAAGTATAATATAGTATGGCTTCAGTGGGATATAACACTACTTATTACATATTAACTATAGCTATTGTTCAAACACACATCCACTTACCAGCACTCCTCAATATTTTTGCTTTATAAGATTTGTTCCACCCTGCTAACTTAAATACATCATATTTATTAGCCGAAACATCTAAATCATGTGTCAAAAACAGTACTTGTAAATGACTCAGATGCCTGAACACAACATTTTTTTGAACATCCTCTGTCATTTTATCACTTGTGTTAGTACATGGAATGTCAAAAGCTGTTGAAGCTAAGAAATACTGTAAAACTTGCAAGGTTATAACATTTACCATATTATTGCCACCTAAATACAACTTTTCTAATTTAGTTTGAAAACATAAAAATATTGCAATTTTGTCAATTGTTGTTATACTTGCTCTGTTATTAGAAATATCAAGTACCTTTAAAGCTGAATAACATTTTAATTCTTGTACTACGTATGTCTACAAGACCATCTTGCAAATTATTCCCATAAAGAATTATTTTTTCCAGCTTAACTTGTCTAGATATAACATATGCAATGTTCCTTGCTGCTTCACTACTTATGTCATTATTAGAAACATTAAAGACTGTAAGAGTTACAATATTTGTTAGAGCCAATGAAATTTCAATGACACCTTTTGTCTGTAAAATATTTCCACCTACGTGTAGTTCTTCTAGTTGAGTATTTAGTATTAGAACATTTGCTATCGTACTTGCAGCCGTGCTATCACTATTGTTCTTTGAGACATCAAATATCTTTAAAGAAGTACTTTGTAATTTCTTTACAATTTTAATAATACCTTCAGCTTGTAACTTATTTTCATTCAGGTACAACTCTTCCAGAATAGTTTTATTTGCTAAAGTGGCCGCAATACTATTTACTGCTGTGTTATTTAAATTGTTGTTCGAAATATCAAATACCTTCAGAACAGTATTACTTTGTAAAGCTTCTGCTATCTTGATCATACTAACTTCTTGTAGATTATTTTTACCTAAATACACCTCTTCTAACTCATTATAGGATAAAATTAAATTTATGTCGTCTGCTATACAATCAGACATGTTGTTGTTTGTTAAATAAAGTACCTTTAGAGTTGAAATATTAGTTAAATTTCTTCTTTCACTTTCTCTGGTAGCATAGATAAGTAGGAAGATGAGGTGTTTACTTGAGCTAAAACTGCTGCTAAAAAATCTACTAAGCACATTGAAATGCATTTTTCAATTTGAAAATCCACTAAAGTGCTGTCAAGTAGATAGGCACCTTTAGAATGCATATTCAATCCACAAAACTTGATTATTTCAAAGTTCTTCACAATGTACGATAATGTTTCAACATCATGATGTTTATAAATACTGTAGCTGAAATAAATATGACCTATTCTATGACTTTTTAACTCTTCTGTAACCACTACTTTTAATCTTTTAGCTGTTTCCTCATTTAACTCACAACTGTGTAGCTGAAAACATTTAACATACTTCAAATCTGAATATACAACTATTATTCTGGCAAGGTTAGCTTGGTACAATACCATTAGTATTCCTGAAGAGACCTGGTATGTCTGAATTATACTTTGTAAAGTGTTTGTAAAGTGTTCTACCCTCTTAATTGTTGCAGAATCATGTAGGGCGTCAATAGGTAAATTTACTTCTTCAGTTTTCCACAATTTAAAAATGTCATGACACAGTCTAAATAAGTTTTCTGAAGAAATATTATTAAAAGAAATATTAACTGTTTTAACATTTGATGCTGCAATTTGTGAAGAGAAAATTTCAAATAGTACTTTACAATGTGCATTGCTAATATTACAGCTTGATAAATTGAGACTCCATGGACCATCAGGTAAATCTAATAGCAAAACAGCAAGTCCCTTTATGTCTGTTTCTGTTAATGCTTTTTTGCTTAAATCAATTACCTTTCCTTCAAATACATTCTGAACAGATTCTAAAAGTTTTGATTCCTTAACTTCTGCTGCACACCGCAACAAATGAAGGCATTTGATTTTATCTTTTAATATTTTGTCTGATATTCTTGAGGGGTTTGGTGTAAGAAACTTAAAACGACTGCCAGAAAGAAAATGTTTAAATTCTGTTTGTTCACCTCCAGTTATGCCAACATACATAATCCATATATTGAAATAACTTGAATCCCAAAACTTTTTGTTCAATAAATCTGACAACATTTTAGGTGGCAATGATGCAATATGATAAGCTACCATGTATTCTTGAATTGATTTATGAAGAAAATTATATGAAACATATTTATTTTGTACTCCCACATCTAGAAAAGAAGCTGGCTTTAACAAACCTAATCCATTGCCATGTGACACAAAATTTTCACAGTTGTTTTCAATATCAGCTAATTCAAACACCAATTGCATGCTTTTCTCACCATTTATATCTATAGATACAGAGTAAGCAAATTTTGATAATTGCAGAATAGTTTGATGATACTCAAATGGTAGATTATCAAATTTGAGTATTGCATCAGTAAATCCAGGTTTACTGTGAAGAAAATGTTTCATTGTTATAATTATAAATCTTTCATACAGAGTCGTTGTAGTTGTTGGTAGATCAATTTCTTCTTCTGATTCGGTAAGACAAAGGAGGAGCATTGTTACATTTAGAGGAATGTAACACAACGTATTGATGATTGTATTGTATTTTAAAGTTTTTTGAATTATTGTGATTTTCTTTTTAACATTATGTTCAATGACATCTTGTTTATTTGTTTGATATGTTTGCTTTTCCTTTTCCTGTTTCTCAATGTACAAATTAATAAAATCTTGTCGACTTTGTTCAGTAAAACCTAACACCTTTGCTCTACAGCTTACACGACCATGTAAATGTGATGATTCTGCTGGACGAGAAGTAATCACCAGACCACATTCTGGTAGTATCTTGTGCGCAATAAGTTGATTTACAAAATCATAAAACGCACTGTATGTAGAAGCTTCATCATACCCATCCAGTAAAATAGTGAGCTCCCTTCCATTGCTATTAACAAGCCACTCAGTCAATTCAGTAACTAAGGGAATGTCATCACAAAAGAAATGCTCAACAAGTGACTTGACATTTGATATATTTTTTGTTTCAGGTTGACGCATAAATAGTAAAAACAATAAAGCCTTATCATCAAGTAGGGCCTTATCATGATCGGCCCACTGCGCAGCAATCTCAGATGACAAGATGGTTTTTCCTATTCCAGGTTCACCCTCAATAAGTATCTTGTAAGATACACATCCTCTGTATGCAGTAAAGAGACTGTTAATATTCTCAGTAGTTTTGTTGTCATAATCTGGAATGCTTGCTGTGTTTGTTGCTGTTTCATGTATATTTTCATAGATGATGGTCAGTGGAGTAAAATATTTGAAATGGTAAGGCGGCCAATCATGTTCAGGTCTTATGAACTGTTTTTTTCTATAATAAGCATATAATCGCTTTTGTGCTCTTTCAATGGCTAGAATAAATAAATAAATAAATAAATATTCTGTTAACTATGGAATAATAGAAGATTTTGATTTTAAAAAAGGAACATAGGGATTGATCTGGTTAAAATATAGAAACAAGAATACTCCCTTTCCACACAACTTAAAAATTCACAGTAATACCGTATAGCAGGTTTTTTCGAGGGGGAAATTTTTCATGAATTTCATGAATCTATAGCCATTCGTGAAAATTTTACCCTTGAAATATTTACTAAAAGCATTAAGCACTGTGTGCTCTTGACGAGATTTGTGAAAATTTTCCCCCTCGAAAAGTTGGATTAGGGCAATTCGTGAAAATTTTCCACCTCGAAAAAACCCGCTATACGGTAAGTTATAGCTAATGAGGCAAAATAGAGCATATACGTAAATTAACCTGTGCCAGAAAAGAGGATCTTTTCCATTAAAATATTTCAGCAGGTCAATTCCTATAGCTACCCTTTTAAATTCAACAGTTTTTTAGTATACTAGCATATCATGTTGCATAGACTGATGTATAAGCGCTAGTCACAAATTTCCATGTAGCTAATTTAATCCAGCCAATAAGCGGCTTGTCTGACTATACAAGGCTATACAGGTTAATTCAAGGTTTGTAATACTGCAATTCAGGTGAATGTATTTGTATTCATGCACGTTAACAATAACAGTGGCACTTTATAACAAGCACTTTAAAATGATGAAATATCATTTTTTCCGAGGGGGGAAATTTTCATGAATTGAGCTCAATCCGTGAAAATTATTTTCCCTGTAAATTTACTGAAATCGTGCCACACCTTACTGTAATTAATAGCTGAACGATAGGAATCTTGGTAGTGACAAGATATTTAGTCATTTTCTTGCTCGCTCGGCCACTAAAACCTCAAACTAAGTCCGAGACCAAACTTCTCTTAGTATATTTAGCTACGTGGGTGCTTATAATGCCTAGCTAACTACAGTCTGAGGTCTAGCCATGCAAGGCTACGAAAAACGATGCAGTATACACTCATAATTTCAGTGTTTGCAGTAGCTACTGTTACTTGATATCGTGATATTTATGATATTTCAGGTGACAATTATCGTAGATAAAAGTTTCAATATCGCCCATCCCTATTCTACAGTTCCACTGCATTGTGATAATATAAATACAATTTACTGTGTTGTTAAAGTAGAACCAAACTATTCCATGCTGGTCTTGCATAGCCAGATCATTTCATATTAATTTTGCTAGGCAGCTACTTACAAAAATTTCAAGGTTTAAATTGATTTGTGAATTAAACAACAATAACATAATTTTTCCAACATACAGTAAGCTATGATATGTTTCTACTGATAACAGAGACTCACCTGTTTCAACACTGACACTGACACTGTGATGATGTTTATCTGTAGCTTCTACAGCATGAAGAAGTTTTTCCCATGAAGCTTCAGGATCTATGTCCAGCCAAACTTTAAGTATGCCCCTACAACGTTTCTGTACTTCATTTGGGTTATCAGTTTTTATAATATCAAGATTGTTACCAGTAATGTTGAGCTCTAACCCAATGTCCCTCCATTTTGTGGCATAATTTTTAATAAACAATCTGTTCAAATATTGCTCTGTTGGTCTTAATTCTGAAAGCACATAAGTAATACTGTAAATATTGAAAGAAAAATTAACTTAGGGATTGCAATGAAAAGTATAACTATACATATCATTTACTAACCACAATTGGTTACTGCATGTTTGTTCAAACACAACTGCAGCTGAGTAGCTAGCTAGCTATGTGAATATACAAATCAAAGATATTCTCTAGGACATCTAGAAGATCTGATCAAGTGAAACTATAAACCAGCCGAAGTAGGGATTAAATCTTACAGATCTGTTAGAGAGTGTGTTCAATATATGTACGTAGCTATAGCTACCCAGCTTCACTTGTGAAAAACATGCATGCACATACAGTAGTTCATACTCATCATTAAGTACAGTAGTACTTAATAGTAGGGATTGCTATGAAAAACTATGGCTTCCAGAATTTTCGCACTTTTAAAAACAACCTTACAACAGGTTTTAGCTGAAAAAACCAACCTTGATGCATTAGTACTGCTGTAATTAGGCTGTATCTTTGTTAAACGCAGCGAAAAGTCTGATATTTCGATCCACAGTGATTTTTAAAAATTTTGAAATTTACCTGTATTTCATCTGCCAGCCAGCCAGCCAGCTAGCCTGCCTGCCTGCCTGCCATAAGACCTGGTTCCGCTAGGTGGATGGCTCCAGATTTTTCATACAACAAAGGTAACCACATCAGATTTACAAAAATGTTGTTCCAATTAAGGTTTGTCCACTGCGCCATAGCTTGTCCTTTGTTCTATCTCATTGATTGATCTTCCTCAACCGAAGGATGACAAAATTTTACGAAGGTGTCAACATTCCACGCAAGGTGTTAAAATGTAACAATAAGCACCTTGGATAGGCGCATGCTTACTGATACAATCCGCAATGCGTAATGGAAGAAGAACTCAGTCTTTCCCTATAGCCTTCTATTTCGTCTTCCATAGCCAGACCAATTTATTTACATGCCAGCTGCTTATCGATCTTCTGATTGAGCACTGGATGTTAATTTTAACACTAAGTGCTTATAATCGGACACCTATTAATGACCTAGTAGCTGTGTATTAAAATTAAAATGGTCTGGCTACGAGTAGAATATAGTCCTTCCTTCACAGTACAAGTCATTTTACCATACGTAGATACTTGGTATCGCGATGAAACAAGTCTATTGTAAAGGTGGGCGTGGCACACACGTAGCGAGCCTTTGTAAACTATGTAGATATCAATTGCTAAGAAACAATTCTGGTCTTGAATGCCTGTAAAAGGTGTTAAACCTATAGATACTGAAATATAATGCCATGTGGTTTAATGAAGATTAAATAGCTGCTAGAGTATGCTATAAAAAGTAAACAAACTAGATTTTTTTTAAATTTTGAATTTAAAAAGGGGAGTAGGGATTGCAATAAAAATAGGGAAACAAGTAGTTAATTACTCACCACCCAGCATATTGCACGTGTTTACTCAAGTATACAATTGCAGCTGGGTAGGCGTTCATAACACATTCTCTAGCACTTCTACAAGATTTAATTAATTCTAACCCAATTGTTAAGTGTCTCCTTAAAACATTTGTATGTACTCGGTATTATTTGTTCACATTATTTTACAGTGATTTCTCAAGTGAATCTGACTAGGCATCAATTATTATCTGACTCAGTCTCACGTTGGTGACTGCATACACATAACTACGTATATACACTATAAACACCCTGGGGCGCTACCAAAGAAAACAATATAAATTATTGGGGTTGGTCCTCAATTGGTGAAATGAAACAACCTGAGCAAATTAATCAACTACTTGTGTCGATTTCCAAGCAAAGCATGGCAATATGTGACCAGATTTGCAATAACCGACCGTATTATGAAATCCATTTTATTGTTTAATACCACACTCAAGCACTATCCAGACACAGTAACAACATAGCTATAGATGACTGGGTCTGCTTTTACAGACAGCTTTTTTCGACCCTGTCAAGCCACCAAGGTTCACAATAGAGCCTGTGGAGCCAATGAGGTGCATTAATAAGACTGCATGGGGTGCCAAACTGCTGCCAGCCCTCCGTCTTGGCCTGACTTGTGGTCTGGGCACACTGCATTGTTAACTAGCTAACAACTTTCTTCATAATTATATTGCTAGCTATAAGACAGTTCTATGTACTTCTAGAGTGAATCCAGTCTACCACAAGATAGCTATAGTGGCTTCAATATTTCAATCAGTATTTTTGAAATACAAAATGTGACAATACGGTCGGTTTTTGTAAGTCTGGTCACATATAATCGATTGATACGGCAAGTAGCGAGTACGAAGTTGGCTGGTACGTTAAACCATTAAATCTATGTATGTACGTGAACAAGTGTAGAATAAACAAACCTGTATGGAAAACTGAGGAGAGTTAAGAGGAACCCGCATCATTACTTGTTACAATTATCCTTTCGCATGTGTGTATGCCGTACACACACATATGCGGGAACAGGCAACCAACAAACAAAATGCGTGTGCTCTACCCGGGTGCATCAAGTTGCCTTTGAGTTGTACTGTAGACTATTCATGTAGGTGTAAGAGACTATAGGTAGGCAAAGTAAACTAGAGTCATAGGAGAGGCATATAGGATACTAGGCACAGGATAACCACTGTAGACTAGGCATGGCATAGGAGATCAAGACACACGGTCGTGTGTCAGTGGCCAAGAAACCAAGAAGTACGCGAAACCAAGAAATACGCGTGGGCACACCAGTGTGTTATTTACGCGACTGGTCAAGTAGCCAATTTCAGCCTATCATAACTCAAAAACTATGGCGCCTATTTCTACCAAATCTACATATTTTAATGCCTTCATATACAGTACCTTACATACCAAATTTGAAAGAAATAGCCACAGCAGTTCCTGAGATACGAGTCCCTGAAACTCGTCGGATTTTCTTCGTATTTTTCTTCTTCTTCGCACCAAACAATAAAAGCATACGGAAACTATGTTCTTGTGCACCAATTTCAACGAAATTTGGTGCACAAGTAGCGCTACCTAAACTCTACATCTCCACAAACTTTGGTACAATTTGCAGTAAAACTGAGGAAAATATGAGCGATAGTCAATAAATTTTTAAACCAATTTGTTGACACACCTACTGGAAAAACTGTTGGTGCTATCGTTCTGAAATTTTTATCAGCCACTAATCTAACATTAAAAGTGGACCATTTTGATGAATTTGTAAATCGGAGCAGCATAGCCGATTTTATGATCACGAAAACAAGTAGGTGTAATTTTTGACGAAAATTTTTAAAAGAGGCGCTTATATCAACATAGTTGAAATAAACCGTCTTTATAAGTGTATATGGTGGGATGACATGCTGAGCCTTGGTTTAGACCTGGTGACAAAGCCTGGTGACCCGTAATTGTAGCAACAATAGATCGATACTCTCTAATAGAACAGTCACTAATGTTCTGCATATATGTAACTAATAAATGACCTGTTATTCTAAAAAAGAAGTGAACTCCCAACCAAAAACACCCTGGCTATAAAAAAGGAGCGGCCAAGAACTAAAAAAGGCCTGTATAAAAAAATGTGAAATCAAAATGGGCGGTCAAGGCTTGTGTAGTGTTACTGCTGATGGAAATAAATTTTTAATAATCACAAGTCAGGCCGCAAAACATTAACAAATTGATAACTTAATGTTTTGCGGCCTGACTTGTGATCATTAAAATTTTATTTCCATCAGCAGTAACATTACACAGGCCTTGGCCGCTCATTTTGATTTCACATCTTTTTTATCCAGGCCTTTTTTAGTTCTTGGCCGCTCCTTTTTTACAGCCAGGGTGTTTTTGGTTGAGATTAAGTTATAGGCTTAGGAGACTACATAGCCCATTGTAGAGCAGTTGACTAGCTTAATACCTTGTGATCTAGCTAGCTACCACACATAGCATACATTTAGCTCATGTTTCACTGCTGGCAAAAGTCACTACCCAGCGCCAGCATACCGTATCTACTGCAGCTGGAATAGCCAGAAAGTTGCTTACTTTGAAATGTCTAAAGCCTCAGTAGCAATAGGCCTGTGCAGGGTAGCTAAAAGTTGTTACTCGATAAGTGGGCGTGTCCTTTGAAATCGCATAGATGGAATTTGATGCTTAAAATCTCATCTTCTGAGTGAAGTCAGCACGAGGACGACTGCAGCAGATTATCTGTACCAATGCTAGCTTCATATGGCTAAATAGATAAAGCTGGCATAGCCTACTACAAGGTGTTGATTAAACAAAGAAACCTCAGTGTAAACAGACAAGCCCTAGGGGTCATACAATTTTACAAGGTGTCATAAGTAAACAATGCTGGCTATGTGGTACGTAACTAGACAGACATATATATGTAGCCAACAGGCATAAGAGACTAGCTTAAGACTTAGAAGACTACGGAGGTACGTAGGCATATAGTAGACATAGAAGAACTATAGACAGGCATAGGAAACTAATTTGTACGTACGTAGTTAAGCATAGACAGGCTTAGGGGACTAGGGAGTCCCCTGTCGTATGATCTATAATTACCATGCAGCTGGATGCATTTAGCTACACCTGCACGATAGGGCAGGTACATTTGCTAGTTTATACATACTTTTAGCTTCATCAGACATGAATATTTCTCTTAAAGTCACTGAAGAATCTTTGTTTTTCATTCTTTCAATTATGTCTGGAGATTCAGTAGTGACTAATACAAGATACACAGCACATAATTACTCATACATGTCTTTGTGTGTGTGTGTGTGTGTGTGTGTGTGTGTGTGTGTGTGTGTGTGTGTGTGTGTGTGTGTGTGTGTGTGTGTGTGTGTGTGTGTGTGTGTGTGTGTGTGTGTGTGTGTGTGTGTGTGTGTGTGTGTGTGTGTGTGTGTGTGTGTGTGTGTGTGTGTGTGTGTGTGTGTGTGTGTGTGTGTGTGTGTGTGTGTGTGTGTGTGTGTGTGTGTGTGTGTGTGTGTGTATCTATTATAGCATAGTAGTAAATATGTATTTGTATCATAGCATGTGGACGGATCAAAGGCTAGCAACAGTGTTACAAATCATTTGTATAAACCGGTTTACAAATGAATGTAGCACAGTTATGATCTCCCAGCAAAACAAGGCTATAGACAGTATATTCTATGGCAAGGCACTGTTATCTGCAAGTTATCCACAGCCATTGATTTTGTATATACAGTGGGCACTTATAACATTGCTTTGCAGTTAATTGATTTGAAAGGCATAACATGCAAGTGGAACAGGCAAGTTTCGTGTTAGTGTCCTGAAAGCCAGCTGCATGGCAGTAACATGCACTCAGATAAGATGACAAAAGAGTTCAATGGCAAGCCCATTGTAGCTTAACGGGGCAAAACACAAGGCTATTGATTCCACACTGTAGGGAACACAACACTATCACTAAAGCGTGAGCTATATAAACACTTAAATTTCCTACTAAGCACAAGCTGAGGGTACCTTTGATCTGCTAGCGCATTACAGTCAAAGCAGTTGTAACACACTCATTTTATTTGTAAACATGATGCCCGAGGAAAACACTCCACCCTCAGATATCGTGTTTACAAATCAGATACAAACCTCATGGATGTGTTATACATACATAGCTACTTGCAATAGGAAGTCTATGGATTGATAAGAAAAAAGGATTCTTTTATGAGTTGTATATGTGTGCGTGTGGTGTATGTGCATGTATGTAAATACACACACATATATAATACTTAATTGTTACACATATAGATAACTAGCTATGGACTATATACTATACATTCTTGTAGTAACATTCATAATATAGGTACCATATTTACTTGGTTAAATGCCACACCTTGAATAGTAGCCACACTTGATCAGTGCCACAATCGATTTCAAAATTATGGGTATAAACAATGTCTTCGAGTATCGAGTTGTGGTCGAGCTTGAATAGTCACTGCATCAATTTTTCAAATTAAGCTAATAAAAGCCGCAACGTTTAACCAAGCATATACGGTATACAGAGCATATACAAATTATCACCTTTTGGCACATCCTCTTGTACATGGACATCATCACTGCAAATGTGTGATAACTGATCAGACGAAATTTTTAACCTGCTCATTATATGATCAGCTAATGTTTGTGTCCCTTTACCACCATGTTCCTTCATTACTTTTAACGTGATATAAAAGCAGCTCTTGTCATCAGCTTTTAATGAATTGGAAATCCTTGGCAACAATAGTTGTAGTTTTTCTGGTGCTTCAGTAATAGCTGCAATTTCTTTTTCTTCTTTATCAGTAAAAAGATTTTTCTCCACACAACAATACATCAGGGGATCAACAACATCTGTTATTATGTTACTTAACAATGCATAGTTCTCTTCAAATATAGCTAGTTCACTGTGTGCTGGACCATTATCAACCACACCTATATGTATTGAAAGTCATATTAATATTAAATTTTTTACTAGGCATATGCATAAACGCAGTTCTGCCTCACACACATCAGCAAAATAAGCACCCCATAAATTTAATCGATAATGCCCACACTAAACAAGACATGGTATTGTTGGCCATGCAAGGTTAAAAAGGGTGTCAAATGTGATTTGTAAATGGGTAGAACTCATTGGTTATGTGATATGATACTACTGTAGTCTAATACTTTGGCGCTCTTGTTTTTAGGGAAAATATGAGTTATTACAGGTGATGGAGGAAAAGTAAGGGATCCCTCCCACAAGACTTAGACCCTATCGTTTAATACTAAAACGTATCTTTAGCTTATTACTGAAGTAGAATTCCAGCACTTATTGTTACCCTTCAGTTGCAATACTGAACTCGCCGGCTATATCATAGTAGGATATAAGAAGCCCTTCTGTGAATGTTGGAGGTAAAGGTTACAACGTAGCACAAGCAATAATACATTTAAGGTCAAAGCCACAATCGACAAAATGGGAATTTTTGTGGACATATATATGCATACATACATACAAACGGGACCATAGAAATAGTGCACCTGCTACACATTTATTTGCCGATTGTTAATGCGCTCGGCAATGATGGAGTGGCTATTTAAACACAGCCCAGTCTTGGATTCACAAATATTTTTTACCAATGCCTTTAAAGTGACCTTTTTACTTACTATATATAAATTCTGACCTGTTGTGTTAGGTTGTGGTTGTATTGTAGCAGCATTAGTTTGTGGATATTGTGATTGCCTCTTACTTGCATATATTTTAATTTCTTTAGCCAAACTTTTACAATCTTCATTACGAAAATTCTCCATCACTTCCAAAAGGCTAACAAAGGGGTCACTGTTATCAATCTTCAACGAAAGACCGATTGTGTTTTGTAGAAAATGTGCAGCCTTTTGTGCTTCTGTATCCTTTGCCTTCACTTCCTCTGAAAGATCACTTAAGAAAAAAATTTTCTTTTCTAACTCCACATGAAAAACTGGATCTGTCATTGGTAATGACTTTAGCAGGTTGGGATAAAATTTTTCAAACGCTTCTTTATAATGATCACCCATTGTGAGTTATTGTCTACCTATGTATACAAAATAATTACATCATCATAAAAACCTTTTTCCTATTGTCACAGCTAGAGCTGTACAATACTATCTTAAGTTTGGGCATCACGATATACTGGTTATAGGCTTACTAGTCCATATTTTGACACATGTACTGTAATGTCATTCACTATTACAATTTCCAATAACATTTCTCATTCCACGTAATGTGATAGAATATCTACGATACCAAAAATTTAGGTATCGATACGATTATGGTATCACGATACTATAGGTAGTATCAATAGTATTGCACAGCACTAGAGTTCATAACATTATATGATAATAGTGAGCCATACTGTAAATGTTAAGTGTGCATATTGTATATATTATCAAGAGTGCACAATATATAGAGATTACCATATAATTGGTTTTTTCGAGGTACTTATATTCTGCAAATGCTCGATTTATTTTCATGAATGGCCTTCCCAACTGGTATACATTTGATGCTACTTTTCGTTTTTGCTTATTTTTTGAGCACTTAATTTCACGAATCTACCAATTTCCGCAAAATTCACAGAATTTAAGTACCTCAAAAAACCATATGGTATGTACTCTTGGCCTTTAAATATGAGGTTTAATTGACAAACTTTTAATTGAACAAAAGAGTTATTATTTTATTGTTTATAATACAGAGATTTCGTCAATAATAAAAACCTCATCAATAATACCCACTAGCTATACAGTGCTAAAATAGTAGCCATGATACTGAGTAACTGCCAATGTGAGTGAAGTAGTCACACATTTTTACCAATGTATTAGAGGCTGCTTGTGTATATAATTATACTCATAATAAAGAGATAATTACCGCTGACTGGCTAAATACCCACAATGATACCGCTACAGCAACAATGAGTCTCGTTATGCGCAGAAATCCTACGACCTTTGACCTCTAACACGTGACATCACGTGATCATGTAACTTCGTCTATTTATTCTTTTATGGTGCGTAAGGTGCTTTATTCTAACCTTTTGGAAGGATAGCGGCTAGCTAGAATTATATGCTTGTAAGTATATTTACAGTATCGTTTCTATTATATTCATTCATTATACATGTGTGATATTAATAGTAGCATAGCCATAGGTTATAACTTATCAGTGGTAGTGGATAGCTGCAATACAAAAGCACTTATAGATTATGAGTGCTATGTTTTTTGTTATAAAGGGGTAACCAAGAGCTTTTCATTACGATACTGTACATCAACCCATGCTGCAAGTATGAAGATATTATTGGCAGTGGTGAACAACATAGAACGGAACATCCAATTCATAATGACTCCACTCCTTATATGGAAACACAATTAATATTGTTTTTGCTGATAACTAAGTGATCAGCCAGTGTAAAATTCAGTGTATTGTCTAATATATGGATTTCATATAATTGCATGGGAAACCAAAACATAATTATACAGCAAGTAATTAGAGAACTCAGTGAGTATGTATATAATCATTGTATAACTTGCATAATGACACTGGTCAAGAAGTGCTATGTTGACTTGTGTTTCCATACAAACTTATGGTTACCCTGTATGCCCACTTATTTAGCTATACACTGTATCTAGGGCTCAAAAAAGAAAATAGTGGTTTTCGTATTCGAATATTCTGTAATGACAACTAACCAAATATTCTTTATGGAAAAACTTATGTAGTTATGTATGATCAAGCATTGTAAAAGCTATTTCTTACATGCTGTACACACCGGTGAGACAATAGTATCATTACACTTACTTTGCAATGAATATTCAAATACCTAAAATTGCATTCGAATATTACCGAATACGAATATTTGCCGAACAGTCAAATATTTGTTTGAGCCTTAACTGTATCTTATTTTTTGGAGGGTTAAGTGAAAGTAAAATGGGTCTAGAAGCTGTCCCAGATGTTGATGAATCATGCACATTCAAAAAATGAATGCTTTAATAGAGTGTTTGACTGCTACATTACATAAAAGAAATTAGCAGACATAATCAGAATGAAAACTATCAGGATTGAGGTGCACTCGAGAACTGTCAGCTGTGAATGTACAACATAAACACTATCAATGCTGAAAGTACGTAGTTTATGTGGCAAATGTTTCAAAGTTTGATTCTTGAACCAGTTTTCATCTGTACAAGCAATATCATACAGAAAACCATCTACATGTGATTTCCAGCCATCGCAGTCCCATATGTAGTATGTAGTTGTAGTAGGATTGTACATACCAATGTAGTGTATGATTACGTATGCATAATTAGATTTTATCATGTGATCCTGTATGTACCACTGTCCACACCATACTCTTGCATGTGTCTTTGACAAAATTTACTGACAAATGTTCATATGCGGATGATAACACTTTAAAGTGGCAGATGCTCAGACAGGCCTGATCCTGAGGAGACCCCGGGAGCGCCATTCACATTCAGAAACCCCCTCCCTATATATACACCTATGCATCATGTATTAACAAATGGACAATAGTTACCAGTACATTTTGATTCATGTAATCAATTCATTAAAGAAAGTACACACATAAATTAAGGTCATAGTGATTTCATTCACTGCTTCATATCAATGCCTGTGTGGCGGTGTCCATACATTAGAATGTTCCGATCGTAGTCCACTGCAAGTGCCTCAGCATTATGGGAGTACAACTAGTGGAACAATAATGATTCAATGCTCCTACAGCTGGTACATTCGTCATACTTGTGTATATGGATTTGATGTATCCTGATGAAAAGCTCAGTCCATTTGATTAACCCTTCAGTTCAGTTATAACAAACAATATTGCAATGTAGCTTAGCACTCACAGTCTTATCTACGTACGTAAATAACACAATGCAATACTAGCTTTCAGGTGGGCAGGTGCTTGTGCACTGCAGCTATCCACTACCACCATGATAAGTTATAACCTATACTACTATTAATACCACACACCTGATGAAAGAATATAATATTAGAACTAACGATACGTATATTTACAAGCATAATAATGACAAGTAGCTATAGCTAGCCGTTATCCTTCTAATAACACAGGATAGCAGGATCATAAAAAACCACCTTGCGCACCAATTCTGAGCATAAGAGAGTAAATAGACAAAGTAACATGATCACGTGATATCACGTGTTAGAGGTCAAAGGTCGTAGGATTTCTGTGCATAACGAGACTCGCAACAATATGCACCGACTAGCAAAACATCGGGAAACCACAAACCAACCACATTATGGAATTATTGACAGTTGGGCTACAGTAGCGAAACGCTGTCTGAGCTACGTAAGGGGCAATTACAGTGACTAAAGTATCTAGCTATGTAATACTATTTTAACTGACGCTACTTCAGAATTAATAATCCTGCACGTAATCCTGTTAATAATATCATATACTTTTTCATACATGTACGTAAATATGCGAGTTACACATAAATTTAATCACATCGTACTACTATTTTATGCAAGCTAACCTTTCATATGAGACTTGAATCATAGCTTGAATCGTATGCTCGAATTAATCCACGGACCAAATAGCTAGCTCACGTGAATGTTCTAATTAAAGCGCAGCAAGATACCGTACAGCGGGTTATGTCTACGAGGTCCAAATTTTTGCGAAATTTGCGAATGGCTGATTGATTCGCAAATATTTCTGCTGAAGTGGTCAGGTTCTTATAATTTGGTGCGACATATCAATTATGAAGTATTTTAAATGAAAACATAAAGATGCGGCGTTACCGTTACCAAACCCCTCGCCAAACCCAGTGGGACCATTATCGAAAGATGTTCCAACTAGCTCCATTATTGAAGCCAACAATGAAGGATAAAAATTTTTACAATGTAATCACTAATAAGCCATTAACAAACCTTGTAAACATGGTAGCCGCGGATCATCGCATTAATCGCAAATGTACGCTCGGCCATTTTTACAATTCACGTGATTCCACACCTGACTGGCTCGCAAATTTTGCAATAGCAAAAATTTCTGCTGGATCTATTTTACTGACTCGCAAAATTTTGGACCTCGCAACAATAACCCGCTGTACGGTATAATCATTATCGCGTGACATGCGCTTTAAAATTTTCACCAAAAAATCGTTCACTGGAGATTTTAATTGTAAAGTAAAATATATTGTGATATGCTTACCATGGATGCTGTTACAATGGATACTGTCACACTGGATATTGAGACACTGTCAAAGAACCTTTATGCTAGTCTTGACCCAACTCCTAGTAATGATGACCGAACCATTGTATATCAGGTGAGGAGTAGTGTGACCAGGTTACTTTGACATTTGAACAAAGAAAAAAGTAGTTTGGGTATTTATGACAGCAAAGAATATTTACATGTTTCTGTATGTATACAGTATTGGACAGAGCTGAAAGAACATTATTGAATTGAATTAAACTGAATTGAATTGAATTTAATGGGAAGACTGCATCAGTCAAAAGACTGGTTTTCAGCAGTCCCCAGACAAAAGCATACATAATACAACAACAACTAATAACATGACACAACAATAACAAAAGCATATGTACATAATACAACAACTAATAACATGATACAACAACAACAATAACATAATACAACAATAACAAATTAACTAACATACAATCTTTTATACAAGGATTTAAAATTAGATAAAGCATTAACTGTAAATAAAGCAGGAGATAAACTATTCCAAATCACAGCTCCACGATAAAAAAAACTATTCTTACCAATAGAAGTATTAATAAACAAACGATATTTATTTCGACCACTGTGCCCTGTATATGCCTCGGCAAATACAAACCAGTCTCTCAGATACCCTGGACAAAGCTGATAAAGAACTTTAAACACCTGCACAGCAGTATGAAAGCGGCGTCACTCTGCCAATATCACTTTAACAAAAGAGTTACAATCTGGAACTTGTTGTAAAAAACGGGAGTGTAAACGTTCCAGTGGCTTTGAAAGTAATACCGTAGTGGGTGCCCAAACAACATCACAGTAATCAAATGCCAGTAAAACAAAAGCTTGATATAATTGAAACAACAGATGACCTGGCAATGGTTTCAAACAGTACAAAGCATACAGCTTACATCTAATCCTCTTCAAAACATTATCAACATGTGATTTCCAAGTCAAATGCTGATCTATGAGAACACTGAGGTAGTGAGTACTAGTTACGGAAGCAAGAGGCTTGCCATTAATAGATACTGACACACTTCGATTCCGCAACTTCTGCCAGGAACCAATCAACATTATCACAGACTTTGAAACATTAAGTTGCAGTCTGTTAGCTTGCAGCCAGTCCTGCACTCAGTAAAGGTCAGACTGAAGATCGTTCTGAACACATTGCAAATCCTCACCACAACAATGTAGCTCAGTGTCATCGGCATACATGTTATGCATTATCTACCACAGATGGCAAGTCATTCACAAAAATAGAAAACAAGAAAGGCCCCAATATTGATCCTTGTAGTACACCAACTCTAACGGAACCCCAAGCAGAGAGGGAACCATCAGACTTGACTGTTCGCTGGCAACCACACAAATAGCTCTCAAACCAAGCACAAGCATTACCCACAACACCATAATGAGCCAATTTGTCTAAAAGAATATCATGATTAATGCAGTCGAAGGCCTTCGCCAAGTCCAAGAACCCAGCCACAACATACTTACGTGCATCAATTGCTTTACGCCAGGAATCAACAACATACAATAGCACATCCTGAGTGGAATGACGTGGTCGAAAGCCAGACTGATATGGTGAAAATAAATCATACTGTAAAAAGTATGAAACTAGTTGATCATGGATTACACATTCTAAGATCTTTGAAAAAACTGGAAGAACTGATATTGGACGAAAATTAGTTAGAGCTGAACTATTCTTTGATTTCTGAACTGGTGTAACAACAGCACATTTCCAAGGACTAGGAAATGTACATGATGATATACTCTGATTAATTACTCTGGTTAGCAGCCTGGCCATTGCAAGAGGACATGCCTTTATAAACCTCACAGAAAGTTCATCACAGCCAGTAGCTCTGGTAGAGTCCAAACTGGTTAATATAGAAGCAACTTCATCAACATATTTAGAATCATTACAATCTGGTCTGGGGGATGCTGGCTGTAGCAAGGCTGATCCTCTGCTGTTGTTTGGCGGTTTCCATCTTTTAGAAAGTGTTGTCACGTTAGTTCATTTGCTTATCAATCATCCTTAATATGTACTACATTAGGTGTACTTCAACAGATTGCTTGTATGTATGTGTGTGTGTATGTATTAACATATTGAAGCATCTTTTTATGTATGGTACTGGTTCAAAATAAAGAGTGACAAATAGACCATTAAAAGGTAAATGCTTTAGTGCTATGCTGTATAAATTCTGCACCCATTGGAAGGCAAAAACTACCTAGTGATATTCGCGAATTTTTATGATTGCAGATTTATCAAAAATTAAATGTTGCGATAACATGTCTTTTAAAAATACTCTCTAACAGTACAGTCACCACCAATCATAGGTGACTGTATTATTAGAGTGTATTGCTCAATCATGTGTATGTTCTATTAGAGTATTTCTCCTTAATATAGGAACCATTGGAAATCTTTAGTTAAAGAAGAGAAGATGCCACTACATTGCGAGTTATTACCACTACTTCAAGAGGTGAAACACTTTTATCATGTATATATCTTTTGTAATGGACTCTTATGGACCAGCCATATTGTGGGCTTTCTATACTGAAAGTTTGGCAGGATTAAAGATTGTGAATCATTGCTAGTTCGCCAAACCCTACTCTCCGAAACTTCTAATTTCCTTAATATCATAATGGCTTCTGAAGAAATTCACCACCATATACATAATTTCTTTCTTAGTTAATTCGTTTAGTTGCACCAAAATTTTGTCATCTATCATTTAGAAAGGTTTTTGTGGTCATACATATGTAGTTATGTACTGGATGGAGCAAGGTTATTTTATTTGCATAAAGCATATAATGTGTTGTGTTGACTTTTTAGGGCCTTCCAGATGATCAGTCAGTACAGAGTGCATTAGTTAGAATACTGGTGGTGTTTATAAAAAGGCAGTGGCCTGATAAATGACTGTCAATGCCAGAACATTGGACATGATTGGTGACTGTACTATTAGAATATATAAATATAAACATATATTCCCTAAATCCACACTTATTTCAAGACTTGAGTGCTCTCAAAACCAGTGACATTACCTTGGAGCTAGACAGTAAACCCAATAATGTTTATACAATGCACTAATTTTAGTCATTAATGCTTGGCAACTGCACTATTAGAGAGTGTCAGTGCTAAATTTAAATCTGCACATACAAGATACACCACTAATACTAGTAACATTGGATTTTACACAAAATTACTAAATGAACTTCTAAAAATACTTTGTGTGGGTTAAGAGGTGATGTCAAGTGTTTGTATGTGTTGTTAAAGGAGTTGCAGTCAATGATTGTTCTCAATGTGTTGGCAACACTTTATCAAGATGTTAGTCTGACTGACGTACAAGACGAGAAGATACCAAAGTTCCGAAGGAAGGTACTCAGCACTGCCATAAAAGATAATGTTGATAAAATCTGGGCAATCTTAGACAGTACTTTAGTGAGTAGTTAATTATTATGTTTTATTGTGGTTAAACCATATTATTATATTACAGTCATCTTCTCCACTTCTATTGGCTACTGCCATGGAGACCATTTCATGTTACTGGCTGCACATGCCACTATCATCAATTCTTCAAACTAGTCACCCTCTTATCATTATCGGTCACAATCATTACAAAATATTGCCATAAAGGCATTATTAGTGCTGGTCAACAGAAAGGTTTGTATATGGCTCCTACATTGGGGGCTGCTTACAATAGGGGCTGCCTATTTTGTCAATAGGATGATATTAATTCTTATTATAAAGAATGCTATTAGGTGTTGATATTATTAATGTCTCCTGATTTGTTGGGTTTAGTTAGTAGAGTAGTCAAGTGAGTAAATATCATAACGAGTCACATGATGCCTACTGGATCACATGATCAACTTGTGTGCATCATGTGATCGCAAAACTGTTAGTCATGTGATCAGATGCTATCTGTACAGTCACACAGCCCAAACATTGGTCCAGGGTGGGCTGTACAATTTCTTTAAACATTGCTATGAATTGATTGGCTATATTGTCACAGAACAGCTAACTGCATTATGGGTAAGTAGAGTGTTAGTATCACATGACCGGATCCTTTCTTTCTGTGTTCACACACAAAATGAAAGAAGGGTCTGGCCATGTGAGACTAGTAAAGTGTAAGCCAGGCTTTATTCCATAGCAGGAAGACTTTCAGTTACCTAGTTCAACAGCTGACTTCTTTCAATTAATGATCACTATCCTTGCTCACCCATGCCAGGTAACTACATATAATTTCTATTATTGTGATGGACCCCTTGAAACCTTTGCATGTAGGAGATTATAATTTAGTAATCTATTGGGACTGCAAAGGTTTATCTACCATAGGAAAGGTTTTATACTGTACCCTTAATTCAGGATAGAGCCACCAAGTTTTTGAGACAAAAGAGCTTAGATCCATCCATGTATCATATATTCAACTGAAAATATGAGACCCATATATCCTTTGGCCTAATACCGTATAGTGAGAAAGTTTGGTGGCAGAAAAGTTTGGAGAATTTGGTGAATCATCCATGATTTGCCAAACTAAAACCGTCTTGTACATATACATGTAATTACCTTATGGCTGAATCTATCCATTTGCCAAACCATTTCTTGCCAAATAATTATATCAGTGAATTTGCCAAACTTTCCCACTATACCGTTTTATCCCCTCTTTCCTCCCACCCCACCTCTATTTCATTATGTTCTTTTGGAATTGTGAAGCAGAAAGTTTCATGTATCTTCTCTTCCTATATGTAGTTTGCATCATCACTCATATTACCAGTATGGAAGACTCTACTAAAGCATCCATTGGCGTCTCATGTGATCTCTCAGTATCACGGTAAAGTTATGGTTATATGCTGTGTGCTCAAATGGTCTTCTATTGTTTTTGTTCATGGAAACATATTTAAATATAAAATTAATTTTGGAAGGTCAACTATTTGGGTAGGGCTAATTATGGGTGTGACTACATATAGACAAACTATGCAGTACCAAATAATTTGCTGTGCCCTTCCAGATGTGTAGGAAAACGAAAAGTTGTAGGGGCCACACTTATAGTGCAAGGCTTAATGGCAGTAATTGTACTCAACCCTGTTTGTAAACTAGGGGGGCCTGGCCAGTGTGGCTCCCCTATTGCTACGGCTCTGCCTTCCACTAAGAATGCAGAGCCCATACAAATAATGTGTTTTCATAATAACTTGTGCTATAACTACAGTAGTTAGTCCTGGATTTGTCACAGCACTCATAGATAGTATATACATTAATCATTTATCTTTTAGCTGGTGATATTTTATTATCTTGGGATTCATTCAACCACTTTCTATCTATTTTGCTTGCCAATACTTTAGTGAGTGGTGGGTTGATTATAACCATCGTAGTTTTCTGTAATGCTACTTTTCTTAGGATGCTGCTGAAATTGCTTCTAAGTTTTTAGTGTAGTTACTACAATTCAACTGTCAGGTTTGCTGTCACCAGTTCACATAATTCCTGTGTAGGGTTAGTTACATGATTTTTAGGGCTCTAAATTTCTATCACACTATCTAAAGTCTCTGGGTATTTTACACCCTAGGGCTGCCATTGCCAATAGCAACTGCTTGATAGCAGTGGTAGAAAAGATATAATAAATTTAAATAGTAGCTGGTGAACGAGGGAGAGAAATTCAACAGTTTGGTTTGTGAAGCTGAACGCTGTGCTCGGCTGTTTGTAAGGCCTAGGAGAAAGAATGATAAGGATCATACTACTGCTGTGTTCACACATTTGATGTTGCGAGGCCAGGTACATTCTGCTGTTAGATTCATAACTGATAGGGTATCTGGAGGTGGGATCCTCAGTCCCGAATCACCATCTAATGTTTCAGGGATGTCGGTATTTGATGTGTTAAGACAAAAACATCCTGAGTCCAGTGAAGTAGTGCCATCTACTGTTATGCCTTGTGAAACTTTACCATCATTGTCTGACTTAGATATCACTGTAGGACATGTTGAGAAAGTTGCTCGTCAGCTTCAGGGAGCCGCAGGCCCAGGTGGATCAAGTGTTATGCAGTGGCATGATTATTTGCTGAGATTTGGTCGTCACAGTGCTCATTTGAGGGATTCTGTGGCTACGCTGGCCCGACGTCTGGCAAATAGTATTGTGGAATGGGATGATATCCGGGCATTGGTGGCTAATCATCTGATTGCCCTGGACAAGTGTCCAGGTGTTCGCCCAATTGGCATTGGTGAGGCTTTGCGAAGGATTCTCGGCAAGACTGTTGCTTTGGTGACACGCTCGGATCTTGAAGAGGTATGTGGTGTTGATCAATTATGTTCTGGCCTACGATCAGGGTTGGAGGGAGCTATTCATGCTGTTCATGAATTGTTTGATGAAAATTATAACCTTGGCTGGGGTTTATTGCTTGTTGATGCCACCAACGCTTTTAATTCTGTGAATAGAGTGGCAGCTTTGTGGAATGTGAGGGTTTTGTGGCCTCGATGTTCTAGATTTCTATTTAACACCTACTGTGGTTATGCTTCTTTGTTGTTGCAGGATGGTAATAAATGTTTACTGAGCAAGGAGGGCATTACTCAAGGTGACCCATTATCAATGATGTTGTATGCAGTTGCTGTGCTTCCTCTGATCCATTTCTTGAGAGCTCCAGGTAGATGGACTCAAAATTGGTATGCTGATGATTCTTCTTGCGTAGCTGATTTGCCCTCTTTGAGAGCATGGTTTGAGGAATTATCACGTAGAGGCCCTGATTATGGCTATCATCCAGAACCCTCAAAAACAGTGCTCATTGTTGGTCCTTCAGATGTTCAGCGTGCTTTCGCATTGTTCAGTGACCTTGGAATTAGGGTTGTGTCCGGTGGACGTTTTTTGGGTGGCTTTATTGGAGAATCCAATCTGGCAGCTGAATTTGTCTCTAGCAAGGTTCAGCTTTGGTCTCGTTGTATTAGAAAATTGTCAGATGTTGCTGATTCTCAGCCCCAGGCTGCTCATGCTGCATTGGCTAGATCATTGCAGTTTGAATGGTGCCATCTTCAGAGAGTGATGCCTGACATTGCTGGTTTTTTTGCTCCGCTTCGTAAGGTTCTTAATGATTTGTTTTACCCCACATTATTGGGTGGCCCAGTTTCTGAGCATGAGGTATGATTGTTTTCTCTCCCAGCTAGATTTGGTGGCTTGGGTATTAGTGATCCAGTGGAGTCTGCATCGTTGGCATTCTTATCTTGTTGCGAGGGTACCTCTGTTTTGGTGAATGCTATTCGTGGTGCAGGTGCAGTGGTGTTTAGGGTGACTACTCATCTAGATCAACTGGCTAGAGTTCATCATGATGTTTCTGAGAGACGCGAGGCCGACGTTCAGTCTGCTTTGACATCAGTGCTTGAGTGTTTGCCTTCCCCAGCTTGTCGCACTATTAAAAGAGCAATTGATTTACAGACTTCTGGTTGGTTGACGGTTCTTTCTCTTGCTTGCCATCAGTTTGACTTGTCACTGCAACAATTTCAGGATGCTTTGTCACTGCAATACCATAGGCCCTTGTCAACTATGCCCTCTTCTTCTGATGGTTGTGGCTCAGCTTTCAGTTTGTCACATGCATTGGATTGCCGTAGGGGTGGCCTGGTTATTCAGCGCCACAATGAAGTACGAGATGCTCTAGGTGATTTGGCGGCTCTGGCATATAAGGACGTCATTCGTGAGTCAGTAGTGCGTGAGGGTAGTGATGATGCTCCTGCTTTGATTGCCAATTTAGGGGTTCAGGGTGTGTGGCTCCCTCAGATTGAGGCTCTATTTGATATTCGAGTGACAGATGCTGATGCACCATCATACGTTTCACACTCCGTTTCTAATGTCCTGACCATGGCTGACTACTCTCTTCTCCATTGTTAAGTCACATGGCAACCAACTAGTGGTCAGTTTGAGTGTTTGATATATGGTAAATTGTAGTTAGAAACATAAATATGGCAGTATTTTGTATAGTTACTGATTTGAAATGCAGCTAGCTATATATAGCTATGTCATTTTTGTTCAAAATTTCTATCCTTATGACTACATATCCATAGTAACCATATTAGTGATGCCACACAGCGGTTAGAATTGATCAGGAGATTATTGGAGCCAAAAATTAACCACTTGGATAGTCTACAACAGTAGGAGCATTGCATTGTGGGTTTGAATAATAATGTTATAATCTATTCTAGAGTGTTAGGATCACCAGAAGCATTTGCTAAACCCTTGGGCTTGACCAATGAAGAAGAAGGTAGCTAAGTAATAAGGCTAACTAGCTAGCCACTATTAAAACACACATTTTTCACATTAGCTAATTCTAATTCCTCTTTTCCTTTTCCATTTGTTGATAGCTATAATGTGGAGATTTCTCTGAAGGTCACAAATTTGAATTTTTGTTCACTTTCAAACTTGTGTGATTTTTCTTTATAATTTATATGAAGTTAATGGGACACATCAAGGAGAGGTGATTGGTCATTTACGAGCTCCTGATTCTTGTGTGATTGTTGTTGGCACATTTCTTGACAAGGTGTCTAAAGAAGACTGTCAATTTGGAAAAATTGATGATCTTTTGAGAAAGGTAGAGGAGCTTACCAGACATTGTTGTCACAAACATCACTGTGGTGGGGTTAAAAGGTCGCATGGAGAACGTCGCCAAGTTGAAGGGTTATATTTACAATGCTGCAGCCGAGTATAAAATCAAGAATCAGTATGTTATGGGTCACAAGATTTCATCTAGTTATCATGCACTGGATAACAAATTATCTGAAATTCATCATTTGGTAAAAGAGGGAATACATGAACCAATAATGCATGCTGCAGAGTTTCAGAGCATGGTGAGGGATCTCAATCTTGTTGATATTCAGGATGACAATGAGCTCCGCATGGCCACCCGCTTTTTGCATGAAGTTGGTGCATTGCTTCACTTCGATGATCGCAAGCACAATCTTGATGATTTGTATTTTGTTGACCCTCGTTGATTGTGTGACCTCATGTCCACGGTTGTTACTGTCCAACAACAAAACCCTTATGTGAAGCAACGAATTCTCAGGAGCAAGAATATACCACTACTTTTCAAAGATAAGCATTTTCCCAACAAGTATTTCAATCAATACCTCGCAATGTTAAGCAGATTCGAGATTTCCCTGCCATTAGACAAGGATCATAAAGGGATTCTGATTCCTTCCATGTTGCCTGAAAAGCATCCTGATATTGTGGCACAGCAGCAACTTGACAAAAGTTGCTACAAGCGTTTTATTCAGTTTTGTTCCATTATGGCTCAAGGTCAATGCTTTCGCCGTCCAACTCCTCCAGGGCTTTGGAGTCGTCTACTTTCACGTATCATGAATACTGTCAAGGAAGTCAAGAATATACTCAGTGAACATGTTCCTATCGAAGAAGAATCTGAATTGATTATCTCCACTATTGTTCGTCTGACAAGCACTAGCACTACCACAAGTGCTTTTACCAGTGTCTCAGAAGACCCAAATCATATCACAGGGAATGGTGTAATGTCTGAAACATCTTCCAAGTCTAATGGAGAATTAATGGAATATGATAGATCAACAGTACAATCACCAGCTTCATCATCCCCATTAGCTTCTGTTTGCAATCGTCAACATCTACTGCATGAAGAGTCACATAGAGGGTCAGTAGAGGTATTTTCAATTGAAGGAGGCGGAAACTTAGTTTACTGGTGTACTGGATTGTTTTACAAAGAGAACAACTTACATTTAGTATTGAATCTCTAGCTGAGTTAAAAAAATATCAAGATAAAGATGGTGTATTGATTTTGCATCCGGTTACCAGTGATGAACTCTATGTTTCTATGACTAACACACCTATTGGGTGATAACTTTCACCCACTGACCCAGTGATATCTTAAATATCACCCAGCAGCTTCCTTTGATTAGCCCAGCATAGGGATATATGTAATAGTTATAACACAGGCAAGAGTGCTTTGCCTGATATATATGCATGATCCCCGAGGGCACACAGCGCCCAATATCAGGCAAAGCATGAGTACCTGTGTTATAACTAATATGTTACACTTCCGGCATTCTAAAATCTGCCCAAACTTTATAGCAGTATCTCGGTCTCTTTATATAGTAATGGGTACTCGTTGTGATTGTGGGATTCTATTTTTATCATTATCATAGCGTTTGTGCATGTTAGTGATAGTGATTGTGGGTTTACTAAAAAAATTATAAAGCTGCAGAACTTATAATGGGCTGAAAATCACTTTAATCGCTTAATAAGGATAACATAATGGTGAGTGTTATAAATAAAACGGTTGATATACATGCAGTCGTGCAGTAAATAGATTAGAGAAACTCACCTCAAATGGCATCCTTTGGTTTATATCGGCTTATAGACAACAATTACAATCATTTTTAGACTAGTAACAAAGTTTACTTTTCAACTCAAACTAAACATTAATTTTAACAAAATTCAAACCCACAATCGATATTGTATTAGACTAGTGACAAAGTTTACTTATGAGTTTACAAACTTAAAACCCACAATCGATATCATATTCATGCACTTATATAAAGAGAGGTATTTTCACCTTGTTCATCAAAGGATTTAGGGAATTTGTGGAATCTCTTAACTTAGGTTAACGAGATATATGCACCGATATCAGTGCGCATATTTCGTTAACATTCCACAGCCAGTGCAATATCAGATATATACACTGGCATTTCCCTTTGATCTGAGGTGTGAAAGTGTTACATAAACAAGTTAAGACCAGTAAACAGTCATCCATTAAATAACTCCTTTCTCAAGCATCTAATAACTATCAACAATCTTGCAGATTATCTGTTTATCAGTACATTAACTCTTTAATAATGGTTAATGGTGATATGTTTGGATGTTTGTAAAATGGAGAATGGTATGTACGTATAAGAGGCCAGCTATATCTAATAAGCTGAGGGGACTATCATATCGTGTATCAAGAATATTTCCTTCTTTAGTTTAACTGATGCAAGCTCAGAAATTTATTGGCATTGCAATCTCATAACCACTGCTGACCACTGTGGGCACATCTATGTTAAATAAATTTATAATTTTTTGTGAACTAACCTGGTGTTTGCCAGAAGTAGGATTCTTTTTAGGTTTTTAGCAGATCAGTCTCTATTAATTCACATGCATAATTCCACATGATGAATAGTTGTAATACTAAACAGTAGTAAAGCTTGGTACGGATACATAGTTTGAATGAATTTCATCATTTGTCAAACTAAATTATTACATGTAAATCAATCACTGGATCCATCCATTTATTTGTCAAAACTTTTGTTGGCCTTTTAAGAGTACATAAATTAGCCAAACTTTACACACCAGACCTTCTTGCTATACAAGGTAGACGTTTTTATCAGATAACTGTGTATGTAGCATAAATAATGAAAGTTTTTATTATTGTGCAAAACTGAATTTCCTTACTTGTTCCAAACATTGCTGATTCATCAAAAGAATTATGATGACCTTAATTAATTTGCTGGTATAGCCACAATAAAAATATTTTTATGGAAGCACTATAACTCCTAGCATAAAATTATGAATAGCATTATATGCATAGTTAAATCATGATTACTTTTAAACACAATGTTTTTACAAGTGGTATATATATATGTGGTAGGATAAATAATCTCTTTCCTACCTGTACTGTAAAGAAAAAGAAATTAATAGTCTTACATAGTCTGGCTATTCTAAGTATTGAGCGTTAATTGGGGCAAGCATGAGCAAGCCCCACCATACGATTTGAGGATTAGAGATGGTTCCATGGTCAGTGCGTAAAACCAACATGAGCAGAAATGGAAAGTATCCTTGCACATATGCTGCCCTCTTTCGAATGGACAATGGTCATGAATAATATAAATACAATCATCACGTGCTGACCCCCTACTATTTTGCTGGAGAACAGTTCCATGGCTTATGGTCAAACAAATGTGGAAATAATGATGCTGGTGACCCCTCTGTTTTGTCTAAAAATGGTTCCTTTGGTTTATGAATCAAATAAAGACGAACAAGAAATGATGGTAATGTCGCAACGGTGAAGACAAGGTTGTAAAAGGAATAGTGTTCTAGCCTTTGGGCATGCTGTTGCGATGTTTCTGCAGCACTGTCGTAGAAACATTGCAACAACATGCCCAAAGGCTAGAACAAGTCAGAGCAAGAGAGAGAAAAACTTGCATGAGAGAGATATGCACAAAGACCAGCTAGAGAGGACACTGATGAGAGAGATAGGCAAACAAGAAGAGAACAAGAAATGTAAGAATTTTTATAGTGCTATAATTATATTAGTCTCTCTTAAGAATATTGCATAACTTGTACTAATGCAAAATCACACCCAGGACCTTGCATAAATCACCACAATGCTACTGTATAGTGTGAAACGTTGGTAGTAGAGATTGTTGGCGAATTTGGAAAATCGATCTTGATTCGCCAAAAACCTACCTTCCAAAGTTTTATTTTCTGTCCATATAATTCTTTCACGTGATTCGAGTTAAAAAGTGTGGGGATAGACTGAGGTAGGGGGGCCAGGGGGGCCTTGGCCCCTCTTAACTTTTAAGACTCTGCAATTTTTGCAATAGAAAATCACTTGAGTTTAGCCAAGTGGCCCCCCTAACTTGCAGTAGCTTCATCCGCCACTGGCTGTACTTTCTTCTTTTGTAGCGTTCTTCCTGCAGTCGCTTACAGATACAGAAAGTTGAAAACTTGCATGAAAGGTGTTAATCAATCATTCATGGTTTCTTGTTACCTCACACAAAAACAATTAAACAAGTGCCTGTATACTTAACATACGTACTGCATGTATGTTTCATGTGTAGTACTCAAGTAGATTATTAGGCTTCAGCAAGTTATTGTGGGATATTGTCAGTACAGTAATACTTTTTATACACAAGAATTCTAGAAATACATTCGGAATTGCAAAAAAAGAAAAATCTAGCATTTGCTACTGCATGTGTTTGCTCAGACGTGTTTGCAGCTGGGTAGCTATATATGTACCTATTTACATGCATAACTAATGAAACACATTCTCTAGCACATACACAGGTTCTAATCCCTACTTAATTGGCTGCACACATATACATATATTATTAGTACATAAACAAAATTAATGTCAATTTAAAGGTTTGTCTACAACCTTCAAAGCTTCAATGAATGTTTCTTACAACACAGGTTTACTTACGTACTTTGCCATAGATGCATGTTCATTGTTAGTGATAACACATGGACTAGCTATAAAGCTACCTGCAAAATACGTACATTCTTCTCATAATAAAGCCATAAGTGCATTATTAGTCTTGTATGGCCGACAATTGTGAATTCACTTTTTTAGCAAGAGACAGGACACACAAATCATCAACATATCCATTATGTATGTACAGTAGTAAGGTACTGTATATATAATATAAACATGGTACTTTAGGTACGTACTGTGGATATACGTACTGTAGGTACTGTAGGTACCTCAGGTAAGGAGAATCCTTGTTTTCTTATTTTTTTAGCAGATACCTTTGTTTAAATCTAAGAGTTTTTGTTACTTTATTTACAGGGATGTTATATACAGTTCACCAGTAGATGCAATGATTGATCCAACACTAAGTGGCTATTATATGGAAACATTATGCTATAACAATGCTACTACGTTTACACCTGATCAGTGTGACCCTAGCTATTGTACAGAGGAAGCGGTTGTTCCAACTGTTCCTGACAATGATAATATCTTCACTGGTTCTTTGATTTTGCTTTGTACATTGGAGGAACCATTCATTTTTTAATGAGTCTTGTAACGATCATCTCTTACTTCCTAATCAATAGAAGAAATTTTGTTCTACCAGACTTTTTCTATCAGTACACGTATGTGAAAGTTAATGTAGTATACAAACTATGTATTATTTGTAGATTACAAGTTGGCAGCATTGAATTCGGAAAATTGGATGTGTGTAAGTGGAGGGTTTTCGCAAAGCCGGTCACATATTCTGATGAGCTACTTTTTGGGATAAGATCAATATATCATATTGTTAGAACTAACTATTCAGCTATGTTATAAAGATCTGTATTTTTATTGGTATTTTAGGTGTTTGTGGTGTACTCAGTATTATCATTGCCATTTTATGGATACTTTTATTGTGTTTGTCTACTGCACATTGTGATTGATAATCATATACTACAACAAGTGCTGAGATCTGTTACTAATAAAGGTACATAGCTGTATAATGTGTAGCTCTTATCATTAGTTATAGCTATACACATTCTATTACATGTAGGTCGTTCCCTGTTGTGGGTGGGTGCACTTGGTTTGGTAGTTTTGTACATATATAGTGTTGGAACATTTGCTTTTCTCTGCAATGAATTTCATAACCCAGGAGGGGATGGTGACAGTGTTCGATTTTGTAACTCTCTTATTCAGTGCTGTATCAGCGTATTAGAGTATATGGCCTGTTGGGAATGGTATGTAATCATATATTAACAGTATAGTTATTATAATTGGTGGTGCTTATTTCAAGACTGCAGATTTACCAATGAGATTTAGGGATACTGCACTCAGGGCTGTTTTCTTTGATTTAACTTTCTTCATCATTGTGACCACCATTGGTCTAAGCATTGTAGTGGCTATCATTGTGCAAACATTCTCTGAATTGGGAGATCAAAGGGTAAATCAAAGTAACAACTAGCTACAGCTATGTAGATATTGTATTTTAAACATAACCCAGTGGTGCATAGAACAGGATAAGAAAGCGATATGTTTTATCTGCAGCATTACTAGTTGTGAATTTGAAAGGAAAGCTAAGGTAAAGCCTGTATAATATATAGCTACAGAGTTCAGCCTGCAAGATGACATTCTAGGGATTTGATCATCATGTAAAACATGAACATTGCATGTGGAACTACATTTATTTTTATTTACACTTGGAGAGGATTGATGTTAGTGACCATAATGTTATTGAAAGCTATGTTTATCACCAGATAACTAATATTTAATCTTGTACTGTAGCTGGTCATTCATTTTGCATGTTACAGATAAAAAATGAAAAGATTAGTTTCTTTCCATTGTTTTGTGCAAAAAGTTTATTAAAAGTCAAATATGGTCCAGATGAAAATTTGGCTCAGCTAAATCAAGTGGTAGCTGAAATTTTGGTAAGTTTACATCATGAGGTTACCTTATTCTTATGTATGTCTCATTGAACAGGAAAAAGTTGCAGCTTTGCAAGGAAAGAGGGAACAGATTTAGCAGCAGAAAAGACAATATCGCAGATCAGTTACAATGTAGTTAGTTAGTGGCCATATATATCTGTTAGGTACTTTATAGTATTCAGCTGATAATGAACATTTGTTGTGTTTTTAAACTTTTAGCCTACTGTGTTAGCAAGAATTGCTACTTTTAAAACTTTTATTGGAGTGTGTTTAGATTTTTTAATGAGTTTTGGGTTTAAAAGATAGGCCTGTGCCTACATATTTGTCCCACAACCAATAATAATTCTCATGTCCATGACAATTTCATATGCTGCAGGGCCTTTCTTGCACATATATTTGCCGATAGAGAAGTACGTAGTCAGGCATGGTATGCCAACACTTTTTTACCTGAAGTTTTGATTCATAACATGGCACAAATGTAGTAGTCGTTAGGCAATGATTGTTCATAAAAAATTATATAAGTTCATTAAATGAAGTTAGCACTCGGTTTATAATCATTAATGTCCGTAGCATGCAGAGATATCCATTAATTACATAGTATATTTGTATTTGTTTCTTAAATACATGGCGTATTTTGACATGACAGAGATTAAGGTGAAGGGGGATTTTAAGGAAATGTAAAAGAATTTCTAGCATAAGTACACCCCTAATAGAAGATTTAGCTAGTATGCATAAAATTTAGCATTTTGAGAACATGTTGGGTTTAAAATGGTAGGGTAGTATGCAAGTACATACATATATGCATATAAGTCATCAAGACTTATGGTAGTGAGTCATGGGGCCAAGGAGGAAGCAGCCAGCAAGCACCTCGACACTTGAGACTCACTACACGTAAGTATTTATGCATGGGAAGCAACACTTGGAAATTCAAAAAAAATGCCAAAACTCAGGAGCCTTAACCACTATATAGTGCATTCTTATTCCAGGTAGCTATGCATCAAACAATCTTAATAGACAGCAGTCACACACCAAAGGAGAAGACAACTATAAGTACATATGCCATTGCTAAGTTCCAAAGGAAGTGCAGTTTTTTATATCTGCTATCTAGCGTTTAATGCACATGAAGCCTTCAATGTCTAATTACATGCTCTTTATCTGCAAGAAGTCAGTGCTGTTAAGCATACATGTACATTGAATGCAGAAAACATTCCAGATCCCAGCCGTTTGGCTCTTGCCTAGACCGCGTGATGTCTGGGGTTCAAGTCACCACTGGTCTGGGATTTTTTCTTCATTCAATCATTAAAGTTTGGGTTAGTTAATAGTTCTGACTCCCTGTGGGATAGTGTATATGATAAATCCCCTTTATCTGCAAGAAGTTAGTGCTGTTAGGTATACACATTGAATGCAGAAAACATTCTAGATCCCAGTTGTGTGGCTCCCTTGGCTCTCGCCTAGCTTGCATGATGAACAACCCCCCATCTGCAAGAAGTCAGTGCTGTTACGTAAGTATACATACATTGAATCCAGCTGTGTGGCTCCATTGGCTCTAGATTGCGTGATGCCTGGGACTCAAGTCACCACAGGACCAGCCTCAACCTGTTTCTATTGAACCAGAAAGCATTAACCAATGACCCCCCAAAGGGCTTCTATTCCAGTATGTTCAAGATCCCCAAGAAAGATGGAGGTCAGAGACTAGTCATTAACTTGCACACCTAAACAAGTTTGTGAAATCAGAGCATTTCAAAATGGAGAGTCTGCACATATATATAGCTAAAGACCTCATTCAGAGAAACGACTGGATGGCAAAGGTGGACCTGAAAGACATCTCCTCCTCTTTACAATGAAGACAAGAACATTCCAGTTCAGATTCCCCCATATGCATTCGGTCTGTACTCATCAGCTCTCAGAGTATTTACAAAGGTCCTAAAACCTGCTATAGAGCTACTGAGATCAACAGGTGTTCATCTACAGGTAGTAATTTAGTGGACGACATCGACATGCTCATATGCATGGCTCACTCCAACTAAATGCTCAGATTATCGAGGTAGATACCATACTCACCAGGTGTTGTTTTTGATGGAGAATCTTGGTTTCACCATTAACCCTGGCCTGCTATCCACTACCCAGCAGATTGCAGGGTTTCTTTCAGGGGGTTCTGACAATTCGCCCCCCCCCCTTGAGAATTTTGTTCTGACAGTGAATCAATTTTAAATGTTTAACAGTTACGCTATGCATAATAAATGTTAACAATAGCACCTATGTTCTCCATGCCATAATGATGTTTATAGTTAGAGATGACTCTTGATTTCAGTTATTTTGATTCTACATTATATAATATTTTGACTCTGAAATGCCCTCAGATTCAATCTCAGAGCATGTATTTTCAAAAATTTTCTGGAGGGCATGCCCCCAGACCCCCTGCATTAGCATGCTACGCATGCTGATTGTGCTTCGCACAATAACACATACAATCACTTAGCTTGTTACACAATAAGGCCCCACTTTAACTATGTGCTCTGGAGTAAATTCCTGGATCCCTAGTTTGCTTCCAGGAGGATCATACCACATTTGCCCCCCCCCCAGTATCCTGTTATACCTCATTTTGACCCCCCTTGGCTAAAATCCTGAAAGACACCCTGGATTGGGTTCCTTGGAATGATATTGATCTTGAACTCCCACACCATGGAAATCAAGATACAGGTATATACCAGGGTAGACGATCAAAAAGATCAGACTGGAAGCTCTAGACCATTATATTTAGTCCAAGGAGTGTCCCAGCTTAGGGCAGCTGATATTGAGATCAAGCTACCAGGGCAGAAGGTCAATAAGATCAGACTGGAAGTTCACCAGATACTACATCCAGTTCAAGGAGTATCGACGTCGATGTCCCAGCTTTATGGCAGCTGAATGTTACCAGCTCAGCCCTGCAGATAGCACCTCTCTTCTGTCACGCAATTCAGATGGGCCTCAAACAAGCATTCACCTGATCCACTGAACTATCAGACAGTAGTCAATCTCTCCCACCAAGTCATAGAGGATCTAGATCTTGAATGGTGGAAACAGCACCTCATGATCATGATCATGAAGTGGAATGAGAGGAGCCTGATCTCCCACCAACCACATTGACTAAAACCTCACTTCAGGGTTAGGGGGCTGTTTGCAATGGGAAGAAGAGAAGAGGCTAGGATCACGGTGTCAGGAATAGTCATTCTACATAATATAACTGCCTGGAGCTATATACTAGCAGCCACCTTGGGAGTCCAGACATTTGCCAAGAGAGGTCATGCAGGGATATCTCAACAAGAGAGGAGGGATGGCATCTGCTATCCTATCATAACTAGCAAAGGACCAGTCCTGTATATATAGATGCACAGAGAGGAACATCCTCATTCATGATCAAGTACAGCATGTACCAGGTCAATGAACACCATATATAGCTGCAGACACAGAGACTGGAAGCTAGCCCATCCCATATGCATTATTCAGAAAAATAATCAACTCTTGGGGCCTGCACCCTATATATCCATGCACAGTAGCCTCCAACAAGTGTTAATAACAACTATAGTGACTATGATATACGTGTATTAGTTATACCCCAGTACGAGTACAATATCTTAGTTATTACCCAAGTCCGAGGCGAAGCCAAGGACGCGGGTAATAACTAAGATATTGTATGAGTGTACTGGGGTATAATTGACTTCTATCCCACCCAACAAACCACTGGTAGCCTTGTTGCTGACTGAAAAGCGTTCTTGTATTCCAAACAATTCACGCGATAAAAAGCATACAAAAGTATTCCATAAATGAATTATTGGCACTAAAACTTGTGTAATATACACTTACTTTTATATACATCACATCAGTCTGCTTTTTACCAAGCTAAGAACAGGCTACAATCGTTTTTTGCATCTGGTTTAGTTATATCCCGGTGGTTACTATGACGATTTGTTATACCCGGGGTATATCTTAGATATACCACAGCGCGGCGCTTTGATCTGCCCACGCAGTGGGATAGAAATATACGTAACTCATGGCTTATATATAATTATATATGTGACCGGATTTGCGAAAAGGGGTCTTATACATGCATCCGATTTTGCAACTTTGAAGAGGCATAACTTCATTTGTGAGTGAGCTATTAAGCTGAAATTTTCTCTCGTATAACCACAATGATAGGAAAGGCCAGGTACCAAATTTCAAAGTTGTAGGTAAAACATGAGCTGAGTTACACATCCTTAAAGTCCCAAAATTGGATGCGTGTATAAGACCCCTTTTCGCAAATCCGATCACATATATTAATTATGTATCCCTGTGGCCATGGATTCCTTTGATCTGATCAGTCATAAGGTATGAAAGTGTCACATATATACCATATAGCCTAAAATTTTGTGGAATGGTGAATTTATCAGTTTTGTGGATAATAAATTCATGAATTGCAGAAGTTCTGCATTGAATTATAGCTACTGTAGGAGAAAATTTTCGTGGGTACTACGAAATCCACAAAAAATTTCACCCTCAAAATTTTTGGCTATACAGTAACTTAATCTCTCTGCACAAGTTAAAGAGTAGCTACCCCTGTAGAATTAAAAATATTCAATTTGAATTTACATTTTACTATTCATGCCCACTATTTGTATATTTACAGCTATCACCATCAAGTATTCACTCATCATCATAATCCAGTCATTGACATGCATAATATGTGACCCGGCCTGAGAAAACAGGGCTTAAATACTAATTTGGTTACGTTTCTGGATTTCAAAATTAAAATTAATAACTTTGTGTATAAACATCCAATTCTAACACAATTTTTACCATTAATCTTTTAATAGGGAGCCTAATGCAGCTTACAGATTTTGTAAATCTTATACAGTAAAGGAGATACATAATGTATGAACAGGTGTATTTTGTGTACATAAGCCCAGTTTTCTTGTGCCGGGTCACATTATACGCATAATATTATGTATGTAAACTATTAATTCAAAGTTTTGTTAAAAAGCTACGGTGTAGTTTAAAGACACCTGTGCATGAGAAGCTGTGAAGTATGAAACTATAAATTTTATGCATACGTACTGTACGTATGATCAAAATAGCTAGCTAAGTATGTGTATATATACGCATGTACGCAAGATGTATGATAGCATTGATAATATTTTAGCTTAGTCACTGGTTAGATTTATGCTAAACAAAAACACCTTGGGTGTAAAAAAGTGCAAGGCCAATCAGAAGCAGCATTGCAAACAGGTGCGACCAAAAACTTTGATATCAGTTGGGGCCAAGAAGTTACTTATCAAAATCTTTTTCACTACTTGAATGCCATACAATAGTTTATAGCATATTTTCACAACTATGATTGGCTTTGTCACTTGGCCACCTTTATTAATAATGATGGTGTGAAAAAGGTGACCAAGTGACAAAGCCAATCATAGTTGTGAAAATATGCTATAAACTATTGTATGTCATTCAAGTAGTGAAAAAGATTTTGATAAGTAACTTCTTGACCTCAACTGATATCAAAGTTTTTGGTCGCGCCTGTTTGCAATGCTGCTTCTGATTGGCCTCGCACTTTTTTACACCCAAGGTGTTTTTGTTTAGCATATCACTACTTTTTTGGAAACAGATGTTAGCTATTACTAGCACATGGTGGGGCATTTGCCCGATCGTCACTGATCTTTGCCCCACCATCAAGATTTATTTATTTAAAATATATAATGTAGCTATTGTAAAAACAACGTTAGATACTTCTGTTAAAATGCACTGAGAGGAGTGGTATCAGCAGTGTTGTTATGCTGGTGACAAGTCGCGTGACAAAAGTAATATCATTTACAAGGGTCATATAGAAGAATTACTGATGAAGCCTCCAGCCTTCAACATGCAGCTGGATATCAAGGTTAAGTAATACATGTATAAACGTGTGCCAGGTTATAAAATTAAGCACTTGTGTGAAAAACAGGGTGCCTCCTTACTGTTGGCCTTGTGCATACATGCAATCTTGTGTGGTTGCAAAAATTATTATTATTTCAAACATTATATTACTGATATATATTTCCAATGTCTAGTAGATGCCCATTCAAGTAATCCAGAGGCATGTGAGCTCGTATAGTCATGATCATCGCTGGATAGTTTCCTGGATCTTTTGATCGAGTACCTATAGCTTCATGCAGCAGCATTTGTTATACATTACATCATAGCTAGGATAGTGTGCATACACTTTTCAAAAGAAGTAAATGCTCACATGAAAGTGGGCATATGTATGCATTAATATATAACAATATACTTAGTTGCATGCTTGAACCGTTGCCCGACCATCAAGAAATGGCTGGCTACGCCCCTGCTGCATGGGCATAACTTGTACTTGCTTAGCATACATTTAACTTTGAAGCTGAATTTTGAAAAACTCAAGCCTACAATTTTTTTTAAACTTTCACTACAGAGTGATACATCAATATAGATTGTGTATCTGAAAGTTTATGCAAATCATTTCAAGGGGGTCCAAGTTATGGCAACTATCAACCTGCAGTGTAATAGCTTTTCTCAAATACATTCAAGTGTTTACTTCAGGATGAAAGTAGTATGACAGGTAGAGCGTACATGGGAGTAGTGCCGATACAAATTTGGCTGAAATCCATGAAGAAATGAGTAAGTTATTAGACAAACAATTGAATGTACAAAAAGAGAGTTTGAAAAAACTTCCGGGGTACACGCAAACTCCCGCAAGCCCACGAAAAAAAGTGTGCGATGAAAATGAAAGAAAAAAAAACGACTGCCGCGTCAAAAATTTTTGTGGAAGGAAGGATTTTATAAGGCTGTATCAGAAGACTGGAACCAATTTCGACAAACTTCAGGTTATTGATTCTTCAAACAATGAAGGTACTAATTCTCGAGTAATGGGCGAATCGGGCGGGAAGGGATGGTTCGTCGGACGTGGGCGCACGAACGGCGCCATAGAACTCGCAATGGCTGGTACTTAGGAATGGTGGCGCTGACTTCCTCCATTCTCGGTTTATTGATTCTATATAGTAAGAACGTTGTGGGTCTGTGATAACTAAGCGATAGCTTTCATGGCGGCTTGGCTAGAGCGTTTGCGAGTTTGAGGGCGGTGCTACGTGTAAATAACTCTCAGTGGTCGCGTATGCTGCTTCTTGGCCTCGCGACTCACTATCGTGAGTCTTAATATGTATAGCTAGCTAGTATAGCATTGACCATCCATAGTACTGGTGTACGTACGTAGCTACATACAAGCTTAATTTTTGCCTTGCTGGCGATATTACTGATGGGCGTGGCATTAGTAATAAAACGCATCGTGAATTCCTGCTAAAGGAAAGCAAGGTAATGCCACGAGTTAATAACTCTTGGTAATGCTGTACAGTAAAAGGCATTTAAACAGTTGTACATTACTAACAAGATGGAGCGCTTTAGTTTTAAAAGTGGGCGTTACCAAGCGGTAACGAGCGTTTAAAAAGCGGACTGGTTTACAGTAATAATCACGGCTTTAGTCTATTTTATTTACAACACTCACCATTATATTAGTGGTTTTCAGTCCATTATAAGTGTTGTAGCTTTATAAAAAGTTGTGGTAAACCCACAATTACAATTACTACCACGCAAGAACGTCATGACAATGATAAAATAGAGTCCCACAATCACAATGAATACCCATTACTATATAAAGACAGCGAGACTTTTGCATTAAGTTTGGGCAGATTTTAGAGTGCCGAAAGTGTAATATAATGCTTATAACATGGTCGGTCGGGATTTGCCTGATATATACGCACTCGCCCTCGGGCTCGTGCGTATATATCAGGCAAATCCCTCCTGACCATGTTATAACCTTTACATATAATATAGCTAGCTGCATCTTAACTGCTCAAATTTAATTATTGTTTTGTGAAAACACAGAGGTATGAAAAATTCAGCACACAAGCTATGGATTGTTAAGTTGAAAAGTTACAATTTATAGTCACAAAATGTTTCTTTAATTTCCCAGGCCTATTTTCAGAGTAGCTATTATTGTTTGGAATTCTGATGAGGAACACTATCTTGCTGGTGATTAAAGGCGTTGCTATCGTTATTGTCTGTATATGTATCATCTTGTGTGGTAGCAGTGGTAGAAGAGTTGACAATAGTTGATTGACAGTATTGCATTGAATTTGTAAAACCTGTATCATTCATGCTCTTCTCAAGTGTAGAATAATTCAGCCATGATGTACCTTCACTCAGATAATGTACCTGTCTTGTGTACTTGGCTGGAAGAACTTCCCATAAAACTACAATGCCAGAAGTGTCTACTGGTTCACCCTTTTCACCTTTACGTGTGTAATCTGGTAATTCTTCAAAGCTATCGTCAGGTCGATACATCTTTCCACCACACAGCATCATACAATCTTCTTTCTGACATGGTCCAGGATATTTACAGGCAGAAAGAAAACGTACAAAACTACTGTAAGGTCTAAAATAAGTTAATAGTTCACCTGGTGGGTTCATAGCAAACACCATGATGTATCCACTGGATAGACCAATCCATACAGTGTCCAAGGCAGTACACATGGCTGTAATAATCCGATCTTGAAGATCATCAATGTGACATTTTTCTTTAGCACAGGCACCCACATTCACATCAGTCATGTGTGTACACTCACGAGCATTCCATGCTGACAATATAACACCTCCTAAGTGTGCAGACCACATCAGGTTTTCATTATCAGATAGCATCATCTTTCCAATATATGCACCTGTATTCTGTTTTCGCTTCTCCACACCTTGAAATTCAAGACTTTGAGAGTTTAGAAAATGTATTTGATCTTGAAAGGATGCCCAAAGGCAGGTTTCACTTAAAGCCAATCCATCAACACAGTGCTCAGATATGCACACATGGCGTGGCCTTGTGTTAGGTTGGATATCTGCTACATTGATAGGAAAAACAAAGCAGTTACCCTCCATTGTACCCAGGTATACCAAGTCATCAGAACTGGTAATACAAGACACAGTGTTTTCTCTCATCTTAAGGCTATGAACTAAGTCTTTAGTAGTCTTGTTAAAGATATTCACCACACCATACTCTAAGTCTATCCTTGAAGGCACCCACACATACTGACCGCATTGTTTTATGGAGTGCATTTGATTTTCCCTCACAGAGTGTCTACGAACTTCTACCATTGTATTTGTAGTAAAGATGCTCACTTCACCTCCTCCTGCTCCATCACAGCAAATCCACAACTCACTTGAAGTAGGGGGTAGGTCAACTTCATTGCACATATCTGGAGTAACAATACATCCATTGCGAACAGAGTATTTACTGTTAACTGGAATAACACTTATTATCAATTGCAATGCTGAAGCACTCAACCATTCAATAATCTGTTGGCATGCTGGTCGTTCTATAGGATTTCCAGCCCAACAAAGCTTCATGATACGAGTCATGTAGTACAAACCAATTTCTGCTATTGAAACATCTTCAAGTTGAGGTCGCTTACCTTCTTCTATAGCTACTTCAATTTTAAATGGCTGTAAATTGTGAAAAGGATGACGACGAGCCAGTATCTGATAAAGAAACATGCCAAATGAAAAGATATCAGCTCGGTAATCATACACAGAATGCTCTTTGGCATGATTAATATGAGAAACTTCTGGAGCAACAAATCCTTTGGTACCATGAAGGCCCCTTATTCCTCCAGGATCTGCATGAGCAGCAATGTTAAAGTCAGTTAACTTACAATTGATAAGATGATCTGGTGACATTGACCACAACAGTACATTGTCTGCCTTTAAGTCTCGGAATATGATATTGATGCTATGAAGAAAGCGTAGTGCAGAAGCAACCTGAACACAAATACGATACAATACAATCCTTGAAAAGGCTCTTTGTGCTTTTAATAAAGGAGAATGTAATGATCCTTTTGGGGCTTCTTCCAATACCAGCGACATTGTAGGATTAACAGTGACACCAACCATACACACTAAGCATGGATGATACAATTGTTGCAAAACTTTGCTCTCTGAACGCAACTCCCTGAAACTCTTGTCAATGTTGCTGTTATCTGTGGCTGTGTAAAATTTTATAGCAACTGCCCTGTTTTTATACTTTCCACGATACACCTTTCCACATCCTCCAATTCCCAATAAGCTCCGCTCTTCTTTATTGCAAAGGAGATCTTCAAAATCAAGAAGAAATGCTGAGTCAAGATCAGCTAACAGTAAATCGGGAACAATTTCTATTAATTGTACTTTGTGATTAGCATCACACTTATGGGTCAATTTGTGATCAGCAATAAGAGGCAACAGTTGGTCTACTTTGAATTCACAAGTAGTATCAGAACTTTTAAGACACTCTGGACAGGGAACTGTGTGTTCAAGTTCATCACTTAATCCAGGGTACCATTCAGACATTAACTTCTCCACTATATCAATTAGATGGCCTAATATTTTACGACCTTTAGCACCTTGAGAAGCCAAAATCAAAATACCATCTTTATCATGATATTTTGGGTTCTCTGCTAGAGATTCAATACTAAAAGTAAGCTCGTTCACATTGTAAACCAGTCCAGTGGACCAGTAAACTAAACTTCCACCTCCTTCAACTGAAAATTCTTCTACTGATCCATCACCTGACTGTTGCTGCGGTCCATTAGTAGTAGATGAAGATTCTGATGCTACACTCATTGTTGACTCTAAAGGTCCTTCAATGTTAGTGGAATAAATAGACATTGTTTCAGAAGCAATACTGTTACCTGACCATTGTTTTGGTTCATTAGTAGTAGATGAAGATTCTGATGCTACGCTCATTGTTGACTCTAAAGGTCCTTCAATGTTAGTGGAATAAATAGACATTGTTTCAGAAGCAATATTGTTCCCAGCATTTTGATCTGGTAAATTTTCAGGGACAATGTTTAGAACACTTGTTGCGGAGTTATTCTGTAAACGATGAATGTTAGTAGGAATAATCATATCATCTTCTTCAACTTCAACAGGAATCTGCTCACTCAGTATATTCTTAACTTCTTTGATAGTATTCAGGATACGTGAAAGCAGACGACTCCAAAGCCCTGGAGGAGTCGGACAACGTACCTGTAACATCTGACCTTCATGAAATAGGATAAAACGTTTATAGCAACTTTTATAATCAGGCTGTTGTTTGGTCACAAATTCAGGACATTTCTTAGGCAACATGGAAGGAATCAAAACTCTTTTATAATCTTCATCTAATGGCAAGGCAATTTCAAATCTGTTTAACAGTGTGAGGTACTCTTTGAAGTAGTCGTAAGGAAAACGTTTATCTTTGAATAAAAGTGGTATATTTTTACTTCTAAGAATTCCTTGTTTCACAAAAGGATTTCGTTCTTTGATAGTAACGACTCTGGACATGAGATCACACAACCAACATGGATCAACAAAGTACAAGTCATCAAGGTTGTGTTTACGATCATCATAGTGAAGGAGTGCACCAATATCATGCAAAAAGCAGGTAACCGTGTGCAGCTCATCATTATCCTGAATATCAACCAGATGAAGATCTTCCACCATCTTCTTAAATTCTGCAGTATGCATGATTGGCTCGTGCTTTCCCTCTTTTACCAAACGATGAATTGTGGATAATCTGTTATCTAGTGCATGATAACTAGATGGAATCTGTTGACCCATAATGCAACGGTTATTTACTTTGTACTCAGCAGCAGCGTTGTATATATCATCTTTTAATTTATTCACATTTTCTATGTGATCTTTCAATCCCACCACAGTGACTTTGAACACAACAAGACGATGGTACTGCTCAGCAAGTTCTGCTACCTTTTGTAAAAGATCAGCAAGTTTTTTCAATCGTCTATCTTCTTCAGACACCTTATCAAGAAATGTGCCAACAATAATGATATGAGAGTTAGGAGCTCGTGCAGAAATATTATTGAGCCAAAGCTTTAGATCAACAATCCCAGCATCTCCTTCAGTAACATTCCACACTAGCAAGTATAGTGAATGCTTAGACAAAAAACATTGATGAGTGGCATAGTACTCTTCCTGACCAGCAAAATCCCATATACTAAAGTGGAAGGTTTTTTTATTGTAAGCTGGAGTATATTTCCACTCACTAACGTCCACACCAACTGTGGATTTATTACCAATCTCTTTGTTATTGTTGTGTAATCGAGCCACAAGTGTCGTTTTTCCCATTGCCTGCTTGCCAACAAGCATCAACTTCATGTGATAATGTCTACGAGCACTACGTAACCGACTACTGAGGTATTGGATGCAATCTTTTGTTGTAGCACGAACAATTTTAGGAGGATCATTCAGGTCATTAAGACCTTCCAAATTCAGGTTGTAAAGATCTTTTAGTCTACCAAGTTCAGATGGTAACGAAACTATCTCAGAGTTGTTAGCAATATTGAGTGTAGTGAGGCTAATGAACGAGCACACACAATGTGGAACACTGCGAAAGCGGTTATTACTGATATTAAGATTCTTCAGAGTAGGGGCAACTGCAGAGTTTGACAAGTTAGATAGACGGTTGTAAGACAAATCAAGGACTACTAGGGAAGCAGACCATTCTGGAACATCAGGGATATTAACAAGATTATTTTGTGATAAATTTAATTCATTCAGGCTGGGTAACTCCAAAAGACTTGGAGGGATTTCACGCAATTTATTCCACTGCAGATCAAGCTTGGCACATTGCTTTAAATAGTTACCCATCTCTGGTGGAAGAGAAGTAAATTCATTACGAGCTAACTTAAGTGTTTTGACCCAAAAGATCTTCCTTAGCCACGACATTTCCAATTCTATCAGATTTAAACCAAACCACAAAATAGTACCATTATTTTTGTCAACACCTGTTCTTAGCAATAATTCCTCTCTCACTGCTGAGGTATTATTTCTACGAGATATTTCAATGGGTATAACTGTCTTTATACCATTATTGCATACAACAGCCTGAAGTTCAGCAAGGTTATCTTCTCTTGTTAAAGGTATCTTGGTTTCTTGACCACGTATGTTTCCACCATAAAGCTTCATGACAAGAATCCTATCATTTACCATAGCAGCTTTGATAATAAGCAGTGCAGCAGTAACTGCATGTTCTTTTAAATTACGGCTTTTTGCTAAAGCTTCATCAACATTTGTAGCTCCACGAAGAATTAACTTCATAGGATTGATAGAAATACCGCTCTCCACAGCAGCTAACAAAGCATTGTTGAGACAGTCATCTTCCAATTGGTTGAGTGATGTCTTTAAAAGCTCACCAAGATTAGGTCCATTGATCCTTGCTTCTCTGATAATTTCTATAAGACAATACATTGTAATTATGTACCCTACTACACACATGTATGGTATCTTGCTTCTCTGATAATTTCTATGAGACAATACATTGTAATTATGTACCCTACTATACACATGTATGGTATAATAATAAATAGGATGGTAGCTACTGCCATTGTACTATTCCAGTTGGGTATCAATTAATCACCCTTTCATGGTCGAATTTTCTGATGCATGCCACAGTGATTCAAATAAACCATTGTATTAAACCATAGCCATATACAGTACAACTCAATTTAAACTTGACATTCGTACGCGTGTCCTAGTACAGCCGCTCAAGAAATTTGTAAGGGAACTTGCAAGTTTCTCGTGAGTGCACTATCCATGGTATGCATTCAATCCTCATGATGAGCTGTATACACGTGAAATGCGCTCAAGTGTAGTTTACTTTACCCGCGAGCAATCACGTTACATGTAAAAGAGCACGTGTGTAGCTTGTCCATATGAGGCTCCTCTTGTGCCTCAACGGTTCTATGGTACAGCTCGATTTAAACTGTAAAAACACGAGTGGGTAACACAAGTGTTTTTTGTAACTATACTCGAGTATTTTAAAAAAACTCACATGTTTGTACACAACTGCACAAGAATTTTGCGTGCAGTACACGCACGTTATCTTCATGATCGCCACGAGTAACCTGTAAGCTGCACCACACGAGCGTACTGGGACAAAGGACTCGTGTGCATTCAGTATGCGTACGCAAGCGATTTAAGGCTAAAAAGCAAACACAGAAATATTGTTACCTTTACTCCAATCGATCCTGTCAGTCTTTGTGTCTGTCAAATAAATGTGCCTGCTGACAAACACGTGTAAGGCACAAAAATCTTGCATAAAATTATTAGAATCATGAGCAGTTGAGCACATGTGATATACATATTTGTTCTTAATGAGAGATAGTGGAAGGGCACGTAGCACCTTAACTTAAAGTTGGACTTGCAGGTAACCTTCCCGGCCAGTTTCAAGGTACGTACATACATTGCTGCGTATTTATATGCGTTTGTACTATACTTGAGTAGACGCCACGTGTCGAGTGCACTGGCTTATTTAGACTCGCGACGAGTTTCTTTACTCTCCGTGGGCAGTTGGGATGTCATTGGCTTCTTGTGTGCTCACAGACACACCATGAATTTTTCTGCTGTTCGTGTAGTGCGTGTGCAATTTAATTGCGCATGCGAGTTTTCTTAAAATTTAAATTGAGCTGTACTGTATTACCAGCCAGTGCGTGAAGTACGTACGTACTTCAAATGGATAAAACACGAAGCTAAACATAACATAGGCGCTTATTATAAGTGTCACGCCTTTCATTGCTCAATGCGCTAATTCTAAAACTGCCATGCCCACTAGACGTTCGTTTACTGGGATATACGGTTCCTTCATGGACCGGCTACTGCATGTAATAGCTTTTTCTGAAAAGATGAGTTGATGTGTGATTCTACATAAAATATAGTCGTTATTATTATTAAGGAAAGTTTTAGTAAGTGAAAGAGTGTTTTAAGGTGATAGTTACGTAACTGGTTTCTTGAGCCATGGCGCTTGTGTCATTACGTGACAATCCACGTGTGTTAATGCGAATGTGTGCAGTTAATACTGTTTCCTTAAAAGATGGATAAAAACAAGGTTTGTTATTAATTACTTTGTATAGAATAGAAGCAGAAAGATTGTTGTCAAGGTTCTGCTTTATACGGTACAGCTCGATTCTAACTTGAAACATGCGTGTCACCTACACGCGTGTATTTTGTACACAACTGCACGAGAATATGCATGTTATCTTCTTGATTGCCACGAGTAACCTGTAAGCTGAACCACACGAGTGTACTAGGACAAAGGACACGTGCGCGTCAGTATGCGTACACCAGCGATTTAAAGATGGGAAGGCTAAAAAGCAAACATAAAACATTGCTACCTTTATTCCAATCGATCCTGTCAGTCATCGTGTCTGTCAAATAAACACGCCTGCTGACAAGCACGTGTTAGTCACAAAAAATCTCGCATAAACTTGTTAGAATCATGTGCGCACATGATATGCATTTTTGTTCTTAACAAGGGATAATGGAAGGGCACATAGCACCTTATCTTAAAGAAGTTGGACTTGCAGGTAACCTTCCCGGTCAGTTTCAAGGTACGTACATACGTTGCTGTGCATTTACATGCATTCGTACTATACTCGAGTAGACACCACGTGTCGAGTGCACGAGTTTATTTAGACTCGTGATGACTTTTTACTCTCTGCGAGCAGTTGAGACGTCATTAGCTTCTTGTGCACTCACAAACACGCCACGATTTTTTTGCTGTTCGTGTAGTGTGTGTGTAATTGTGCACGTGAGTTTTTTAAAGTTACATAGAATCGAGCTGTATTGTACTCATGACGAGGCTCTAGTTTATGCTCGTGACAAGATTCGTATGTGATGGAAGGTACTAAATTTGCTCACGAATAAATTCGAGAGCTGGTGTATTATTCTTGTGCGTTCCATTGTGTAGATATTAACACACGAGCACTTGCAAGTTTCAAGAAGCTGCACCATAGATTGGGGGAAAACTGGTGAATTGCATGTCATTCACCAATATTTTACCCAATGAAATTTATCTGTAAAATCCTTGACTACCAAATGACGTGCGTGACCAGAAATCATCTTTTTAGTATTCTATCGCTCACCAAAACCTTCCTTAATACCAATAAAGACTATTTCAACTACAAGGGTACAACTCACGGGGAAGTGTTCAACTCATTTAGTTTTTGCCTGTGTGTTGTTCGAGGCACTAGTCAAAACTCGAGTGCCACATGCAAGTGAGCCAATTGTCCATGCAGGATTAGTACACACAAGCCTCAGATTTCTCGACTGTGTAAGGGAGTGTTTCAAGTGTCTCATTATAAAGTAAAATTTGAGCAAACTAATCAAGCCTTTACAATAAACCCATCTGGTGAAAATGACACATTTGAATTTGGAGGAGCCGTTTCACCCGCTAAACAATAGTAAGAAGTCAGGCACTCATAAGTGGGCATGCACCTAGCACCCTGGCCTCGACTTACCAACGTAGCTATGCACCAAACATTCAGAATACATGCATGGCATTGAAGAAGGCTAGACTTTAGCTTTACAGTAAGAATTTCGGTTGCAAATTAATATGCACCGGCAGCAGTTTTTTTGTAGCCGCATCAATGTTTTTAACTTGCAAGTGATCACAAAACCGCAAAATACATGTGTTTCTATTGTTTTATTATGGCATTCGTACTAGTAGTATTTTTCGTATATTGTAGTACAAAGGAACAAATAAGCTGAGGAATAGACTACAACTGCATCAAGAAAGCAAGTGGAGTTTTGTAAACTTTTAATAGTAGCTTAGTGAGCTACATGTGTTTGTACTGCTTTACTGTTTGTATGTTAGTGTGTTCATTGTATGCTGTTTCTATTGAAAAAGGAAACTATAGTCATTATTAAAATGCTTGTTTATATATGTACATAGAACCCGTCATTCTTTTATTATGCACACCAAGGCGCATGCCTGGAAGCTTGCCAATAGAACACATGTACAGTACAGTTCAATTTAAACTTGACTGTACATGCGTGTCCCGTGTCGTGATATGTGTTTAATATTGCATGCGTATATGCATGCATGTGTACAAAAGATCAATGACGTTTCACATTAAGAATTGCACGCATATACGCAACTTGACGTGTTCTCTATTGTCATGTGCATTATGCTTTGGACGAGCACACTTGTTGCCGATGCACAGAACTCCTCCTTTCTAATCCACCATAGTCTCTAAGCACTTATAATCACTAATACATGCATGCAATTGTGTGAAATTCATGGTAAGGCTATGCAGTTTACAACTTGTGTGGTTTTCTCAAGTGTGGTTCGAGGCAGTAGTCAAAACTTGGTGCCACACATGAGTGAGCCAATTGCTCATGTAGGATTAGTACACACGAGTCTAGATTTTCTTGACTGTGTATGGGAGCATTTCAAGTGTCTCATTACAAAGCAAACAAATCAGGCCTTGTCTCAGTTCAACATGCTAATTAGTACATATTCTGTTACTTACGTACCTCTTTCCCAATCCACCGTAGTTTCTGTATATCACTCAAATAACTGGACACTAAACAACAGCATCAGAAAGATATAGAAATTGCATGGACCAGAGCTCTTGCAAGTGTTGTATCACAAAGCAAACGTGATAAGGCGTTTCAAGTGAAGCCCTGGCGCTATTTGTGTGTTCCTCATATTACAGAAAAGGTGTACGCTCTGCATGTTAAGTAGCTACGTAAGTTCTCAGAGGTTATGATGGTAACTTGATAAGGAAATGTCAACAGACTTGTTTAGGCCTTTACGTTTCATGATGCATGACGTGTTTACTTGCAAGTATTTACCATGTGTTAGTGCTTAGTCGCAAGCACTGATATAGCACATGCCTCTATATTTGAGTACCCTTGACGTGCGGTAAATACCTTTATGTGCATTCTACTACAACATGCATAGCTTTAGTAATACTACAAAGCTCTGTAGTAGCTTCGTAATTACAATTACGAAACGTTACCTTTTTTGCAGCGTACCGTAAATAACATTAGATTACCTACGGTATGGCTCACGGCCAAGTTTACAATTGCACTCGTGTTCTCGCACGGGACCCGAACAAAACTTGTGATTTTTCCTCGAGTACATCAGAAAATTACAATGCGTATTACGCAAAACTACAGGTGTTAGTACGCAACACTACGGTACATCTAGCGTAGAGCAAATTATGATTTGTACTGTGCTACCGGCATAGTACGTAGCTACACTATGTTAAATATACTAACACGATAATGCCAGCTACGTAGCTATCTACAGATACGATGACTGATGCACGAAGCCATTATACGGTGTCGCTCAGATGCAACGTGACAACATCCCACTCGAGAGTGCTCTGCGTGTGCATTACGCTATCTGAGCTACACTATAAGGTCTGACTTGCAAATAAAAATAATCATAATTTGTATGAATTTATTATTCTGCATGAAATTCTGCTGTTTTACAGGTGATTCTCTACAGTTCATCCTAAAGCCAGACAAGTATGCAGCCGGCGACCGTTCAAGATCCTACAATGCTACATCACCTGTACCGTACAACCACTACATGTGTACATTATGTACATGTAATTTATAGACTATTGCCAAAACAATTGTGTTGTCTGATGATTTCAGTGACAAGGTACCTACGTATGTAGTATTACATATATTATAATTGTGTGGTGTGTGTGGGTACATATACAGCATGTATTGTGTGATTTTACCATTGCGTATGCTGTTGAATTCTTAATTTTGTGTAGGCTGATGTTGGTGGTGACATTGTTACATGCTTAAAGAAGTTGAAAGCTGAAATAGATCAATTTAATAATGAGCAGGTATGTATTTATGTATGTATGTATGTACGTATGTTGTACGTAGAATTTGAGTAGAGTGACTGATTTTGCAAACTCATTTCTACGTAATTACATACAATAGTGTGTATGTACATATGTATTTCATACATTAGTTGTAAGGCCAAGTTGAGTCAAATGGCTTTTAAGTACTGCAGGTTGTTTGTATTTTATACACTCACTCTCAACTGCTTTATACGTATGTATAATTGTGTAATATTACGCTTGGATCTTACATATTTCAGGCACGTCGATTTGATGACATTATGGGCAGGATCAAGGGGGTTGAAGATCAGTTGAAATTGCTTTTTAGTTCTGACATAGCAACAGCACTGTCCACACCACCACAGAATAGTGCAGTAACATTTGCCCGTCAACTTGCACCTACTAGCTGGCTGGCAGTCACCACTCACCAGCCGGCAGTTGTCACCAACCAGTCGGCAGTTGCCACCCACCAGCCAGCAGTTTCCACCAACCAGCCAGCAGTTGCCACCCACCAGTCAGCAGTTGCCACCAACCAGCCAGCAGTTGCCACCCACCAGCCAGCAGTTGCCACCAACCATGTGATGATTCCCAATGAATTGGCAACATACAATGTGGTGAGTATTCTCTTTATGCAATGAGTATGTACGTATGTGAAGTTGTGAAAGCTAGAAGTCCAGAGCTTTTTTAATCTCAATATTTTTCACCTGTAGACAAATGTAAATTCCATGTTTTCAAGTTATGTACGTACTTAGAAATTTGTTACCTGTCCATTTGAGAATCTGATGTATGTACATACATTTATGCTTGCTTTATGCACTAAACATACCTATATTTAAATACTCTAGTGGAACCTCTGTATTCTGGTCACTTTACAATCAGAAATCTATCCTTAATGTGCAGTTTTTTTTAAATACCAGATAATCATGTCCTTGTTAAAGGGGTTTCCTTAATTCAGGGTTCAGGGTACTCCTACATTTACTAGAGGTTGTGGATTATTCTTGTTTGTACTATATAGGATGAAGATTTAATCAACCCTAGTAGATTGTGCCCCATCTTGATGAAACATAAAACAAGACGATTATTAGCTGCAGCATTAGCGAATGAGTTGGTAGAGACAGAGACCCGGATACGGTCTAACGTACGAGGAAGGGGAAAGGATCAACTCGATGTGAAAATTATTGAATTTGTGAAAAAGAAGTGCTTTGAACTATTCCCCAGTGATAAGGATTCTGACATCAAAAAAGACTGGGAGGACTGTATTAATTGTTTCAATTGATGATAAGGGAAGGGAATTGAAGCATAAATTGAAACGCCAACAAGAAAAGCAGTAACTTTTTGATGTACATATGCCTATAATGTGAATCATCAGTCTTAATATTTAGAATCAATTAATGTGAATCAACAATCTTAATGTGAATAATTTTTTAAGATGTGGTGGCTTTTATAAAAGCTGTTTTGGTGTGAATACGAAAGCAATAGGTGCTTAGTATCCACTAGGGGCACTGCCAACTAAAACAATCTTTGGTATGACCTTCTTGAGATGACCAATATACTTCCCACACACTTGAGGAGTTAATGTTAGCCAGAACTGTTCAATACCTGCTTTAAGTTCTTCCAAGTTCTTTGGTTTGGAATGATTCCTCAGATATTGTTTGAGTGACCCCCAAACTAACTCAATGGGGTTGAGGTCAGGAGATTCAGGTGGTGTGTACCACCAATTCACCCCTCGTTGTTCTAAAAACTGTGTTCAATGTACTTGGATGAATGTTTCGGATCATTGTCTTGGTACAGTCTATGCCCATCTGGGAACCTTTCTTGAATGAAAGGCAAAAGGCCTGCTTCATAGACTGCACCAAGACGTTCAGCATTCATTATGCCTGCGAACATCACCAGGCTTGTTGCTCCTTTAGCTGAGATTCCACCCCAAATGTGGATTTTGATGGGGTGTTTTGCCCTTTGTTTTAAAACTCTTGGCTGTAATCTCTTGCGAAAACAGATCCGACTGTGCTGTTCTAGCTGAACGGTGCATTCATCTGTAAAGATGACGTTAGAAAATTCTTCTCCAGTTCTCAGCTGCTCTTTGCACCATATGAGCCGCTTTCTCTTGTTGACCTACACTTTAAAAAATGCATAAAGGAATGATTTGTGTACATTGTAACTAGCTTGGTACTTAAAATGATAAATACACGAGACATCTTTGTAACAGAGCACATTCATACATACCTCACGTAACAGTTGACAATAATGTGGCCTGGTACATACCCAACCAATTTCTTGACGAACACACTTAATGGTAGAAGCAGATACTCTTAGATCTGGCCACTTTCTTACCAGTGATGCATTAATAGCAGTGGATGTTAACTCATCGTTTCTTTTCAGTTCTTCCTCAATGAACGCTTCCATTTCTTTAATCAAAATTCTGGCTTTTTTTCGCTTAGGTAAATCTCGAACAACACCTTAAGGCGAAACTTCTCCACCAGGTTGTATATCAAGCGTTTGCTAACTTCGACATTCTCTTGTTCTAATCGTTCAAAGATGGATGAAACTGAGTAGCTGATAGAGTGCAACGAAACAACTCTTCTCCTGGCTTCAATCGATAGACGCGGCATGGCCAAACATCATTTCCTTATTAATGCCCTCTACTACTTCACACATTGTAAATTCGTTTTTTTCCGTGTTAAGTATAGTGTAGCTAGTATTTTTAAGAGTGATTTTAAAAAATAACAGCAATATACAAGTAGATCCCAAGTCGGTTCTGATCTGGCTACAGGCTGTTCAATATGATCCTTATTAGCTCGCATCGCTACTGATACCTGCACAAATTAAGAAAACACAGCAACGCACGCGTAAGTGTTAGCTAGCCACGTACCTGTTCTCCTAGTGCGGCTGACCACGACAATGTCTCGTGTGAATGACATGTCTCGTCCCGTGTAAATAACATCTCTCGTCTCGCGTATATTATCAATTCCACGGCAAATTTAGGTATTTTACATGCAAAAAAGTGTGTGTTACCATGCGTGGAATCCCGCGTGTGTGTGAAGTTATAATTGAACTGTACCGTAAGTGGAGAATAAATAAACTAGCATGAAGAGATGAGGATGGTGAGAGGAAGTTGTGTGATTACCTGTCACAGTTATCCTTTGCTGTGCGCGTATACCCATTCACGCGGTTATCCTTTGCCGTGCATGTAGGCCATGCACGCATAAAAACATGTGCGAGTTGCCCGTGTGAATCGAGTTGCCTTTGAGCTGTACCGTAGCTTGTAAATATTTCTATGGAAAAATTGTAATGCAGGATGGAATAGCTAACATACCACATGTGATGTACGTATATACCATATGCGCATACAAGTTGAGGAATGTGATGAAGAGATGATAAGGTAAGAAATGATAATAGTAACCACTTGCAACGGTAATGGCCTGCCAGTTGTAAGTCAGAGAAGTCACGGCTATTTAGCTACTCGGGGGAGTGAATTAACTCTGATTAACTACGTATATACCATATAGTGCAAAATGTTGGCAGTGGAAAAATATTGGCAAATTCCACTGAAGACTACATTGACAAAACAACATTGGCAATTTGGCATCTATTCTATACAGAGTAATTAATAACAAACCCTGTTTTTATCCACCTTTCAAAGAAACAGTATTGGCAGCACACATTTGCAATTTCGCATTAACACACATGGATTGTCCACGCCATTGCACAAGCGCCATGGCTCAAGAAGCCAACTAACAATCACCTTAAAGCGCTCTTTCACTTGCTAAAATTTTCCTTAATAATATTGGTGACTATTTAATGTACGTATTAGGGTTAGAACGAAGCCTTCGAATGCTCCGAAGGTTCGAAGGGTAAGCAAACTTCGAAGGGTAAAACTAACCTTCGAAGCTTCATAAAACACTCGTAATTAATAAATACAAAGTGAACATTGTTTTCTTTATTGTGGCAATCGCAACAGCCTATACATCTTGCGCGATCGATGTTCGTGTACCACGCCCACTTTTAAGCCAAACAATTTGGCTTTTCTACCATAGTAGAAACCTCAAAACGCCTTATAAACAACAGATATTGCATAAACAACATCATTTTAGCCTTTAGATGGCGTTTGGCTATGCATGGTTACTGTACGGGCACACCCATTTTAGCGATTGATCGTGTCATTCTGAACTACTGTTTCAAGTTAAACGAACACTTATAAACTTTTCTCAATTAGCTATAAGCTATGTAACACCGAAGCTTCGAACCCTCGGAGCATTTTATTAACGAAGGTTCGAAGGTTAAATTTTAACCTTCGTTCCAGCCCTAGTACGTATCAACTCATCTTTTCAGAAAAAAACATTACACACAATAGTCCACGATGGAACCATATACCCAGTAAACGAAGGTCTAGTGGGCATGGCAGTTTTAGAATAAGCGCATTGAGCAATGAAAGATGTGCCACTTACGTATAATAAACACCAATGTTATGTTTAGCCTCATTCGAAGTACGTACACACTTCATGCACTGGCTGGCAATAGAACCATTGAGGCACAAGGAGCCTCGTATGGACAAGCTACACACATGCTTTTTTACACATAACATGATTGCTCACGAGTAAAGTAAACTATACTTGAGCACACTTTACGTGCGTACAGCACGTCACGAGGATCAAATACATGCCATAGATTGTGCGCTCAAGAGTTCTGTTACAAATTTCTTGAGCGACTGTACTAGGACACGTGTGCTAATGTCAAATTTAAATTGGACTGTACCGTATATACAAACTAAACAAAAACACCTTGGGTGTAAAAAAAGTGCGAGGCCAATTAGAAGCAGCATTGCAAACAGGTGCGACCAAAAACTTTGATATCAGTTGAGGCCAAGAAGTTAGCTACTTATCAAAAATATTTTTAACTACTTGAATGACATACAATAGTTTATAGCATATTTTCACAACTATGATTGGCTTTGTCACTTGGCCACCTTTATATTAATAATGATGGTGTGAAAAAGGTGGCCAAGTGACAAAGCCAATCATAGTTGTGAAAATATGCTATAAACTATTGTATGTCATTCAAGTAATTAAAAATATTTTTGATAAGTAGCTAACTTCTTGGCCTCAACTGATATCAAAGTTTTTGGTCGCACCTGTTTGCAATGCTGCTTCTAATTAGCCTCGCACTTTTTTACACCCAAGGTGTTTTTGTTTAGCATATCACCACTTTTTTGGAAACAGATGTTATTACTAGCAAGCAGCAGAGAAGTACTGCATGGGTATAACTTGTACTTGCTTAGCATACAATATTGTAGATTAAACTTTGAAGCTGAATTTTGAAAAACTCAACCCTACAGTTTTTTTTTAACTTTCACTACAGAGTGATACATCAATATAGATTGTGTATCTGAAAGTTTATGCAAATCATTTCAAGGGGGTCCAAGTTATGGCAACTATCAACCTGCAGTGTAATAGCCTTTCTCAAATACATTCAAGTGTTTAATTCAGGCTGAAAGTAGTATGACTGGTAGAGCATACATGGGAGAAGTGCTGATACAAATTTGGCTGAAATCCATGAAGAAATGAATGAGTTATTAGACAAACAAGCGAATGTACAAAAAGAGAGTTGGAAAAAAATTTCCGGGGTTCATGCGAGCTCCCGCAAGCCCACGAAAAAGTGTGCAATGAAAATGAAAGAAAGAAAGAAAAAAAAAAACTGCTGCGTCAAAAAAAAATTTGTGGAAGGATTTATAAGGCCGTATCAGAAGACTGGCTGAATCGATTTCGACGAACTTCAGGTTATTGATTCTTCAAACAATGAAGGTACTAATTCTCGAGTAATGGGCGAATCGGGCGGGAAGGGATGGTTCATCGGACGTGGGCGCACGAACGGCGCCATAAAAATCGCAATGGCTGGTACTAAGGAATGGTGGTGCCAACTCCCTCCATTCTCGGTTTATTGATTCTATATAGTAAGAACGTTGTGGGTCTGTGATAACTAAGCGATAGCTTTCATGGCGGCTTAGCTAGAGTGTTTGCGAATTTAGTGCGGTGCTACATGTAAATAACTCACTCAGTGGTCGCGTATGCTGCTTCTTCTTGGCCTTGCGACTCACTATCGTGAGTCTTGACATGCATGCTCGACAGTAGGCCCCTATTACCCCCACATGATTATATGCCCCATGCTAAGGCATTCGGCAATTATGCTACTGTAGCATAATCGGCATACCCTATATCATGCCATGTGAGACTCGCACATACATAATAATGTTAATCTAAAAGGTCACATGGATGTTCATTCGTTAGCGTTTTTCATCAATAATGTATCCTTATTTATGAAGAAAGCAGAAAGATTGTTGTCAAGGTTCTTCTTTATACGCGTGACAAGGCTCTAGTTTATGCTTGTGACAAGACTCGTATGCAATGCAAGGTACTAGATTTGCTAGCGAATAAGCTTGAGAGCAGGTGTATTATTCTCATGCGTTCTTGTGTAGATACATTAAACATGCGAACAACTTGCAAGTCTCAAGAACTTACTTGAAAAATCTATAGAACGCACACGAGTTTGGTACATGCGAGTGTCAAGTTTAAATTGAGCTGTACTGTATATATATTCAATTACATTTATGTCCGGATTTACGGTAGTCAGCAATAGTCTACGGAAATATAGTCATTGATGTGTGCACTATATTATTCGCCCTTTATGCATGGAATGCAACGTGTTGTTAACATTGTACTGCTACAATACTGCTGCAGTGTTGTTTCATTGCTTCAACCAGCTAATCATTTGTTATGGCTAGTGATAGTAAAATACAATGTGCTGTTTACACTCCACTATGTTCGGCTCGAATATGGTATGTTGTTTACGCGGCAGCAATATGGAATGTAGCATAAAATATCAGTTAAAGGATATTGGAATGCGCAACCAATTATCAATAGAACGAATACGGTGCATATTCAAACAAACACATTTGTTTGTGCCAAATGAATCACGGGCACCTAGCTAATTGTTGGCTGTAAGCAGTGTAAATACTATCACGACAGTTTACACAGGCATTTTATAACACGAGTAAAGTTACTTAGCCGATTAAAAGGCCGATGGTTCCATATGGCATCCCAGTGACATAACTCACCACTAAATACCTCTATTGACACGCAACAACTTTTATCAGGTGTTTCAGCAGCCAGTATGCTTATTCCAGAAAGGTCACGCCTCTCTGTGGCAGTTTACTAGGGTAACCGGTACTTCGTGTACGAATGCACGAATCAGCCAGACAAGAAACTTGCCGATAGAGAGAAGTTATAGAGACTACCAGGTCTGTTACTACTATATAAATGTGTTATGGAAGAAACGGGCTCGAAAGATGATTACTTGGCTGGTTTCTTTTACCATCCTGTGCTGACCACGAGTGTGCTTACACATGCATATCGCTATCCTTTGTTTGAAAGTGGAACAAAAACAGGTTTGTGAATTATTGCTTTATATAGGAGAGATTTAGAACTATTACACACACTTGATTGAATCAAATTTTATGCCTATGATACGTAATCGAGCTACTGCTGGCTGAATTGTCTGATAATCAACACGTTATAGCCTGTGGGGTCTGATAACTTTTGATAAATGATGTGAAATATGATAATTGATTTCACACAAAATATTTCAAGTTGTGATTATTACATTATAAATTCATTTACGGGAATATTACGTCAACACATTATTCTACATATTCTACTTGTGGTATTGAAGCCATTTGGTGTTGTATAAGATTATTCATTTGCCTAAATTATAAGGTTGCATTTTCTTCCTGGACCAGTTAATTGATGGCTTATGCTATAAACAACACATTTCATTCAATACCTCTGTATTTCATACTGGTCATTTCCGTTACATTCATTGGCTGGCGATACATATCAACCACGCATAAATTTAGTGACGCTTACTGACCAAGTGAGAAATTGTTAGACGCTTATTACTAATCTCTAATCAAAAAGCACCACCCAACATCACAGCAGTATATATCTATGATGATGTCAGCTGCAGTATACATTATTTATTCTATGATTGTAAAAATGGTACTACTATAAAGTGCATGAGGCATTTACACTACGCATGTGTACATCTAGTTTTAAGCATAATAGGTACGTAACTAAAAGCATCAAGTATAATGCCAGCATAATAGGGAGCATACGGTACAGCTCAATTTAAACTTTAAGAAAACTCGCGTGCGCCATTGCACACGCACTATACGAACAGCAAAAAATTTGTGGCGTGCTTGCGAGTGCACGATAACTTGATGTCTCAACTGCCCGCGGAGAGTAACATTACTCGTCGTGAGTCTAAATAAGCTTGTAACCTTAGTGCACTCGACACGTGGCGTCGACTCAAGTATAGCACGGACGCATGTAAATACGCAGCAACGTACGTACCTTGTAACTGGCCGGGAAGGTTACCTGCAAGTCTAACTTCTTTAAGATAAGGTACTACGCGCCCTTCCATTATCTGAAAACAAAAACATATATCACGTGCACACGTTATTCTAATAATTTTATGCGACTAACACGTATTTGTCAGCAGGCGCATTTATTTGACAGACATGAAGACTAACAAGATTGATTGGAATAAAGGTAACAATGTTTTGTGTTTGCTTTATTCTTCCCGTCTTTAAATCGCTCATGTGAGCATAATGAACGACACGTGTCCTATGTCCTAGTACGCTTGTATGGTGTAGCTTACATGTTACTCATGGCGATCATTATGATAACATGCGAGCACCACATGAGAATTTCTCATGCAGTTGTGTACAAACACGCAAAATACTTGAGTAGAGTTACAAATTACACACGTGTTACCCACTCGCATGCTTAAAGTTTAAATTGAGCTGTACCGTATTTGGCTAGGTATATAGAAAATTAATCGATATATTTACTCTAATAAATTTTATAGTGAACAATTTAACCCTGCGTTGAAAAATCAACCATGTGGTTATTTTTAGCATATGCACATCTTTGAACTTGAATAGTGCTTGTGTTTTTAAAGTTACTGACTGGAAAACATAACTAAACTATTGCTGACGTCATAGGAAATAAATTGGTACTAAGAACAAAAGTTAGGGTGTTAAACATATAAAACTTATTTTATAAACCCATATGGAGTTTTGATAAATGTTATTCAATTCGTCATGCGACATCGATTCAAATCATATACAAGATCACGTGATTAGACAGAAAGACAAGATGGTGGAAAGCTTTAAACAAAGCACACGCTTCTTCTTTTCATCACATCATAGTCTGAGATCCCTTGAAAAAGATTTCTATAAATATATAGAGGTTTAATTTTGATTACTTTAACTGGGTTAGTGTCACGGTAGCTGTGAGTACATATAATCTTATCACTTGCGTGTGTGTTAATTAGTGTGCCCACACCCCTGAGGGCATTAATAATAATTAATTCATATACATTGCACTCACTATTGTAATTGGTTACAGGTTTTTATAAGATGCTATAGTTTGGTGTAATCCTGGATAAGGCTTTATTGCATATTACGTGCACTTGAAGGGTTAATAGGAAGTTTTTGGCTAGGTATTTATAAAATATAGAAAATTAATACCAAAAGATTGATATACTCCAATAGAACAGTCACCATTTTAATCTTGTACAAGTGTATATACTCTAATAAAACAGTCAAATTTATAGCAAAAGTACTTATCTAGCACTGATCTTTTGCATGAGCATAATCTTGAGCATAATCTTGAGCATAATCTTGAGCATCATAGGTGAAATTTATGAGCCGTGGCATAATAGGTAAAATAAAAGAATAATATGCTGATGATCCCTAGTATGATATTGCTATATGTTTTCGATCAAATCCATTCTCAACCGCCTTAAGAGGACCACTTGGATCAGTCTCGTGTTGCATAAGCACTGCACTACGAGGGGCTGGAACAAATTTTGCATACAGTATATTTACAGTATCTCAGTCTATCCCCACACTTTTTAACTCGAATCACGTGAAAGAATTATATGGACAGACAATAAAACTTCGGAAGGTAAGTTTTTGGCGAATCAAGATCGATTTGCCAAATTCACCAACAATTTCACCAACAATTTCTACTACCAACGTTTCACACTATACAGTAGCACTGTGGTGATTTATGCAAGGTCATGGGCATGATTTTGCATTAGTACAAGTTATGCAATATTCTTAAGAGACTAATACAATTATAGCACTGTAAAAACTCTTGCATTTCTTGTTCTCTTCTTGTTTGCATATATCTCTCATCAGTGTCCTCTCTAGCTGGTCTTTGTGCATATCTCTCTCATGCAAGTTTTTTTCTCTCTTGTTCTAGCCTTTGGGCATGCTGTTGTGATGTCTCTGCGGCAGTGCTACAGAAACATCGCAACAGCATGCCCAAAGGCTAGAACACTATTCCTTTTACAACCTTGTCTTCACCGTTGCAGCATTTCCATCATTTCTTGTTCGTCTTTATGAACCAAAGGAACCATTTTTTAGACAAAACAGAGGGATCACCAGTATGATTATTTCTACATTTGTTTGAACCATAAGCCATGAAACTGTTCTCCAGCAAAATAGTAGGGGGTCAGCACGTGATGATTGTATTAATTTTATATTATTCATGACCATTGTCCATTCAAAAAAGAGGGCAGCATGTGCAAGGATACTTTCCATTTCTGCTCATGTTGGTTTTACGCACTGACCATGGAACCATCTCTAATCTTCAAATCGTATGGTGGGGCTTGCTCATGCTTGCCCCAGTTAGCGCTCAATGCTTAGAATACCCAGACTATGTAAGACTATTAATTTCTTTTTCTTTACAGTACAGGTAGGAAAGAGACCACTTGTGAAAACATTGTGTTTAAAAGTAATCATGATCTAACTACGTATATAATGACATTATGCTATTTATAATTTTATGCTAGGAGTTATAGTGCTTCCATAAAAATATTTTTATTGTGGCTATACCAGCAAATTAATTAAGGTCATCATAATTCTTTTGATGAATCAGCAATGTTTGGAACAAGTAAGGAAATTCAGTTTTAGCATGTCTAAATTCACCAAACTTTCATTATTTTGCAAATTTAATCGAAGGTTAAATGGCTTTAACTGTAAGGTTGGCCAGTCAGTAATGTCAGGTATCCAGCATACCAAGCAAGGGTTAGTCTCACGAGAAACATCCGCCCAGTACATAGAAAGCACCCACGCAGTACACGAGAAACGCCCATTCAATACATACCATAAACCTGTTAAGTACATAGTAAACAAGTTTCAGTGAAAAAGTGAAAGCAAAATCAAGCATACTGTCTTTCGCTTGCTTTTTAACCCCAGTTCCCACCCTTTCCCAGGGCAATATATATTTCTCCATTGAATGGTTTAGGCTGTTCAATGTGACATGGGTTGGTACTGTAGCATTGATGGCATGGTCATCCCCAGATCGCAGTTTTGCTAAGATGCACATGACCATCAGGGCACCATCTATTCCTTGGTAGTCACGTGGTCATGTGTCCAATCACGTGAGCTCACGTGATCAAAAGATTGGCTACAGCATCCAGACAACCCATTACTCCATTCCTATAATATATAGCTAGCTAGCTAGCTAGCTATATAGCTCCATGCCTTAGTATCTCAGGGTATAGTGTCAACCGATAAATGGTTAAATGGTACATACACAGTTATCTGATAAAAACGTCTGCCTTGTATAGCAAGAAGGTCTGGTTCGTAAAGTTTGGCTAATTTATGCACTCTTAAAAGGCCAACGAAAGTTTGACAAATAAATGGATAGATCCAGTGATTGATTTACAAGTAATAATTTTAGTTTGACAAATGATGAAATTCATTCAAACTATCCCTACCAAGCTTCAGTATTACAACTATTCATCATGTGGAATTGTGCATGTGAATTAATAGAGACTGATCAGCTAAAAACCTAAAAAAGAGTCCTACTTCTGGCAAACACCAGGTTAGTTCACAAAAACTTATAAATTTATTTAACATGGATGTGCCCACAGTGGTCAGCAGTGGTTATGAGATTGCAATGCCAATAAATTTCTGGGCTTGCATCAGTCAAACTAAAGAAGGAAATATTCTTGATACATGATGTGATAGTCCACTCAGCTTATTAAATATAACTGACCTCTTATATGTATATACGTACCATTCTCCATTTTCCAAACATCCAAACATATCACCATTAACCATTATTAAAGAGTTAATGTACTGATAAACAGATAATCTGCAAGATTGTTGATAGTTATTAGATGCCTGAGAAAGGAGTTATTTAATGGAGGACTGTTTACTGGTCTTAGCTTGTTTATAATCACAATTATATCCCTATGCTGGGCTAATCAAAGGAAGCTGCTGGGTGTTAACTAAGATATCAACAGGTCAGTGGGTGAAAGTTATCACCTAGTAGGTGTGTTATAGTTGCAGAAACATAGAGTTCGTCACTGGTAACCGGATGCAAAATGAATTCCACGTTTTCAGCTTGATTTAATCCGGTACATAGAAAGTAAGTGTTACTATTGTTTATAAGTAGATTTACGTATGAATCACAAGGGTGTTTGTTGACTGAAAACCAGCCTAATAGCAGCTTGCTCAGTAGGATACGTATACATATCCCAGTACACTTGTAGTTCTTACCTGCATCCTCTGCTTCGTCTCTAGCTTGGGTAATAACTACCCATACTGGGATATAACTTTGCCTACGTATGTGATTAAACAACTGTATTAGCAAAAACAAAGTTGTTTCTTACTATAAAAAGTGAATGGGTATTAATGGTACTCCTTTATCTTCTGTGGCAAGCATTCACAGCATGCTTTGTTAAGGCCATGCCCATCAATAATATCAATGGCAATTGCAAGTGTCATAATATAATTATAAAGAAACTGAAAAGTATTAGAATTGTTTAATTGGTTATTAAGGTGTCATTTCACATGAATAGTTATTGAGTGAACACATAAACACACACATAAAGACAGCAGACAAAAGCAATTCCAAAAACCAGGCATGCAAGTGAGTAAACAATGGGTGGGATATACATGTGACTGAACCTGCAAAAACCCTCCACTTTCACACAAAAACTGATATCCTTATAGAAGAACTATCCATAAACAGTGTCTCTACTACCGTGAAGATGTCTGTTTTCTGGTAGTGATGCACCGATATGAGATTGTGCTGATGTTCTGGTTAACCAATATTAATTTTCGATACTGATAACTGATCCGATATCAACATAGCTAACAACAGGCACCATTATGCTACGAAATTGTCATTAAACTTGTCTGAGCATAGCATCCTCACAAATATTTTATCACTAAAATGATGATGTCATTTACCTTTAAATAAAATTAATATGAAATATCTGCTAAAGAAAATCAAAACTGATATTTCAATTTGAATGCCAATAAACCGATTTCTGATGTTGAGCCAATTAATCAGTGCATCGCTATTTTCTGGAGGGCATTTTGTCAACCCTGTAAAGTCATGAATGTGATAATGGCACTTATGGAGAGCACCAATTGGGTGGATGGGACATGGGGCTACTCCCACTGCTACCTAGATGCCTTCTATGGCTTTGTCACCTTCCGGCTACTTTGGGTGACTTTTCCTACTCTAAACAGTGCTTTACAGTTTGCTGGGCCACCTCCCACCCCTCCCTCCCCTGCCCTCCATCCCACCAACCCTTCACTACACTGGCCTGAAATTAGTACCCACCTCAAAAAATTATCTCAAAAGCCCTGAAATCTGGCCATCTGCCATCAACAAGGTTAGTTACTGTATATGAAAGCTAAGAAATTAGTGTTTTTGGTGCTGATGCAAGACAGCCAGCTACAAGCGGCAGGTTCATTTTGAAATGTTACTTCTCGAAATATTACGAAGTGCAAACACTTTTCCCAGAGCTGGTTACATATAAATGCTGGCAATCAGTAATATTTTGAACTAGCATTGTCATGATGGTGTACTTGCTTGCTATTGTTGTGGAATTTACTATTCTTAGACATTTTTAAAGTTTTGGTTTTGATAAACAAGTGAATGGCCTAGTCAATAAAAATGATTGTTTTGACCTTATTGTTTAACTCACTACATGTGTATAATATTATGCTGTATAACAGGAGCAGTTTATTTTTCAAAGAACATGACTTCTATAAATTTAAAATTAAGTCGAGTATACTCACAATCAATTTGGATTCCACTACCCAATTTCAGTGCTGTGTATTGATTTAAGCATAGCATTAGTATATCCATTAGTATATCCAGTAGCTAAGCTCCCTGACTCAAATGGACCTTTCATTCACCAGAGGTGATAATAAATGCGAGGAGCATATCAGAGGCAGCTACCTTAAATTTACTTTAGTAAGATAGCAAAATATGCGCTGTTGAAAATGAAAACCATTGTGTCAACTTCTATACTAATTCTATATCATCATTTTGAAAAATAAATACCCACTTAACACTATTATTACACATTACTAGAAATTATCGTCCATTCACACATGCATATGGTTGCTGGTAAAAAAACTAAGTACAAAACTAAAATCTTCAGAGAATCAAAACATTATTTATTAGAAAATTTCTCCGCCTTGAAATAACCCATTATGTGTCACATAGCCAGACACTATAATTATTTTACAGGGTGTTATGGCTTGCAGTATAAGCACCCGTAAAAACAGGGTCTGGTATGGTTCGCTAGGTCAAGTTATTCTTGACACCTACAAGATTCTGTAGGTGATAATATGTAAACGTCACTACTGAGACATTCAACTTCACTGATGAGTTAGATGCCACCAGCATTTTTTAACAGGCTAAGCACTAGCAAACGGCTGGGATGGTTTGGAGAGGCACTAGAAAAACCCATTTGAACTATGGGCTTAAAGTTATTAAAGTTGAAATAGCTTTTAACGGCAGTTCAAGGGCAAGTGCGCTAGACAAGGCACAACAAAGCATACAGGCAAGCTCATTCTTCCTTCCAAGTTAATAAGTGACCCCTCACTCTGTAATATCTAGGCTCTGGATAACTCATCAGTGACTTTGAACGTCTCAGTAGTGATGTTTACATATTATCACCTACATAATCTTGTAGAATTCAAGAACAACTCGACCTAGTGAACCATAAATACCAGATCCTATTTTTACAGGCCCTTATATATATATATACTGCAAGTAATAACGCCCTGTAAAAAATTGTGGTCTGGCTAAGCAAGACTGCCATAAGTCATCCTTTATTTAATATTCCTTCACATATACAAAAATTATTTTGTTGGTAAGGTACCATGTATATACCATGATTATTATCATAAACATAATACTTTGCAACTCACCAGCACTTCTCAGCACTTTCATTACACTTTGTTTTGAGCTCAACTCCGCTGTCTGCATCGGTGTTTTGCCATATTCGTCCCTATTGGAAATATCTGCATCGTTTTCCAACAGCACTCGAACACAATTGACATGTCCACTGGACGCCGCCAAATGTAATGGTGTGTATCCGCTGTTGGCACGGCAATTTGGATTACCCTTGTGTTCTAGTAACAGTTTTAGCACTTCTGAGTGGTCGCTACTGACTGCTTCGTGTATTGGTGTGTATCCAAACACTCCTCGACGGTAAACCAATTTCGCTGGAAGATCGGCCTTATAAGTTTGAATAAACTCTTCTATTTTCTTATAGCTTCCTTCTTTACACAATGCATGGAGATGGCCATCTTCAGAAACCGACCCTCGTGGTTGCTTGGCATGACCTTGTCCTTGTGCCATAAATATTACAATTCTATCGTATCAAAAAGAACATTGGTAATTCTAAAACATATTGACTGAAGGCTGCGCTCACCTGTTAAGCACACTCACCGCGACGTAGGTGGCGGTTATTAACCATACGTAGGTGGTTTCCCACATGCAGTAATCGAGCAGGTCAAGGTACAATCCACAAGCGCCCGGCCGCAAAACAAATTTAACATGCAGGTGATTTGTATGGTGGCCGAGAAGGGTCAGGCCGCAGCGGCCAGGGCCGAAGCAAAAAGCCGCTTCGGCCAACGGAAAAGCCGATGCGGCCTCTAGTGCGCCGCTTCGGCCTTGTCACTAAGCCGAAGCGGCCTTTATGGGCCGCCGCGGTCCATCGCTTCGGCCCTCCCATTTGCCGCAGCGGCCTTATTGAAATTACTCTATTACAACATCCATCGATGTTATATCCTATTATAGCAATCAGCAGAGTTCAACATCAGTGTCCATTACAGTCGGTTATTCACCCGCGCACATCAACTAAATATCAACATTACAGCAGTGTGACTGTCTCTGGGTGCCATGTTAGTATACAAATCAGCCGGTTTTGGCCCATTTTTAAGTCAGAAACTGATCTCTATCTCGTGCACAACTCCGTAGCTAACTGTTAATTTGTATATTGAAATTATAAAGGAATTCAATTATATATAGGATTGTGAAACTGCACTGAGGTATTTTACACATCCATTTGTGTAATGTGCAAACATGGAGGGTTGTCGCAGGGACAATCAGGCACATTTATGTATAAAGTCAGTAAAACTATAGTTATATATTGTGTGCAGTAACAATGTTTTATCTTCCGTTGTACAGCCATCTCTACTCAAACCACTAGCTACAGCCCCACAGTCAGTTTCATTGGCAAATTGTGTAGATCGAAGGCTATCTGATAACAATTCACACAACAAATCACCAGCAGGTGGCAGATTACAGTGCATCTCTTCACCCAACCAATGGCACCTGTGCACAGAATTAAATAGTGTAATTAAATTGGACTAAAACAATATGTACAATAACACATGCACATTACATGGGGTCTCAGATCACTAAACAATTATCATAGGGCTGAGGAATAGTGAAAATTATGCTATCACGATAGCAAAAACAATAATATTCACCAGTGGCGTAGGAAGCTGCTGAAAACTGTGGGGGCTACCAGAAATTTTAGGGAGAATTTGTATGGAGAAAAATACAATCCTGTGTAGTGTCAGCAAAAACTGGGGGGGCTAAAGCCCCTCCTGCCCCCCTATTCCGCCGCCTATGATATTCATGATTATGAAAATACCAATATTATAAAAGTTGTCAAGTATCGTCCATGTTTTTCACTACATAGGTATATATAATTATAAATTTCTGCCAGAAACAACAGTATATAGTACAAAGTATAACTTATCAAACAATATCAAAAAGTTGTACTACACAATCAGTGGTGCAATTACACATACAACAAAAACACAGCATGTAATATCACTTTCCTTTTGAATGGAGAAATCCACTGGACAACATGGCGCTTTCTAATTAAAGCACCTTTTCTTGGAAAACTTCGTGTTACACTGACATATGATGCGGAATGTCAAACATTGGAAATAGAAAGGTACAATAAATTGTTGAAATATGGCAACTCAGCTACAAAACCACTTAGTAAAGATTGTAAGGTGTGAATAAAATTTGTTAATAACGTTAAAACCGTTTCTTGCACAAGCACCACGGACATTCGTATGGCTTCTTGATAGAAGGTTGCAATAAATTATAGAAAATTATGGCAGCTCAATTGTAAAACCACTTAGTAAAGACTGTAAGCTGTGAATAAAATTAACTCAAAGCGATTTTTTGCACAAGCACAACAGATGTTTGTATGGCTTTTCTATCTTAATGGAGTCTGTTTAGCTGCATATCTTACAAACGCTTTAGAAAACAAAATTTAAAATATATCACAGCGCTGGGCAGGTCCTTATAAAGGGCTTCCTTCCATCAATAACATTTTTATGCGTGCGTCGCTTTTTTTCTTTGTTTCTTTCATTTTCATCGCACACTTTTTCGTGGTGTTGTAGGAGCTTGTGTGAACCCCAGAAGTTTTTTCAAACTCTCTTTTTGAGCATTCACTTCTTTGTCAAATAACTCACTCATTTCTTAATGGATTTCAGCCAAACTTGTGTCAACACTTCCCCCATGTATGCTCTACCTGCCATACTAATTTCAGCCTGAAGTAAACATTTGAATGTATTTGAGAAAGGCTATTACACTGTAGACTAATAGTTGCCATAACTTGGACCCCTTCAAATGATTTGCATAAGCTTTCAGATACACAATCTATATTGATGTATCACTCTGTAGTGAAAGTTTAAAAAAATTGTAATTTTGAGTTTTTCAAATTAAGCTTCAAAGTAGCATCTGCTTATATGCTTCCACAAAGTAGTGATATTTGTTTACAAAAAGTAGTGATATGCTAAACAAAAACACCTAGGGTATAAAAAAAGTGTGAGGGCAATCAGAAGCAACATGCAAGCAGGCAGGCACAACCAAAAGCTTTGATATCAGCTGAGGCCAAGAAGTTACTTTATCAAAAACTTTTAACTCCTTGAATGACATACAATAGTTTATAGCATATTTTCACGATTGGCTTTGTCACTTGGCCACCTTTTTAAAGCCAATCATGAAAAATATGCTATGAACTGTATGTCATTCAAGGAGTTAAAGGTTTTTTGATAAAGTAACTTCTTGGCCTCAGCTGATATCAAAGCTTTTGGTTGCGCCTGCCTGCTTGCATGTTGCTTCTGATTGGCCTCGCACTTTTTTACACCCCCAGGTGTTTTTGTTTAGCATATAGATACAGTGTTGGGGAAGTTACTTTATAAATACATATTACTATAGTTGGTTGGCGTTTACCGTGCGGTCGCCTTTTCTTTAATAACTTCCAGTAGAAACATGCCAGAATAAAAACTTTTATATTGTCATGAAGCCCGTCAAATGCCGGAGACGATTAAACAAGAAGCGCTTCTGCTGGAGTCACTGCTGGAGAGTTATGAAGCTTGTAAGTTTTCCCATACATTTCCTGTGGAGAAGCTATTTAACCACAGTCCTTTGAAGTTACCATGTTCGTGACGTATTAGTAGTAAAGCGCGCCAATGTGTCAATTAGTAATAATAAGTGCCCTACATTTTCGTTATTAATGGTGAAATGTTTGCTCAAAGATACCTCTAAAGGTACAGTAAATATAGCGCCATACATAGAGCAGCTTACCATTTTGTTATAATATTTATCGTTCATACCAAAACTTCTTTAACCTCACCAATATTTGTATTGAAACATACTTATTATCGCTCCAAAAGCGCTTTCTTTCCTTAAAATAGATAATGCACGGGTCTTGTGAAGATGCCATTTTAGAAAGTGTGAGCTGTCGTGCGCGCATATTATGCATAATTAAAATAGTGACGTAGGAAACATATGTTAAGAACACTTTGATCTTAAATGGCTTCCTTTTAGCCGGCCCAACCGCACGGTGAACGCGAACCAACTATAGTTACTTTTGCAAAGAAGTAATATATTACAGTTACAATTACTCTATCATAAAAGTAACTCCATTATATATTACTAGTAACTTTAAAAGTAATAATGTATAAGTTAGTAACATCTATATTAGGCATGAGGCGATTATATAGGAATAAATTTAGCATAATGCAGAGGATTATAATTCTATCATTATGCTGGCATTTTATTAGTCAATTTGAAGCAAAACCAGAAAATAGTATATATTATGGCCTTCAATAATTTCACAGACATCAGATTGATCAATAATCAATTCAGTGCTCTATTAAGGTGGCATTAAACCAATTAGTGGTAGCCTTATAATTATACATGTTCCTAGCCCTCTAATGTTTCTACCATTGGGATTAACATTGGGATAAATGCAACTGATGGTGACTTAGCATGTTCAATTAACTACCACATATGACCTAAAGCAGCAGATATTTCTAGTCAAAAGTAGTGTAGCTATGGGATAATTGGAAGAGTAAATGAATAATGTTATTATTACTAATTTCTACTGCGAAATTAGTAATAGTAACAGCAACATAGTGATAAATTAAGACAAATCCTTTCTTCACAATTCTACGGATTTAGTTCTTCAATTTAACAAAGGCAACAACTGTTATTCCACTCTCTGAACTTAATAAAGTTGGCAGTGGCATTTAAAAACAAAAAATCAATATGTAGTTTTATAGAGAAATCCAGTCACTACATTTTGTCAGTCTACAGAAATTAACCAGGATATTTTATTACCATTCTACAGCTATCCCTTCCAGCAAACACTTGGTTTCACTTTATTATACTTTAATGCCACCTTAAAGCAGCCAAAGTGCATGCAATAATATAGTTACACAATATTAGGCCATGTATTTCAAAATCAGTTGCAATAATTTTGAAAAGAATGAATTTTAGAGCATAATGCAAATGCAAAGAGTTTTGAGTATAATTCCTCACCCCTAGTCTGTATCTACTATAATTGTGTAGTACAACGCCCATGGCTTACTTTACTTGTGCACATTGCTGTAATCGGTAAGTTAGACAGGCAGCTTGCACAGGCCTTTTGTGCTGCTTTTTCCTTCTGGGTGTAATGAATCTGGAAACACTGTATTCATGTTGACACTGAGTACTAGCTAATCCGGCATCCTGAATGAAAAGAATCTCTGAATAATAATGTGTTAACCTTAAACTTACTTCATAATCGCTAGCGCTGATGCATTCAGTCAAAACCAGGACTGCTGTTTGTTTCCCCATAGATAGTACTGAATACTATACTCTCCTATGGTTCCCAAGTCACCAAGTTACACTTGTACAAACTACAACCCACAATCAAATATTTCTCGCACCTATGGCGACATCTGAGTAATCTTTTGCTTTTCATACTCATTCCATGTTGTAATTATCACTCCATGTGCCAATAACGAGGTCGAGTAACAAGAATTTATTCGCGACGATTTGTGATAAAGAGCCTTAATTTCTTACATTTCAGAATAACTGGTAAACTAATAGAGTAACCCTACTGGCATTGGTACGCTTTTCTAGGACACCAAGCAATCCAATACTAATTTTGCAGCTTCAGGTCACGTGTCCTTATATATCTGAGTATACCTCGGAGTATACGGAGTACATTTTGTGTATACGGTAGTTGTGTTACGGCCTTTTAGAAGTGCTGAGATCGTGAGAGATGGATTGTAGCTTTCGCATTGATGAAAAGCAGCTGGAGTGCCCTAGTAAACTTCTGGAAAATCTCAGCGAATTTCTGTTGCAGAGCGCCAGGGCTATGAACTCTAAAGTGGAAATCACGCACCACGGATCTAGATCTACAGCCAGCTGGAACGATCGTGCTAAGATAATCAGTCACCGTAGAACTGAAGTTGCATCAATAGATTCATCTGTTGTACATGAAGGTGATCGTGAAGAAGATGAACAGCCAGGTGGGTTGCATGGCGCAGGCCTGCATGACTGAATTCAGTATAGCTATGATCTTATGATGCGTTGTCGTGTTGTTTTTTGTCACCTTAGCTTTTGATATTTACACGCCTTTTTGATAACCAGGCTATAAAAGAAAAATCAATGACCTGACCTTTTGGAATAGCCGGCTAGTATAATCTACTTGATCAGTACAAAAACTGTTTAGCTATACCGACTAATTCTGGGCATTGAACTTGCACACAAATATTATTTAGCTATAGCTATGTACCAAAACAGCTGTTACTATTATGCTGATCCAGTGACAAGCACTTTTTCAATGATTAATATAGTTCAGTGGATGCAGCTGATCATGATGCTCTATAGTTATCTAATTTATAGTTAGCATGCAGTTTCCAACCATCTGAATATACGTACTTTTTCCATGCCACTGCTATAGATAGTTTCCGTGAACTAAGCACGCTAGAAAAACTATAATATTTATACAGCCACACCGGTGGGAAAATGTTTGAAGCCTATGAGTTCTTGTTTAAGTGCGAGTATAATGCTGAATTCTGGTCGGTATTTCCGAACATTAAACCCTGTCAATAAATAGAGACTGAACTATCACTGTTGATTTTAACTGGAGAAACTGGTCCGTATAGTGACAAAGCGTCGAAGAACTCTGTTTACCATGTCTCCCCAGGTGTGACCTGCCGGTGACCTGCTGGCTTATTTTTTGCTACTAAATCGCTGATGGCCCTATACTATGATCCAAAATTATCCATGTTGTTTACAATTCTTATGCATAGCTAGTAATACAATAAAGGTTCGCTGTATGTCACATAACCTTTTGGAGTCCAGCTTGCCCACCTTGCCTCAATTATCCGTACACATTGCACGCGCACTTGGCATCAAATTTGGCTTCTTGCCAAAGTTATTTTAGTGTATCATCTACAACACAGTTATTAACTATCTTAAAATATCCTTGCATAAGTATGGTAGAGACAGTCACTATGCAACAGTTTCCCACCAGGCGTGGGCGATATTCTAATTATTTCACTTGTGTATAGATGGTATAGGTTTTTCAAAATCATGTCACTCACATAATTATTATGTGTATACAGTACAGTGTGGCTATAGCTTCAGGTTTGACTCCATTTTAAATGTGTATTTATAGGTGATTTATTAGCAAGGGCTCATGAGTTACAAAAGTCAATGAAGAACCGCAGAGCTGCTACTAAATGCCAAGCAGATACACTCCTTGTGAGCAGTCACAGTAATGCATGTTTGCATTTTCACAATAAATTGATATTGTTGCACGTTGTTCTGGTTATACATAGCCAAGTAGCTTCTTTATTTCTATTATTAGATTGCAGTGTGCGAAATGAAGGAAACTCGATCAGGAGTGTTTGCCAGGGGACAATCTCCATTTATAGAAGTCAGAGTGGGAAAGGCAGATGGTTATGAGATGTTCGCCAGAAAGGCAGCTCACTCATGCAGACTCAAAAAGCAACATGGAAAAAAGATTTGTATTTTCAAGCTAAACGGAGCAATGATATTGAATGAGCCATTGAAAATTAAAAAGAAGAACAAACCCTGGACAATTGGGAACTATCTGTTGCTTACAAAGAAATCTGCAACCACTACCAAATTAGGTGTTAGTTATGCAGATAATCAACAAAATGTAAGTTCTTAAACTTAAATCACATGTTGTTGATTGCCTACTATAACAGTACAAATATTTAAAATTAGATTTCTAATGGCAATTAACTAATGACATTGTTAACCAGGGATATATACATGTATTGTCCCATTAAACTCTTGATACATCTGTTGTGCTTTATATCAGTTTATTTGCATGTATGCACTCTACACCATTTAATATAGGAGTCATGCTCTTCAGTGGTAACCTTGAGGGAGGATGAAGGTACGCTAAATTTAATTAACTGAAAACTTGCCATAGATATATTATTATACAGGCAACAATACTCCATATCATTCTAATATTAAAGGTGTGAATTACAAGTTAAGTTTTTTAAATTAATTTTGTCATGCATTTCTTAATACTTGAAGTGATGTACTACATTCCTCCTTCCTCGGCTGCTCGGGAAAAAATGATCCGTGAAGGCCTAACGAGGTCTTATATCTGGAATTGTATCAAGGATTATGATGCTGCAAGCATTGGCATCTATCAGCCAGAAACTGATGGGTACAGAATTTTTTCTATTCATAAAGGTGACACATATTATAATAAGACATAACACCAGCTACTGTTGATGCATTTACCTTTGCACAAAATACATATTTAATAATAATACTTGTTGTATGTATGTACATACGTACCATAAAATGAATTGCTAATAATATTTATAATATTATAATTATGTGCAAACACTATTTTTAATGAAAGATGATGTCCCAATCCTCCAGTTTGTGAATGGAGCTTATGCAGTACAAAACTCCAGTACACGTAAGAAATAATGTACCAGTTTAAGCATATACTTATACTATCTTAATTATGTGCAGGCTTTGAAATATTATGGCAGAGTCCAAAGAAAATTTCTGTTAGCTCAACAAGAACTGCTGTTTTAATCTACTGCGTAACATCTACACATAGCCGTTGCAACTATGAGTGGATGAGATTTGGATATGAAGATAAATACCCATCAACTGCAGCAATTTATGTAAATGAAGCTGGACTGTACCAGTGTAAGGCCACAATGGGGTCTCAGTCTATTAGAGGACACATGGTAAACATTTCAATTAGTACAGGTTAGTATATAACTTCTCTGTACTGTACATACCTCATTAAGGGTAAACATCAGTGGTTTGTATATTTCCAAGTGGTTCTTAATATAGTGCACATACATACATCATTGACAATATAGCCATACGTAGAGTGTACTTATTCATGCTTATTCACGTAGAGTATATACTGATCATGTATAATCATTACAATTTAATGTGTGACTTTCATGGGTTACTATAGTGGTTATACATGTCACCATTTATGTGACCAAATTTAGGAAATCTGCCAGTTACACATAGAGATAAATATTTAATTCAATTATAGAAAGTACATATATCTCTAGAAGGCCTCAAGACTCCACCGATTTTTATAATGAAATTTCTGATACAGTGAAATTGTGTCAGTCAGACAACACAGACTATAGTTTTGGAAAACCCTCACACCAAGCCTATTCCATATTCCATTTCACTAATAACTATAATCATGCACTACACAAGCACATGCAGTGTGGCTTAGCTAACTGGTCTGCTTTCTATTAGCAGTTCTGTGAAGTCATGGCCATGTGCAGCTGCTCTCATGCTTTGGTTAGAATCAGTGACAAGTGTTTGAATCTATAAGTTTTATGAAATGCATATAACTATAGCTTGACCTTATAATGACAACAGTCAGAAGCTTTTGCAATCAGTTCAAATCTGGTTTTCAAAACTTCTTCCTCTTTAAACTTTAGCTCATCCTTTTATTTGTTTCTGTTTATCACAATAAAATTTTCATTGTATTTAAATATTTTATCATCAAAAATTTCCCGGTCTAAAGTATATCAGACTTGAACCTATTGGTTTTCATATGTGAATTTTTTATAAGCTAATGTTTGCTATATGTACGTATATATATATATGTAGATTCTGATTCTGATCCACCAATATCCCTTCTGAGTCCACCATTCAAGAAAATGAAATGTAAACATTTTGCTTATGAAAGTGTAACTATTAGCACTATATATACATAGATGGAAGCAACAGCCCAAGAAAAGCCAAGATGTTTTCCCAAAAAGAAGGTAGCTAATGATACATAATAACTGAATGCCATAGAATATCAGTGTACTGGCTGTCACTGCCTAGGGACACCGCTCATACCAGGGGAAGAGATTATTGTCAGTGATGATAATTATCAAGAACTTGAACAAGGTCAAGTATTGCGATTAATAATAATAGTAATGTGTCTAGCTCATTATTGTCTCTAAGTTTTTGTCCTACTAAATGATTTTTGCCAACTGATAGCTAGTTCACTTTTCATAAGTATAAAATATGGACAATAATCTGATGATATACGTATCACTGCGCGGGTGACATCAAAGTCTTGAGCTGTGGTATATATCTAATATACCACAGTTTGCCGTGGTACATCAAATATGTATCACAGTTAATCCAATACTAGGTCGAGGATCATCTATAGGGAAACAACTCAAGAGGTATTGCTGGTCGAGGTGCATCCAAATTTTACACCAAGTAGGCCTATGCAAAGTGTAACATAAAAATTTAATGTTATAACACAGCTTGTTTTATACACACTCTGCTGTGCGCCCTCGGGAGTCATGCGTATAATATCACTTAAAACTCTTGCGCCTGTATTAATATCATCAACCCATGCAGCCATTCTATACCACAGCAAGTCACTTTGATCCACCCACACGTTGAGACATATCAATCATTTTATTATGATAATCGATATATATTATCTGAGTTGCAATTTCTACCATGAATAAACAAATATATCATGCATACAGATGAGGTAACATCTAAAGATGATGAAGGTCTAAAGATAAAGGAACAAGTAAAAGCCATTACCATAGCCAAGGTGTGTACACTGTATCTGTAATGACAAACACATAGTTAATTTTCATTGTGATATGTGACTGTCTCTGCAAAAACCAACCATGTTCGCACAAAAATTTTAATTTATATTTTTGGCCCAGCTTATAGCTATACTCAATAGCTATCCACACACCGTGTCTCCTATGGCCTAGTTGCATGGTCAGGACCATCCGTGGGCAACTAGTCACCTTGTGTCTTCACCTAGGGGTTTTTCTTACTCTCTCCCCACACCCCACCTACACCTCCCCTTCTCCCACCCACCCACCCCTCATAATGCTGGGCTAAAATCGATGCACACCTTCTAAAAAATCATTGGAAAAGACCTACGTAAAATCAAGCAAGGAACAACTTCAAAGGTTATTTTATTCAGTAGACTAAACAAAAGCAGCCTAGCACAAGCAAAAGCTGGTAATTTCAATTAAAATGTTTTAAACAGGTGTTTTTCTAATTACTACCAGGTGCGAACATGGCTGGTTTTCGCAGAGAAGGTCACATATTATAAGCACTAGATTTTTTGTACATATATGTAGCATTTTCACAAATTCACAGCTTTTACAACATAGTAGTCTGTTGAAAACAGAAAATGGCTGAATTCAGACAAATTATAATAATTAATAACGATGTGATAATCTCTGTAGAGCAATGTTGGAGAACCACTATGTGCGAAGATTTTTTTTCTGAAAAGGCACCAAAAATTTCAGTTTTAAATATTTCTGAACCACGGTAGATATTGATGTACATAGACGTAGTTTCGAGGTTGTTTACAAGAACTACATAGAAGCCCATGAATTTTCACCATCCGATAATCACTTTTGTAACTAGCTACTTATTATTTGTACCAAATGAATATTTTATATAGGTGGATACTTAAGCCACAGGGATACAGCCAGAGTAGGGACTCATAAGCGCAGCCTATGGGATGCAGCCAAAGAAGGCCCTGAAATGTCAAGTATTCCTACTGAAGGTATATTGCACTGTATTTTAATTTTGTTTATACACTAGCTATATTAAATATATATGCAGTGCCAACTACTCATGAGAAAAATGAAGTACTGGAGAAGGGTAAAGTAACAGAGAATAAAGCACTGAAGAAGGATAAAGCAGATAATCATGAGAACAATCAAGTACAAGGTAAAAATTTAGAGGTTGGGAATAAAGCTTTATTACCATACATTTTAGTACGCAAATTTTCAGCCATTGAAATTATAGAGGCCACAGGTAATTTTTCCCAACTTAGTATCCTTGGAAAAGGTGGCTTTGGCACTGTATACTCGGGCTACCTGAAGGGTACAAAGGTGGCCATCAAAAGATTCACTGAGGTTTGGTTTGGCAAGCAATATGTACACTTATCTACCTATATATGTTTTATCCAGAATGCTGCTGTCAGGTTTTCTCAGGCAGAGAATGTAACTGTGCCACACAAATTCACACTGCATGGGCAATTAAACTGTGAATTGTGGGCACTTACCAGGTATACGCATGATTTATATAAATAAGGGGCTAACCTTACTGCATGTTGACGCATAGTAAAATACTGTATGTGGGAAAATTTTGGATTGGGAAAAAATTGGTGAATTTGGCCATTTGCCAAGCACTTATCTTATGACTAGTGCTGAGATCATACCCAAAATGACAAGAATTGGTGTATAAGCAAGGTGAAGAGCTGTATAGAGCTTGCTTAACCTATCACACGTGTTGTTTTAATAATGTGAGTGCCTTTATCAGTTTGCACGTGCCTCCCAAACGTGCAACATGTCGATACGCCTTCAAAAGTTTTATTTGTTAGTGTGTTGCGATAGGCCAAGGCAGCTCATTCATCAATATTTTACATGCCAATTGGTTTGGATTAGCCCGTTCGCCAATATTTTCCCATGTACGGTATTTGCAAAAGGAACCTTTAGTGCATGCATCCAGTTGATTCAGTTTGCAGTTATAGACACTTGCTGAATTATTATGATTGATAATTTTACCCTGAATATGCTATTGAGACAAAGTTTCTTTAATCACTACTTCGTGTTGACGGTTGATTTATTGAGTTCTGACAGGAAATTATATGAATTTCAGATGCAGACACAAGAACCTTATTGATTTGATGGGGTACTCGCCATCACCACCTATACTGGTATATGAATTTATGGAACAAGGAAATCTTTTTGACAGATTGCACAAGGTATATATGTTATTGTATGGTACTTAGCAAAGAAAACTTTGTGAACTTATTGCAAGATTTTATGAACAGTTCACTAATGTTAACGTTTGCAAGCAGTTCATGAATATTTGTAATTCACTTCTTTGCAAGCTTATAACTTCTGTGCAGGGATTGTGAACACATATGTCCCCCTTACCACCAGTAATCGTGAAACAGGTTGTGAACATACGTACATTTGCCAATGTAGTTCATGAGCATTCCATGATTTGGTTCATGAACTGTTCATAAACTTCACAAATAATGTTAATAGACTCTAAACATCATTATAGTTTCTTTTGATTATAATATGTTCATAAGCCATTTAAAAGTGTCACAAACTATTTGTGAAGTACGTATTGTGAACATTTGCAAAAAATAGTGCAAACTTTTTGCATAAATTATACGTAGTACATAATGTATTAATTTTGGCTAAATATGTAGATACATTATTGTACTTATATAATATGTTTTAGTCATCATGTCTACTTTTATGATAGCTTTTCTGTAAACATGCGTATGTGTAGGCTTGAGTACATTATGTTTTTAAATTTCCTATTATTCATTCTGGAATGGAATTTCTTTCCCTAACAAAAACTATACTTCTACCATCAATCTGTGTAATTTGCCATTAATATATTACTTATACAGCATAAACATACCCTTAAAGAATAATGTTAAGGCCTTCTGCAGCAAACAATGTTGTCATGGACACGAGTAATCGTTCATTGTGGGTTTTTATTTTATGTAAGTGTAAAAGATTTGCTTTGACAACTATATCAGTCAACAATAGAAAGCTTAAAAATAAGTTTCTAAACACTAGTAATTATTTTTGTGCTGTAGTGTGATTAGAGTTTCCTATTATTCCAGCTCTATTCTTGGTTCTTTGTGTGTCGTATTATTCCCAAAATTATTCCAGCATAATGTACGCATGGCTATGCACATGTACATGACTGAATGCATCTCTGATGAGTTGTACATGTAGTGTTCATGAGTGGATATAATTATGTGTGGATTATATAATTATACTGGTAATTTCAGTTACCATGAATTGTCACTCACTACCCATTGCCCAAAGTGGTGTGCATCATACACTTGTAGTTCTCTATGGTGTTTTTAAACAATTGTTTGTCTTGCCAAATTTTGACCAGTAATTAAAGAGTAATTGTTGAAATGAAAGTCTGACTCACTTGTATCTGATGACAAAAACCTCAAAACATTCCTTGGCTCTACCATGCTTCGCCACCAATATCGAGACCAATACCTGCCATGACAAATCACAGCTGTCATTCAACATGGCATGTCCTGAATTTTTTAATTGGAGAAATATACCTAAAAACATATATGTATAGGTATATTGTAAACAAGGAACAAAGTGAGTGAAATGAACCTTCTCACTGCATTGGATATTGAGATGAAGTAGTAGATATGCCATATACATTAACTATCGAATGGTGGATATATATAAATCCTTTAAAATAGTTAAAGCATTGTCCAGCTCTTGCTATAATATTATGTAAATTATATTTAAAAGCACATGAGGTGCTGCCTCGGTGCTAATAATTGAAGTACTCAGCTTCACCTTGTGCTTTATAAACATCTCGGCCGTGCCTCGGATTAATACTTATCTTAACATGTAGAAGCCAATAATCTACTATTATGTAAGTAAATGCAAGCATCAATGTATTTTTATTTTAAACTCCAATGCCTGTCTATACTCACTAGCTACATAATGCAACAGCAGAGACACCTGCTATTCCTCACTATCAAAAAGTGGGTATTATAAGTATAAAGACAGTGTCACTTGGTTTGATTTTGTACATAATTATATACATAGCTAATTTTGTACATGACAGATGCACAGTCACTGTATCAAACAGCAAGTGTCTTGCTACTCATACTTAGGTATTTAATATTCCCCATTAAACTGTTATGTTATCATTACAGAGAAAACCAATATTGACCATTAACCAACGGTCTGCTATACTGAAGGATGTGTGTCGGGGATTGGCATGGTTGCACTCTATGCAGCCACCAGTCATGCATGGAGACATAAAGAGGTAACTTGTGTTGTCTTAATTTAGTGCAGCCTCTTCTTAAATCCCAATATATTCAGCTGGCGTAAAAGCCAATTTGAATATTCTTTTGTACCAAAGCTGCTAGCAATATCAAATACCAAAATGGGCTACATAATTTATTGATTGATAATTTTAGTTGCATTTTTAGTTTACTTTTAGGTAAATGAAAAGGGTTTAGCTACAGTTTAGTTTTTAGCTATGTAGTTAGCCTGAACCAAAACTATAAATTTAGCATCGGTATGATAAATTAATGCCTGTACTGAAGGTGCTTTAGTTTTAATACTGTGGAACTATGTATGTAGAGCAACACTAGACCCAAGACAAAATATTATGGACTGAGTTAGCTGATCTTCCTTCCTTACAGCCGCAACATTCTATTGGATCACCACCTCACAGCAAAGCTTGGAGATTTTGGCTTCACTCAGGAGATCCCTTGCATAGAAGGAGGAAAATCACTGATTTCAGCAGCCATTGTTGCTAAATCACTTGGATACTCTCCTCCTGAAATGGACACCGCTCATATCTCATGTAAAAGTGACATGTTCTGTTATGGGGTGGTATGTAGATGTATGTGGATAATAATAAAACTAGTTAGATTATTCCCCTTAGCTGACCCCTCCAGGCTGGACCACTGAGTGTCCTACCCTGATTGATTCTAATAGGTTCCCCCATGGCTTTAGGTAATCGTTACAGGCTTAATTGCCTTCTGTGAACGCCTTCCAGTGCCAAAGTGGTAAAAGTGGCTAATAATAATAATCATTACTATAAACATTGTGATGCCAGATTGGGTGATGTTCACTCAGTATATGATCATAAAATGTATGTAGCTAACTACCAGAAGATAAACACCTTAAATCTTCATGGTATTATCCAGACTTGGGTTCAATTACATTAGTATTTGTATTTAATTGCAATTAAATACAAATTTTGAATAATTGTATTTGTAGTTTGGGAACTGGATGTATTTGTATTTGTAATTAAATACTTTCCTAATGTATTTAAATAACTTACAATTACTTCAAATACTTTTGCTACAATAAGCTGATAAAATCCCATGAACCTTTGATCATAAAGAGTGCGAGATCAGCTATGCATAGCTTGTCGACACCTTTGGTCCACACTACTTTCAAGTGTATATTTCACTAGACTCATAAGCAGTTACCTTTCCTTTGAAGTCGACTTAGAGAAATTAAAGTATTTAAATTGTATCTAAAATACTATGGAAAGTATTTGTATTTGTATTTAAATACTGTCCTGATCAAAGTATTTGCAATTGTATTTGTATTTGGAAAATTTATAGTATTTGTATTTAAATACTATGCAATGTATTTGGACCCAAGTCTGCTTGTAAGTGGATACATTTCTACCTTTGTCTTCTTCGGTAGACATTAATAGTTTGCCTTTTATTATCAAATTTCAGGATGTTCACCAAAAGCAGTTGCATTTGATCAAATCATTCAGATTAATGCAAGTTTAATTATTAAACTATGCATTCCATCAATATAATAAAACTGGGTGGTCCAAACTCTCAAGCAAGTTTTTGTTACTTCAGCATGCATGTTTATGAACTAAAATCATGCCTATATATGGGTGACGCATATTTAGTTGTTATGCTTACGTACATTATCTCTAATCTGTAGGTATATTGTACCACATGCACTTTTGTTTATGGTAGCTATGTACCTATTTCACAATCTATAGGTCGGACTGGAGTTGTTTACTGGAATGCCACCTTACTGCAAGGATTGGGAGGACCAAAAATTGGTAAATTCATTTATTAGTTTATTACACTATTACACAACCACGCACGTACATGCACAATTATTATAGCTGTACACTTCACATGCACTGTTTATACATGAACCACTGCATACTGCACAAAACTACAGTAATCTATTACAACTCTGTTTTTTACTGCGGACCACTGTACCGTTCTACACATTACAGTGAGGTTCGTCCCAACTATAAACAGATACGTACGTAGGTCTGCTGTGCAGAATAAAAATCATTCAACTATATATATGTGTAGGTCACTGGATTGGTGGCTGTGTCAGCAAATCTTAAAAATTCATATAACTGCACAAATACTACTAAGTTGAGTTTGCGTGTTCAGCATTTACACAAATGTGTACCTACGTAGGTGGATTATTTTGATGAGCAGAGAAGGAGCTTACAAGGTTACAGAGATATATATGATAAATCTGCCAATGAGATCCCTCCATACTTGCTCAACATTTATCATAAAGTGATTGAGAATTGCCTGCTAAAACACAGTAGACGGTGCACAAGCTCTCAGGTAAATTATTTGTAAAGAAATATTAGTTAATGTTTAACTTATATCTCAATGTAGGCAATGGTTTGGTGGTCTGAGACAAACTTATAAGAGTTAGCTAATTTCCAATATTGTACTCACAATGCACTATTTATTCACTGAGGAATTTCTAATCAAACCACCAGTAAATGCAAGATAATCCTGGAGCAGCGATTTTTACATCAGCATGGCAGCCACAAAGAGGCTTACTCTTAAGTTGTTTTTGTGGTCTGTTTAACAAATTATTTCTGACAATCTATATGGGATATTACCACCTATCACCACTAAGGAGAGTTTTAGTTGCTATAGATACTTACCATGAAAAATCTAAAATGGCAGGAAACAATAGTGTAGCTATAGTCAACATGGTGACACTTAAGGGACCCCTCAGTTATACTTCACAGAAACCTTAACATGAAGTTAGGGTAATTCATAAAGTAACAAAGGCTAATCACAAAGCCTACCGTCTACATTGAAACCTCAATACAAAGATCACCAATATGTTACATTCTATTTAACACACACTTGTAAGAAGCATGTCTAGGAAAGCATAAGCAAAAACATAAATACATTGTATGTACTTTATACGTAAAATTAATAACTTCACTTAGATATTTCTATATTAATGTTGGACTCTCATGCAGGTTTAGATAAACCAAAGCTAAAGCTATAATGTCAATGCCAGACACCACAGCTACAGTCTGGAGTCCATCCATGCTGTGATGACTGGGTTATAGAAGTGCAATTTAAAATAGAGAGTACACAGCATGCAGTACGTAGATAACACAAATGTATGCACAATTTTACTTTCTTGAATGGGTTTAAACAAATAACTTATAGTATACACCAGTAGCTACATCATTCAAATCAGAGTGTCATTCACCCTCATCTTCTTCACTATCAATACCAAGTGTGCTATAGCTTATTCCACTATTAATACAGGCCTCAATAATTCGGAGTAATTTTACATAAATGTTGCGGCAGTTTTCATGACTGACATCTCTTGGATTTAGATCCAAAGCACGATCTAAAATATAAACTGCACATCTTTCAAATTCCTCTGGATACAACCTAGGTGGAATTCTTGATTTCCTTGACATACACGTTAACCACAGGTCAATGTCAAAAGGCTGTAGATGGTCATGTGCTCCTATTGATGTAAATACATATATAGATATAAGTTTAACAATTCTAACATTGACACATTCCCATTTACATATAGCTATATGATTAGAGGGAGACAAAATAGTACAGCAACAGGAATAATGCACATAGCTAGCAATGTCAGGATAAAAATCAAATATTCAGTTAAGACCCACTATAGTCCATAACATCAATACATAAAAGTCACTTAATTAAATGCTTGACCTTACACAAAGTGATCAAGTAATATTAATTCTGTTTTAAGGTAGCACATTATAAGCATCACAGCAAATTGACAGGTTCATTACGATACTTCATGCCCAAAAAAGAATGTTTGAATATTCGGAAAAACCAATGAAGATCAAAGAAACCGCAAGGCCCGGGTGAATAACTTGGTTAACCTCCTTTGCAACGGGTGGATAACTAGTTATCCACCCGTCATCAAGGGCAGTTAACTAGTTATCCACCCGTCGTCAATGGTTACGTGATGCAAATGTAAAATACGCTGATTTTCAGCTTGAAAATAGTAGCAAAACTATTTCAGGTATCGTATAACCAAATTTTTAATTGATAGGGATAGTTGTAGTGATACAGTAGGAAATGTTGCTCCCGAACGAATATATAAGAATTGACAGGGAAACAAGCTGGGAAAACTAGCTAAATGTCGATGTATTCGCTGGGATTTAAGCCAGTTAAACCCCACTCACTCGTAGGATATCTTTGTTATTAACCCTTGTCCTCGGCTTCGCCTAGGACTCAGGTAATAACAAAGATATCCTACTCGTAGTGGGGTTTAACTATAACTTATTACTTAAACTTTTTCCCAGCTGAAAGTTACCAGATCTGGACTGCTAGGGAGAAGGTATGGGTATATGTAGTCCTCTAACGATCCCAGAGCCACTGGAAACTATCCATCAAAGAGTTAACTTGTTTACCAGCTGTGTGATATGTGAATTAACTTGTATAGGTAAATATGTAATTATGCATGTTTAACAAAGGAATTACCATGGTGCATTGGCATGTCATATATGTCCTCTGGACAGCCAGATGGAGAGTCCACATTGCGATTCTTTCTGATGTGATGTGAGTTCCAATCTGCAACAAAATCATCTAGATCTTGTTGCAGCAATGCTCCCAAGACGAATCTTAAAGTATATCTGCCACAACATAAGTACAGATGGATTCAGTTAATCATTACATGGCCATTATTTTATTCACTACATTTACACACATATATAGAAAGCTGGCTGGCAAAGACTGTTCAGTAGTCACTGAAGCACCATTTGACAATAATACAATCAGCACCCTTTGACAATAATACAATTAGTATGAGTAAAACCAAATTTCCCGTATTGGTACACCTCTGTTTACTGCAACATGGTTGCGAAAACCTCATGGTACACATAAAGATACTAAGAGCACATAAAGATAAGCCATGTAGATTTGACCTTTATTTAAATTTTTCAATAATAACCTCTCATGCAGTTCATAATACGCTATAATTATTATAATGTATAATTCAATCCTAACTCAGAACTCACTGGTCTTTATCTACAAATTAATTACCTGTGGATAACATTGGTGTGATCATAATACCCCTCATATTGAAGGTCCTAATTACACAGAAAGAACAAGTTGATGTTTTACCATCTACATAAAAACTAGTATGTTAAACTACCATAAATCTACTGCAAACACCTGGAACAATCTTGTGTGCCTTTACTATATAGCTATAACTAGACTTATAAAAAGCAAGCTGGGCTCAAATTTAAATCACATATATGATGTCATGTAGCTATGTATATACATACGTAACACACACCTTGCAAAGGTCTATCCACCAATTTGTTTTGAATCTCCTGAGCTGAGACCACCAAGCCTCTATTCTCTGTAGTGTTTAAGAGCAAGATGCAAGATAGTTACTGTATTGTGTGGGCAAGAAAATGACAAGTGACATAAGGGTGCTATATGTATAGCTATATTAACAAATGGGTTAAATGTCAAAATTTACTGAGCCACTCCAAAATATCCAATACCCAATACTAACTGATTTTCTTTTCAGAAAATTTCTCTGATTGCACAGAATTTCAGTAAACTTTCAGTAAGCTTAGAGGTTAAAGTTAAAATTTTACACAAATAGATGCAAGTTTCAGGGAGATATTCCCGCACATGCAAATGATGAAAAGCAAAAATGTGTTGTCATGCCTAACCCAAAACAACGTACAATTCCAATCATTCACAAACCACCTTTTGTACTGAATGAAACTGGACCATATTGAGTGATGCATTAATTGGAGCTGATTCCTATATACCATATGGCATGAAAATTTTATGGCAATTAAATTGTACGGTTTAGCTAGAAAAAAGTTAATGGATTTTAATTTTACGTAGCTGCATGGTCCTCATGATCAAATTGTGTGTCTGTAGCCGGATATTTTGCACGTTTTAGGATGTCAGTGTAACAAGGATGACACCAAAATGGATTTGTTATGGAGCCTTGTCTGAAATTGAAAGCTGTATCCATAGCCACAAAGATGTGTGGACACCTGTTGTGGATTAAGTAAATTGTAGAAGAGAAGAAGCAAACATTTCGGATCTGTATGCTTTACTGAGCCCTCGACCGAGCCATTGTCAAATCTGGCAATATTGTTGGCCGCCACAATTAAGCCACATGGGATTTCTGCAGCATGTAACTATTAAACAAAATGCCGAAGACCTTTATGCAAGGTTACTGGCATGGCCCACGATGTTATTCTGACATTTACCTCAGGGAGGGCTAGAGGCACAGTGTGAAGTTACATCTCATGGCGACAGTAAGAAATATTGTCAGTTTTAACAACTTGAAATGACCCAGCTTTTTTCAAAATGAGTAACTATGGACAATAATTGTGTACATATACCATACTGTGTATAGCTTTAAGTTGACATAATACTAGTACATGAGAGTGATACATGTTGTAATTAATCAATAACGGCATCTACAGTGACCAAGATGCCAGAATCTTTGAATCCATTAATAGGATGTTTCTGAAGATCTTGGACAGCAGCAACTAGCCATCTTACACAATTAGTTTTTATAAATGTATCCTAACTTTGTTAAGTGGTGTTTCTTTCAGTTGTCTATGCACTTCATGGATCAAAGAAGCCCGTTGGGTGTTAAGAAAATATACCAGGTATTATAAAAAATAACACCCGGTGGTTTTGGTGTCAGACAATTAGCATTAATATTCATCAAAGCTGAAGCACTGCATTTTGATTGCCATTATTACACAAGCACAAATACAGTGATCTATAGATTGAGCGGTACTGGTAGCTAGATACTGGATATAGATCCAGCGCGGTGCAGTTGATAGATCGAGCAGTACTGGTAGGAAGGATTGCTTAATAATTATGTTTATTAAATCGGCTCCATGGAGACAAAAGGGCTTTGCTCTTGCCTAAAGCTAGATGTGCTTTTTCAATTGTTGCCGTTCTCGTTGTTCTGCTGCATAGCCATTATATTTGTTTATCACTTTATCCATTCCATTACAGTTCTTACCAGGACCGCTAAAAGTTATTTCGAGCATTAGCTTCACTATACAAGTTTAGATCTCTTTTACAAAGATAATTGGTAATATCTCATATACTTGCGGAAACTAATGGCTTAATTGATTACAGGAAATGGATTATATAATTGTTACACTACGGTAGAAGCCAGCTAAATCCCATCCACTCGGGTGATATCGTTTTTATTACCCTTGTACCAGGATTTAACTGTAACTTACCCACCATGTTGTAGACCCTTTATCCAATAATTTAGGAACTCACAATATTAGCAGTCGATGGCCCATATAAAAAACTTTTTGGTCCAGCTAGAGAATCTGTATGGTTGAATCGGAAAGCAATCTGCATTTCCGCAACCAAGACATTTTCAGTGCCATGATCAGCACGCACAATCCTAGGGCAACCTGTAGATGTATATAATATGAATATCAATACACAATATGATAATTAAACAACAACGCACCTTTACATTTCTCAAGACTTTCTAAATAATATCTGGCAATGACTTTGGGGTCATGATTAGTAGTGGACAGCTTCAGCCAGATAAGCTTCCTAGAGAACCTGTAACAAATCTAAATTATGTTTGTGTTTGCCTCAGATCTTTTTCAGTACATGAAGTAACATTATAAAAACAACGTACGTACACCTTAACAGTGGATCTGAGACCTTCCACCAAGACATAACCAAAACATACAAGTAAGACATGTACACTATTCACCATTACACGATAGCTGTATACAACTCAGGCAGATATTATATTGGTGCTTCTTTAAAAGCTATATAATGACTGGTTGTTGAGTTTTCCTTTGGATTTAGCTTCTTTGCATGATATGTGGAGTTGTGAACAGCCATTTGGCTGTAGCTTGCTTGCAATTATATCTTCGTGGTATCCCACTATCCCCACCCTCAGTTTAATTCTTCATCACCCATATACGTATTCTAGTCAAAGTACACTATAAGTATGTGTTTAAATAATATTGTGATATTGATGGAACCACAAAAATATTTACCCACAAAACAATAAACTTAAATTATTTTAACTACGAACTATACAGCACATGTATTTCATTATATATACCCTATTTATAGCACATCCTTGATTAGTAGTGCAGTGTGGTATATGGAATTTGTGCCAATCATTTTAATTGCAACCAGAGAAGAAAGGATTAAAATAGGAGGAGTTAAAGAAGTTATTAATGAAGCATCTCTCTAGGTTATAAGGAGCAAACAGCATATTGTAAATATAGTAGCACACCCTCGATTAACAACACTCTGTGGCATTATTAGATTTCAAGTGTGAAAATACCCAGGGGTATTAATCGAGGAAATACGGGAAATATGGTATGCACAGACAGTAAGTTAAGTATCAGGTGATCACAAGCAGTAGCTCACAAAGGTATCATACCATATACGTACGCAGTTACATACATACAAGGTACGTATGTATGTAAATTTCACTGGCACAAAATAAAGATTTTCGTGATTCGACGTATTTTTGAGGATCCCCTGTCCAGTTTTTGCTCATGTTTTTGCTGTATGATTATGACACGTGTCTAAGTGTTTGATCAGGAAAATTTCACCACAAAAACAGTGAAATCTATGTTCCTTGAAAATTGGTATCATTATGTACGGTAGTACTTAATAGTAGGGATTGGTAAGAAATCATATGGCTTCATGGATTTTTGCACTTTAAAAACAACCTTGCAATAAATAGGCTTTACCCAAAAAAGTGCCTGGAATGCATTAGTACTGCTGTAATGATGCTGTACCTTGGTTAAATGAAGCAAAAACTCGAATGTTTCGGTGTACAGTTAGTTTTAAAAATTTCAAAATTCACATGCATTTCGTCTGTCTGCCACCTGCCTGCCGTAAGACCCGGTTGTGCTAGGTGTAGGGCTCCAGAAATTTCACACAATAAAGGTAATGGCGGGGGATTTATGAAAATGTTGTTCCGAAGACGATTTACCCACTGCTCCATGGCAATTCCTTTTATCCTTCATTCCCTTCCTTGTTCTTCTATATTCCTTTAGCAAGGTGTGAATCTCACCGAAGGTGACGATAGCATATTACCACTTCTGCTTATTATGTCACATACAATTTTTCAGCATTATTTGTTATCCCACAGTTGCTTTGCCATGTAAACACATTGTTAACAAGCGCCTGTAAACAAGCATAATTATTACTTAAGTGCCTATAACATTTCAACATTTTGTGCACCTGCTGAAAGATTATTGTGAATGCTTAGCATGTATAAAAAGTAGAATGATAAAAAATTCAAAATTCAAAAGGTAAGTAGGGATTGAGTTTAATAGTGCTACAAAAAATAAGGAAACAAGGAATAAGATTTTGGGACGAGAGAACATTCTGACATGAGATAATTTATAAAAGTTTAATCCCTACTTTTGGCAAACCTACATACTGAAGTGAGCCAAAGGTAGGGATTAAACTTTAATAAATTATCTCATGCCAGAATGTTCTCTCTTCCCAAAATCTTATTCCTTGTTTCCTTACTTTTCGTAGCACTATTAATGTATACAGTATATCGCTTACCCATCTATACATCCATGGATGCAAAACCCATATGGTGAAAGCTTATCATATCCATCCATATGCCAAATGTAGTTTGGACCCTAATACAGTGGCATAGATAACCATATAAAAAGTTGTGTTACTAAGGCCTATACATAGTAAATAACATTTCTATGCATTACTACAGCATGTGTTCTTTAGTAATACATCCCTAGTCATACGTATGTCATGATGTTGTTTTCATAGCAATATAGCAGTAGATTTACAGTAGTTTAACTTATATTATGTAGTGCCTAGTTTTTAGATAGCAAAAAACACCACCTGTTGGGCTTTATAGTCTAGGGTCTTATAGTAATGAAATTTTAAAGTACATAAGTTATTTTAAACCAAAATTTTCACTGGGAAACTGGAACATTACCCTTTTCACAATCAAAATGTTAGGGAGCCAATCAATTATTTTCAAGCTGCTAATGCACTGTATTTGTTACTAACGCGCAATGGTCGATAGTGTAATTGCCTTATAAGCAGACTTGGGTTCAATTACATTAGTATTTGTATTTAATTCCAATTAAATACAAATTTTGAGTTATTGTATTTGTAGTTTGGGAACTGGATGTATTTGTATTTGTAATTAAATACTTTCCTAATGTATTTAAATAACTTACAATTACTTCAAATGCTTTTGCTACAATAAGATGATAAAATCCCATGAACCTTTGATCATAAAGAGTGCGAGATCAGCTATGCATAGCTTGTCGACACCTTTGGTCCGCACTACTTTCAAGTGTATATTTCACTGGACTCATAAGCAGTTACCTTTCCTTTGAAGTCGACTTAGAGAAATTAAAGTATTTAAATTGTATTTAAATACTATGGAAAGTATTTGTATTTAAATACTGTCCTGATCAAAGTATGTCCAATCGTATTTGTATTTGGAAAATTTATAGTATTTGTATTTAAATACTATGCAATGTATTTGGACCCAAGTCTGCTTGTAAGTGGATACATTTCTACCTTTGTCTTCTTCGGTAGACATTAATAGTTTGCCTTTTATTATCAAATTTCCTCTAATGTAACCCTCCTCTGAATGGAGCCTGCCTGGATTAAATTACATAGCCAGGGGTATTTGAGTACATATAAATGCCTGGTCATGCTTGCTTACAACCTAGGTGGCTTTAACTGAAACCAAGTATATTATTAGACTGCTGCAGGATTCAGCTGGCAATAAAATACTGTTTATACGTAAGCATAATGGGTTCATAAGTGAAAACAGCCTTACAGCAACACAAACAGAAAAACTGTATAACAGGTTGAAGGAAGAAGCAATAAGTTATTCTAAGCTGCCTTCTTGTTGTACGTTGAGTACAATTTATTTTTTCACCTGATATATCAGTATTCATATTGGCTTCCTACGTAGAATGCAAGATTATACGTAGCTTCACAGTGGGAATTTCAGCTTCCACATACTGTCATTAACTAAAGTGGTGGATTTAGGAAGCTATAAGTATATATTCTCAACTCTTACTCATATATGTACGTATTTGTATAAACTTGTAGCACTATGGCCAACATATGTATAAGGTCAGCTAACAGTGTACATACCTTAGATCTGTACAATCTACGTTTAAGTCTATTTCTCCTGCGGCATTGTACACCTTCTGGGTCAATCCTCCTCATTATCCTCATCACAGTGTCTCTGTTTAAACAACGTATCATTAAGTACGGTAGTACTTAATAGAAGGGATCGATAAGGAATGTATGGAATGCGGCTTTTTCACATGTCTAGAAACCCACCTCACAATAGGCTTTAGCCGAAAAATGGACTTAAACGCATTGGACAGGTGATTATTTTGATCTACAATGTATTTTATAAATTTTGAAAATCACTTCGATTTCATCTGCCTGCCGTAAGACCCGGTTGCGCTAGGTGTAGGATAGAGATGTAACAATATGGGTCAATGCCATATTACGTATTGCCTTTGAGTGTATTGCAATATATTGCCATATTGTAATATGTAATTAGACTTATAAAGGAACATATCAAAACTAGCAAAAAAGCAGAAACGTAAAATTGTACTGTATATTTCTGGTTCAGTCATTTTTGCAGTGCAATAATTGGATTCTTACACTTGGAAGGCAAAAAATGTTGCAATATATTGCAATATATCACAATATATTGCAATGTGCAATATATCGATATTCTTCATCAAGTGTATTGTATTACAGTAATAAATATTGTAATATATCGATATATTCTAATATTGTTGTATCCCTAGTGTAGGACTCTAAAAATTACATAAAACAACAGGTTACTGCGTCGGATTTACGAAACTCTTAATCTGAAGACAATTTTACTACTGCGCCATGGTGATTCTTTTATCCTTCCTTTCATTACTTTCTTCTCTATCGAATGGAATGCATAAACAATTTGCGTGACCACAACATTCCATACAAGGTGTAAATATGCAGGTACAATAATGTGCGCCTGCTGTTTTATAGTTATAAATCGCTTCATGGAATGTTGCATGTGTCCTCAATGTTGTCAGAGGGAGAATATTGTGTTGCGGCTTAGAAGCATTCTAGGCTACAATACTTAAGTATTACGCATGCACATACACACACGTGGTTGCCACCCCATTACACAAAAACGCGTTATTTACGCCACATCCAATGTTACATTACTTGACAACTATACAACTACAACAATTTGAACGACTATATACTCTATAAATTATAACTAAACTAATTCAACTGAAACTCAGACTAGTCTTAATCTCACGTGCATAGTTGCTCGCGTCAGAGCAACCAGTGCACGTGCCAGACCAATTTATGCACCACCCGCTTATCAATGTTCTGAACATCAACAAGCGTCTGGAGAAATACCGTTTAGTCTGAAATTTTTGTGGCACTAAATTTTTGCGAAAAGCTTCAAAATAGGATTTTCGCATTTAATTTTTCATGAACTAGCTAGGTTGTCAGAGTTTAAATATAGGGAAACAACATATTCACGATTATATTTTCACAGACGGTAATTTTCTTACGAAATTTGCAAAAATTATGTCACAAAAAATTCAGACTATACGGTAGATTCACTGTTTTAAAGGACGTAATTTGCTTTCACAGCTTGCCACACAAGCAGGCTGTTAACAAGCACCTGTAAAGAAGCCATAATTACTACATAAGCACATGTAGAATTTCGTGTATCTGCTACCGTAAATGACGACAGTTTGGAGGGACAAAAGTTTGGAGAATTTGGCGAATTGTGATACCGCATAGCGGGAAAGTTTGGCAGGGGTAAAGTTTGGCGAATTTAGCTCTTACAAAGTTTTGGCAAGGAAAGGTTTGGCGAATGGATAGATCAAGCCAAAAATAATGATTGCGAGGCGCGTGTAATGGCGTGTAGAATCGTTTTATGCGCCACGGTAAAATTAAAGATCTTAGTGCGCTTTCGTGTTTAGCTATGTAGTGAGCTTTGTATAGCATATTCAGAAACCTGTGACCTGGATTTTGGCAGCTGATTCGCTGGTCAATCGGTACTGGCGTGAGTGGTACGAAGAGTGGCGTCGCTCGTGGTGTCGAGACGAGCATTTGAAAATTAGCAGAACTATACTGCAGTAATGAATAATGCCTTAAATCGAAACTGGTATAATTCAATACAAGGTGAGTGACGCGAGCTAATTTGAGGTGGAAAAGTTTGGATGGTTTTAGTTTGGCAAATCACTAGCAATTCGCCAAATTCGCCAAACTTTCTCCCCGCCAAACATTCCCGCTATACGGTATTTCGCCAAACTTTATTCGCCAACATAATTATAACTAATATTATAGACTACTAGTATACGGCCTGATTCACGTTCCGCTACACCTACGTATATTAAATCACTACATGTGGCATCTATCTTGAAGTATTTCAAGTTAGCCAAGCTCGCTGATGATCACTTGCCGGATCCAGAAGGGACTCTCAGTAGTAAATTGTTAGTCTCGTGTGGCCAGACCCTCTTCGCCCAGGCGCTTATTGATTAGAGATTATAAGTGCCCGGCTATGAGCTTATAATATCTAATCGATAAGTGCCTGCGCGAAAAGGGTCTGGCCACGCGAGACTAGTACTTGCCTTCCTCAGCCAATTCAGAGGTTCATTGTGATTGACAGTGATCGCCATCTGCCACTTTCCAACACGCGTACATGTATATACTCACTGTTTGGCACCACGCCCCTCATGCAGCTTTTAAGTGCAAAAATTACTATCAATCTCGTGAAGAAATTCGCCAAACTTTCTTCTGCCAAATTGGTTTCATTGCTGATTCACTAAACTTTAATCCCTCCAAACTTTTGTCGTTTATGGTATATAGGCACCTGAATTATTATAATGCTTATAATGCCCTATAAAAAGCTAACAAGCTAGAATACTAAAAATTAAAAATTTAAATGGTGAGTAGGGATCAAAGCGGTGCTACAAAAAGTAAGGAAACAAGAAATAAGATTCTCGCACGAGTAAACACTAAAAATTCTGGCAAGATTTATAAAAGTTTAATCCCACACACATACACACACATGTATGTATAGTAGTCGTATACTGACTTCCCAGACAAAAGAAACATGCTAGGCGCACACGCCAGCCTGCATCCAGCGTGTGTCTGGTTTAAAAACCACTGGTAGTCTGGTACACCAGTGATAGATTGGAGCACTTACAAAATTGCATATAGAAAATGTCCAGGGATCTTACTATAAATATAATATAAAATAAGTTGTTCTCAAAATCAACCCTCATGCTATATTAAGTGTAGTAAATGCATACCTTCGAACAGTCAACTTGTATTTCTTGCGCAATATCCTCCACACAGCTCTATATCCACGCAGTCGATTTGATGAATCAAGCACTGACTTGTATAGCAAAAATAAAAAGATTAATATAGACAGTATGTCATTAAGTAAAAATAAGCAAAGCTGGAAGTCATCAGAGACAATTATAACTTTTTGTCATTGATCTTCCATTATGTCAGACCAGACAAAAATTGATCTGACATACATGGTCATTCTCAGTATTCAACAAACACATATACCTTTAGGCTCCCTCCTTATTCATCTGACAATCTATTATATTTACATGCTTAAAAGTTGTGTGGTGATCAACTATATCTATACATAAGTTTGACTGCATCCACAGCACCTAGCTTGCAAAATATTAATGTATAAGCTTATAATCTAGCATAAATCCATAAACTTCAATGTGTGCTTTAAATTTTCTATTGATCCTTGATAATCAAATTTTTTCTGACCTATGACTGATTAGTTTCGAATTATGCCCACCGCTACTGCATTACAGAACTAACATTAAGTACAGTAGTACTTAATAGTAGGGATTAACATGAAAAAACATGGCATCCCGATTTTTTGCACCTCTACAACACACCTTACAATACACCTTTACCAGAAAAAACCGACCAATACATTGGTTATGCTATGATAACAACGTTCCTTGGTTAAATGCCATGAAAATCCTAACAGTGCGATCAGCAAGGAAATTAAAATTTTTTTGAATCTACCAGTATTTTGTCTGACTGCCGGCCTGCCGTAAGACTCACTGGCACTAGGAGTATGGCTCCAGATCTTTCACAGAACGAAGGTAATCATGTCCAATTTATAAAGTTGTTGTTCCGATTAAGATTTATCCTCTGTGCCATGGATTTTATTTTATCCTTCACTATCTTCTTTGTTCTTTCTTTATCCATTAACGTGCGAAAATCACAAAATCTCAAAAGGTGTTGAATGAGGTGTTGCACTTTCAGCTTATTACGTCATGAAAAAAGCCGCTTGTGAACACGTGAGAATTCGTTTTATGCCCCCGTTATTAGCTACTATAAACAGACGGGATGTTGGCATGTACTTTATTACACCATGAACTTTATAATGGTGGTGATATATATCTTGGACAAATGGATTTTCAATTTTGCTATAATACAACTGCTTTCTTATCATTAAGTACGATAGTACTTAATAGTAGGGATCAACACAAAAACATGGTGTCCCACTTTTTCACGTCTCCACAACAGGCCTCACAGTACACCATACCCAAAAAAACTGACTGGAATACATTGGTTACTCTATGATAACAACATTCCTTCGTTAAACTCCGTGAAATCCTAACAGTGTGATCGGTAGAGAATTTTAAAAATTTTCGAACCTACCAGTACTTGGTCTGACTGCCGGCTTGCCTGTCGTAAGACCCACTAGCACCAGGAGTATGGCTCCAGAGTTTTCACACAACAAAGGTAATCACGTCCGATTTACGAAACAGTTGTTCCAATTAAGATTTTTTCACTATGCCATGGCTTTTCTTTTTATCCTTCACTGTTTTTCTTGTTCTTTCTTTATCCGTTAACTACGTGCAAAAATCTCGAAAGAAGGTGCTGATCGAGGTGTTGTGCTTTCGCCTGTAAACAGGTGAGATAATTTGTTCACCTCCACTGTTATTACTTATTACTATTAACCTCCTGCTGATACATATCCTTGACAAATAGATTTGCAATGTTTTTCGAATGTATTTGCTATAGTACAGGTGCTTTCCCATGTTAACCTCTCCTTAAAATTAAGCACCTGTAAAAACATGATTAATTATAAAGAGGTGCCTGTAAGGTTTTTATGCGCCTGGAAGGCAAGGAGAGATTGATACAATTATACTACGCAAGTATGCTATAAAAAGCAAACAAACTAGATATATTAAAAATTATAAATTTAATAAGTGAATAGGGATCAATCTTTGTATTGCTACAAAAAGTGAAGAAACAAGGAACACTGAAGATCCTGACACTGAGATAATTGATAAAAGTTTAATCCCTACTTTTGGCTCACATTTTCAGTAGATTAGTAGTAAGCCAAAAGTAGGGATTAAACTTTTATCAATTATCTCAGTGTCAGGATCTTCAGTGTTGCTTGTTTCTTTACTTTTTGTAGCAGTACGAAAGATCAATCCCTACTTACTTTTAAATTTTTAATAATTCTGAATTATATTATGGCACAAAACAGATGGTATTACATACTTGAACAAGTGCCTCCAGTGTTTCTTCTGGAGGGTCTGCACCACGTCGCTTAAGACCAAGACTCTTTAGCCTTCTTTTCAGCCATGACAAACTACAGTGTCATATATATATATATATATATATATATATAAGAACTCACATTATACAATTACTGTTACCTTTTATCGACGCCATGAACCACACTTAGCCTGTGTAGAATGGTCTTGTACGTACGACCGGAGTAAAAATACTCTTTCAACGCATCTAGTAGAGGAAACGCACGATATACATGAACACTTTTCACTGCTAATTACCATCGATGTTAATAGCATCCATTTCATAATCGTTCACTTTTTGATCACGTGTTCGCAAGTGTTCCTGCGATTGAAGTGGGCATTAATTGAAAGCGAGGTGATGGGGTATGGTCAGCTGCCAGTTGGAGTCTTGAAAGCACACACAGCAGTGAATATGGACAGGTTAGCATTCTGTACCTGGACTAATAGATCGCAAAAGGGACTAGAGATGTACAGCCATGTCATTAAAGATTGCTGCTCTCTATGTATTAGATATCCACAGTGCATCTATGTACGCATATGTGATGATAGCATATTTAGTGGATATTTTATGTATACCATAAATTGCCTGTGATTATGTGTATTGATAGTGATAATTATTTGGGCGTCACAGGTAATAATTTTAAGTGATAGTTTGTTTGATCTTGTGAGAAATGACACTAATTTTTTTGTTTAATGACCCATGTAATTTCATGTGTTATAAAAGGGCTGTCTAGAATCAGTGGAATGGAATGGTGGAATGGAACACTAGAATGGAATACTGGAATGGCCTAAATATATTGTACTTAAAACTTCCCTAAGTCATTTAATTTGAAAGTGGGAACACTACCTGTCTTCCTTGGGACTATTATACCTGTTTCCTAGGCTGCATCATCCCATATACAAACAGTACATTTTTGCATGTTAACTGCAACAACAATTCATTTTCAACAGGATAGTTTGTGCTCCTGTTAGCTTATGATCATTGTATAACCATAATACAATGTACATACATAATGTAGCTAGCCATGCATAAAGTGTGTTTGGAGTTAGCTGTCATAGAGCTCTTGCTACTGTTGCTGTTGAAGAGTTCAAAACAACTCTTGGGAGTTGTGTGCAAACTTATAGTTTGCACATTGATATATCTATGTACATATTACCTACGTACCATATGTACATGGTGTGTTGAACATTAATGACTCACGGGGCTTAAAGCCACTTTTGGCATCAAATTATTGATTCCAGTATTCCATTCCACCATTCCATTCCACTGATTCTAGACAGCCTTATGAAACTATTGTCATGCCCATATGAGCTATTGTAGAGTATTATTGTTCATTTGAAGGTGCTTTCTTGACGATTAAAGTGATGTTTAATGTGTCAACTTTTGTACTAGCCTATAGTGACTGCCTAACCTGTGAAAGCCACCTCTTCTTGAGAGTTATGTGTTTGGCATGTGTTAGTTGACAAGAAAACATCGATAAAATCCCAGCTAGGAATCCACATTAAAATAGACACATGTGCATGCAATGACAATGGTATGGGAGGGACTGCATGTGAGTGTATGGTACAGTATGTAATGTGCATGTGTTATTGTACATATTGTTTTAGTCCAATTTAATTACACTATTTAATTCTGTGCACAGGTGCCATTGGTTGGGTGAAGAGATGCACTGTAATCTGCCACCTGCTGGTGATTTGTTGTGTGAATTGTTATCAGATAGCCTTCGATCTACACAATTTGCCAATGAAACTGACTGTGGGGCTGTAGCTAGTGGTTTGAGTAGAGATGGCTGTACAACGGAAGATAAAACATTGTTACTGCACACAATATATAACTATAGTTTTACTGACTTTATACATAAATGTGCCTGATTGTCCCTGCGACAACCCTCCATGTTTGCACATTACACAAATGGATGTGTAAAATACCTCAGTGCAGTTTCACAATCCTATATATAATTGAATTCCTTTATAATTTCAATATACAAATTAACAGTTAGCTACGGAGTTGTGCACGAGATAGAGATCAGTTTCTGACTTAAAAATGGGCCAAAACCGGCTGATTTGTATACTAACATGGCACCCAGAGACAGTCACACTGCTGCAATGTTGATATTTAGTTGATGTGCGCGGGTGAATAACCGACTGTAATGGACACTGATGTTGAACTCTGCTGATTGCTATAATAGGATATAACATCGATGGATGTTGTAATAGAGTAATTTCAATAAGGCCGCTGCGGCAAATGGGAGGGCCGAAGCGATGGACCGCGGCGGCCCATAAAGGCCGCTTCGGCTTAGTGACAAGGCCGAAGCGGCCCACTAGAGGCCGCATCGGCTTTTCCGTTGGCCGAAGCGGCTTTTTGCTTCGGCCCTGGCCGCTGCGGCCTGACCCTTCTCGGCCACCATAGATTTGCGATAATTATAGTTAAACTTAACAGGTACTCTCCCATTTAACGTTGTGGTTAATACTTATAATTATGTGATTATGTGATGAGTACATAAAAGCAGATTCGTTGCAGGCTTTGCACATCTCTATATAAGATTGTCATCATGGATTCCATAAAAGACAATCTTGTGAAAAGTCAATTAGTTAATCAATAACTTAAACAAAAGCATAGCTAACTATTGTTACTGAATCTCGTGATGAGACATTTGACAAAGTACCATATGAACGATCACGGATAGGCCCGAGCCTAACATGCCAGAATAATTTTTAGGTTGCAATTTTAATGAGAATAATTCTGGAAAAATAGGACATTCACAAGCATAATACAAGAATAATTAGAAGTTACAATGGGTAAATGTAATGAAATGATCTGATTGCTTAAAATTTAATGATGGTGAAGATGTCCATGAAGGTAGCAATATTTCATGTAAATTCTGTAGAAGTCTGCACTGGCAATATCCTGTTCACCAGTATAATAGCCACTGTGTGTATCGTGGACATTATTATCACCGATACAATAAAATTACAAGAATAAGTAGGAATAATAGGTGATGTGGGAATAAAATAAGAATGGGTCAAAATTTTGGGAAATTCGGGAAGGAATAATAGGTGCATATTAGGCTCAGCCTTAATCACGGAAGAAATAGTTTCATTGCATGTAGCTCCATATGCATGGTGTATATAGCTAGCTAGCTATTGTTCTCTCTTGGGATAGCTGGATTAGTAAAAAAATACCATATGCATTAGTGCATGTGTTATAAGTTTATATACGTGTATATAATTGCATAGCTATTATATACATATAGCTATATATCTGTAATCTCTGTATCCATGCAGATTCTTAGCAGTTAGCAGTCATGCATGTGGATAGTTGAAATTAGCTGAGTCTTGTAATATCATCATACTCTAAAGCCGGCCATGCAAGTTGTTCATCATGCTTGTGAAAATCAACCATACGAGTGCAAATTACACCTAGTTTGATATTCATGAATATCTTCAGTTCTAAAAGGAGTATTTCCTGGCAGAACAGTAAAATGCACAGAACTCTGGATCCATTGATATTGACCCAATGTAGATGGTAATTACCTACAACAGAGTTAAAATAGAAGTTGGCCATTGATCATTTTCCAAACAAGATTGACCATTTCACCCTCTTTAAAGTAGCTTCAAATTCATACACAAATAAAATTTGTTAAGGGAATGGTCAAACATATGCACATGTTAAAGTAATTGTACTGATTCTTATTTTGAACTCTAGATACAATATCATAGTTTCTCAATTAAAATGGTGAGGGATTAAAACAACTTTTCAAAAGTAGCTTGTATGCCTATTAGTATAGGTGCACCGATATGCAAATTAACTGATATTCCAATATGATATCTGATATTGCTATATCAGTGTCGATACTAATACCGATATTAATATCAGTGCACCTCTATAGTAGCCAGCCAGATTTCAGATCAGCTTTATGGTTGATCTGACATGCCAATAGTCAACAATATTTGTTTTGTGCTTCATAGCTGCAATAACATTGGTATGTACATAGGTGTCAAACATATTGTACATTACCTTCTGCCTTTGAAATGTATCAGGCAAACAAGAAAATGTACGGCTGCAATGCTAATGGCTGACATCTGGGACTGTTTGAAAGGCCTTTTGATGTCTACATAGCTAAGCATTAATTAGAGAACAAAGAAAATCAACTATAATGTTTCACAAATTACCTATAATGTTTCTAGCTATATGGCTAGTCAGTCTATGATACGTAGTTGGGTAATAAACTACATTATTATATCTTCTGTAGTATTCTGATGAGGAACACTGTCCTGCTGGTGATTAAAGGTACTGCCATTTTCTGTAAACGTATTATCTTGTGTGGTAACAGTGGTAGAAGAGTTGACAATCATTGATTGACAGTATTGCATTGAATCTGTGAAACCTGTATCATTCATGCTCTTCTCAAGTGTAGAATAGTTCAGCCATGATGTACCTTCACTCAGATAATGTACCTGTCTTGTGTACTTGGCTGGAAGAACTTCCCATAAAATAACAACACCAGAAATGTCTACTGGTTCACCATTTTCATCTTTACGTGTATAGTCTGGTAATTTTTTAAAACTGTCATCAGGTCGATACATCTTACCACCACATAACATCATACATTCTTCTTTCTGACATGGCCCAGGATATTTACAAGCAGAAAGAAAACGTACAAAACTACTGTAAGGTCTAAAATAAGTTAATAATTCACCTGGTGGGTTCATAGCAAAGACCATGATGTATCCACTGGATAGACCAATCCATACAGTGTCCAAGGCAGTACACATGGCTGTAATAATCCGATCTTGAAGGTCATCAATATGACACTGTTCTTCAGCACAGGCACCCACATCCACATCAGTTATGTGTGTACACTCATGAGCATTCCATGCTGACAATATAACACCTCCTAAGTGTGCAGACCACATCACATTTCCATTATCAGATAGCATCATATTTCCAATATATGCACCTATATTCTGTTTTCGCTTCTCCACACCTTGAAATTCAAGAGTTTGTGAGTTTAGAAAATGTATTTGATCACGAATGGACGCCCAAAGGGAGGTTTCACTTAGAGCCAATCCATCAACACAGTGCTCAGATATACACACATGGCGTGGCCTTGTGTTAGGTTGGATATCTGCTACATTGATAGGAAAAACAAAGCAGTTACCCTCCATTGTACCCAGGTATACCAGGTCATCAGAATTTGTGATACAAGACACAGTGTTTTCTCTCATCTTAAGGCTATGAACTAAGTCTTTAGTAGTTTTGTTAAAGATATTCACCACACCATACTCTAAGTCTATCCTTGAAGGCACCCACACGTACTGACCGCATTGTTTTATGGAGTGCATTTGATTTTCCCTCACAGAGTGTCTACGAGCTTCTACCATTGTATTTGTAGTAAATATGCTCACTTCACCTCCTCCTACTCCATCACAGCATATCCATAACTCACTTGAATTGGGTGGCAGGCCAACTTCATTGCTTGTATCTGGAGTAACAATACATCCATTGCGAATGGAATATTTACTGTTAATCGGAATAACACTTATAATCAACTGCAATGCTGAAGCACTCAACCATTCAATAATCTGTTGGGTTGCTGGTCGTTCCATAGGATTTCCAGCCCAACAAAGCTTCATGATACGAGTCATGTAGTACAAACCAATTTCTGCTATTGAAATATCTTCAAGTTGAGGTCGCTTACCTTCTTCTATAGCTACTTCAATTTTAAACGGCTTTAAATTGTGAAAAGGATAACGACGAGCCAGTATCTGATAAAGAAACATGCCAAATGAAAAGATATCAGCTCGGTAATCATACACAGAATGCTCTTTGGCATGATTAATATGAGAAACTTCTGGAGCAACAAATCCTTTGGTGCCATGAAGGCCCCTTATTCCTCCAGGATCTGCATGAGCAGCAATGTTAAAGTCAGTTAACTTACAGTTGATAAGATGATCTGGTGACATTGACCACAACAGTACATTGTCTGCCTTCAAGTCTCGGTATATGATATTGATGCTATGAAGAAAGCGTAGTGCAGAAGCCACCTGAATACCAATACGATACAATACAATCCTTGAAAATGCTCTTTGTGCTTTTAATAAAGGAGATTGTAATGATCCTTTTGGGGCTTCTTCCAGTACCAGTGACATTGTAGGATTAACAGTGACACCAACCATACACACTAAGCATGGATGATACAATTGTTGCAAAACTTTGCTCTCTGAACGCAACTCCCTGAAACTCTTGTCAATGTTGCTGCTATCTGTGGCTGTGTAAAATTTTATAGCAACTGCCCGATTTTTATACTTACCACGATAAACCATTCCAAATGCTCCCTTTCCCAATAAGCTCTGCTCTTCTTTTTTGTAAAGTAGTTCTTTAAAATCAAGAAGAAATGCTGGGTCAAGATCAGCTAACAGTAAATCAGGAACAATTTCTATCAATTGTACTTCATGATTAGCACCACACGTATGGGTTAATTTGTGATCAGTAATAAGAGGTAACAATTGGTCTACTTTGAATTCATAAGGATTAGTATCACAACTTATAAGACACTCTGGACAGGGAACTGTGTGCTCAAGTTCATCACTTAACCCAGGATACCATTCAGACATTAACTTCTCCACTATATCAATTAGATGGCCTAATATTTTACGACCTTTAGCACCTTGTGAAGCCAAAATCAAAATACCATCTTTATCATGATATTTTGGATTCTCTGCTAGAGATTCAATACTAAAAGTAAGCTCGTTCACATTGTAAACCAGTCCAGTGGACCAGTAAACTAAACTTCCACCTCCTTCAACTGAAAATTCTTCTACTGATCCACCAACTGACCGTTGTTGCGGCTCATTAGTAGTAGATGAAGATTCTGATGCTACACTCATTGTTGACTCCAAAGGTCCTTCAATGTTAGTGGAATAAATAGACATTGTTTCAGAAGCAATACTGTTACCTGACCGTTGTTGTGGCCCATTAGTAGTAGATGAAGATTCTGATGCTACATTCATTGTTGATTCTAAAGGTCCTTCAATGTTAGTGGAATAAATAGACATTGTTTCAGAAGCAATACTGTTCCCAGCATTTTGATCTGGCAACTTTTCATGGACAATGTTAAGAACACTTGTTGTCGAGTTATCATTTTGTAAACGATGAATGTTAGTAGAAATGGTCAAATCATCTTCTTCAACTTCAACAGGAATCTGTTCACTCAGTATATTCTTAACTTCTTTGACAGTATTCATGATACGTGAAAGCAGACGACTCCAAAGCCCTGGAGGAGTTGGACAACGTAACATCTCACCTTCATGAAATAGGATAAAACGTTTATAGCAACTTTTATAATCAGGCTGCTGCTTGACCACAACTTCAGGACATTTCTTAGGCAACATGGAAGGAATCAAAACTCTTTTATAATCTTCGTCTAATGGCAAGGCAATTTCAAATCTGTTTAACAGTGTGAGGTACTCTTTGAAGTAGTTGTAAGGAAAACGTTTATCTTTGAATAAAAGTGGTATATTTTTACTTCTAAGAATTCCTTGTTTCACAAAAGGATTTCGTTCTTTGATAGTAACGACTGTGGACATGAGATCACACAACCAACACGGATCAACAAAGTACAAGTCATCAAGGTTGTGTTCACGATCATCATAGTGAAGGAGTGCACCAATATCATGCAAAAAGCAGGTAACCGTGTGCAGCTCATCATTATCCTGAATATCAACCAGATGAAGATCTTCCACCATCTTCTTAAATTCTGCAGTATGCATGATTGGCTCGTGCTTTCCCTCTTTTACCAAACGATGAATCGTGGATAATTTGTTTTCTAGTGCATGATAACTAGATGGAATCTGTTGACCCATAATACAACAGTCCTTTACTTTGTACTCAGCAGCAGCATTGTATATATTATCTTTTAATTTATTCACATTTTCCATGTGATCTTTCAATCCCACCGCAATGACTTTGAACACAATAAGACGATGGTACTGCTCAGCAAGTTCTGCTACCTTTTGTAAAAGATCATCAAGTTTTCCTGATCGTCTATCTTCTTCAGACACCTTATCAAGAAATGTGCCAACAATAATGATATGAGATTTAGGAGCTCGTGCAGAAATATTATTGAGCCAAAGCTTTAGATCAACAATCCCAGCATCTCCTTCAGTAACATTCCACACTAGCAAGTATAGTGAATGCTTAGACAAAAAACATTGATGAGTGGCATAGTACTCTTCCTGACCAGCAAAATCCCATATACTAAAGTAGAAGGTTTTTCTATTGTAAGCTGGAGTATATTTCCACTCACTAACGTCCACACCAACTGTGGATTTATTACCAATCTCTTTGTTATTGTTATGTAGTCGAGCCACAAGTGTGGTTTTTCCCATTGCTTGCTTGCCAACAAGCATCATCTTCATGTGATAATGTCCACGAGCACTACGTAACCGACTACTGAGGTATTGGATGCAATCTTTTGTTGTAGCACGAACACTTTTAGGAGGATCATTCAGGTCATTAAGACCTTCCAAATTCAGATTGTGAAGATCTTTCAGTCTACCAAGTTCAGATGGTAGTGCAACTATCTCAGAGTTATTAGCAATATTGAGTGTAGCGAGGCTAATGAACGAGCACACACAATGTGGAACACTGCGAAAGCGGTTATTACTGATATTAAGATTCCTTAGAGTAGGGGCAACCGCAGAGTTTGACAAGCTAGATAGACGGTTGTAAGACAAATCAAGGACTACTAGGGAAGCAGACCATTCTGGAACATCAGGGATATTAACAAGACTATTGTGTGATAAATTTAATTCATTCAGGCTGGGTAACTCCAAAAGATTTGGAGGGATTTCACGTAATTTATTCCATTGCAGATCAAGCTTGATGCATTGCTTTAAATAGTTACCCATCTCTGGTGGAAGAGAAGTAAATTCATTACGAGCTAACTTTAGTATTTTGACCCAGAAGATCTTCCTTAGCCACGACATTTCCAATTCTATCAGATGTAAACCGAACCACAAAATAGTACCATTATTTTTATCAACACCTGTTCTTAGCAATAATTCCTCTCTCACTGCTGATGCATTATTTCTACGAGATATTTCAATGGGTATAACTGTCTTTATACCATTACTGCATACAACAGCCTGAAGTTCAGCAAGGTTATCTTCTCTTGTTAAAGGTATCTTGGTTTCTTGACCACGTACATTTCCACCATAAAGCTTCATGACAAGAACCCTATCATTTACCACAGCAGCTTTGATAATAAGCAGTGCAGCAGTAACTGCATGCTTTTTAAAATTACGACTCTTTGCTAAAGCTTCATCAACATTTGTAGCTCCACAAAGAATTAACTTCATAGGATTGATAGGACTACCACTCTCCACAGCAGCTAACAAAGCATTGTTGAGACAGTCATCTTCCAATTGGTTGAGTGGTATCTTTAAAAGCTCAGCAAGATTAGGTCCATTGATCCTTGCTTCTCTGATAATTTCTATAAGACAATACATTGTAATTATGTACCCTACTACACACATGTATGGTATAATAATAAATAGGATCGTAGCTACTGCCATTGTACATACTATTCCAGTTGGGTATCAATTACAGTACCGCTCAATTTAAACTTGAGTTTGCACGTGTGCACTCAACCACCTGATCCACACGTTCACAGTAAAACTCACAGTAGTCAGCTTGTACTCGCGAGTTTTCTGCGAGTGCACGAGTTACTAATAAATCACAAAACTTATAAGAGCAACCTACACTCGTCTCGAGTGTAACTGTCTGCAGCGAACGCTCGAATAGAGTCCTGTTTCAACTAACTCGTGTTGTGCCAAGTACTTGCATACTTATCTCTTGCTTCGCATACGTAGACTAGACTACATCTCCACTCTCCAGCATAAACGTTTCACAACAGGACTCCATTCTGATACGCTTACAGCTTCAATCACATCCCTTGCATAAGTGCCCTACAAATGATAAGCGCCTCGAATAAGCACCAAATTAAGGTGACTGCTACCATAGATTGTATAGACTCCATAACCTATGCTGCTACCCCTGCTGCTACCTGATAAACCCACGTTAAATTAAGAAACCATTAAGTAACCACTAAATAGCATGGTTTATATTGCAATTACCTCTACTTTAATACAATGACTTCTGTTTCTTTACCAAATCTCTGCTCTTATGCCACTCAGTTTATTTCGAGGTGTATTTCAACAGATGGACCCTATCAGAGCAAATAACTTCCCAAAACTAGCATAATCAATAAAGATTTAGAAAGTGAGTAGGGATCGATCTATCACTGCAAAAAGTAAGGAAACAAGGAATAGAAGATATGGCACGAGACTACGCTAAAGATTTTGATATGAGATAATTTATAAAACTCTAATCCTTACTTTTGGCGAACTTAGCAATAGTGAAATGAGCCAAAAGTAGGGATTAAACTTTTATAAATTATGCAAAATCTTTAGCGTAGTCTCATACCATATCTTCTATTCCTTGTTTCCTTACTTTTTGTAGTGATAGATCAATCCCTACTCACTTTCTAAATTTTAGATTTTTGATTATTATGCTAGTTGGTTTGCTTTTTATGGAGCGCCTAGAGGTGCACAAGATCTTTACAGGCACTAACTTAATTATTCTGTGCTTGTTTACAGGCGTTTCTTAACAAATCACTTACATGGCAGAGTGGCTGTATTATTACAAATTGTGTTGGAATAACAGCCAAGATCTATTTGTTCAAGTCTATAATCACACTTATGCTGAAGTTTACGATGTAATGAACTACATGCTAAAACATCGCGTATAACGCCGTGCGCATCACTAATTATGTCACGTGTGCAGACTGTGTTTATTGTGATGTAATATTGACACCTTCTTTTGTTCTTTTGTGAATAGATAAGAACAAGGAAGAGTAATAGAATCGTCATGGCGGACTAGATAATCCTTCATCGGAACAACATTTTCGTAAATCCGACGTGATTACCTTTGTTGTATGAAAAATCTGGAGCCATACACTTAGCGGAACCGGGTCTTACAGCAGGCTGGCTGGCTGGCTGGCAGACAAAATACAGGTAAACTTCGAAATTTTTAAGGGATCGAACTATTAGACTTTTCGCTGGGTTTAACAAAAATGATACAGCCTAATTACAGCAGTACTAATGCATCCAGGTTGATTTTTTCAGCTAAAGCCTGTTGTAAGGTTGGTTTTAAAAGTGCAAACATTCCGGAAGTCATAGTTTTTCATAGCAATCCCTACTATTAAGTACTACCGTACTTAATGATACACACCAGGCGATCAAAAATTTTACTGAAAGTCAGTAAAAAACCTTTTCAGACCTATGGATCGATTTTTGTGAAGTTGTTCTAGGGCAAAGTTGTGAATAATCTAAAGTGATAGATGGAGTTGGCAACAAAGAAAAAGACTACGTCATCAGTTTGAACTTACTTTGGCCTACAAAAGGATGAGGAAGGAAGGATAAAAACTGAAGACATCACTGTTTGCCGGAAGTGTTATAGTCGTGTACATGCTAAGGGGGCAATACCTCGAATTTACTTTCGCATTTAAAAACGCATCACTCAACTTTACATGGGCTTGTTTTCAGTGCAGTGAAGGCCAAGAAGGAGCGACAACGTTCTCCGAGTTTCGATGAACAACAGCAACCAACCATAACAAGCGCTCTGAAGAAGGTGCAAAAATATGATAGGCAAACAAAGAAATGGCGCGATATTACCAATGCTGTCACCTTCTGTTTAGCGAAGGATAGTTTGCCGATTTATACAGTTGAGAAGCTTGGATTTTGTAACCTGCTCCAGAAAATGGACCCACAATATGACCTGCCATCTAGCAAATACTTTTCAAAAGTAGCCATTCCTGTGTTGTATGAAGAAACTCGGCAGAAAGTGGCGTCTGATCTCAAAAGAGGTGGGATTTTTCTTGGCTACAACTAATATGTGGAGCAGTATTACTGGTGAGTCATATCTTTCATACACGGTGCATTACATTAGCCCTGAATGGAAGTTGGAGACCAAATGCTTACAAACCCTGTATTTTCCTGCTGACCACACAGCAGAAAATATTGCTGAGACTTTGCAAGATACCTTGGAGCAGTAGGGTTTAGAACCTAAAAATCAAACATGTATAACCACTGATAACGGTAGTAATATTCTTTGTGCTGTTCGATCTCATCTTGTTTGGCCTTATTTGTCCTGTTTTGGTCACAATCTGCATTTAGCAATTAGTAACTCCATCAAAGAAGATGCTGGAGTTCAAAGAGCATTGGGAGTATGCAGAAAGATAGTAACAACATTTGCCCATGGCTGGAAAAAAAGTGATCTGTCTTTAGCTCACACCACTCTTGATTTATCCCAACATTCTCTTGTTAGTGATTATGTAACATTTTGGGGCTCTCAACAGAAGATGGTTGAAAGAATATTAGAGCAAGAGCCAGCAATTCGACAGGTACTTGGGCCTGACAGAAAATGCTCACATTTGATTCCAACATGGCAAGATGTTGAAGTATTGCAATCAATACACGCTGTTCTTAGTCCTTTAGCAGATTTTACTGACATACTGTCAGACGAAGAATGTGTCACAGCTTCAGCAATCAAACCACTGCTAAATGTATTACGAAATAAGGTCTTGGTAGCATCTGTTACAGATACCACATTGATTGCAGACATCAAGGAAAGGATATGCAATTACCTGGAATCAAAATATTTAGAACATTTAAACTTTGAGGATACCATTAACATTGCTAGGTTTCTTGATCCAAGATTCAAGGCACAACATCTGGGTGATGAGCTACCACTGATCAAGCAACATGTGGTAAGGGAAGGTGTTGAAATGATGGGATCAGGAGGTATCAGTGAAGATAGCAAAGATATTCAGGTATCTGAGACTGAAAGTACTAGTGAAGGTAGTGCCCCACAAAGCAAAATACGTAGACTGAGCAGTTGGCTAAAGGAAGCAACACAAGTTGTGTCGACATCAGTAACACCACAAACAGCTGAACAAAAGGTGAACAGTCAAGTGGAGGATTACTTAAAACGCAACATCATTGATCCTGAAACAAACCCACTAAAATGGTGGTCAGTACATGAAGTCGACTTTCCGGTTATATCAAAATTGGCTAAAAATACTTGTGTATACGTATGTGCTAGTAGTTCACCATCTGAAAGAGTCTTCAGTGTATCAGGCCATATCATCTCGAAGAACAGAAACGTTTTAAAACCAGTCAAGGTTAATATGCTTGTATTTTTAGCTAAAAACTTGCAGGAAGTTGCTTGAAGTGAATCAAGTGATCAACCCGCTTACTTCTTAGCGGTACTGTAAGATATACACACAAATTTTTCGCCCATTACCCATATGTTTTTGTCAAATTTTCTCCGAGCAGTACTGTAAATCTAAAAGGTCACATGGATTTTCATTCGCCAATGCTTTTTCATCAATAGAGTATCCTTATTTGTGAAGGATACCAAATTGCCATGTTTTTGCCAATATGTAGTCTTCGGTGGAGTTCGCCAATGTTTTTCCACCGCCAACATTTTGTGCTATATGGTACATATATATGTAGTTAATCAGAGTTAATTCACTCCCCCGAGTAGCTAAATAGCCGGCAGACCATTACCGTTGCAAGTGGTTACTATTATCATTTCTTACCTTATCTCTTCGTCACATTCTTCAACTCGTATGCACATATGGTATATACGTACATACGTCACATGCGGTATGTTGGTATGTTAGCTATTCCGTCCAGTATTACAATTTTTCCATAGAAATATTTACAAGCTACGGTGCAGCTCTAAGGCAACTTGATTCATGCAGGCAACTCATACACATTTTTTATGCGCATACGGCCTACATGCACGGAAAAGGGTAACTGTGTGCGTGTACACACAGCAAAGGATAACTGTGATAGGTAATCACACCACTTCCTCTCACCATCCTCAGTTCTTCATGCTAGTTTATTTACTCTCCACTTACGTACTTATATATACTGTATAGCACAAAACATTGGCGGGAGAAAACTTTGGCGGATTTGGTGGTTGATAGCCAATCCACCAAAGTTTTATCCGCCAATGATTTCTTTCACCATGATTTTGTACAAGCTGTAGCAATTGCAAAATAAAGTGGGCATTAATAAAAAGCGCTTCATGTGTAGTGCCCCATTACACTGCTAGCAAAACTAAAACACTACTATATAAACAACCTTATGATGTACTTGGTGAGTAGTTTCATGTTCTAAGATTCATTTTAACAGTTACTTTTACACGATATTGAAGATAAATCGAAACAAATATGGAGTTTTACTGAAACACTCTAATAATACATACACTTGATCGATCTCCAGTGCACTAAAAATGACCAATCTGCCAATGTTTTCTCCGCCAAAAATACTATGGGCACTGATCCGCCAAAGTTTTCGACCGCCAAAGTTTTCGACCACCAAAGTTTTGTGCTATACGGTATATCATACGTAGTTGTGAAAACATGCTATAAACTATTGTGTGTCATTCAAATAGTTAAAAAGATTTTTGATAAGTAACTTCTTGGCCTCAGCTGATATCACAGTTTTTGGTCGCACATACCTACGTATTTACAATGCTGCTTCTGATTGGCCTTGCACTTTTTTACACCCAGGGTGTTTTTGTTTAGCATTACAACTACAAACGTTACCTTTTTATTGACACTTGCCGTACCTGTGTCAGGTAACCTGAAACACCTGTCGGGTCGCTGCAACCAAGAATCTATACTGTCTGTTTTGATACAACTTAATAAAAAGAAATTACTACTCACCTATGGTACAGCCCACGGCCAAGTTTACAATTGCACTCGTGTTTTTGCGCGGGACCTACGGTACAGCTCAATTTAAACTTTAAACATGCAAGTGGATAACATGCGTGTTTTTTGTAACTCTACTCGAGTATTTTTTAAACTCGCGTGTTTGTATACAACTGCACGAGAATTTTGCATGTAGTACACGCACGTTATCTTTGTGATTGCCACGGGTAACCTGTAAGCTGCACCACACAAGCGTACTAGGACAAAGGATACGTGTGTGTTCAGTATGCGTACGCAATCGATTTAAGGTAAAAAGCAAACACAGAAACGTTGTTACCTTTATTCCAATCGATCCTATCAGTCTTTGTGTCTGTCAAATAAATGCGCCTGCTGACAAACACATGTTAGTCAATAAAAATCTCGCATAAAATTATTAGAATCATGAGCACGCGCGATATACATATTTGTTCTTAACAAGAGATAATGGAAGGGCACATAGCACCTTAATTTAAAGAAGTTGGACTTGCAGGAAACCTTCCCGGCCAGTTTAAAGGTACGTACATACGTTGCTGCGTATTTACATGCGTTCGTACTATACTCGAGTAGACGCCACGTGGAGTGCACGAGCTTATTTAGACTCGCGACCAGTTTTTTACTCTCCGCAAGCAGTTGACATGTCATCAGCTTCTTGTGCACTCGAAATGTCATCAGCTTCTCGTGCACTCACAAGCACGCCACAAATTTTTTACTGTTCATGTAGTGCATGTGCAATTACGCACGTGAGTTTTCTTAAAGTTTAAATCAAATTGTACCGTATTAATATTACACACATATAAAATATAATGTTGTACTTATGAAATTTCATATTGTCATAAATATTATAATAATACAGATTTAAAAATCACTAGCTATATACGTAGGTAATTTCATCACTTGCCCATGCACGATTCACCCATACAGGCTATCTCAGGCGGCTCAGGTTTGACTTACCATTCCTGCAGGTCACGCAATATTAACCTGACAATGGTTGGGCATCGACATACAATGGCTGGAACATGCATGGTCATGCCACTATAAATTATCGTCATCCCCACATGTATATAAATAGACACATTCTATACAGGTAGTCTTATGTGTATTTTGAAACCAGCAAGCTGCTGCTCCAAGTACTGTCAAAAGCTTGTACAATATTCTAACAAGTCAAAAGCCATTGTTCTGCCTATTCTAAACAATGCCTAATTATTGTTTCTATTTTTTTCGTGCAGATGGCAGAGCTGAAGTGTCTATTAAAGCCCAGGTTTGTTGACTATATGGTGATAATGGGGTTTTCATGTTTCTCGTGGTGTTTTGTTTATATAATTTTCGTTATTTCATTTAAAATTAGACATGTGAATAGATTACCATTACTAGATTCTTTGTGGTTAAACCTTGGGCAAGCCCACAGGCTTGCCTGCTTCGGGCTTTGTTATGCGCGCCCGTGGTAATAACTGTTGCAGGTATTTGGTCTATCACCTGCACCAACAGGTGTGGGTTCCCGACGTGTATATTGCGAGTCTTTATGGTGCAGGCTTCAAGTTTTCTTTGAGCATTACCATAGTAAAACTCTGTACACTAACATTATTATGCACGTGTGAGTCCTATACATGGAATGATATAGGGTATGCCGATTATGTCAGCATAACTGCCGAATGCCTTAGCATGAGACATATAATTGTGTGGAGGCGATAGAGGCCTATTGTTGAGCATGCATGTTTGTATATATGGTACAGCTCAATTTAAACTTGACATTCGTATGCGTGTCCTAGTACAGTGGCTCAAGAAATTTTAAACGGAACTCATGAATTTCTCGTGAGTGCATGATCTATGGAATGTATTCGATCCTTGTGACGAGCTGTACACACGTGGAGTGTGCTCGAGTATAGTTTACTTCACTCACAAGCAATCACGTTACTCGTAAAAGAGCACACGTGTAGCTTGTCCATACGAGGCTCCTCGTGCCTCAATGGTTCCATTGCCAGCCAGTGCATGAAGTATGTATGTACTTTGAATGGGTAAAACACAAAGCCAAACATAACATCAGTGTTTATTATAAGTGGCACACCTTTCATTGCTCAATGCGCTTATTCTAAAACTGTCACGCCCACTAGACATTCGTTTACTGGGGTATACGGTTCCATCACGGACTATTGTGTGTAATAGTTTTTTCTGAAAAGATGAGTTGATCTGTAATTCTACATTAAATAGTCATTATTATTATTAAGGAAAATTTTAGTAAGTGAAAGAGTGCTTTAAAGTGATTGTTAGCTGGTTTGCCATGGCGCTCATGCAACGGCATGGACAATCCACGTGTGTTAATGCAAAATTGCGAATGTGTGCCGCCAATAATGTTTCTTTGAAAGGTGGATAAAACAAGGCTTGTTATCAATTGCTCTGTATAGAATAAAAGCAGAAAGATTGTTGTCAAGGTTCTTCTTTATACTCATGATGAGGCTCTAGTTTATGCTCGTGATGATATTCGTATATAATGTGAGGTACTAGATTTGGCTAGCAAATAAGCTTGAGAGCAGGTGTTATTCTCATGCGTTCTTGTGTAGATACAATAAACACACCAACAACTCGAAAGTTTCAAGAACTTACGTACTTGAAAAAATCTATAAAACGCACATGAATTTGGTACACGCGAGTGTCAAGTTTAAATTGAGCTGTACCATATACGGTACAGCTCATGACTAAGTTTACAAAAACACTCGTGTCCTCTGGCGTGCCTTGACACATCTCGAAGATAACTCGCGGGTTGTTCTCAAACACACGAGTATTACAACGCATGTATAAATACTTAATGCACGTCAGTAGTGCTCGCAAGTAATGAATACTCACGAGTAAATCGTGTGTGTTCTTAAGTGCTCAAGAGTAATCACTGACGAGTGGTAAATACTCACGAGTAAATCCTGTCGTGGCCTTTGTTGTGCAGTATAGACTTACACAAGTTTGTCCGCACTTTCTTTATCAAATCAACATCACGCCCTGTTTAGGTTCAACTTATTGGAATGCATCTTGGGACGCCTCGTCTTGGGATGATCTCACAAATAACGCCAGCTCCTTAACTTAAGCACCTTATCATGTGCGCTTTGTGTTAGAATACATGCAAGAATTTAGCTGAGTGTCCTGTCTCAGTCTTGTGTCATTTGGACTCATTCGCGTGTTTGGTATTCAGTTTGGAGTGATACGTACGTAGTATATGTACACTGACTTACGTGCAGCACATGAAGTCTGACTTGCGTGCAGCATGCCATGTCCAACTCGCATGTAGCACTCGAAGTATGACTCGAGTGCAGCGCGCAAAGTATGACTCACATGTAACACACGAAGCACCGACTGATCCCTCGAATAAAATTGCAAAACACACGTGTGAATGATACACATGAGTGTAAACTTAGTCGTGAGCTGTACCGTATATATTTAATGTCTGGATTTACGGTAGTCAGTGATAATCTACGGAAATATGGTCATTGATGTGTGCGCTATATTATTTGCACTTTATGCGTGGAATGCAGCGTGTTACCACTGTACTGCTACAATACTGCTGCAATGTTGTTTCATTGCTTCAACCAGTTAATCATTCGTTATGGCTAGTGATAGTAAAATACAATGCGTTGTTTACGCTCCACTATGTTCGGCTCAGATATGGTATGTTGTTTATGCAGCAGCAGTATGGAATGCAGCATAAAATATCAGTTAACGGATATCAGAACACACAACCAATGACGGTACAGCTCACAGCTAAGTTTACAATCGCACTTGTGTTCTCGTGCGGGACCCGAACAAGACTCGTGATTTTTATTCGAGTACACAAGCTATGCATGCGTAGTAGAATGCACATGAAGATATTTACCGCGCACGCCAAGGGTACTCGAATATAGAGACACGCCATATAGCAGTGCTCGCGAGTATGTACTCGCGAGAGGGCATGTCGTGCATCAACAAATGTATAGGCCTGTTTGCACTTCCTTGTCAATCGCCATCACGTCCTCTGAGATTTAACTTACGTAGCTACTTAATATGTAGAGCGTACGCCTTTTCTGGAACGTAAGGATCTACACAAATGGCGTCTGTGCTTTAATCGAAGCGCCTTATCACGTGCGAGAGCTCTGGTGCTTGCAATTTCTATTTTTCTGGTGCCGTTGTTTAGTGTCCAGTTATTGGAGTGGTATAGAGTGACTATGGTGGATTGGGAAAGAGGTACGTAAGTAATAGAATACGTACTAATTTGCGTGTCAAGTAGAGTCAAGGCACGATTTGTTAGCTTCGTAGCGAGACATGTGAACTACTCCAGTACGCAGTCAAGAAAATTGAGACTCGCATGTACTAATCCTACACGGGCAATTGACTCACTCGTGTGTGGCACGCGAATTTTGACTAGTGCCTCAAACTACACATGCAAGAAAACGACACGAGTTGTAAACTTGGCCGTGAGCTGTACCGTATCAATAGAATGAATATGGTGCATATTCAAACAAACACATTCGTTTGTGCCAAATGGCCTACAGGGCACCTAGCTGATTGTTGGCTGTAAGCAGTGTAAATACTATCACGACAGTTTACACAGGCATTTTATAACACGAATAAGGTTATTTAGCCGATTAAAGGCTGGTGGTTCCATATGGCATCCCAGTGAAATAATTCACTAAATACCTCTATCAACGCGCAACAACTTTTATCGGACGTTTCAGCAGTCAGTATGCTTATTCCAGAAAGGTCATGCCTCTCTGTGGCAGTTTATTAGGGTAACCGGTACTTTGCGCATGAATGCACGAATCAGCCAGACAAGAAATTTGCCGATAAAGAGAAGTTATGAATAGAGATTACCAGTTTTGTTTACTACTATATAAGCGTGTTGTAGAAGAAATGGGCTCAAAAGATGATTACTTGGCTGGTTTCTTTCACCATCCTGTGCCGACCACAAGTGCACTTACACATGCGTATCGCTATCCTTTGTTCGAAAGTGGAACAAAAACAGGTTTGTGAACCATCACTTTATATCGGAAAGATTTAGAACTAGTAATTGCAATGATTGAATAGCAGTAAGCTTGAATTTTATGTCTACAATAATTGAGCTACTGCTGGCTGAATCGTCTGATAATCAGCATGTTATAGCCTGTGGGATCCGATAACTTATGTGAAATATGATACGTAATTGATTTCGTGCAAAATATTTCAAGTTGTGATTATTACATTATAAATTCATTTGCAGGAATATTACGTCAGCACATTATTCTACATATTATTCTTATGGTATTGAAACCATTTGGTGTTCTATGAGATTTTTATTTGCCTAACTATAAGGTTGCATTCTCTTCTGGTTAGTTGATGGCTTATGCTACATATAACACACTTCTTTGTATTTCATACTGGTCATTTCCATCCCATTAATTGGCTGGCGATATCAACCACGCATAAATTTAGTGACGCTTACTGACCAATGTTATGGAACTCAATACCCTATGAGATTTTATCTCAACCAACTGTAAATACTTTTAAATGTAATCTTAAGCGTTTTCTTTTTGTAATAAAGATTTGTTTTGTGATTGTTAATACCTATATGTTTAGTTTGTTTTGTTTTTTGTTTGGTCTATAATTGTATGTGTGTGTGTGTGTGTGTGTGTGTGTGTGTGTGTGTGTGTGTGTGTGTGTGTGTGTGTGTGTGTGTGTGTGTGTGTGTGTGTGTGTGTGTGTGTGTGTGTGTGTGTGTGTGTGTGTGTGTGTGTGTGTGTGTGTGTGTGTGTGTGTGTGTGTGTGTGTGTGTGTGTGTGTGTGTGTGTGTGTGTGTGTGTGTGTGTGTGTGTGTGTGTGTGTGTGTGTGTGTGTGTGTGTGTGTGTGTGTGTGTGTGTGTGTGTGTGTGTGTGTGTGTGTGTGTGTGTGTGTGTGTGTGTGTGTGTGTGTGTGTGTGTGTGTGTGTGTGTGTGTGTGTGTGTGTGTGTGTGTGTGTGTGTGTGTGTGTGTGTGTGTGTGTGTGTGTGTGTGTGTGTGTGTGTGTGTGTGTGTGTGTGTGTGTGTGTGTGTGTGTGTGTGTGTGTGTGTGTGTGTGTCAGGGACCACCTTGTACAGGCTATCTAGCATTTTGTGTTACCCTTCTTTAACAACTAGACAGATGCACACAGCATCGAGGGGCGAGCCTGAGAATGCATGCATGCATGCAATTTGTATGGTCACGTGGGAAGCATACAATTAAGAAACGTACGCAACAATGTGTCGAGACATGGTGAGTTATGGCGGATGAAGATGTGGCAGTGTCAGAGACGAGGCGTCATCTTCGCCCATTACAGTGCATGACGTATAGTCTTTCTTCTCTGTTCATCTTCTCAGTATGGCATGGTCGCTACACGAGGTCCTGTAATCTACACCCGTGGCATGGTCGACAACACGAAACAAATAAGGAAGTCATATATGGAAGCACTGTTATCTATGCCATTCGTGTCTTTCATTCCTTTGCTCCGCCGTCTCATGGTTTCTTCTTAATCTATACAATTCTCTCCTCCTTCGTAGTCTTTCTTCTCTGTTCATCTTCTATGGCATGGTCCTTACATGGTCGACGACACGAAGTCCTGAAATCTACTCCGTTTATTTCACCGTGACATGGTCGACGACACGAAACAAATAAGGAAGTCCTGTAATTTACGCCATTTATTTCACCGTGGCATGGTCGACGATACGAAACAAATAAGGAAGTCCTGTAATCTACGCTGTTTATTTCACTGTGGCATGGTCGACGACACAAGGTTTTCCATTTTTTTCTGTAGTTGTTTGCGCATGGTCGATGACACGGAACTTGTGTGGGCGACTCGCTAGTGTGGGGCTCGCTCAGGCTCGCCCCAGAATTTGTTAGGCGCTTATTACTAATCTCTAATCAATAAGCACCGCCCAACATCACAGCAGTATATATCTATGATGATGTCAGCTACAGTATACATTATCTATTCTATCAGTATGATTATAAAAATGGTACTATATAAAGTGCATGAGGCATTTACACTACGTGTACGTACATCTAGTTTTAAGCATACGGTACAGCTCGATTTAAACTTTAAAAAAACTCGCGTGCGCCATTGCACGCGCACTACACGAACAGCAAAAAATTCGTTGCATGCTTGCAAGTGCACGAGAACTTGATGATGTCTCAGCTGCCCACGGAGAGTAAAATTACTCGTCACAAGTCTAAATAAGCTCGTAACCTGAGTGCACTCGACACATGGCGTCGACTGGAGTATTGTACGGATGCATGTAAATATGCAGCAACGTACGTACATACCTTGTAGCTGGCCAAGAAGGTTAACTGCAAGTCTAACTTCTTTAAGATAAGGTATTACACGCCCTTCCATTGTCTGGTTAAGAACAAAAACTTATATCACGTGCGCACGTTATTCTAATAATTTTATGCGACTAACACGTGTTTGTCAGCAGGCGCATTTATTTGACAGACACGCAGATTGACAAGGTCGATTGGAATAAAGGAAACACTGTTTTGTGTTTGTTTTAGGCTTCTCATCTTTAAATCGCTTGTGTGCGCATAATGAACAACACTTGTCCTTTGTCCTAGTACACTCGTTTGATGCAGCCTACACATTACTCGTGGCGATCACAACGATAACGTGCGTGCACCACACGCGAATCTCTTGTGCAGCTGTGTACAAACACATGATATTTTTAAAAATACTCGAGTAGAGTTACAAAATACACGCGTGTTACCCACTCGCGTGCTTAAAGTTTAAATCGAGCTGTACAGTAACAGGTACGTAGCTAAAAGCATCAAGCATAATGCCAGCATAATAGGAAGTATATTTGGCTAGGTATATAGAAAATTAATACCAAAATATCGATATATTCTAATAGAACAGTCACCATATTTAATATTTTTATTACAAGCATATTTACTCTAAATAATATGGTTAAATTTTATAGCGAATAGTTTAACCTTCAAAGCACAAAAGCATTGAAAAATCAACCACATGGTTATTTTTAGTACATGCATATCTTTGAACTTCTTGTGTTTTTGAAGTTACTGTCTGGAAACCACAACTAAATTATTGCTGATGTCACAGGGTACTAAATGTTAAAACTATTGATAAAAAGCTAGGGTGTTAAAAATCACCAAACATATAAAACTTATTTTATGAACTGATGGAGTTTTGATAAATGCCATTCATGCGACAGTGATTCAAATCATATACAAGATCACGTGATTAGACAAAAAGACAAGATGGCAGAAAGCTTTAAACAAACCACACGCTTCTTCATTTCATCACATCGTAGTCAGAGATCCCTTGAAAAAGGTTTCTACAAATATATAGAGGTTTACTTTTGCCCAAAGGCTGGTTACTTTAACTGGGTGTGTGTCATGGTGGTGAGCACAAGCATAATAATCCTATCACTTTGCGTATGTGCTGATTACAAAATAATTTGTGCTTCAAAGGGTTAATAGGCAGTGTTTGGGGTTAGGTATTTATAAAATATAGAAAATTAATACCAAAAGATTGATATACTCTAATAGAACAGTCATCATTTTATTTTGTACAACTGCATATACTCTAATAAAACAGTCAAATTTTTATAGCAAAGTAAGCACCAATCTTTCATACGAGCATAATATTGAGCATCATAGGTGAAATTTATGAGCACTGCAGCATATGTAATAGGCAAAATTAAAAGAATAATATGCTGATCCCTAGGCTAAGCATGATATTGCTACATGTTTTCAATCAAATCTGTTCTCAACCGCCTTCAGTTGAAGACACATTCTCGCTAAGAGGATCACTTGGATTAGTCTCGTGTTGCACAAGCGCCGCACTACGACGGGCCGGAACGAATTTCGCTTACAGTATGTTTATGGTATCTCGGTCTATCTTTAACTCGAATCACGTGAAAGAATTATGTATATGGACAGTAAGTAAACTTTGGAAGGTAAATTTTGGCGAATTATGCCGAATTCGTCAAAGATTTCCACTCTCAACGTTTCACACTATATGGTAGCATTGTGGTGATTTATGCAAGGTCATGGGCATGATTTTGTGTTAGCACTAGTTATGCAACATTCTTTAGATAACTGAGTGAGACTAATATAATTAGCACTATAAAAACTCTTGCATTCCTTGTTCTCTTCTTCTTGTTAGCCCACTCTCTCATCAGTGTCCTCTCTAAGCTGCTCTTTGTGCATATCTCTCTCATCTCTTACCCTGACTCGTTCTAGCCTTTAGGCATGCTGTTGCGATGTTTCTGCAGCTCTATTCCTTTTGCATCCTTGTCTTTACCGTTGCAGCGTTACCATTCTTTAGACAAAATAGAGGCAGGGCTGCATTTAAGGGGGGGCATTCGCCTCTCCTAGGTTAATTCTTGCCCCCCTAGATATTGGAATACAAAATTGAAATTCTATATATAACTATGTTAAAAGATTATAGACTATGATAGTATCAGTGCTTACAAGATAAGCCCCCCCCGCTGCATTTTCTGGATTCAGCCCTGATGAGGGGTCACCAGCATGATCATTTCTACATTTGTTTGAATCATAAGCCATGGAACTGTTCTCCAACAAAACAGTAGGAGGGTCAGCATATGTGATGATTGTATTTATATCATTCATGAACCATATGGAACCATTGTCCACTTGTAAAAGAGGGCAGCATGTGCAAGAACCGTTTCCATTTTTACTCGTGTTGGTTTTATGCATGGATCATCTAATCCCAAATCGTATGGTGGGGCTCGCTCATGCTTGCCCCAATTAGCACTCAATGCTTAGAACAGCCAGACTATGTAAGACTTATATAGGCAGGACACATGAAGAGAGATTATATATTTTAACCATAATACATGTACCACTTGTGAAAACATCCTGTGTTTAAAAGTAATCATGATCTAATGATATTATGCCATTTATAATTTTATGCCTTCATAAAAATATTTTTTATTGTGGTTATACTGACAAATTAATTAAGGTCAAAAGGTTTTTAGATGCCTAAGAAAGGAAATATTTAATGGAGGACTGTTTACTGATCTTAGCTTGTTTATAATTACAATTATATCCCTATGCTGGGTAAATCAAAGGAAGCTGCTGGGTGTTAACTAAGTTATCAACGGGTCAGTGGACAAAACTTATCACCCAGTAGGTTTATATATATATCCCAGTACACTTGTAGTTCTTACCTGCATCTTCTGCTTTGCCTCTAACTTGGGTAATCACTAAGATATTATACCAGTACTGGGGTATAACTTTAACTAATGCCTTGTGATTAAGCAGCTGTATTAGCAAAACACAATAATATCCTTACTGTAATAATGATGTTATTGTGTTATTGTGAAATCGCAACTGCTATGTAAAATGTTTCTTTACTATGAAAAGTGAATGGGTATTAATGGTGCTTTGTTAAGGCCATGCGCATCAATAATATTGATGGCAAGTGTCATAATATAATTATAAAGAAACTGAAAAGTATTAGAATTGTTTAATTGGTTATTAAGGCATCATTTCACATGAATAGTTATTGAGTGAACACACAGACACACACATAAAGACAGCAGACAAAAGCAATTCCAAAAACCAGGCATGTAAGTGAGTAAACAATGGGTGGGATGTATATGTGACTGAATCTGCAAAAACCCTCCACTTTCACACAAAAACTGATATCAATTTTATTGCACAAAATTATATCTACACACAAGAACTGTCCATACACAGCGTCTCTACCGGCCAAATGTGAAGAGGTCTGCTTTCTGGAGGGGATTTTGCTGACCTTGTAAAGTCACGAATATGATAATGGCACCTATGGAGAGCACCGATTGGGTAGATGGGACATGGAGCTGCTCCCACTGCTATCTAGAATGCCTTCTATGGTCTTGAGATGTGGTATACACACCTTCTGGCTACTTTGGGTGGCTTTTCCTACTCTAAACAGTGCTTTTGCTGGACCACCTCCAATCCCTCCCTCCCCTGTCCTCCATCCACCCACCCATCCCTCGCTACGCTGGCCTGAAATTAGTGCCCACCTTAAAAAATCGTCTTAAAAGCCCTGAAATCCGGCCATCTGCCTTCAACAAGGTTAGTCACTGTATATGAAAGCTAATAGACTAGCGTGTTTTTGGTGCTGATGAAATGCTAATTCTCGAAATATTACCAAGTACGAACACTTTTCCCAGAGCCGGTCACACATAAATGCTGGCAATCAGTAATAAATATTTTCAACTAGCATTGTTATGATGGTGTACTTGCTTGCTTGCTATTGTTGTGGAATTTACTATACTTGGACATTTTAAAGTTTTGGTTTTGATAAACAAGTGAATGGCCTAGTCAATAAACATGATTATTTGGCCCTTTTGTTTAACTCACTACGTACTTTGCACATGTGTATAATATTATACTGTATAGCAGGTTGTGTTCAAAGCAGTTTTGTTTTCAAAGAACATGGCTTCTATAAATTTAAAATTAAATTGAGTAATCACAATCAATTTGGATTCCACTACCCAATTTCAGTGCCGTGTATTGGTTTAAGCATGGAATTACTTACATAACTATACTCCTGTATATCCAGTAGCTAAGCTCCCTGACTCAAATGGGCCTGTCACCACACAAATGAACCAGGCATAAAGACCTAGTTACCTTCGGAGGTGATAAAGAAAGCTAATAAATGTGAGGAGCAGAGTACACCTACCTCAAAATTACTTAAGTACAACAAACCAAGATAGCAAAATATGCGCTGTTGAAAATGGAAACCAAGCAGCTATCATTGTGTCAACTTCTATACTAATTCCATATTCCATATCATCATTTTTAATTTTGAAAAATACATACCCACTCAACACTATTACTAACATTACCAGAAATTTATCGTCCATTCACACGTGCACATGGTTGCTGGCAAATAAACAAGTACAAAAACTGATGAGTTACATTCTTCAGATGCCATCAGCATTTGAACAGGCTAAGGACTAGCAAATAGTTGGGATGGTTTGGAGAGGCACTAGAAAAACCATTCGGACTATACAAAGCATACAGGCAAGCTCATTTTCCTTCCAAATTAATGAGCGACCCCTTACTCTAAGAACAAATATTGGCAGAATTAATATTTGGCGATTTGTTGAAAATATGGATTTGGCGAGATGTTAATTTGGCAAAATCACACTGCCACAATAATTATATATTGGCGTTGTATGTGTTACAATTGAAGGACATCAATGCTAAGGAAAATGTGGCTTCTTAGCCAATATCGTGTTGGCAGACCGATAAGTCACTGAAGATACGTAGATAGCTAGCTAGCTATAGCTGTAAGCCGGTGTCATTTTTGTGCTGAATGTCCAGGTCATGGATTTCGTAATTTTCACCATGCCAAAAGTAGAAGCCCCACGATAGTTACCATGCACAAGCTACCTTTCTGTATTCTGTTGGTTTAGCAGCAAAAACGTTAACTAAGCCGCACTGCCTTATTAATAGCCACACGCTCGTTTTATAAATAAGCAAGGGGGTGCTAAACATTAGCAAGCGGTTGTACCGAATTACGAAAACAAGAGATTTATTATGGAAGCTGTGGCTTGTCAAACCAATGTCAACAGCAGCTGCCACCAAAACGACTAGGGTCACGAGTGATACAGTGTAGAAATTTTTTTGGCAAGATTTAAATTTGGCAATCGCATGGTGATTCACCAATTTGCCAAATTTAGTTCCTTGCCAATGTTTGTTATTATACGGTATCTAGGCTCTGGATAACTCATCAGCGACTTTGAATGTCTCAGTAGTGACGTTTACATAATATTATCACCTACAGAATTGTGTAGAATTCAAGAACTTGACCTAGTGAACCATACCAGACCCTATTTTTTACAGGCTATTATGCTGCAAGCGATAACGCCCTATAAAAGAATTGTAGTCTGGCTATGTGAGACTGCCATTATGTGGTCCATAAATCATCCTCTATTCACAGTTTACACATACAAAAAATTATTTTGTTGACACTAAGGTACCATGTATATACCTAGTCTGGCGTTGCCAGACCCTTGGATTAGATCGCGCGCGCGCTGATCAAGGGTCTGGTGACCCTAGCATACAGTAGTTGTGCGTCTACCAACATTGTGGTAGAGCCAATCAGATTTAAGCATTGTTTAAATTGCGTATTTGATGACGTATTGCGCGAATACCCTCAGAATTATTTGAAAGACACACGGTGAAATACGTGGAGTTTCTGTTCGCAGTCGAGAAAGTGGCAAAATTATTGGTACCAAGCTCTTATTATGAACAGAAGGTTATTCTCAGAACCATTTCTCTCTAACTCGCAGGTAATTACGGACTTCAACAATGTAAAAACATGCTCAGCATTAACTTTTCTCATTCCTTCACGCGCTCAGTGTCACCACATCCTGCACAAAGAAACGAACAATCCGTAGACGCCATTTTTACTTTTACGTCACGCACAATTCCTACACTAATTGCATTCCATTTGCACAACTACTGTATGCTAGGGTCACCAGACCCTTGATCAGCGGCGCGATCTAATCCAAGGGTCTGGCAACGCCAGACTAGTATATACCATGATTATTATCATAAACATAATACTTTGCAACTCACCAGCACTTCTCAGCACTTTCATTACACTTTGTTTTGAGCTCAACTCCGCTGTCTGCATCGGTGTTTTGCCATATTCGTCCTTATTTGAAATATCCGCATCGTTTTCCAACAGCACTCGAGCACAATTGACATGTCCACTGGACGCCGCCAAATGTAATGGTGTGTATCCGCTGTTGGCACGGCAATTTGGGTTACCCTTGTGTTCTAGTAACAGTTCTAGCACTTTTGAGTGGCCGCTACTGACTGCTTCGTGTATTGGTGTGTATCCAAACACTCCTCGACGGTAAACCAATTTCGCTGGAAGATCGGCCTTGTAAGTTTGAATGAACTCTTCTATTTTCTTGTATTTTCCTTCTTTACACAATGCATGGAGACGGCCATCTTCAGAAACCGACCCTCGTGATTGCTCGGCATGACTTTGTCCTTGTGCCATAAATATTACAATTCTATCGTATCAAAAAGAACATAAAACATTTTGACTGAAGGCTACGCTCACCTGTTAATAAGCACACTCACCGCGACGTAGGTGGCGGTTATTAACAGTAGGTGGTTTCCCACATGCAGTAATCGAGCAGGTCAAGGTACAAACCGCAAGCGCGCGGCCGCAAAACAAATTTAACATGCAGGTGTATTAATTGACACTTGCCTTTAATTTGTGGTATAGTTAAACTTAACAGGTACTCTCCCATTTAAAGTTGTGGTTAATACTTATGTGATGAGTACAGATTCATTGCTTGTAGGCTTTGCAGCAAAAAAGACCTGTCTTGTCTTACTGCTGTATAGGCTAACAGATTGTCGTCATGGATTCCATAAAAGATGATCTTGTGAAAAGTCAATTAGTTAATCAATAACTTAAACAAAAGCATAGCTAACTATTGTTACTGAAACATGATTTGACAAAGTACCATATGAACGATCACGGAAGAAATAGTTTCATTGCATGTAGCTATATGGTGTATAGCTATTGTTCTCTCTTGGGATAGCTGGATTCGCATGTGTTATAAGTTTATAGGTGTATATAATTATCTAGCTATTATATATGTATAGCTGTATCTGTAATCTCTGTATACATGCAGATTCTTAGCAGTTATCTAGCTATAGCAGTCATGGATGGTTGAAAATTGAAATTAGCTGAGTCTTGTAATATCATCATGCTCTAAAGCCATGCAAGTTGTTAGTGCTTGCAAAAATCAACCATGAGAGTGCAAATTACACCTAGTTTGATATTCATGAATACCTTCAGTTCTAAAAGTATTTTCATTCTGTAAGCTTTAAAGGATTCCTCATTAGATTCTGCATTAATTTTGTAGTGTTTGTAGAACATAAGTTATGGTGAAAAAGCGAGGCAATTATTGTGCAACTAGATGGTTGAATTTTGTAGGCCCGGTCACATAATATTATTATGTTGTGTTTTTTAGGTGGTCAGATTTAAAATATCTGATTATAAATTATACTGATCATGATCTCTAGTAGCTAGCTATACCTATATTTTTGTTCTCACAATTATTATAGTGTTGATTTGGTATGAGGTAATATTATTTGTTTGTGTTAATTCATTTGGAGTGGATTGATCCAATTCTGAGATGACATCTAAGGCATAGATATATTAGAGTCTGCTTATGTGGATGTCCAAACTAACTCAGGATCATGTGTGCTCTAAACACAAGATATGTGACTACATGTGACATTCATGTGGATAGGGCTGTGGCCTATACACCATAGATTTGCATGACGCAGACCACACCCCGGCCCTGGGAATGACTATATGCATGTCATATAATTAAAGCCGGCTGCTTTGCTATGAATTTAGTATCTACCCACAGTACTAAATTTCAGTTCAGCTCTCTTTGGCCCATTGCAAAGAGAAGAGGCCACAGTAACTATGTAATTTCCTTACGGCCCTCCTGGCAGAACAGTAAGATGCACAGAACTCTGGATCCATTGATATTGACCCAATGTAGATGGTAATTACCTACAACAGAGTTAAAATAGCAGTTGACCATTGATCATTTTCCAAACAAGATTGACCATTTCATCCTCTTTAAATTCATACACAAATAAAATTTGTTAATGGAATGGCCAAACACACGTTAAAGTAATTGTACCAATTCTTATTTTGAACTCTAGATACAATATCATAGTTTCTCAATTAAAATGGTGAGGGATTAAAACAACTTTTCAAAAGTAGCTAGTATGCCTATAGCTATAGTATAGGTGCATCGAAATGCAAATTAACTGATATTCCAATATGATATCTGATATTGCTACATCAGTGTCGATATTAATACCGATATTAATATCAGTGCACCTCTATAGTAGCCAGCCAAATTTCAGATCAGCTTTATGGTTGATCTGACATGCCAACAGTCAACAATATTTGTTTTGTGCTTTATAGCTGCAATAACATTGGTACGTACGTAGGTGTCAAACATATTGTACATTACCTTCTAGCCTTTGAAATGTATCAGGCAAACAAGAAAATGTACGGCTGCAATGCTAATTTGACTGATGGCTGACATCTGGAACTGTTTGAAAGGCCTTTTGACATCTACATAGCTAATCATTAATTAAAGAACCAAGAAAATCAACTATAATGTTTCACAAATTACCTATAATGTTTCTAGCTATATGGCTAGTCAGTCTATGATACGTAGTTGGGTATTTAACTACATTATTATATCTTCTGTAGTATTCTGATGAGGAACACTGTCCTGCTGGTGATTAGAGGTATTGCCATTTTCTGTAAATGTATTATCTTGTGTGGCAGTGGTAGAAGAGTTGACAATCGTTGATTGACAGTATTGCATTGAATCTGTGAAACCTGTATCATTCATGCTCTTCTCAAGTGTAGAATAGTTCAGCCATGATGTACCTTCACTCAGATAATGTACCTGTCTTGTGTACTTGGCTGGAAGAACTTCCCATAAAACAACAACACCAGAAGTGTCTACTGGTTCACCATTTTCATCTTTGCGTGCATAGTCTGGCAATTCTTTAAAACTATCATCAGGTCGATACATCTTTCCACCACACAGCATCATACATTCTTCTTTCTGACATGGCCCAGGATACTTACTGGCAGAAAGAAACTGTACAAAACTATTATAAGGTCTAAAATAAGTCAATAATTCGCCTGGTGGGTACATAGCAAATACCATGATGTATCCACTGGATAGACCAATCCATACAGTGTCCAAGGCAGTACACATGGTTGTAATAATCCGATCTTGAAGGTCATCAATGTGACATTTTTCTTTAGCACAGGCACCCACATCCACATCAGTCATGTGTGTACACTCACGAGCATTCCATGCTGACAATATAACACCTCCTAAGTGTGCAGACCACATCACATTTCCATTATCATTATCAGATAGCATCATCTTTCCAATATATGCACCTATATTCTGTTTTCGCTTCTCCACGCCTTGAAATTCAAGACTTTGAGAGTTTAGAAAATGTATTTGATCACGAATGGATGCCCAAAGGCAGGTTTCACTTAGAGCCAATCCATCAACACAGTGCTCAGATATACACACATGGCGTGGCCTTGTGTTAGGTTGGATATCTGCTACATTGATAGGAAAAACAAAGCAGTTACCCTCCATTGTACCCAGGTATACCAAGTCATCAGAACTGGTAATACAAGACACAGTGCTTTCTCTCATCTTAAGGCTATGAACTAAGTCTTTAGTAGTCTTGTTAAAGATATTCACCACACCATACTCTAAGTCTATCCTTGAAGGCACCCACACATACTGACCGCATTGTTTTATAGAGTGCATTTGATTTTCCCTCACAGAGTGTCTACCAACTTCTACCATTGTATTTGTAGTAAAGATACTCACTTCACCTCCTCCTACTCCATCACAACATATCCATAACTCACTTGAACTAGGAGGTAGGCCAACTTCAGTGTTCATATCTGGAGTAACAATACATCCATCTTGAATGGAGTATTCACTGTTAACTGGAATAACGCTTACAATCAGTTGTAGTGCTGAAGCACTCAACCATTTAATAATCTGCTGGTATGCTGGTCGTTCCATAGGATTTCCAGCCCAACAAAGCTTCATGATACGAGTCATGTAGTACAAACCAATTTCTGCTAATGAAACATCTTCAAGTTGAGGTCGTACACCTTCTTCTATGACTACTTCAGTATTAACTGATTTTGAATTGTGAAAAGGATGACGATGAGCAAGTAGCTGATAAAGAAACATACTAAATGAAAAGATGTCTGCTCGGTTATCATACACAGAATGTTCACTAGCGTCACAAATATGACAAACTTCTGAAGAAATGAACTCTTTGGTATCATGGAGATCCCTTATTCCTCCAGTGCCTATAGCAATGTTTACTTTGCAGTTGATAAGATGATCTGGTGACAGTGACCATAACATTACATTGTCTGCCTTTAAGTCTCGGAATATGATATTAAACCCTAGAAGAAAGCGCAGTGCAGAAACCACCTGAATGGCGATACGATAGAGTACAATCCTTGATATTGCCCTCTGTTCTCCAAGCAATAAAGCTTGTAATGATCCTTCTGGGGCTGCTTCCAGTACCAGTGACATTGTAGAATAAATAGTGATGCCAACCATAGACACTAAGCATGGATGATGTAACTTCTGCAAAATTTTGCTTTCAGAATGCAACTCCTTGAAGCTCTCCTCAACCTTGCTGCTTTGTTTGGCTGCGTAAACTTTTATAGCAACTTCCTGGCCTTTATATTTACCATGATAGCTATTTCCAAATGATCCAGTTGCTAATAAACTTTCATTGTCCTGTTTGTAAATAACTTCTTTATAATCAAGAAGAAAGGCTGAGTCAAAATCAGCTAACAGAATATCAGGAACAATTTCTATTAACTGGACTTTGTGATTAGCACCACACATGTGGGTGAATTTGTTATTAGCAATGAGTGTCATTAATTGATCTATTTTAAATTCATAAGGATTAGGAACATCTATCTTGAGACACTCTGGACAGGGAACTCGCTGTTCAAGCTCACTCTTTAATCCAGGGTAGTATTCAGAGATAAACTTTTCTACTATATCAGTTAGTTGACTTAACATTTTCCAATCTTTAGCTCCTTGTGAAACTAAAATCAAAACACCATCTTTATCATGATATTTCTCAGCTAGAGATTCAATACCAAAAGTTAACTTGTTGACACTGTAAACTAGTCCGGTGCGCCAGTAAACTAAACTCTCATCTCCTTCAATTGGTAATGTTTCTACTGATCCTTCACATGATTCTTCTTGTGACAGTCTATTAGTAGAATGAGATTCTGATGCTGTTAGTGATGAAATCGCTGATTCTAAAGTTGCTTCAAGGACATTGGAACCAGAACTTTTCTCTAAAGGTCCTTCAATGTTAGTTGAATAAACTGAAGATGTTTCAAATGCAGAACTTTTCTCTAAAAGTCCTTCAGAGTCATTGGACGAAGATGTTTTGGATAAAACACTAATTTGATCCATACAATGAATATCAGTGGAAATAAGCAGATCATTTTCAACAGGAACTTGTTCATTAATTATTTCTTTAATCTCTTTGATAGTATTCATAATATGTGAAAGTAGACGACTCCAAAATCCTGGAGGAGTTTGACAATGCAAACCCTGATCTTGATATGCAGCACGACAAAATATAATATGACGCTGGTAGCAAGTTTTGTAACCAGGATATTGCTGGACTATAACATTGGGACCCCTCTCAGGCAGTGTGGAAGGAATCAAAACTCTTTTATATTCATTATCTAATGGCAAGGCTATCTCAAATTTGTTTAACAGTGTGAGGTATTGATACAAATACTTGCTAGGAAAATGTTTATCTTTGAATAGAAGTGGTATATTCTTGTTTTCAAGAATTCCACGCTTCACACAAGGATTTTGTTTTGCAACAGTAATAACTGTAGATATGAAGTTACACAACCAATGTGGGTCAACAAAGTACAAATCATCAAGATGGTTCTTACGATCATCATAGTGAAGCAATGCGCCAACTTCATGTAAAAAGTGGGTAACTTTGTGCAGCTCATCATCATCATCCTGAATATCAACAAGATGAAGATCCTTTATCATCTTCTTAAATTCTGCAGTATGGATGATTGGCCTATACTCACCCATTTTGCCCAAAAGATGAATTGTGGATAATTTATCATCTAGTGCATGATAACTAGATGGAATTTTTTTACCCATAACATACTGGTTACTGACTTTGTACTCAGCAGCAGCATTGTAAATATAATCTTTTAATTTGTCAACATTTTCTATGTGACCTTTCAACCCCACCACAGTGATGTTGGTTACAACAAGACGATGGTACTGTCCGGTAAGCGTCTTTACCTTCTTTAAAAGATCATCAAGTTTTCCTGATTGTCGATAATCACTGGTTAAATTGTCAAGAAATGTGCCAACAATAATGACATAAGAATCTGGTGCTCGTGCAGAAATACTGTCAAGCCAAGGCTTTAGATCAGCAACCCCAGTAATTCCTTCAGTGACTTTCCACACTACCAAGTATAACGAACGCTTAGACAAAAAACATGGATGAGTCACATAATACTCTCCCTGACCAGTAAAATCCCATATGCTAAAGTAAAAGTTCTTTTTGTTAGCTGGAGCAGCTGGAGCAGCTGGAGCAGCTGGAGCATATCTCCATTCGCTAATATCAACACCAACCGTGGACTGATAGCTAACCTCCTTATTATGTAGTCGAGCCACCAGTGTAGACTTTCCCATTTCTCGTTTGCCAACAATCATCATTTTCATGCGATAGTATGCACAAGGACGACATAAACGACTCCTGAGGTATTGCATGCAATCAGCTGTTGTAGCACAAACACTTTTAGGGGGATCGTTTAGGTTATTAAGGCCATCCAAATTGAGGTCAAGAAGGTTTTTCAGCTTACCAAGCTCAAATGGTAATGCAACTATCCCAGAATTGTTAGCAACATCGAGTGCAGTGAGACCAATGAAAAAACATACACAATCCGGAACACTACAAAACCGATTATTACTAATATTTAGATTCTTTAAAGTAGGGGCAACTGTTGAGTTTGGCAACTCAGACAGACGATTGTAAGACAAATCAAGAAATGATAGGGAAGCAGACCATTCAGGAACACTAGGGATAGCACTAAGATCATTATGTGATAAATTTAACTCAATGATGCTGGGTAACTCTAACAGGCACTGAGGTATTTCACGTAGTCTATTCCACTGCAGATCAAGACTAGTACATTGCTGTAAATAGTTTCCCATGCCTGGTGGAAGTGATTTTAACTTATTACGAACTAATCTAAACCTTTTCACCCAGGATATCTTCTTCAGCCAAGAAATTTCCAGTTGTGTCAGGCACAAACTATGCCACAAGACTACGCCACTGTCTTTGTCTACATCTGTTTGTAACAGCAATTCCTCTATCACTGCCAAGGCATTATTTCTTTGAGATATTTCAATAGGTATCACTGTCTTGATATTTTTACTGGCCACAGCAGCCTGAAGCTCAGCAAGGTTGTCTTCTTCTGTTAAAGGAATCTTGGTTTCTCCTTGTACATTTTCACCACAGAGCTTCATGACAAGAATCCTATCATTTTCCATTGCAGCTTTAATAATAAGTAGTGCAGCAGTAACTTCATGTTGTTTTAATTTACGACTCTTTGCTAAAGCTTCATCAACATTTGTTGCTCCATGAAAAATCAACTTGTTAGTAACACTAGAACTGCCACTCTCCACACCAGCTAACAGAGCAGAATTAAGATAGTCATCTTCAAATAGGTTGCGTGGCATCTTCAATAGCTCATTGAGATTAGCTCCATTAGTCCTTGCTGCTCTGATGATTTCTATAATGCATCATCCAGTAATACATAATTAAATACATACATACGTACGTATGTACGTACATACGTATGACATACATACATACATGCATACATACATACATACATACATACATACATACATACATACATACATACATACATACATACATACATACATACATACATACATACATACATACATACATACATACATACATACATACATACATACATACATACATACATACATACATACATACATACATACATACATACATACATACATACATACATACATACATACATACATACATACATACATACATACATACATACATACATACATACATACATACATACATACATACATACACACATACATGCATACATAAATACATACATACATACATACATACATACATACATACATACGGTACAGCTCAATTTAAAGTTGACAAGGCACACGTGTGGCATGTACTCGACACGACACATTTTTCATTTCGCACGCGTGCATGCGCTTGCAAGATCGATAACGTAGAAACTCTCGTGCAGAGTACTCATGTACGCACTAGACGTGTGGCAGAAGCGCGTGTGCATGTCAGGTATGTACACGCCAAATCTGGTTTGCGTGCACTTTGGCGTGTATACGAATTGTAAGCCGAGCATAATGGTATAAACTCTATGAACATGTTCTTGACCTAAGGCGTGATTCCCATCGAGACACAAGACACAAAAACACTGCTAAACAATTTCTTACTGTAAAGCTAAAGCCTATAGATTATATTTGGGGGCGTGTCTTTTACCAATTATCATTGGTAATTCTCGGATAAATTTCAATGTGACAAATTAATGCCAATATCCTAAATGTGTTGTATATAGCTAACTGTATATATAGTATAGTTACTTTTCAAAGTTGCAGATAGTTTTTACGCTGTACAATACTCGATCTTGTCCACTCATGACACGAAGATATCCTAGCATATTCAGTATGAACACGCCCCTTCATTAGGTATTTCAAGCAATACTCATTACAACAGATAAAGAAGCTGATCAGCTGCAAAACAGTTGCATTTCATTGCCTACAGCTACTGTACCACTGTACCTGCACGTGTAGTGTGGCAAACCAAGTGCAAGCTCGTGACGTGCATTTCTCTTGTGTCACGTGTGTTCACTGGCCTGCATGCGCACGCCAAAATTGCGTGCAACAGTGCGTGCACACGCCAGTTTTTGAAGTTTTACACGCATTAAACGTGCAAGCACACACATTAAACGTGCAAGCACACGCGTGTGTAAACTTTAAATTGAGCTGTACCATACATATACATACATACATACATACGTACATACGTACGTACATACATACATACATACATACATACATACTAGGGCTGGAACCTTTGTAGATAAAATGCACCGAAGGTTTGAAGCTTCGGTGTTACACTATTTGATAAGTTTATTAACTTGAAACAGCAGTTCAGAACAACGTGATCAATTGATCGCAAAAATTGGCATGTCCATACAGCAATCATGCATAGCTAAAAGCTAACTAATGGCTAAAATGATGTTTTTCATGCACTAAGTGTCGTTTATAAGGCGTTTTAAGCCTTCTACTATGGTAGAAAAGCCAAATTGCGTTAGCTTAAAGGTGGGTGTGGCACACGAACCTCAATCGCACAAAATGTATAAGCTGCCGCAATAAAGAAAACAATGTTCGCTAGTAATCCTTTCGTATTTATTAGTGTGTTGTGAGCGCTTTACGAAGCTTTGAAGGATAGTTTTACCCTTTGAAGTTTGCTTAGTCTTCGAACCTTCGAAACATTCGAAGGCTTCGTTTCAGCCCTAATACATACATACATACATACATACATACATACATACATACATACATACATACATACATACATACATACATACATACATACATACATACATACATACATACACTGAACACATGAATAATAAGATAAAATAATCCCTATTCACCAGAATTCTTATCCGAAAGGGTCTGCCCATGTTATGTAGTTACTGCAGTACATAACATAAATACACTCACCAGCACTTCTTAGTAGTTTTACGATACCATGTTTTGAGTTCAATTTTGCTATCTGTATTGGCGTTTTACCAAATTCATCTTTGATTGTAATGTTTGCATTTTTTGCCAATAGCACTCGAGCGCAATCAATGTGTCCATTGGTTGCTGCCAAATGTAATGGTGTGTTTCCACTGTTGGTACGACAGTTTGGATTACCATCATGTTTCAATAACAGCCGTAGCACTTGAGAGTGCCCACTGCTGACTGCTTCATGTATTGGCATGTACCCAAATACCCCTTGACGGTCAGTCATTCTTAAGGGAAGATCACTACAAGTCTGAACGAACTCTGCAATTTCATTGTATTTTCCTTCTCTACACAACTTGTTAAGGAGGCCATCTTCACCTTGTCGACCACGTCTTTGTTGTCCAGATTGCCCTTGACCTTGTCTTTGTGTCATGCTTCTATTTGAGCAAAGAGAATAATAGTAAAACATTTTGATCACTGCACTCATTTTAGGATACTATACGTACAAATGTCTGGTCCACTAAACATGGGTACATCAATTAATGTTTAATTAAGCTAAACTACAATGGCTACCATGGATGATCCACCTGAACCATCTATGGAATCATAGGTGGTCCCCCTTGCCATAGATGGTCCCCCTCCAAAAAAATCATTCAGGCTTGTAAATCCATGCCTATGAAGCACTGTATTGTAAAGTCCAGTCTCATGTTTCAGTTTACTGGCTTCGATTATTGCAAGCTAGCTACCTACAATAGCTACATAGATATTGTCTCACGCATAATGATAGTTAGCACTGTTTTTCTGTAACTAGCTAGAGCCCTGCTTTTACAAATACAAAATCTCATACTTTTATTCAACTTCCTCCATATTTATTTATCAGAAGCTTTGGCTTGCCACTTGTGCCATGCAGGACTGAAAAACAGGGGGATCACTTGCGGCAAAGTGAACCAACTGTGCATGGCGGCCATAGACTACTTCAAGTGGTCCGGGGGGCTATGCAACAAAAATTTCCACAGATGGTCCGGGGGTGGCGGTTGTGGCGGGGGGCTAACTGCGGCGTGACAGTCCGCAACAGGTTAGCCAAATTTCTGAAAGTATAGGCTACATGTACGGGAAAGTATAAAGGGATCAAAAACGTGTGACTCGCATAAAATCCGAAAAATGGTTTACGTACGTTCACAAGTTATGGTGCAGTTATTAGTATACGTAAACACAATTATTTCCTTTATTCTTTACCTGTCTTCTTAGGATCAGCTATCATTCCATACATCTCACTATCGCCATTTTAAATAGAGTCTATCTTACTTCACGAGTTCACGTCGTTTTGGTGCCCCTGACGTAATAGTCAATGACGTCATTTACAATCGAGCCGACCACGGCACGGTAAGAAAGGCCAGCCATACCAGGCTATACAAGACCCAGCGTTGACCTGTTTTGTACTAACAAACAACGTACAGGAGACATGATGTAAGCTCAGTCTGTTGACTTAAATGGCCATGTTTTTATCAGCATATAACTAGCTCGCAAGCCAGACCACAATTTACGCGCAGGGCCTTATCGATTAGAGATGATAAGCGCCCGCGGTAAAAGCGCCTTTTACCGCGGGCGCTTATCATCTCTAATCGATAAGGCCCTGCGCGTAAATTGTAGTCTGCCTTGCGAGACTAGGCACTCCCCGGCATCTCAGTACATGGATAAATATCTTTATGATACTGAATAATCACTTGTTCTGTTCTGAGTCTTATGACTTTTCCTCAGTTGCATAGTCTAGTAGGAGGAGTAGACTATGGAATCGTTAGAGGAGTAGACTATGCAACTTTTCCTCAGTTGCATAGTCTACTCCTCTAACAATTACAGAGCAACACATCTATCTTGGATCATAAGTTGCCATGGCAAACACATATAGATTATATCTGTAGTAAGGCAAATAGAACACTTAGCTTTCTCCAAAGAAATCTTCAGCATTGCCCCACACACCTCCGGGAATTAGCATAATATTATAAGCAATTTGTGTTACCAGTTTTAGAGTATTAGCTATTGTGTTCCTCAATATGGGATCCACACCATCAGAAATATACCTACGTAGCTAGACAATTGGAAATGGTCAGCCAGTAGTAAAACATAATAAATTCACATGCATGATAGCAACCTAGTTGAACGTTCTATTAGAATATTTTATGACAGGATATAGCTATGGTTAATTTGTATAGCCATGATTGTCTGAGTTAGCAGCTAATACAGAATGAATCACATGAATGCAGTAGCTATCTTAAGGTGCAGTAGAGAAATTAGTTATGGCAGTAGCAATTATCAAACCCATAACTATACTGGTTTAATCATCGATGAATTACATATTATACTGAGCAGCTGACTTCAATGAGGTATTTATTAACTGATAATTATGATAAACACTATTAATATGTAGCTATATATTGGCTAGCTAGTCAAGTTATTCAACTACTTCACAGATGAGTTTTTAGCTTTAGTATAGCTACGTAATTAATTACATCATTAGCTAGCTAATGGGTACGTAGTTAAATTTAGCTACATAACTACTTACGTACGTATAATGCAAAACTTAATGATGTATTTTTGGTTGTTAAATTGTGGTGAAATGATTATCGAATATTACACTGCAGCTGTCGTCTGTGTTTTTTAATAATCTATCAGTCTTACGTATATCAAACATAATATTTCTGTATATATAGCAGGGAGTTTTCCATTGTGGGGTGGTACTGATTGCACACATACTTAATTGTATAAATTTTGGACAACTTGGGAGGCAATGTCTCCTTGCTCAGCCTCTCCTGTATAGCTACATACGTAGCTATGTGACCATTAATTAATTCATGATTATAAAATTTGAGCAGGAGACTTAAATGATTGTGTATGGAGACCAATTACATTTTAATAACAACTGAGTAGCTACATATATAGTACATATATAGTTTGTTAGTTATATTGCTATAGCTATATATATTCCTTATTGTAGCCTCCGATTGTTAGAGCTATACATATATAATACATATATACATATATAATCAGTAGTACTGGTACCTGCATATGATTACTTTTGTCAATAAAAACATTGTTATAGCAATGCCATGATAGCTATATTAAATGAGCATCTGGAGCTGAGGTAAGTTCAAGAGTTAAACATATAAGATACACAGAATATTATATATCTCTATAGCTATGTAGCTTCTCTCTATGAGTAGCTACATAGCTATCTAGCTTATAATATTTATGTATTATTAACTCTTGTAAGACAAATTATTACATGTTGTACATAACCATATAGCCACATCTATGGTTGTATTAGGTATTGTAATAGATCTCCTTGTGAAAAATGAGAGAGAAACCACAAGTTATAAATGTCAGTCTTGCATTTGGTCATGTGTGATAGAGATTATATTTATTTGCATCATGTAGGCTTTATAAATGATCATGTATGTATAGCTATAGCACAGTGCTATACATAAACATTTAAACACCCTCATGTGAAGGCCATACTAGCATGCCTACATACATGCATACATACATAGCTACGTATATAGCTACTACATTTGTAGCACTGGTTTGGTCCATCTCCATAGACCAGTGTATATACCTATATAAATGCACT